>OX579637.1:8899499-9571976 GCA_951230915.1 Antitrichia curtipendula | reverse complement strand
ATTCATAGTCATAATCATATTCATACTCATATTCATATTCATACTCATATTCATATTCATATTCATATTCATATTCATAGTCATAGTCATATTCATATTCATATTCATATTCATATTCATATTCATATTCATACTCATACTCATAATCATAGTCATATTCATATTCATACTCATATTCATATTCATATTCATAGTCATATTCATATTCATATTCATATTCATGTTCATATTGATATTCATATTCATACTCATACTCATATTCATACTCATATTCATATTCATACTCGTATTCATATTCATACTCATACTCATATTCATACTCATATTCATATTCATATTCATATTCATAGTCGTATTCATATTCATACTCATACTCATATTCCTATTCCTATTCCTATTCATACTGATATTCATATGCATATTCATATTCATAGTCATATTCATGTTCATAGTCATATTCATATTCATATTCATATTCATGTTCATATTCATATTCATATTCATATTCATATTCATATTCATATTCATATTCATATTCATATTCATAGTCATATTCATATTCATACTCATACTCATATTCATACTCATATTCATATTCAAACTCATACTCATATTCTTACTCATATTCATATTCATATTCATATTCATATTCATAGTCATATTCATATTCATATTCATATTCATATTCCTATACATATTCATATTCATACTCATATTCATATTCATACTCATATTCATATTCATACTCATATTCATATTCATATTCATAGTCATATTCATATTCCTATGCATATTCATACTCATACTCATAGGCATACTCATATTTATATTCATAGTCATATTCATATTCATACTCATATTCATATTCATATTCATATTCATATTCATATTCATAGTCATATTCATATTCATAGTCATATTCATATTGATACTCATATTCATATTCATACTCATATTCATATTCATACTCATATTCATATTCATACTCATATTCATATTCATATTCATATTCATAGTCATATTCGTATTCATATTCATATTCATATTCATATTCATAGTCATATTCATATTCATATGCGTATTCATACTCATACTCACAGTCATAGTCATATTCATATTCATATTCATATTCATATTCATATTCATATTCATATTCATAGTCATATTCATATTCATATGCGTATTCATACTCATACTCACAGTCATAGTCATAGTCATATTCATATTCATAGTCATATTCATATTCCTATGCATATTCATACTCATACTCATAGGCATACTCATATTTATATTCATAGTCATATTCATATTCATACTCATATTCATATTCATATTCATATTCATATTCATATTCATAGTCATATTCATATTCATAGTCATATTCATATTGATACTCATATTCATATTCATACTCATATTCATATTCATACTCATATTCATATTCATACTCATATTCATATTCATATTCATATTCATAGTCATATTCGTATTCATATTCATATTCATATTCATATTCATAGTCATATTCATATTCATATGCGTATTCATACTCATACTCACAGTCATAGTCATATTCATAGTCATATTCATATTCATATTCATATTCATATTCCTATACATATTCATATTCATACTCATATTCATATTCATACTCATATTCATATTCATACTCATATTCATATTCATATTCATAGTCATATTCATATTCCTATGCATATTCATACTCATACTCATAGGCATACTCATATTTATATTCATAGTCATATTCATATTCATACTCATATTCATATTCATATTCATATTCATATTCATATTCATAGTCATATTCATATTCATAGTCATATTCATATTAATACTCATACTCATATTCATACTCATATTCATATTCACACTCATATTCATATTCATACTCATATTCATATTCATATTCATATTCATAGTCATATTCGTATTCATATTCATATTCATATTCATATTCATAGTCATATTCATATTCATATGCGTATTCATACTCATACTCACAGTCATAGTCATATTCATATTCATATTCATATTCATATTCATATTCATATTCATATTCATAGTCATATTCATATTCATATGCGTATTCATACTCATACTCACAGTCATAGTCATAGTCATATTCATACTCATATTCATATTCATATTCATAGTGATATTCATATTCATATGCATATTCATACTCATACTCACAGTCATAGTCATAGTCATATTCATACTCATATTCATATTCATAGTCATAGTCATATTCATATTCATAGTCATACTCATATTCATATTCATACTCATATGCATATTCATATTCATATTCATATTCATATTCATAGTCATATTCATATTCATATTCATACTCATACTCATATTCCTATTCCTATTCATATTCATACTCATATTCATATGCATATTCATATTCATAGTCATATTCATGTTCATAGTCATATTCATATTCATATTCATATTCATATTCATATTCATATTCATAGTCATATTCATATTCATATTCATATTCATATTCATATTCATATTCATATTCATAGTCATATTCATATGCATATTCATATTCATATTCATATTCATATTCATATTCATATCCATATCCATATCCATATCCATATTCATATTCATATTCATATTCATATTCATATTCATATTCATATTCATATTCATAGTCATATTCATATTCATATGCGTATTCATACTCATACTCACAGTCATAGTCATAGTCATATTCATACTCATATTCATATTCATATTCATAGTGATATTCATATTCATATGCATATTCATACTCATACTCACAGTCATAGTCATAGTCATATTCATACTCATATTCATATTCATATTCATAGTCATATTCATATTCATATTCATACTCATACTCATATTCCTATTCCTATTCATATTCATACTCATATTCATATGCATATTCATATTCATAGTCATATTCATGTTCATAGTCATATTCATATTCATATTCATATTCATATTCATATTCATAGTCATAGTCATATTCATATTCATATTCATATTCATATTCATATTCATATTCATATTCATATTCATATTCATATTCATATTCATACTCATATTCATATTCATATTCATATGCATAGTCATATTCATAGTCATATCCATATTCATATGCATATGCATATTCATATTCATATGCATATGCATATTCATATTCATATGCATATTCATATTCATAGTCATATTCATATTCATAGTCATATTCATATTCATATTCATAGTCATATTCATATTCATATTCATACTCATATTCATAGTCATATTCATATTCATATGAATATGAATATGAGTATGACTACTCATATTCATATTCATATTCATATTCATAGTCATATTCATATTCATATTCATATTCATATTCATATTCATATCCATATCCATATCCATATCCATATCCATATCCATAGTCATATTCATATTCATATTCATATTCATAGTCATATTCATATTCATACTCATACTCATATTCATATTCATATTCATAGTCATATTCATATTCATATTCATATTCATATTCATAGTCATATTCATATTCATATTCATATTCATATGCATATTCATATTCATAGTCATATTCATATTCATATTCATATTCATGTTCATATTCATATTCATATTCATATTCATATTCATATACATATTCATATTCATATTCATATTCATAGTCATATTCATATTCATATTCATAGTCATATTCATATTCATATGCGTATTCATACTCATACTCACAGTCATAGTCATAGTCATATTCATATTCATATTCATATGCATATTCATATTCATACTCATATTCATATTCATATTCATATTCATACTCATATTCATATTCATACTCATATTCTTATTCATATTCATATTCATACTCATACTCATATTCCTATTCATATTCATATTCATAGTCATATTCATATGCATATTCATATTCATACTCATATTCATATTCATATTCATATTCATATTCATATTCATATTCATATTCATAGTCATATTCATATTCATACTCATACTCATATTCCTATTCCTATTCCTATTCATACTCATATTCATACTCATATTCATATTCATATTCATATTCATATTCATATTCATATTCATATTCATATTCATATTCATATCCATATCCATATCCATATCCATATGCATATTCATATTCATATTCATATTCATATTCATATTCATATTCATATTCATATTCATATTCATATTCATATTCATGTTCATGTTCATATTCATATTCATAGTCATTTTCATACTCATACTCATATTCATATTCGTATTCATATTCATAGTCATATTCATATTCATACTCATACTCATATTCCTATTCATATTCATATTCATACTCATATTCATATTCATACTCATAATCATATTCATAGTCATATTCATATTCATATTCATATTCATAGTCATATTCATATTCATATTCATAGTCATAATCATATTCATATGCATATTCATACTCATAGTCATACTCATATTCATATTCATACTCATATTCATATTCATAGTCATAGTCATATTCATATTCATAGTCATATTCATATTCATATTCATATTCATATTCATATCCATATCCATATCCATATCCATATTCATAGTCATATTCATATTCATAGTCATATTCATACTCATATTCATATTCATATTCATACTCATACTCATATTCATACTCGTATTCATATTCATACTCATATTCATATTCATATTCATATTCATAGTCATACTCATATTCATACTCATACTCATATTTCTATTCCTATTCCTATTCATACTCATATTCATATTCATACTCATATTCATATTCATACTCATATTCATATTCATACTCATATTCATATTCATACTCATATTCATATTCATACTCATATTCATATTCATACTCATATTCTTATTCATATTCATATTCATACTCATACTCATATTCCTATTCATATTCATATTCATAGTCATATTCATATGCATATTCATATTCATACTCATATTCATATTCATATTCATATTCATATTCATATTCATATTCATATTCATAGTCATATTCATATTCATACTCATACTCATATTCCTATTCCTATTCATATTCATACTCATATTCATATGCATATTCATATTCATAGTCATATTCATATTTATATTCATATTCATAGTCATATTCATATTCATACTCATACTCATATTCATATTCATATTCATATTCATATTCATATTCTTATTCATATTCATATTCATATTCATGTTCATATTCATATTCATATTCATATTCATATTCATATTCATATTCATATTCATATTCATATTCATATTCATATTCATAGTCATATTCATATTCATATGCGTATTCATACTCATACTCACAGTCATAGTCATAGTCATATTCATACTCATATTCATATTCATATTCATATTCATATTCATAGTCATATTCATATTCATATTCATAGTGATATTCATATTCATATTCATATTCATATTCATATTCATATTCATATTCATATTCATAGTCATATTCATATTCATATTCATATTCATATTCATATTCATATTCATATTCATATTCATATGCATAGTCATATTCATAGTCATATCCATATTCATATGCATATGCATATTCATATTCATATGCATATGCATATTCATATTCATATGCATATTCATATTCATAGTCATATTCATATTCATAGTCATATTCATATTCATATTCATAGTCATATTCATATTCATATTCATACTCATATTCATAGTCATATTCATATTCATATTCATATTCATATTCATATTCATACTCATAGTCATATTCATATTCATGGTCATATTCATATTCGTATTCATATTCATATTCATATTCATATTCATATTCATATTCATATTCATATTCATATTCATAGTCATATTCATATTCATATTCATAGTGATATTCATATTCATACTCATATTCATATTCATAGTCATAGTCATATTCATGGTCATATTCATATTCATACTCATAGTCATATTCATAGTCATACTCATACTCATATTCATACTCATACCAATATTCATAGTCATAATCATATTCATACTCATATTCATATTCATACTCATATTCATATTCATAGTCATATTCATATTCATATGCGTATTCATACTCATACTCACAGTCATAGTCATAGTCATATTCATACTCATACTCATATTCATAGTCATAATCATATTCATACTCATATTCATAATCATACTCATATTCATATTCATATTCATATTCATATTCATAGTCATAGTCATATTCATATTCATATTCATATTCATATTCATATTCATATTCATACTCATACTCATAATCATAGTCATATTCATATTCATACTCATATTCATATTCATATTCATAGTCATATTCATATTCATATTCATATTCATGTTCATATTGATATTCATATTCATACTCATACTCATATTCATACTCATATTCATATTCATACTCGTATTCATATTCATACTCATACTCATATTCATACTCATATTCATATTCATATTCATATTCATAGTCGTATTCATATTCATACTCATACTCATATTCCTATTCCTATTCCTATTCATACTGATATTCATATGCATATTCATATTCATAGTCATATTCATGTTCATAGTCATATTCATATTCATATTCATATTCATGTTCATATTCATATTCATATTCATATTCATATTCATATTCATATTCATATTCATATTCATATTCATAGTCATATTCATATTCATACTCATACTCATATTCATACTCATATTCATATTCAAACTCATACTCATATTCTTACTCATATTCATATTCATATTCATATTCATATTCATAGTCATATTCATATTCATATTCATATTCATATTCCTATACATATTCATATTCATACTCATATTCATATTCATACTCATATTCATATTCATACTCATATTCATATTCATATTCATAGTCATATTCATATTCCTATGCATATTCATACTCATACTCATAGGCATACTCATATTTATATTCATAGTCATATTCATATTCATACTCATATTCATATTCATATTCATATTCATATTCATATTCATAGTCATATTCATATTCATAGTCATATTCATATTGATACTCATATTCATATTCATACTCATATTCATATTCATACTCATATTCATATTCATATTCATAGTCATATTCATATTCATATGCATATTCATACTCATACTCATAGGCATACTCATATTCATGTTCATACTCATATTCATACTCATACTCATATTCATATTCATATTCATATTCATATTCATATTCATATTCATACTCATATTCATAGTCATAATCATATTCATACTCATATTCATATTCATACTCATATTCATATTCATATTCATATTCATATTCATAGTCATATTCATATTCATATTCATAGTCATACTCATATTCATATTCATAGTCATAGTCATATTCATGGTCATATTCATATTCGTATTCATATTGATATTCATAGTCATATTTATATTCATACTCATACTCATATTCATATTCATAGTCATAGTCATATTCATATTCTTAGTCATATTCATATTCATATTCATATTCATATTCATATTCATATTCATATTCATATTCATATTCATATTCAAAGTCATATTCATATTCATAGTCATAATCATATTCATAGTCATATGCATAGTCATAGTCATATCCATATCCATATCCATATCCATATTCATATTCATACTCATATTCATATTCATATTCATATTCATATTCATACTCATATTCATATTCATAGTCATATTCATACTCATATCCATATTCATACTCATATTCATATTCATATTCATATTCATAGTCATATTCATATTCATATTCATATTCATATTCATATTCATATTCATATTCATATTCATATTCATAGTCATATTCATATTCATATTCATAGTCATATTCATATTCATATTCATACTCATACTCATATTCATAGTCATAATCATATTCATACTCATATTCATATTCACACTCATATTCATATTCATACTCATATTCATAGTCATACTCATATTCATATTCATAGTCATAGTCATATTCATGGTCATATTCATATTCGTATTCATATTCATATTCATAGTCATACTCATATTCATATTCATATTCATAGTCATATGCATAGTCATAGTCATATCCATATCCATATCCATATCCATATCCATATCCATATCCATATTCATACTCATATTCATATTCATATTCATAGTCATATTCATATGCATATTCATATTCATAGTCATATTCATATGCATATTCATATTCCTAGTCATATTCATATTCATATTCATAGTCATATTCATATTCATATTCATATTCATATGCATATTCATATTCATAGTCATATTCATATTCATATTCATATTCATGTTCATATTCATATTCATATTCATATTCATATTCATATTCATATTCATATACATATTCATATTCATATTCATATTCATATTCATATTCATATTCATAGTCATATTCATATTCATATGCGTATTCATACTCATACTCACAGTCATAGTCATAGTCATATTCATACTCATATTCATATTCATAGTCATAGTCATATTCATGGTCATATTCATATTCGTATTCATATTCATATTCATATTCATATTCATATTCATATTCATATTCATAGTCATATTCATATTCATATTCATAGTGATATTCATATTCATATTCATATTCATATTCATAGTCATATTCATATTCATAGTCATATTCATATTTATACTCATACTCATATTCATACTCATACTCATATTCACACTCATATTCATATTCATACTCATATTCATATTCATATTCATATTCATAGTCATATTCGTATTCATATTCATATTCATATTCATATTCATAGTCATATTCATATACATATTCATATTCATATTCATATTCATAGTCATATTCATATTCATAGTCATATTCATATTCATATGCGTATTCATACTCATACTCACAGTCATAGTCATAGTCATATTCATACTCATATTCAAATTCATAGTCATAGTCATATTCATGGTCATATTCATATTCGTATTCATATTCATATTCATAGTCCTATTCATATTCATACTCATACTCATATTCATATTCATAGTCATAGTCATATTCATATTCTAAGTCATATTTATATTCATAGTCATATTCATATTCATATTCATATTCATATTCATATTCATATTCAAAGTCATATTCATATTCATAGTCATAATCATATTCATAGTCATATGCATAGTCATAGTCATATTCATATTAATACTCATACTCATATTCATACTCATATTCATATTCACACTCATATTCATATTCATACTCATATTCATAGTCATACTCATATTCATATTCATAGTCATAGTCATATTCATGGTCATATTCATATTCGTATTCATATTCATATTCATAGTCATATTTATATTCATACTCATACTCATATTCATATTCATAGTCATAGTCATATTCATATTCTTAGTCATATTCATATTCATATTCATATTCATATTCATATTCATATTCATATTCATATTCATATTCAAAGTCATATTCATATTCATAGTCATAATCATATTCATAGTCATATGCATAGTCATAGTCATATCCATATCCATATCCATATCCATATTCATATTCATACTCATATTCATATTCATATTCATATTCATATTCATACTCATATTCATATTCATAGTCATATTCATACTCATATTCATATTCATACTCATATTCATATTCATATTCATATTCATAGTCATATTCATATTCATATTCATATTCGTATTCATATTCATATTCATATTCATATTCATATTCATAGTCATATTCATATTCATATTCATAGTCCTATTCATATTCATATTCATACTCATACTCATATTCATAGTCATAATCATATTCATACTCATATTCATATTCATACTCATATTCATATTCATATTCATATTCATATTCATAGTCATATTCATATTCATATTCATATTCATATTTATATCCAAATTCATATTCATACTCATACTCATAATCATAGTCATATTCATATTCATACTCATATTCATATTCATACTCATATTCATATTCATATTCATAGTCATATGCATAGTCATAGTCATATCCATATCCATATCCATATCCATATCCATATCCATATCCATATTCATACTCATATTCATATTCATATTCATAGTCATATTCATATGCATATTCATATTCATAGTCATATTCATATGCATATTCATATTCCTAGTCATATTCATATTCATATTCATAGTCATATTCATATTCATATTCATATTCATATGCATATTCATATTCATAGTCATATTCATATTCATATTCATATTCATGTTCATATTCATATTCATACTCATATTCATATTCATATTCATATTCATATACATATTCATATTCATATTCATATTCATATTCATATTCATATTCATAGTCATATTCATATTCATATGCGTATTCATACTCATACTCACAGTCATAGTCATAGTCATATTCATACTCATATTCATATTCATAGTCATAGTCATATTCATGGTCATATTCATATTCGTATTCATATTCATATTCATATTCATATTCATATTCATATTCATATTCATAGTCATATTCATATTCATATTCATAGTGATATTCATATTCATATTCATATTCATATTCATAGTCATATTCATATTCATAGTCATATTCATATTTATACTCATACTCATATTCATACTCATATTCATATTCACACTCATATTCATATTCATACTCATATTCATATTCATATTCATATTCATAGTCATATTCGTATTCATATTCATATTCATATTCATATTCATAGTCATATTCATATACATATTCATATTCATATTCATATTCATAGTCATATTCATATTCATAGTCATATTCATATTCATATGCGTATTCATACTCATACTCACAGTCATAGTCATAGTCATATTCATACTCATATTCAAATTCATAGTCATAGTCATATTCATGGTCATATTCATATTCGTATTCATATTCATATTCATAGTCATATTCATATTCATACTCATACTCATATTCATATTCATAGTCATAGTCATATTCATATTCTAAGTCATATTCATATTCATAGTCATATTCATATTCATATTCATATTCATATTCATATTCATATTCAAAGTCATATTCATATTCATAGTCATAATCATATTCATAGTCATATGCATAGTCATAGTCATATTCATATTAATACTCATACTCATATTCATACTCATATTCATATTCACACTCATATTCATATTCATACTCATATTCATAGTCATACTCATATTCATATTCATAGTCATAGTCATATTCATGGTCATATTCATATTCGTATTCATATTCATATTCATAGTCATATTTATATTCATACTCATACTCATATTCATATTCATAGTCATAGTCATATTCATATTCTTAGTCATATTCATATTCATATTCATATTCATATTCATATTCATATTCATATTCATATTCATATTCAAAGTCATATTCATATTCATAGTCATAATCATATTCATAGTCATATGCATAGTCATAGTCATATCCATATCCATATCCATATCCATATTCATATTCATACTCATATTCATATTCATATTCATATTCATATTCATACTCATATTCATATTCATAGTCATATTCATACTCATATTCATATTCATACTCATATTCATATTCATATTCATATTCATAGTCATATTCATATTCATATTCATATTCATATTCATATTCATATTCATAATCATATTCATAGTCATATTCATATTCATATTCATAGTAATATTCATATTCATATTCATATTCATATTCATATCCATATCCATATCCATATCCATATTCATATTCATATTCATATTCATATTCATATTCATACTCATACTCATATTCCTATTCCTATTCATATTCATACTCATATTCATATGCATATTCATATTCATAGTCATATTCATGTTCATAGTCATATTCATACTCATATTCATATTCATATTCATATTCATATTCATAGTCATATTCATAGTCATATTCATATGCATATTCATATTCATATTCATATTCATATTCATATTCATATTCATATCCATATCCATATCCATATCCATATTCATATTCATATTCATATTCATATTCATATTCATACTCATACTCATATTCCTATTCCTATTCATATTCATACTCATATTCATATGCATATTCATATTCATAGTCATATTCATGTTCATAGTCATATTCATATTCATATTCATATTCATATTCATATTCATATTCATAGTCATATTCATATTCATATTCATATTCATATTCATATTCATATTCATACTCATATTCATATTCATACTCATATTCATATTCATATTCATATTCATAGTCATATTCATATTCATATTCATATTCATATTCATACTCATATTCATATTCATACTCATATTCATATTCATATTCATAGTCATATGCATAGTCATAGTCATATCCATATCCATATCCATATCCATATCCATATCCATATCCATATTCATACTCATATTCATATTCATAGTCATATTCATATGCATATTCATATTCATAGTCATATTCATATGCATATTCATATTCCTAGTCATATTCATATTCATATTCATATTCATAGTCATATTCATATTGATACTCATACTCATATTCATATTCATAGTCATATTCATACTCATATTCATATTCATACTCATATTCATATTCATATTCATATTCATAGTCATATCCATATTCATATTCATATTCATATTCATATTCATATTCATATTCATATTCATATTCATAGTCATATTCATATTCATATTCATAGTCATATTCATATTCATATTCATACTCATACTCATATTCATAGTCATAATCATATTCATACTCATATTCATATTCATACTCATATTCATATTCATATTCATATTCATATTCATAGTCATATTCATATTCATATTCATATTCATATTCATACTCATACTCATAATCATAGTCATATTCATATTCATACTCATATTCATATTCATACTCCTATTCATATTCATACTCCTATTCATATTCATATTCATAGTCATATGCATAGTCATAGTCATATCCATATCCATATCCATATCCATATCCATATTCATACTCATATTCATATTCATATTCATAGTCATATTCATATGCATATTCATATTCATAGTCATATTCATATGCATATCCATATTCATAGTCATATTCATATTCATATTCATATACATAGTCATATTCATATTCATACTCATACCCATATTCATATTCATAGTCATATTCATATTCATATTCATATTCATATACATATTCATATTCATATTCATATTCATAGTCATATTCATATTCATATTCATAGTCATATTCATATTCATATGCGTATTCATACTCATACTCACAGTCATAGTCATAGTCATATTCATACTCATATTCATATTCATAGTCATAGTCATATTCATGGTCATATTCATATTCGTATTCATATTCATATTCATATTCATATTCATATTCATATTCATAGTCATATTCATATTCATATTCATAGTGATATTCATATTCATATTCATATTCATATTCATAGTCATATTCATATTCATAGTCATATTCATATTAATACTCATACTCATATTCATACTCATATTCATATTCACACTCATATTCATATTCATACTCATATTCATATTCATATTCATATTCATAGTCATATTCGTATTCATATTCATATTCATATTCATATTCATAGTCATATTCATATTCATATGCGTATTCATACTCATACTCACAGTCATAGTCATATTCATATTCATATTCATATTCATATTCATATTCATATTCATATTCATAGTCATATTCATATTCATATGCGTATTCATACTCATACTCACAGTCATAGTCATAGTCATATTCATACTCATATTCATATTCATATTCATAGTGATATTCATATTCATATGCATATTCATACTCATACTCACAGTCATAGTCATAGTCATATTCATACTCATATTCATATTCATAGTCATAGTCATATTCATATTCATAGTCATACTCATATTCATATTCATACTCATATGCATATTCATATTCATATTCATATTCATATTCATAGTCATATTCATATTCATATTCATACTCATACTCATATTCCTATTCCTATTCATATTCATACTCATATTCATATGCATATTCATATTCATAGTCATATTCATGTTCATAGTCATATTCATATTCATATTCATATTCATATTCATATTCATATTCATAGTCATATTCATATTCATATTCATATTCATATTCATATTCATATCCATATTCATAGTCATATTCATATGCATATTCATATTCATATTCATATTCATATTCATATTCATATCCATATCCATATCCATATCCATATTCATATTCATATTCATATTCATATTCATATTCATATTCATATTCATATTCATAGTCATATTCATATTCATATGCGTATTCATACTCATACTCACAGTCATAGTCATAGTCATATTCATACTCATATTCATATTCATATTCATAGTGATATTCATATTCATATGCATATTCATACTCATACTCACAGTCATAGTCATAGTCATATTCATACTCATATTCATATTCATAGTCATAGTCATATTCATATTCATAGTCATACTCGTATTCATATTCATACTCATATGCATATTCATATTCATATTCATATTCATATTCATAGTCATATTCATATTCATATTCATACTCATACTCATATTCCTATTCCTATTCATATTCATACTCATATTCATATGCATATTCATATTCATAGTCATATTCATGTTCATAGTCATATTCATATTCATATTCATATTCATATTCATATTCATATTCATAGTCATATTCATATTCATAGTCATATTCATATTCATATTCATATTCATATTCATAGTCATATTCATATTCATATTCATATTCATATTCATATTCATATTCATATTCATATCCATATCCATATCCATATCCATATTCATATTCATATTCATATTCATATTCATATTCATATTCATATTCATATTCATAGTCATATTCATATTCATATGCGTATTCATACTCATACTCACAGTCATAGTCATAGTCATATTCATAGTCATATTCATATTCATATTCATATTCATATTCATATTCATATTCATATTCATATTCATATTCATATTCATATTCATATTCATATTCATAGTCATAGTCATATTCATATTCATATTCATATTCATATTCATATTCATATTCATATTCATATTCATATTCATATTCATATTCATATTCATATTCATACTCATATTCATATTCATATTCATATGCATAGTCATATTCATAGTCATATCCATATTCATATGCATATGCATATTCATATTCATATGCATATGCATATTCATATTCATATGCATATTCATATTCATAGTCATATTCATATTCATAGTCATATTCATATTCATATTCATAGTCATATTCATATTCATATTCATACTCATATTCATAGTCATATTCATATTCATATGAATATGAATATGAGTATGACTACTCATATTCATATTCATATTCATATTCATAGTCATATTCATATTCATATTCATATTCATATTCATATTCATATTCATATTCATATTCATATTCATATTCATATTCATATTCATATTCATATTCATATTCATAGTCATATTCATACTCATATTCATATTCATACTCATATTCATATTCATAGTCATATTCATACTCATATTCGTATTCATACTCATATTCATATTCATATTCATATTCATAGTGATATTCATATTCATATTCATATTCATATTCATATTCATATTCATATTCATATTCATATTCATATTCATATTCATATTCATAGTCATACTCATATTCATATTCATATTCATATTCATATTCATATTCATATTCATATTCATATTCATATTCATATTCATAGTCATAGTCATATTCATATTCAAATTCATACTCATACTCATATTCATAGTCATATTCATATTCATACTCATATTCATATTCATACTCATATTCATATTCATATTCATATTCATATTCATAGTCATATTCATATTCATATTCATATGCATAGTCATATGCATAGTCATAGTCATATCCATATCCATATCCATATCCATATCCATATTCATATTCATATTCATATTCATATTCATATTCATACTCATACTCATATTCATAGTCATATTCATATTCATACTCATATTCATATTCATACTCATGTTCATATTCATATTCATAGTCATATGCATAGTCATAGTCATATCCATATCCATACCCATATCCATATCCATATCCATATTCATACTCATATTCATATTCATATTCATATTCATGTTCATAGTCATATTCATATTCATATTCATAGTCATATTCATATTCATATTCATAGTCATATTCATATTCATATTCATACTCATATTCATAGTCATATTCGTATTCATACTCATATTCATATTCATATTCATATTCATAGTGATATTCATATTCATATTCATATTCATATTCATATTCATATTCATATTCATATTCATATTCATATTCATATTCATATTCATATTCATATTCATACTCATATTCATATTCATATTCATATTCATATTCATATTCATATTCATATTCATATTCATATTCATATTCATATTCATAGTCATAGTCATATTCATATTCAAATTCATACTCATACTCATATTCATAGTCATATTCATATTCATACTCATATTCATATTCATACTCATATTCATATTCATATTCATATTCATATTCATAGTCATATTCATATTCATATTCATATGCATAGTCATATGCATAGTCATAGTCATATCCATATCCATATCCATATCCATATCCATATTCATATTCATATTCATATTCATATTCATATTCATACTCATACTCATATTCATAGTCATATTCATATTCATACTCATATTCATATTCATACTCATGTTCATATTCATATTCATAGTCATATGCATAGTCATAGTCATATCCATATCCATACCCATATCCATATCCATATCCATATTCATACTCATATTCATATTCATATTCATATTCATGTTCATAGTCATATTCATATTCATATTCATAGTCATATTCATATTCATATTCATAGTCATATTCATATTCATATTCATACTCATATTCATAGTCATATTCATATTCATATGAATATGAATATGAGTATGACTACTCATATTCATATTCATATTCATATTCATAGTCATATTCATATTCATATTCATATTCATATTCATATTCATATTCATATTCATATTCATATTCATATTCATATTCATATTCATATTCATATTCATATTCATAGTCATATTCATACTCATATTCATATTCATACTCATATTCATATTCATAGTCATATTCATACTCATATTCGTATTCATACTCATATTCATATTCATATTCATATTCATAGTGATATTCATATTCATATTCATATTCATATTCATATTCATATTCATATTCATATTCATATTCATATTCATATTCATATTCATATTCATACTCATATTCATATTCATATTCATATTCATATTCATATTCATATTCATATTCATATTCATATTCATATTCATATTCATAGTCATAGTCATATTCATATTCAAATTCATACTCATACTCATATTCATAGTCATATTCATATTCATACTCATATTCATAATCATACTCATATTCATATTCATATTCATATTCATATTCATAGTCATATTCATATTCATATTCATATGCATAGTCATATGCATAGTCATAGTCATATCCATATCCATATCCATATCCATATCCATATTCATATTCATATTCATATTCATATTCATATTCATACTCATACTCATATTCATAGTCATATTCATATTCATACTCATATTCATATTCATACTCATGTTCATATTCATATTCATAGTCATATGCATAGTCATAGTCATATCCATATCCATACCCATATCCATATCCATATCCATATTCATACTCATATTCATATTCATATTCATATTCATGTTCATAGTCATATTCATATTCATATTCATATTCATATTCATGTTCATATTCATATTCATAGTCATATTCATATTCATATGCATATGCATATCCATATCCATTTGCATATGCATATCCATATCCATATCCAAATCCATATCCATATGCATATCCATATTCATATGCATATGCATATTCATATTCATATGCATATGCATATTCATATTCATAGTCATATTCATATTCATAGTCATATGCATATTCATATTCATATTCATATTCATATTCATATTCATAGTCATAGTCATATTCATATTCATACTCATACTCATATTCATACTCATATTCATATTCATACTCATACTCATATGCATACTCATATTCATATTCATACTCATATTCATATTCATAGTCATAGTCATATTCATATTCTTAGTCATATTCATATTCATAGTCATATTCATATTCATATTCATATTCATATTCATATTCAAAGTCATATTCATATTCATAGTCATATGCAAAGTCATAGTCATATCCATATCCATATCCATATCCATATTCATATTCATATTCATATTCATATTCATATTCATATTCATAGTCATATTCATATTCATATTCATATTCATATTCATATTCATATGCATATGCATATTCATATTCATATGCATATGCATATTCATATTCATAGTCATATTCATATTCATAGTCATATTCATATTCATATTCATATTCATATTCATATTCATATTCATAGTCATAGTCATAGTCATATTCATATTCATATTCATAGTCATACTCATATTCATATTCATACTCATACTCATATGCATACTCATATTCATATTCATACTCATATTCATATTCATAGTCATAGTCATATTCATATTCTTAGTCATATTCATATTCATAGTCATATTCATATTCATATTCATATTCATATTCATATTCAAAGTCATATTCATATTCATAGTCATATGCAAAGTCATAGTCATATCCATATCCATATCCATATCCATATTCATATTCATATTCATATTCATATTCATATTCATATTCATATGCATATTCATATTCATATTCATATTCATATTCATATTCATATTCATAGTCATATTCATATTCATATTCATATTCATATTCATATTCATATTCATATTCATATTCATAATCATATTCATATTCATATTCATATTCATATTCATACTCATATTCATATTCATATTCATATTCATAGTCATATTCATAGTCATATCCATATTCATATGCATATGCATATTCATATTCATATGCATATTCATATTCATAGTCATATTCATACTCATATTCATATTCATACTCATATTCATATTCATATTCATACTCATATTCATATTCATATTCATATGCATACTCATATTCATATTTCATACTCATATTCATATTCATAGTCATAGTCATATTCATATTCTTAGTCATATTCATATTCATAGTCATATTCATATTCATATTCATATTCATATTCATATTCAAAGTCATATTCATATTCATAGTCATATGCAAAGTCATAGTCATATCCATATCCATATCCATATCCATATTCATATTCATATTCATATTCATACTCATATTCATATTCATACTCATATTCATATTCATATTCATATTCATAGTCATATTCATATTCATATTCATAGTCATATTCATATTCATACTCATATTCATATTCATATTCATATTCATAGTCATATTCATATTCATACTCATATTCATATTCATATTCATATTCATACTCATATTCATATTCATAGTCATATTCATACTCATATTCATATTCATACTCATATTCATATTCATATTCATATTCATAGTCATATTCATATTCATATTCATATTCATATTCATATTCATATTCATATTCATATTCATATTCATATTCATATTCATATTCATATTCATATTCATATTCATATTCATATACATATTCATATTCATATTCATATTCATAGTCATATTCATATTCATATTCATAGTCATATTCATATTCATATTCATAGTCATATTCATAGTCATATTCATACTCATACTCATATTCATAGTCATATTCATATTCATATTCATATTCATATTCATATTCATATTCATAGTCATAGTCATATTCATACTCATATTCATATTCATACTCATACTCATATGCATACTCATATTCATATTCATACTCATATTCATATTCATAGTCATAGTCATATTCATATTCTTAGTCATATTCATATTCATAGTCATATTCATATTCATATTCATATTCATATTCATATTCATACTCATATTCATATTCATATTCATATTCATATTCATATTCATACTCATATTCATATTCATATTCATATTCATATTCATAATCATATTCATATTCATAGTCATAGTCATATTCATATTCATATTCATACTCATACTCATATTCATAGTCATATTCATATTCATACTCATATTCATATTCATACTCATATTCATATTCATATTCATATTCATAATCATAGTCATATTCATATTCATATTCATATTCATAGTCATATGCATAGTCATAGTCATATCCATATCCATATCCATATCCATATCCATATCCATATTCATATTCATATTCATATTCATATTCATACTCATACTCATATTCATAGTCATATTCATATTCATACTCATATTCATATTCATACTCATGTTCATATTCATATTCATAGTCATATGCATAGTCATAGTCATATCCATATCCATATCCATATCCATACCCATATCCATATCCATATCCATATTCATACTCATATTCATATTCATATTCATATTCATGTTCATAGTCATATTCATATTCATATTCATATTCATATTCATGTTCATATTCATATTCATAGTCATATTCATATTCATATGCATATGCATATCCATATCCATATGCATATGCATATCCATATCCATATCCAAATCCATATCCATATGCATATCCATATTCATATGCATATGCATATTCATATTCATATGCATATGCATATTCATATTCATAGTCATATTCATATTCATAGTCATATTCATATTCATATTCATATTCATATTCATATTCATATTCATATTCATAGTCATAGTCATATTCATATTCATACTCATACTCATATTCATACTCATATTCATATTCATACTCATACTCATATGCATACTCATATTCATATTCATAGTCATATTCATATTCATAGTCATAGTCATATTCATATTCTTAGTCATATTCATATTCATAGTCATATTCATATTCATATTCATATTCATATTCATATTCAAAGTCATATTCATATTCATAGTCATATTCATATTCATATTCATAGTCATATTCATATTCATATTCATAGTCATATTCATATTCATATTCATAGTCATATTCATATTCATATTCATACTCATACTCATATTCATAGTCATATCCATATTCATATTCATATTCATATTCATATTCATATTCATAGTCATAGTCATATTCATATTCATACTCATACTCATATTCATACTCATATTCATATTCATACTCATACTCATATGCATACTCATATTCATATTCATAGTCATATTCATATTCATAGTCATAGTCATATTCATATTCATATTCATATTCATAGTCATATTCATATTCATAGTCATAGTCATATTCATATTCATATTCATATTCATATTCATATTCAAAGTCATATTCATATTCATAGTCATATTCATATTCATATTCATAGTCATATTCATATTCATATTCATAGTCATAGTCATATTCATATTCATAGTCATATTCATATTCATATTCATACTCATACTCATATTCATATTCATATTCATATTCATATTCATATTCATATTCATATTCATATTCATATTCATATTCATATTCATATTCATATACATATTCATATTCATATTCATATTCATAGTCATATTCATATTCATATTCATAGTCATATTCATATTCATATTCATAGTCATATTCATATTCATATTCATACTCATACTCATATTCATAGTCATATTCATATTCATAATCATATTCATATTCATATTCATATTCATAGTCATAGTCATATTCATAGTCATACTCATACTCATATTCATACTCATATTCATATTCATACTCATACTCATATGCATACTCATATTCATATTCATACTCATATTCATATTCATAGTCATAGTCATATTCATATTATTAGTCATATTCATATTCATAGTCATATTCATATTCATATTCATATTCATATTCATATTCAAAGTCATATTCATATTCATATTCATATTCATATTCATATTCATATTCATATTCATATTCATATTCATATTCATAGTCATAGTCATATTCATATTCATATTCATACTCATACTCATATTCATAGTCATATTCATATTCATACTCATATTCATATTCATATTCATATTCATATTCATAGTCATATTCATATTCATATTCATATTCATAGTCATATGCATAGTCATAGTCATATCCATATCCATATCCATATCCATATCCATATTGATATTCATATTCATATTCATATTCATATTCATACTCATACTCATATTCATAGTCATATTCATATTCATACTCATATTCATATTCATACTAATGTTCATATTCATATTCATAGTCATATGCATAGTCATAGTCATATCCATATCCATATCCATATCCATATCCATATTCATACTCATATTCATATTCATATTCATATTCATGTTCATAGTCATATTCATATTCATATTCATATTCATATTCATGTTCATATTCATATTCATAGTCATATTCATATTCATATGCATATGCATATCCATATCCATATGCATATGCATATCCATATCCATATCCAAATCCATATCCATATGCATATCCATATTCATATGCATATGCATATTCATATTCATATGCATATGCATATAAATATTCATAGTCATATTCATATTCATAGTCATATTCATATTCATATTCATATTCATATTCATATTCATATTCATAGTCATAGTCATATTCATATTCATACTCATACTCATATTCATACTCATATTCATATTCATACTCATACTCATATGCATACTCATATTCATATTCATACTCATATTCATATTCATAGTCATAGTCATATTCATATTCTTAGTCATATTCATATTCATAGTCATATTCATATTCATATTCATATTCATATTCATATTCAAAGTCATATTCATATTCATAGTCATATGCAAAGTCATAGTCATATCCATATCCATATCCATATCCATATTCATATTCATATTCATATTCATATTCATATTCATATTCATATTCATATTCATATTCATATTCATATTCATATTCATATTCATATTCATATGCATATGCATATGCATATACATATTCATATGCATATGCATATTCATATTCATAGTCATATTCATATTCATAGTCATATTCATATTCATAGTCATAGTCATATTCATATACTTAGTCATATTCATATTCATAGTCATATTCATATTCATATTCATATTCATATTCATATTCATATTCATATTCAAAGTCATATTCATATTCATAGTCATATGCATAGTCATAGTCATATCCATATCCATATCCATATCCATATCCATATGCATATTCATATTCATATTCATATTCATATTCATACTCATACTCATATTCATAGTCATATTCATATTCATACTCATATTCATATTCATACTCATGTTCATATTCATATTCATAGTCATATGCATAGTCATAGTCATATCCATATCCATATCCATATCCATATCCATATCCATATTCATACTCATATTCATATTCATATTCATATTCATGTTCATAGTCATATTCATATTCATATTCATATTCATATTCATGTTCATATTCATATTCATAGTCATATTCATATTCATATGCATATGCATATCCATATCCATATGCATATGCATATCCATATCCATATCCAAATCCATATCCATATGCATATCCATATTCATATGCATATGCATATTCATATTCATATGCATATGCATATTCATATCCATAGTCATATTCATAGTCATAGTCATATTCATATTCATACTCATACTCATATTCATACTCATATTCATATTCATACTCATACTCATATGCATACTCATATTCATATTCATACTCATATTCATATTCATAGTCATAGTCATATTCATATTATTAGTCATATTCATATTCATAGTCATATTCATATTCATATTCATATTCATATTCATATTCAAAGTCATATTCATATTCATATTCATATTCATATTCATAGTCATATTCATATTCATATTCATAGTCATATTCATATTCATATTCATAGTCATATTCATATTCATATTCATACTCATACTCATATTCATAGTCATATTCATATTCATATTCATATTCATATTCATATTCATATTCATAGTCATAGTCATATTCATATTCATACTCATACTCATATTCATACTCATATTCATATTCATACTCATACTCATATGCATACTCATATTCATATTCATACTCATATTCATATTCATAGTCATAGTCATATTCATATTATTAGTCATATTCATATTCATAGTCATATTCATATTCATATTCATATTCATATTCATATTCAAAGTCATATTCATATTCATATTCATATTCATATTCATATTCATATTCATATTCATATTCATATTCATATTCATAGTCATAGTCATATTCATATTCATATTCATACTCATACTCATATTCATAGTCATATTCATATTCATACTCATATTCATATTCATACTCATATTCATATTCATATTCATATTCATATTCATAGTCATATTCATATTCATATTCATATTCATAGTCATATGCATAGTCATAGTCATATCCATATCCATATCCATATCCATATCCATATTCATATTCATATTCATATTCATATTCATATTCATACTCATACTCATATTCATAGTCATATTCATATTCATACTCATATTCATATTCATACTCATGTTCATATTCATATTCATAGTCATATGCATAGTCATAGTCATATCCATATCCATATCCATATCCATATCCATATTCATACTCATATTCATATTCATATTCATATTCATGTTCATAGTCATATTCATATTCATATTCATATTCATATTCATGTTCATATTCATATTCATAGTCATATTCATATTCATATGCATATGCATATCCATATCCATATGCATATGCATATCCATATCCATATCCAAATCCATATCCATATGCATATCCATATTCATATGCATATGCATATTCATATTCATATGCATATGCATATTCATATTCATAGTCATATTCATATTCATAGTCATATTCATATTCATATTCATATTCATATTCATATTCATATTCATAGTCATAGTCATATTCATATTCATACTCATACTCATATTCATACTCATATTCATATTCATACTCATACTCATATGCATACTCATATTCATATTCATACTCATATTCATATTCATAGTCATAGTCATATTCATATTCTTAGTCATATTCATATTCATAGTCATATTCATATTCATATTCATATTCATATTCATATTCAAAGTCATATTCATATTCATAGTCATATGCAAAGTCATAGTCATATCCATATCCATATCCATATTCATAGTCATATTCATATTCATATTCATATTCATAGTCATATTCATATTCATACTCATACTCATATTCATATTCATATTCATAGTCATATTCATATTCATATTCATATTCATATTCATAGTCATATTCATATTCATATTCATATCCATATGCATATTCATATTCATAGTCATATTCATATTCATATTCATATTCATGTTCATATTCATATTCATATTCATATTCATATTCATATACATATTCATATTCATATTCATATTCATAGTCATATTCATATTCATATTCATAGTCATATTCATATTCATATGCGTATTCATACTCATACTCACAGTCATAGTCATAGTCATATTCATACTCATATTCATATTCATAGTCATAGTCATATTCATACTCATATTCATATTCATAGTCATAGTCATATTCATGGTCATATTCATATTCGTATTCATATTCATATTCATATTCATATTCATATTCATATTCATATTCATAGTCATATTCATATTCATATTCATAGTGATATTCATATTCATATTCATATTCATATTCATAGTCATATTCATATTCATAGTCATATTCATATTCATATTCATATTCATATTCATATTCATACTCATAGTCATATTCATATTCATATTCATAGTCATATTCATATTCATATTCATACTCATACTCATATTCATAGTCATAATCATATTCATACTCATATTCATATTCATACTCATATTCATATTCATATTCATATTCATATTCATAGTCATATTCATATTCATATTCATATTCATATTCATATTCATATTCATATTCATATTCATATTCATAGTCATATTTATATTCATAGTCATAGTCATATTCATGGTCATATTCATATTCGTATTCATATTCATATTCATATTCATATTCATATTCATATTCATATTCATAGTCATATTCATATTCATATTCATAGTGATATTCATATTCATACTCATATTCATATTCATAGTCATAGTCATATTCATGGTCATATTCATATTCATACTCATAGTCATATTCATAGTCATACTCATACTCATATTCATACTCATACCAATATTCATAGTCATAATCATATTCATACTCATATTCATATTCATACTCATATTCATATTCATAGTCATATTCATATTCATATGCGTATTCATACTCATACTCACAGTCATAGTCATAGTCATATTCATACTCATATTCATATTCATAGTCATAGTCATATTCATGGTCATATTCATATTCGTATTCATATTCATATTCATATTCATATTCATATTCATATTCATATTCATAGTCATATTCATACTCATATTCATATTCATACTCATATTCATATTCATATTCATATTCATAGTCATATTCATATTCATATTCATATTCATATTCATATTCATATTCATATTCATATTCATACTCATAGTCATATTCATATTCATATTCATAGTCATATTCATATTCATATTCATACTCATACTCATATTCATAGTCATAATCATATTCATACTCATATTCATATTCATACTCATATTCATATTCATATTCATATTCATATTCATAGTCATAGTCATATTCATATTCATATTCATATTCATATTCATATTCATATTCATACTCATACTCATAATCATAGTCATATTCATATTCATACTCATATTCATATTCATATTCATAGTCATATTCATACTCATATTCATAGTCATAATCATATTCATACTCATATTCATATTCATACTCATATTCATATTCATATTCATATTCATATTCATAGTCATATTCATATTCATATTCATAGTCATACTCATATTCATATTCATAGTCATAGTCATATTCATGGTCATATTCATATTCGTATTCATATTCATATTCATAGTCATATTTATATTCATACTCATACTCATATTCATATTCATAGTCATAGTCATATTCATATTCTTAGTCATATTCATATTCATATTCATATTCATATTCATATTCATATTCATATTCATATTCATATTCAAAGTCATATTCATATTCATAGTCATAATCATATTCATAGTCATATGCATAGTCATAGTCATATCCATATCCATATCCATATCCATATTCATATTCATACTCATATTCATATTCATATTCATATTCATATTCATACTCATATTCATATTCATAGTCATATTCATACTCATATTCATATTCATACTCATATTCATATTCATATTCATATTCATAGTCATATTCATATTCATATTCATATTCATATTCATATTCATATTCATATTCATATTCATATTCATAGTCATATTCATATTCATATTCATAGTCATATTCATATTCATATTCATACTCATACTCATATTCATAGTCATAATCATATTCATACTCATATTCATATTCATACTCATATTCATATTCATATTCATATTCATATTCATAGTCATATTCATATTCATATTCATATTCATATTTATATCCATATTCATATTCATACTCATACTCATAATCATAGTCATATTCATATTCATACTCATATTCATATTCATACTCATATTCATATTCATATTCATAGTCATATGCATAGTCATAGTCATATCCATATCCATATCCATATCCATATCCATATCCATATCCATATTCATACTCATATTCATATTCATATTCATAGTCATATTCATATGCATATTCATATTCATAGTCATATTCATATGCATATTCATATTCCTAGTCATATTCATATTCATATTCATAGTCATATTCATATTCATATTCATATTCATATGCATATTCATATTCATAGTCATATTCATATTCATATTCATATTCATGTTCATATTCATATTCATATTCATATTCATATTCATATTCATATTCATATACATATTCATATTCATATTCATATTCATATTCATATTCATATTCATAGTCATATTCATATTCATATGCGTATTCATACTCATACTCACAGTCATAGTCATAGTCATATTCATACTCATATTCATATTCATAGTCATAGTCATATTCATGGTCATATTCATATTCGTATTCATATTCATATTCATATTCATATTCATATTCATATTCATAGTCATATTCATATTCATATTCATAGTGATATTCATATTCATATTCATATTCATATTCATAGTCATATTCATATTCATAGTCATATTCATATTTATACTCATACTCATATTCATACTCATATTCATATTCACACTCATATTCATATTCATACTCATATTCATACTCATATTCATATTCATACTCATACTCATATTCATAGTCATATTCATATGCATACTCATATTCATATTCATATTCATATTCATATTCATAGTCATATTCATATACATATTCATATTCATATTCATATTCATAGTCATATTCATATTCATAGTCATATTCATATTCATATGCGTATTCATACTCATACTCACAGTCATAGTCATAGTCATATTCATACTCATATTCAAATTCATAGTCATAGTCATATTCATGGTCATATTCATATTCGTATTCATATTCATATTCATAGTCATATTCATATTCATACTCATACTCATATTCATACTCATATTCATATTCATAGTCATATTCATATTCATATGCGTATTCATACTCATACTCACAGTCATATTCATATTCATATTCATACTCATATTCATATTCATAGTCATAGTCATATTCATGGTCATATTCATATTCGTATTCATATTCATATTCATAGTCATATTCATATTCATACTCATACTCATATTCATACTCATATTCATACTCATATTCATATTCATACTCGTATTCATATTCATACTCATACTCATATTCATACTCATATTCGTATTCATATTCATATTCATATTCATAGTCATATTCATATTCATACTCATACTCATATTCATGTTCATATTCATATTCATACTCATATTCATATGCATATTCATATTCATAGTCATATTCATGTTCATAGTCATATTCATATTCATATTCATATTCATATTCATATTCATATTCATATTCATATTCATATTCATATTCATATTCATATTCATATTCATATTCATAGTCATATTCATATTCATATTCATAGTCATATTCATATTCATATGCATATTCATACTCATACTCATAGTCATACTCATATTCATATTCATACTCATATGCATATTCATATTCGTATTCATATTCATATTCATAGTCATAGTCATATTCATGGTCATATTCATATTCATATTCATAGTCATATTCATATTCATATTCATATTCATATTCATATTCATATTCATAGTCATATTCATATTCATACTCATACTCATATTCATGTTCATATTCATATTCATACTCATATTCATATGCATATTCATATTCATAGTCATATTCATGTTCATAGTCATATTCATGTTCATATTCATATTCATATTCATATTCATATTCATATTCATATTCATATTCATAGTCATATTCATATTCATATGCGTATTCATACTCATACTCACAGTCATAGTCATAGTCATATTCATACTCATATTCATATTCATATTCATATTCATATTCATATTCATATTCATATTCATATTCATATTCATGTTCATGTTCATATTCATATTCATAGTCATTTTCATACTCATACTCATATTCATATTCGTATTCATATTCATAGTCATATTCATATTCATACTCATACTCATATTCCTATTCATATTCATATTCATACTCATATTCATATTCATACTCATAATCATATTCATAGTCATATTCATATTCATATTCATATTCATAGTCATATTCATATTCATATTCATAGTCATAATCATATTCATATGCATATTCATACTCATAGTCATACTCATATTCATATTCATACTCATATTCATATTCATAGTCATAGTCATATTCATATTCATATTCATATGCATATTCATATTCATACTCATATTCATATTCATATTCATATTCATACTCATATTCATATTCATACTCATATTCTTATTCATATTCATATTCATACTCATACTCATATTCCTATTCATATTCATATTCATAGTCATATTCATATGCATATTCATATTCATACTCATATTCATATTCATATTCATATTCATATTCATATTCATATTCATATTCATAGTCATATTCATATTCATACTCATACTCATATTCCTATTCCTATTCCTATTCATACTCATATTCATACTCATATTCATATTCATATTCATATTCATATTCATATTCATATTCATATTCATATTCATATTCATATCCATATCCATATCCATATCCATATGCATATTCATATTCATATTCATATTCATATTCATATTCATATTCATATTCATATTCATATTCATATTCATATTCATGTTCATGTTCATATTCATATTCATAGTCATTTTCATACTCATACTCATATTCATATTCGTATTCATATTCATAGTCATATTCATATTCATACTCATACTCATATTCCTATTCATATTCATATTCATACTCATATTCATATTCATACTCATAATCATATTCATAGTCATATTCATATTCATATTCATATTCATAGTCATATTCATATTCATATTCATAGTCATAATCATATTCATATGCATATTCATACTCATAGTCATACTCATATTCATATTCATACTCATATTCATATTCATAGTCATAGTCATATTCATATTCATAGTCATATTCATATTCATATTCATATTCATATTCATATCCATATCCATATCCATATCCATATTCATAGTCATATTCATATTCATAGTCATATTCATACTCATATTCATATTCATATTCATACTCATACTCATATTCATACTCGTATTCATATTCATACTCATATTCATATTCATATTCATATTCATAGTCATACTCATATTCATACTCATACTCATATTCCTATTCCTATTCCTATTCATACTCATATTCATATTCATACTCATATTCATATTCATACTCATATTCATATTCATACTCATATTCATATTCATACTCATATTCATATTCATACTCATATTCATATTCATACTCATATTCTTATTCATATTCATATTCATACTCATACTCATATTCCTATTCATATTCATATTCATAGTCATATTCATATGCATATTCATATTCATACTCATATTCATATTCATATTCATATTCATATTCATATTCATATTCATATTCATAGTCATATTCATATTCATACTCATACTCATATTCCTATTCCTATTCATATTCATACTCATATTCATATGCATATTCATATTCATAGTCATATTCATATTTATATTCATATTCATAGTCATATTCATATTCATACTCATACTCATATTCATATTCATATTCATATTCATATTCATATTCTTATTCATATTCATATTCATATTCATGTTCATATTCATATTCATATTCATATTCATATTCATATTCATATTCATATTCATATTCATATTCATATTCATATTCATAGTCATATTCATATTCATATGCGTATTCATACTCATACTCACAGTCATAGTCATAGTCATATTCATACTCATATTCATATTCATATTCATATTCATATTCATATTCATATTCATATTCATATCCATATCCATATCCATATCCATATGCATATTCATATTCATATTCATATTCATATTCATATTCATATTCATATTCATATTCATATTCATATTCATACTCATACTCATATTCATGTTCATATTCATATTCATACTCATATTCATATGCATATTCATATTCATAGTCATATTCATGTTCATAGTCATATTCATATTCATATTCATATTCATATTCGTATTCATATTCACATTCATATTCATATTCACATTCGTATTCCTATTCCTATTCCTATTCATATTCCTATTCATATTCATATTCATATTCATATTCATATTCATATTCATATTCATATTCATATTCATATTCACATTCATATTCATAGTCATAGTCATATTCATATGCGTATTCATACTCCTACTCACAGTCATAGTCATAGTCATATTCATACTCATATTCATATTCATAGTCATAGTCATATTCATATTCATAGTCATATTCATATTCATAATCATAGTCATATTCATATTCATATTCATAGTCATATTCATATTCATATTCATAGTCATATTCATAGTCATATTCATATTCATATTCATAGTCATATTCATATTCATATTCATATTCATAGTCATATTCATATTCATATTCATAGTCATAATCATATTCATATGCATATTCATACTCATAGTCATACTCATATTCATATTCATACTCATATTCATATTCATAGTCATAGTCATATTCATATTCATATTCATATGCATATTCATATTCATACTCATATTCATATTCATATTCATATTCATACTCATATTCATATTCATACTCATATTCTTATTCATATTCATATTCATACTCATACTCATATTCCTATTCCTATTCATATTCATACTCATATTCATATGCATATTCATATTCATAGTCATATTCATATTGATATTCATATTCATAGTCATATTCATATTCATACTCATACTCATATTCATATTCATATTCATATTCATATTCATATTCTTATTCATATTCATATTCATATTCATGTTCATATTCATATTCATATTCATATTCATATTCATATTCATATTCATATTCATATTCATATTCATATTCATATTCATAGTCATATTCATATTCATATGCGTATTCATACTCATACTCACAGTCATAGTCATAGTCATATTCATACTCATATTCATATTCATATTCATATTCATATTCATATTCATATTCATATTCATATTCATATTCATATCCATATCCATATCCATATCCATATGCATATTCATATTCATATTCATATTCATATTCATATTCATATTCATATTCATATTCATATTCATATTCATATTCATGTTCATGTTCATATTCATATTCATAGTCATTTTCATACTCATACTCATATTCATATTCGTATTCATATTCATAGTCATATTCATATTCATACTCATACTCATATTCCTATTCATATTCATATTCATACTCATATTCATATTCATACTCATAATCATATTCATAGTCATATTCATATTCATATTCATATTCATAGTCATATTCATATTCATATTCATAGTCATAATCATATTCATATGCATATTCATACTCATAGTCATACTCATATTCATATTCATACTCATATTCATATTCATAGTCATAGTCATATTCATATTCATATTCATATGCATATTCATATTCATACTCATATTCATATTCATATTCATATTCATACTCATATTCATATTCATACTCATATTCTTATTCATATTCATATTCATACTCATACTCATATTCCTATTCATATTCATATTCATAGTCATATTCATATGCATATTCATATTCATACTCATATTCATATTCATATTCATATTCATATTCATATTCATATTCATATTCATAGTCATATTCATATTCATACTCATACTCATATTCCTATTCCTATTCCTATTCATACTCATATTCATACTCATATTCATATTCATATTCATATTCATATTCATATTCATATTCATATTCATATTCATATTCATATCCATATCCATATCCATATCCATATGCATATTCATATTCATATTCATATTCATATTCATATTCATATTCATATTCATATTCATATTCATATTCATATTCATGTTCATGTTCATATTCATATTCATAGTCATTTTCATACTCATACTCATATTCATATTCGTATTCATATTCATAGTCATATTCATATTCATACTCATACTCATATTCCTATTCATATTCATATTCATACTCATATTCATATTCATACTCATAATCATATTCATAGTCATATTCATATTCATATTCATATTCATAGTCATATTCATATTCATATTCATAGTCATAATCATATTCATATGCATATTCATACTCATAGTCATACTCATATTCATATTCATACTCATATTCATATTCATAGTCATAGTCATATTCATATTCATAGTCATATTCATATTCATATTCATATTCATATTCATATCCATATCCATATCCATATCCATATTCATAGTCATATTCATATTCATAGTCATATTCATACTCATATTCATATTCATATTCATACTCATACTCATATTCATACTCGTATTCATATTCATACTCATATTCATATTCATATTCATATTCATAGTCATACTCATATTCATACTCATACTCATATTTCTATTCCTATTCCTATTCATACTCATATTCATATTCATACTCATATTCATATTCATACTCATATTCATATTCATACTCATATTCATATTCATACTCATATTCATATTCATACTCATATTCATATTCATACTCATATTCTTATTCATATTCATATTCATACTCATACTCATATTCCTATTCATATTCATATTCATAGTCATATTCATATGCATATTCATATTCATACTCATATTCATATTCATATTCATATTCATATTCATATTCATATTCATATTCATAGTCATATTCATATTCATACTCATACTCATATTCCTATTCCTATTCATATTCATACTCATATTCATATGCATATTCATATTCATAGTCATATTCATATTTATATTCATATTCATAGTCATATTCATATTCATACTCATACTCATATTCATATTCATATTCATATTCATATTCATATTCTTATTCATATTCATATTCATATTCATGTTCATATTCATATTCATATTCATATTCATATTCATATTCATATTCATATTCATATTCATATTCATATTCATATTCATAGTCATATTCATATTCATATGCGTATTCATACTCATACTCACAGTCATAGTCATAGTCATATTCATACTCATATTCATATTCATATTCATATTCATATTCATATTCATATTCATATTCATATTCATATTCATATCCATATCCATATCCATATCCATATGCATATTCATATTCATATTCATATTCATATTCATATTCATATTCATATTCATATTCATATTCATATTCATACTCATACTCATATTCATGTTCATATTCATATTCATACTCATATTCATATGCATATTCATATTCATAGTCATATTCATGTTCATAGTCATATTCATATTCATATTCATATTCATATTCGTATTCATATTCACATTCATATTCATATTCACATTCGTATTCCTATTCCTATTCCTATTCATATTCCTATTCATATTCATATTCATATTCATATTCATATTCATATTCATATTCATATTCATATTCATATTCACATTCATATTCATAGTCATAGTCATATTCATATGCGTATTCATACTCCTACTCACAGTCATAGTCATAGTCATATTCATACTCATATTCATATTCATAGTCATAGTCATATTCATATTCATAGTCATATTCATATTCATAATCATAGTCATATTCATATTCATATTCATAGTCATATTCATATTCATATTCATAGTCATATTCATAGTCATATTCATATTCATATTCATAGTCATATTCATATTCATATTCATATTCATAGTCATATTCATATTCATATTCATAGTCATAATCATATTCATATGCATATTCATACTCATAGTCATACTCATATTCATATTCATACTCATATTCATATTCATAGTCATAGTCATATTCATATTCATATTCATATGCATATTCATATTCATACTCATATTCATATTCATATTCATATTCATACTCATATTCATATTCATACTCATATTCTTATTCATATTCATATTCATACTCATACTCATATTCCTATTCATATTCATATTCATAGTCATATTCATATGCATATTCATATTCATACTCATATTCATATTCATATTCATATTCATATTCATATTCATATTCATATTCATAGTCATATTCATATTCATACTCATACTCATATTCCTATTCCTATTCATATTCATACTCATATTCATACTCATATTCATATTCATATTCATATTCATATTCATATTCATATTCATATTCATATTCATATTCATATCCATATCCATATCCATATCCATATGCATATTCATATTCATATTCATATTCATATTCATATTCATATTCATATTCATATTCATATTCATATTCATATTCATGTTCATGTTCATATTCATATTCATAGTCATTTTCATACTCATACTCATATTCATATTCGTATTCATATTCATAGTCATATTCATATTCATACTCATACTCATATTCCTATTCATATTCATATTCATACTCATATTCATATTCATACTCATAATCATATTCATAGTCATATTCATATTCATATTCATATTCATAGTCATATTCATATTCATATTCATAGTCATAATCATATTCATATGCATATTCATACTCATAGTCATACTCATATTCATATTCATACTCATATTCATATTCATAGTCATAGTCATATTCATATTCATAGTCATATTCATATTCATATTCATATTCATATTCATATCCATATCCATATCCATATCCATATTCATAGTCATATTCATATTCATAGTCATATTCATACTCATATTCATATTCATATTCATACTCATACTCATATTCATACTCGTATTCATATTCATACTCATATTCATATTCATATTCATATTCATAGTCATACTCATATTCATACTCATACTCATATTCCTATTCCTATTCCTATTCATACTCATATTCATATTCATACTCATATTCATATTCATACTCATATTCATATTCATACTCATATTCATATTCATACTCATATTCATATTCATACTCATATTCATATTCATACTCATATTCTTATTCATATTCATATTCATACTCATACTCATATTCCTATTCATATTCATATTCATAGTCATATTCATATGCATATTCATATTCATACTCATATTCATATTCATATTCATATTCATATTCATATTCATATTCATATTCATAGTCATATTCATATTCATACTCATACTCATATTCCTATTCCTATTCATATTCATACTCATATTCATATGCATATTCATATTCATAGTCATATTCATATTTATATTCATATTCATAGTCATATTCATATTCATACTCATACTCATATTCATATTCATATTCATATTCATATTCATATTCTTATTCATATTCATATTCATATTCATGTTCATATTCATATTCATATTCATATTCATATTCATATTCATATTCATATTCATATTCATATTCATATTCATATTCATAGTCATATTCATATTCATATGCGTATTCATACTCATACTCACAGTCATAGTCATAGTCATATTCATACTCATATTCATATTCATATTCATATTCATATTCATATTCATATTCATATTCATATTCATATTCATATCCATATCCATATCCATATCCATATGCATATTCATATTCATATTCATATTCATATTCATATTCATATTCATATTCATATTCATGTTCATGTTCATATTCATATTCATAGTCATTTTCATACTCATACTCATATTCATATTCGTATTCATATTCATAGTCATATTCATATTCATACTCATACTCATATTCCTATTCATATTCATATTCATACTCATATTCATATTCATACTCATAATCATATTCATAGTCATATTCATATTCATATTCATATTCATAGTCATATTCATATTCATATTCATAGTCATAATCATATTCATATGCATATTCATACTCATAGTCATACTCATATTCATATTCATACTCATATTCATATTCATAGTCATAGTCATATTCATATTCATATTCATATGCATATTCATATTCATACTCATATTCATATTCATATTCATATTCATACTCATATTCATATTCATACTCATATTCTTATTCATATTCATATTCATACTCATACTCATATTCCTATTCATATTCATATTCATAGTCATATTCATATGCATATTCATATTCATACTCATATTCATATTCATATTCATATTCATATTCATATTCATATTCATATTCATAGTCATATTCATATTCATACTCATACTCATATTCCTATTCCTATTCATATTCATACTCATATTCATATGCATATTCATATTCATAGTCATATTCATATTTATATTCATATTCATAGTCATATTCATATTCATACTCATACTCATATTCATATTCATATTCATATTCATATTCATATTCTTATTCATATTCATATTCATATTCATAGTCATATTCATATTCATACTCATACTCATATTCATACTCATATTCATATTCATAGTCATATTCATATTCATATGCGTATTCATACTCATACTCACAGTCATATTCATATTCATATTCATACTCATATTCATATTCATAGTCATAGTCATATTCATGGTCATATTCATATTCGTATTCATATTCATATTCATAGTCATATTCATATTCATACTCATACTCATATTCATACTCATATTCATATTCATACTCGTATTCATATTCATACTCATACTCATATTCATACTCATATTCGTATTCATATTCATATTCATATTCATAGTCATATTCATATTCATACTCATACTCATATTCATGTTCATATTCATATTCATACTCATATTCATATGCATATTCATATTCATAGTCATATTCATGTTCATAGTCATATTCATATTCATATTCATATTCATATTCATATTCATATTCATATTCATATTCATATTCATATTCATATTCATATTCATATTCATATTCATATTCATATTCATAGTCATATTCATATTCATATTCATAGTCATATTCATATTCATATGCATATTCATACTCATACTCATAGTCATACTCATATTCATATTCATACTCATATGCATATTCATATTCGTATTCATATTCATATTCATAGTCATAGTCATATTCATGGTCATATTCATATTCATATTCATAGTCATATTCATATTCATATTCATATTCATATTCATATTCATATTCATAGTCATATTCATATTCATACTCATACTCATATTCATGTTCATATTCATATTCATACTCATATTCATATGCATATTCATATTCATAGTCATATTCATGTTCATAGTCATATTCATGTTCATATTCATATTCATATTCATATTCATATTCATATTCATATTCATATTCATATTCATATTCATATTCATAGTCATATTCATATTCATATGCGTATTCATACTCATACTCACAGTCATAGTCATAGTCATATTCATACTCATATTCATATTCATATTCATATTCATATTCATATTCATATTCATATTCATATTCATATTCATATCCATATCCATATCCATATCCATATGCATATTCATATTCATATTCATATTCATATTCATATTCATATTCATATTCATATTCATATTCATATTCATATTCATGTTCATGTTCATATTCATATTCATAGTCATTTTCATACTCATACTCATATTCATATTCGTATTCATATTCATAGTCATATTCATATTCATACTCATACTCATATTCCTATTCATATTCATATTCATACTCATATTCATATTCATACTCATAATCATATTCATAGTCATATTCATATTCATATTCATATTCATAGTCATATTCATATTCATATTCATAGTCATAATCATATTCATATGCATATTCATACTCATAGTCATACTCATATTCATATTCATACTCATATTCATATTCATAGTCATAGTCATATTCATATTCATAGTCATATTCATATTCATATTCATATTCATATTCATATCCATATCCATATCCATATCCATATTCATAGTCATATTCATATTCATAGTCATATTCATACTCATATTCATATTCATATTCATACTCATACTCATATTCATACTCGTATTCATATTCATACTCATATTCATATTCATATTCATATTCATAGTCATACTCATATTCATACTCATACTCATATTCCTATTCCTATTCCTATTCATACTCATATTCATATTCATACTCATATTCATATTCATACTCATATTCATATTCATACTCATATTCATATTCATACTCATATTCATATTCATACTCATATTCTTATTCATATTCATATTCATACTCATACTCATATTCCTATTCATATTCATATTCATAGTCATATTCATATGCATATTCATATTCATACTCATATTCATATTCATATTCATATTCATATTCATATTCATATTCATATTCATAGTCATATTCATATTCATACTCATACTCATATTCCTATTCCTATTCATATTCATACTCATATTCATATGCATATTCATATTCATAGTCATATTCATATTTATATTCATATTCATAGTCATATTCATATTCATACTCATACTCATATTCATATTCATATTCATATTCATATTCATATTCTTATTCATATTCATATTCATATTCATAGTCATATTCATATTCATACTCATACTCATATTCATACTCATATTCATATTCATAGTCATATTCATATTCATATGCGTATTCATACTCATACTCACAGTCATATTCATATTCATATTCATACTCATATTCATATTCATAGTCATAGTCATATTCATGGTCATATTCATATTCGTATTCATATTCATATTCATAGTCATATTCATATTCATACTCATACTCATATTCATACTCATATTCATATTCATACTCGTATTCATATTCATACTCATACTCATATTCATACTCATATTCGTATTCATATTCATATTCATATTCATAGTCATATTCATATTCATACTCATACTCATATTCATGTTCATATTCATATTCATACTCATATTCATATGCATATTCATATTCATAGTCATATTCATGTTCATAGTCATATTCATATTCATATTCATATTCATATTCATATTCATATTCATATTCATATTCATATTCATATTCATATTCATATTCATATTCATATTCATAGTCATATTCATATTCATATTCATAGTCATATTCATATTCATATGCATATTCATACTCATACTCATAGTCATACTCATATTCATATTCATACTCATATGCATATTCATATTCGTATTCATATTCATATTCATAGTCATAGTCATATTCATGGTCATATTCATATTCATATTCATAGTCATATTCATATTCATATTCATATTCATATTCATATTCATATTCATAGTCATATTCATATTCATACTCATACTCATATTCATGTTCATATTCATATTCATACTCATATTCATATGCATATTCATATTCATAGTCATATTCATGTTCATAGTCATATTCATATTCATATTCATATTCATATTCGTATTCATATTCACATTCATATTCATATTCACATTCGTATTCCTATTCCTATTCCTATTCATATTCCTATTCATATTCATATTCATATTCATATTCATATTCATATTCATATTCATATTCATATTCATATTCACATTCATATTCATAGTCATAGTCATATTCATATGCGTATTCATACTCCTACTCACAGTCATAGTCATAGTCATATTCATACTCATATTCATATTCATAGTCATAGTCATATTCATATTCATAGTCATATTCATATTCATAATCATAGTCATATTCATATTCATATTCATAGTCATATTCATATTCATATTCATAGTCATATTCATAGTCATATTCATATTCATATTCATAGTCATATTCATATTCATATTCATATTCATAGTCATATTCATATTCATATTCATAGTCATAATCATATTCATATGCATATTCATACTCATAGTCATACTCATATTCATATTCATACTCATATTCATATTCATAGTCATAGTCATATTCATATTCATAGTCATATTCATATTCATATTCATATTCATATTCATATTCATATCCATATCCATATCCATATCCATATTCATATTCATATTCATATTCATATTCATATTCATATTCATATTCATATTCATATTCATGTTCATGTTCATATTTATAGTCATATTCATGTTCATATTCATATTCATATTCATATTCATATTTATTTTATTTTAATATGTTGAAATCTAACAAATTGTGAAGCGGAAGGTAGCATTGTTGATACCGCTCAAAAGCTCTTGGCAAAGAGGGGTGCACGGACTTTGTTTTCTAGTGTTTGACCTACGGCGTGAAAGCTATTGAGTTTCAAAAAACTTATTTGTAAATTTATAAATTGAATTAAATTATCTTTTATTTTGGAAAAATCATAACTTTTATAATTTAGGTCCAAACGCCACGAGACAAAGCCTTTGCAATCTTTGTATATAAAGCTTTTTATTTGTACTACTAATACAACCTTTTATACTACAGTGTGAAATTTAATGGTTGTGCAATTCAAAAAATCAACATCTGTGCGATTCAAAAAGAAACGATATCCTCCCCAACCATTGAAAAATTAATAGCCGTGCAATTTAAAAAAAAACCTATAACTCTTGGTGTCTTGTAATTTGATTTGAAAAAGATGTTAGTATAGGTGCTCCATTTATTAGAATTTGCTTGCCTTTTAAAATTGCAAGTGAGGGTCACTATAATTGTATAGAAACCTGCTCATGTTGTGAGGACATTGTTGGAGAAGACAATCAACAACAATGACACTGTTTAGATCAAGTGTGGCAATGTGTGGCAGTGTGAAATTACAATTTGTATATGATTTATGAAGTTGATTTTGATGTTCTTTATGAAGAGCTTGAAACTTAGCAAATTGCAATTACCTTAACGTAGATGCAAAGTCACTCAACGATTACCTTGATAGGATGCTTATTGTTTAGGTATCCAAACTCTATGACTTGTATAATTACATCAACTTATCACTTACACTATCAATGTCTAAAAAAAATTCTTAGAAATAAGTTAATTAATGACAACCAATTGAAAAGTAATAGTGGAGTTGCCTTAATTAATCTTCCTATCTATGAATGTTAAATTGACAGCAACATTTGCAAACTGAGGACTTCACATGCAAAAGTTCTAGGATCACAATATGAGTATCCAAATTGACGCAGATTCCATCACACATTGTTTACTACTGTGCAAAATTCTCAACAAGTGGAATGCTTGCCTGAGTGCACAACTAAAAGTTGTTGCAATTATAAAATACAACATCAACTAGATTTTTTAAGGAATTCTTTGTAGACGGTATTTGATACTTGACAAACAAATAGACTTCAAAGAAGACACTTGCATTTGAAAACACGAAAGAGTATGATTGCTAATTTGCATTTAAAAAACAACACTTGCACTTTAAAGATGGAAATGTTGGCTACATGGTTATTGTGCTCTGATTCTAATAGTGTAGTAGAGTATTCAAAGCAATGATTGCAAGACTATGAAGAATAAATTATAGTCTCTCATTAAACTATTGTTGTGTTTTTTGTGGAATTGAAATTATTAATGTAATTTATGGTTTGCTGCAAGAAGAAAGGAATTGTAGAGGAAGGAAGTAAATTCATAAATTGAGTGATTTAATGTAGCGAATTGGAAATTATTTTTGTCCAATGGCTACATGCCACATGTACAAAAATAATTCCCTAATTACCCTAATATTAGGCTTATACAAAAATTTTACACTATCATCTCAAAAAGGCAATAACTGCCTACTATACATCGGTTCACTAACAAGTCAGAAAAGCCTTGTGAGAACAATTTGATCAACTCTACAACTAAAGGTACGAATTGTCATTGGACCATCAATTCAACAAATTGGTACTTGCAAGTCATGAGTATGTCTTACCAACCAAGCAAAACTTCATTGGTTTCTTATGACCCAACTTTTCTACTTCATTGACAAAAATTATACCCATGGCACCAGCATTCATCTAGGTGCTATCTATATGCCATCTACATAGAAAAATTCTTGCACCTTTTATAGGGACATGGGCCAACATCTTCAGCATCATTCTAGAGCATAGGAAACCCAACCAATTACTTCAAGAAAGACAAAGCAAATAAAATAACTACACCTAAAATTGCACAAACAAGCTTTGTGGCATCAACAACATGCTCTCAAACTTAGTAAAACATTATTGTACATTGGTGATGGCCTACAAATCGAAATGCAAGTGGTTGCATAATTTTTGGAAGCATTGTGAATAAGTTACAAAATTCAAAAAATACCAAAAGTAGGTTGATAAAAATGTAATCTAGACAAATCTAAAATGCATGATGTAGACATCTTAAATGGTGACATGCGGTGTCAAAATGTGTCTTGAAACAAACATTAAACCAAACAAATCTATTGTAAGAATCGTCCAAGAAGAGAGTGAAGTATGTCCATTGCTTTGTCCAACTCTACTTAGCTTAAACAACAATTACTTGCCACGTGTTGGAAAGATAGTGAACCATTCTATTTAGTAAAAATTCTATAATAATTTTGCCCACATTTTTACTATGCATTCTATATTAAAGAAATAAAAACTTTATCCATGTTTTCTGCAACTTTGTGAAGAGCAATAGTAACCTCCACGGCAAATTTAGAACCCAAGTAATAAATATGTGTAAAATTGAAATTCACATAGCTCCATTTAAAAATTAGACGATGCAAAATAATACATTAATAGCACTGAACAGAATAAAAAGAAGTTGTAACTTATTGATAAATTGTCATGCTACAAATACCATGGATATACAACAAGAATGAAGGCCACGATAACAACCCTTGAATGACAAAGCCTCCATGACCAAGGTAGTCACCAAAATGCTTGGAATATTGGATGAAAAGGTACATTCTTTGTTTGTTTAGTAAGCAGTGGGCCACTTTTCGACCTGAGTGTCCTCTACGTTAAGGGTTAAAGAGACAATAGTAAGGAAAAGAAGGACGCACATAACATCACCAAAGGTTGAATTCAAATAAAAAGTACCTATATCAATAAAATTTCCTATAACTGCAAGCTACAAATTAAACCAAAGCTTTGCAGAAGGAATGGATAGTTGAACTGTAAACCCAAGCATGGAAAACACTACTGTCCAACACTATAAATCGCACAGCTTTGGCAAGCACATTAGTTCCTGCTGTGTACAACAGTCAAATAGTTGCCTTCCAATCGAAGGCAGCTTTGTTCCTCCCTGTCATACAAACCGTGTAGCTTTGCAAGACTCAGTCATACTTATTTGGAATGTATATCCAACATAATAGAACAAGAACTTCAATACATTCAACCAGAAGGCAATAAATACAAATTTGTGCCACATTATCTATCAAGCAATTGATCGTTCTTCATTGATGCCCACTTCAAAATCTGCAGCACAGAAATATTAAACACTAAGAATAGCATATGAAAATACACTCTATGCTTATTTGAAAATCATTTTAACATAGGAAACATTACATGTTTGAACCTCCAGAAGTTGAAAATTCAAATGACCATCTGACAATAAGCGTTGTAGACATGTACGATAGACATGAGCAAGTGAGGAATTGCAAACCAGTTAGGCGTCCTCAAATGTACTGGCAAAGTCTCCGCACTGCATGACAAAATTGGTTCGATGAATTAATTCAGCTTCACAATAAAGACCATGAACATATCACTTGAAAGAGAAATAATCTGAAAGCACAAGGAGCAAGAGGCAGAAGGAATTCTCCCTGCTACATACGGCTGATTCTTGTATAGGAACAATACGATGAACACCAGGAACCGCATATTGAAAACTTTCATAAGATCACCAGCACATTATACCTACTGTTGAAAGAATGCGGTTCTTATAACGTATGCCCTCAGGAATCCCAAACATGACATGACCTGACGTGGCCAAAAATTCTTGTTGTCACACCTTCCCTTCTTGACAGGTTTGTGGAGAAGAAAACTCTGTTGTTCCCCACCTCTATTACCAACATCAGCCTTCTTGTGTTATGCTTTCATCAATTTCTTGTCTAGTTCCTCAAATTGTGATCGTGCAGCCCGTCATAATCTTCGGCATCTTCAATTCCGTCAATTTGATAAGCACCTATCCTTCACAATCATAAGCAGTGAGCAGCCATCCGCAGAGACCTAAACCTAAGTTCAGAACGTACGACCTGTATTGTAGGAAATATCCAATTAAGGAAGCGCTAAACAACTACAACACAATCACTTCAGAAGTGCAAAGTACTCGCAACCCTAGCGACAACATGCTCAAAGAAATCAAATGTGCACCAATAGTATTTGGTAGAAGTGGTAATGAACCTGAGGAGCGATCTCCAGACGCAATGCCTCACATACCTGCAAACAACAAAATTTGAACCACACAAATACGAAATAAGTAACCATAACAATAAATCCATTATTGCAGCATAAAAAATGAAATGGAGTACCGTCAATGTGCACGCTCAAAAGCCAAAGCAATTAGTCCAATAGCTGCAATCAATATTGGAAGTCCTTTGCAAAACTGAGCACAAAGCCTACCTTCCGTCATTTGTTGTTGTCGTAGACTTTCTCTGCCACAACCCATAGCACTTTTTTATGAAAATGAAATCCTGCAGAAGTGTACAAGAACAACAAACGCAATTCACCAAATGAAGTTCAGGAGTGAAAACTAGCATTACTTATGAACTGAAATATAAAAGATCCCTACTATCATAGAGGTTGAAACAAGCTCAAAAAGAACTTGCAAAATTACTATCCAAGAAGCTAACATTATTGGCATTCAAAGACGTTCATCGAGTACTATTTCACTTACAGGGAAAACAACTTCCGCATCAGCATTTGGCTATGAACCGACTCCCCTTGGTCTGTGTCTTCCTTGGAATTCTAGAACGCCTTGTCAGGTACCACATTTCCTCACATTCTAAAATTTGGAACCTCAGTGCCTCACACTCTTGCAAAAAAGAGCGTGTCTTCATGGGCTCCGACAGCATGGAAGAGTTGATGCACTCGTCGAAGATGTAATTGCAATGAGGACGTCATTTAGAAGTCATTTGAATACAAGACTAGTAGCAAGATGTACTGTACATAAACAACGATAGATGAAACAAGCACTTGGACAATTGGGAATGGACAACGAACCTTTCAAGGAGGGAAATCAACGTCTTCCAGGCATTAGGGTTCCATGATGAAAACGCCACCATCAGCGGGAGTGACTAAATACCCCAATCATTTTTATTGCAATGGAAGTGACTACATACTTTGACTACGTAGATCACCTGATAACAATGAGGTAATGATCATTTGATTTGAAATGCCTAACTCGACCATTGTCTCATCATGTTCTCCCCTATTGTTACCGTTTCTAACGAGTTGGGTGCAACCCTCACTACAGCACCAAAGAAAAAATGCATGTCTGCATAATTCGAAGTCTGTCACTGTGAGTACTGCCAAGCATGGAAAACTTGAAAAGAATTCCTAAATCTACCACACGCAATAACGCTTGTTGCCGGTGCTGTCCGGCTCATCCAAAGTAGAGGAAGAACTTGCAGGCACTAACAGGAGGGTGGTGCCGTTTAAACTTGGCGGCTATTGCAATTACAAATGGATAGTAGCAAGAAGCAACGACAAAGTTTCAGGAAGTCATTTAAACAAACAAGACAGTGCATGTCGCCCGTGCCTTTGATGACCTAATTTCAACGTGGTTTCCATTTTGCCTTCCAATGCACATAGCATCCTCTGTTGACTTTAAAGGTGGTTGAGTAAATGAAGGACTTGTTGTAGCCTGCCTTTGCGCGTGACAAATTCACTGCAATGGGTATTCCAGTTTGGCTTACAACGCACTAGGCCTCCGAAGGCGACGTCGACAGAAGTAGAATAAATGCAGGAAATCGTGGAGGTGGCTTTCACCTCTGACAGTGGCCGCCACTCCACTGTCACTTTCGCTTCCAATCACAGTCCGGGGAGATTTTTAGCTTAACCGGCTAAAATCCTACATTTTCTCAGACCAAACGGTTGTTTGAAGCATTCTCTCGGCTAGGCCTTTATAAAATAGAGAATATTCTTTGATTTTCCTCTTAAATGATCGGTTTTTTTCCGAAGATTTTGAAATACATTTAGAAATTCTCGAAATCAACCGGCTAGCTCGTAACTAAATGCCGGTACTCCCCATACATTGCTTCCAATACGCGCAGTCTCCCATTCTATATCGTTGGATGATTTGCTAGTGATGCAAAGGGAGTCCGCGATCACGAACTGGGTCGTCATTGTAACTTAGCTGCTGTTCATGCTGAACTTCCTCCCTTGGCCAACACAACACTCTCGTGACTACCGTACCCACTTCAAGTGCCCACCGCAGATAGAACTCGTCTTCTACATGTAAGCTCTGGACCTTGTAATTTATGTATGAAAGTTCAGTCGTTGTTCCAAGTTCGTTGCTTCTACTGCAATACTTCCCCCTTAATGAACCATGACCCTTGCAGGTCCTCTCCACTTACAATGTGGTGCCGTCTAGGACTCTGCCTTCACGAGGAATCAGTTCTTCTACTGTTGCCCAGTGACGGGAGTATTATACAATATTGTAGCTTCATCTTGCAGACCCTGTCGTTCCTCATTACATTCGTTGTCGTTGTCTTGCACAATATGTATTGCAGAAGGTATTGTTTGTAGTGAATTGCCGCTCATACAAAAATATGGTTGGTATGTTGGAATTGATTGGAAAGGAACAATAGGTATGTTTCTCACATTTGGATTTTTAGCAGGCTTCCGCACCCTCTGCTTCCAAACTCTTATCCTTTGGTTCATGATGCAACTTTGTGGTACCGTTCTGACGTACACTCCTTTGTATGCTCTTGGAGGACTTCTTGCTCCAGACTTGATGATGGCGTGTAATCTGTCACCCCATCCTTCTTGTGCCACTTTTTTCCAGTATTCATCCAATCGCTTCTTCTCTGCCCTTTCTTCAGCTCTGGCTATTTGTCTTGCTTCCATATTTGCTTTCTCTTGTGTTTTTTCAGCTTTCTTCTTGATTGTCTAATCTCCTTCGCTTCTGTGCTTCTGCTGCGGCTTGTTTGTTAGCCTTGATGTGCTGGAGTTGGGCAATGTAAGCTGTGGATGTCATCAAGTGAGACTTCGACCATTCAATAGCAGGTTCACGAGATTTCCATTCTTTTGTTGTGCTTATAGATCTAGCACATGCGGCTTCGAAGCCAAGCCAGCATCTCTGGATGATTTCATCGCCATCCAAGTGGCGAGGCGTGAGGGGCTCTTTTATTGTGAATAGTGCAGCCTCTGGCTCTGGCAACTTTCTCCGCGCACATGAGGCTTTCCACAGTTCGGAGTGCCGTGGTAATTTTTTGTTTCAAAAGTGACAATGGACACCCTGGGGTCCCTCTTTTGTTGCCATACAGTTACAGAGGGGTGAACTTGTAGCGTGAACAGTGCTGCTACAGTAACTTGGCTTCGTCTTGGCTGATGCCGGCTCTGATATTCCAGGAGCTTTGAGCGGAGCCGGCTGCTGCGGCATCTCCCAACGAGTTTCATCCAACGAAGCGGCACCAGACGGCTCCGAAGCCGCATGTGCGTGACACTCATGGAAGTTATAAAAATTTTCTAATGCCTCCTCCGTCTGCTTCATCTTCAGTTGACCTCTGTATGCAGTTCCTATGGCTAGACATATCGCCTTGGGAGGCTGTCTGTAGATCTTCCTTTTGGCTTGGCAAATTGTCGCTTGGGAGTTGTCTACGTTAGCTTCATCTTTGTTTGTATTGTCAACAATGTAGATGCGACGTTTGACTCCGGGGTTTTTTGTTTTCATGTTCAGTATTTTCTAAATTCTGCATTTCTGCTTGCAGTTGTGCTTTGTATGCTTCTTTTGTTCTTGGTGGTCTGCCAGAGCTGTATTTGCTTCTTTTACATGCTCCTCTGCAAAGGGTATGTGTTTGCATTCCTTCTTCATAAAACGCAACTGACGGTTTCATTTTCCCTTCCATCCCTTTTTCATTGAAGGGCACGATTCTCGTAGCTTGAAAATCTGCCTTGATGTTCTTTTCTGTCAACGCCTTCTTTAGTGCTTTAGACACCTATTCTGGTAGAACTTGTTTTGACACTTGAGTCCCATGGTACTTTATTGTCCAAAAGTCCCTATAAACGCTGAATGTTGTCTTAAAAGGCTTGAAGACACTCACATCTAACGACTGAAGTGCATGACTTGTATGTGAGGGTAAGGTAAGCAAATCTAGACCTATTTCTTGGGCTTTTAGTATAACATCTAGAGTCACATGAGAGCCATGACTGTCCAAAAGAGTAGATGACGATTATCAGGTCTCACAACAGTATGGAAAGCAAACTGATCTAACCATTTGAAGAAAATGTACCTTGTCATCCATGCCTTCTCCTGCATAGCCATGACAACATCGTCTTCACATCTTTCAGTGTAGTCGTTAATAACTCTCTGTCCTTTAAAAATGTAGAGACTGGGAATCGATCCTCCATTAGCATTGATACACGTTAAAACACTTAGCCACTCCCTCTCGTTGGGGATTGATGCGTTGCACTACTCGTGAACTAGTTCTGGCAAAAACTGAACCTCCTACATTGGGACCAGCTTGAGTGCCGCTTTCGTCTGCATTCCAAATATGGGAGGGATTGTGAGAGTAGTTGTTGTAGAGGTCCTTCAAATTCTTATAAAATGGCTTGACATTTGCTTCATTTAGTGCTTTTGCTTGATTTTGATCTAATCCTTGTGGACATCACAATGTCAGGTCTGGATGGCGATCTCGAAACCACCTCAACCACCTTGCTCCAGGTATGCCATCTATAAAGGGTGTTTTCCTTTCTTTTGTTATTATGGCAACTTAATGTTTTAGTTGTCACATTTAGTCCATGTCCATACTCACTCATGTTCTTCATGTAATCTACTAGTTCTTGTTCTTGTTCTGGAGATAGTACTGGTTTCCGCGCTCTCTTTCTAGATTTTGTTGTTCCCATGATGTGCCCCCTTAGTGTGGTGGGAGGGACATCGAAATCTTTTCCTGCTTGCCTCATATTTGATCCTGTCTCCCAAGCTGCAATTGCTCCTGGTAATGCTGCATCTGTCCAAATCCCGTTCAATCGCAATCGGGTTTTTTTATGCTTGTTGCTATTGTGTAATGTCATTGTTTGCAAATTGAGCTTCATGAGAGTTAACATCATCACTTGTTGTAGAGGGGATTTGGCATCGAATTTGGTCTCTCCTAGGGGCTCTTCTTGCTGATAATGTACTATGTTCCCCTTGTTGATGTTGGCCATCTCTTCCTTGATTCGTTCACTAGTTCTTTGTAGAATGTGTGGCTCTCTACAAAAAACAATTTGGTCAATCATGGCATTTGTTATTTTCAACATGTAGCATGATGCTTCAACCATGAAAGACTGAATTTGTTCAAGGGATCTCTATACAGGTGCAATTTTGAAGCACATGAACCTCACTGTACATGGAGTTCTTATGAAGACCACTACATTCATATTGTAAGTGAGTTCTTAATATAGATAGTATTTAAGATACAATTGTAACTTTTTAACAACGTGTTGTGTATTGGCAGTAATGGATGAGACTTTTGAGGATGAGTGGTAAGTATTATTTGAAATCAGCACATTCTTTTGTTTTCTTTTTAGCATATGATTTCATTACTTTGTAACAATGTGAGGACACAATTTTGAAAATTATATATGACTTCAGATTCATTTGTTTATAAGTAACTATGTAAAATTTACAAATGAACTTTATGCTACACAGACTTTTAGCTTCATTTCTTGATTGTGACGTTTTTCATACATGTATGAACCTAAGTTCTAAAGCTGTTGCTAAAAATTCTGCAGTTTGAAATGTTATAGCTATTTTCTCTTTTTTCCCTAACTTACATATGTATTGCTTCTTTGCATTTAATTTTTCATATGGATTCTAAGACATAGATAAATACATATATGAAAGGAATTGCAACCAATTTCAGTCCTTCAGCAAAAATTCTACTCACATTCTTGGAAATCCTATAAAATATAGAACCAATGAAGACTTTCAAGATCTGTAAGTTTTTGTTGCAGTGTTTGTGAATTACATGTGAAGGCATTCTACAATTCTATTTCAACTTTCTATAGGATGCTGCTAAAAGGTAGTTTCATAACTAGTGATAACCATGCTAAAATTCCTAGGATGGTGATTATTGTTGCATTCATTGTAGTAATGATGTGGGACTCATTTACATGTGTTCGAATTTTGTTATATGGATTTTGTAGGTTGTTCATGGATTGGTTTTCACAAGTCAACATTCTTTGTTGTTCAAAGCGTTTCTTAATATCTTCAAAATTGTATCATGTCTTCCAATATATATTGCAAGTCAAAATTTTCTCTATGCATTGACTTTGAATTGGCTGTAATTGTTGTTGCAGTTGTAGAAAACTATATTACTAGAAATGCATGAGACATTGTGTTGTTACTACATAATTGTTGAGAGTTATGTTTTCTATCTTCAAATGCCTATCAATTAGAAGTGATATGTCTTCATGTTCTTTTCTAAAGTGTTAATTTCTTGTATGGAGGCATACATACTTGATCAAATGTGCTTTGACACCTTCCTTGCTAAATGAACACTGGTGCTATAGCATAAAGTCCTTTTCATGTAGATGCAAAAAAAAGTTTGTTTGAGTATGATCTTGGGGTCCTCTCCACTCCCTTCTAACTACTTAAACTTATGTTGTAGTTGGAACTTGTCGGAGTGCTCTTCTAACCAAGCTTCAAATTTGGAGACCAATTGTTGTAATTGCTATTGTTTTCTTCATCATTGTTGTATTTAATTAGGATGGAATGGTTTCCTTCACTTTTATCACAGTTGCTCTTTACAGTACACTCATAATCTACAAGTACACTACTTCTTTGTGATCATACACAATCGTTTGAACATGTACTACATACAATAGCATGCTCGTTTGAACATGTACTACATAGAATAGCATGCTCTTTACAGTACATGATTACAAAAGCATTTGTGATCATACACAATCGTTTGAATGATTACAAATGCAGATTATAGAGTATGAGTATAGATAATTATGGATTCTTATATAATTCTAAAATAATCTGCATTTGTAATCAATGTTGTACTGCAATAAATAGATGAGCAACACTTGTCACTTACTAAAATGGGCAAATTTAATAATGTAATTGGCCACCAAATGTTTCCTAAATTTGGCCTATTTATTATTGTAATTGGACACCAAATGCCCATTGATGTTGTCCTCTATTTTACATTGAAATTGTTCGCCTAATTGTCACGATTTTTGGAGTTTCATTCATTCATTTTCCATACCAAAATAGGGGTTGACATTTTGGCATGGTTGATTTTAGGTGTAGTTACCTTACCATATTCAATAGCACTTGGTGCATTAATACTAATGCAAATTCTTACCCACAAAATCCAAAGTAGATAAGATGTCTTGCATTCATCCTAGACGGTGCAAAGTATAAGAATATGAAAATTAGAAAATATAAAATCGATGTAGAACAAACAAGTACCTCAAAGTTGTCATGTGATGATTAAAGTTACTTCCAAAGATTGTTAAGCAAAAGCATTCAAGATAAGAATAGTGAAGCCTTGGCATACCTCGATTGGCAAAAAACTATCATCTATTGCTTAAACAAGTCAAAAGTAGGGCATTATGAAGGTTCAAAATTTGTTGGTATGTCCTCGAGATGTAATTAAATAATACCATTTGGCCCACTGGCATCCTTGGTGGCAAATTCTACAGAGACACCTTTGTGTAGCACTTTAGCCTCAACATATGTGAGTAGCTCAAAGACTTGGTCAAGATCTGTGTTGGCTTTACGACTCTTTATTGTTGCTCATTACGGTCATTTTCAGGTTCAAAGAGCATTGCCATTACCTATCTTTTCTTTGACTGAAAGTTCAATAGTATTTTTTATCCAATGAACTATATCCAATGAACTATATTGTCACCTTCCTATAGCCAAAAAGATATAAGACAAAAGAAAATGTCACTGAAAACAACTATCACAATTCTTAACCAATTGGTTTCTCAATATGCCAAGTAAAGAAAAATAAGAATTAACCCCTTACTTACAATGCTACTTTAAATTGTCTTGAAAGCCATTTTTGAACGTATAGAAAGTTGATAATGGACATTGTTGAATGCATAATGAAGTCACAAGGTATGAGATTATAAAATGTTGATTGATTCTTACATATGTATAGTATAGTATTTTGTAGAAGACATACAAAATAAATAAAGGTATTAAGTTAGGTTTAAGACTTCAATTTTTGAGATCTGAAGGCCATTTCACTCTATGGCCAAAGGTTGAGAGGCCGTAGGTTTCCACCAATCAAATTTCAAGAAACCATGAGTTTGGCCTCTCGACCCTTTACACTAGAAGGCATAAGTTCAAAGGCCATCGCCTTCCAACTACCTACATGGCAAAAAATTGTCTACATGGTGACAGACTTTCAAACTTTAATTGGGTTGGCTAGATTTAGAGATTCAAACTATAGTTGAAAAGTTGTTGACTTATGACAAGATCTCAATTGTTAGATTAGTAGGTGGAAGTTCATTGCTAAGAGTTGGAACTCTGGGCTTGGGCTTGGCCTTTGGAGACTTCACACTATGGACGTCCAAATTGAGAAGTCGTAGGAGTTTATTGCCAAGGGTTTGGAATTTGGGCTTGGCCTTTAGAAGCTTCACACTATGGCCGACCAAAGGCTCCAATTCTTATATTTTATTGCCTATTTATTGCTCAATTCTTTGGACTCTTAACAAAGTTAGGCGACTCAATTCCATAGCCTCTCGACTTAGATGGGCATAATGTGAAAAGACCCTGAGCTAATGCTTGAGGATGAAGTTACCTTCATGGAGTTCCGCTCAAATCTAATTTACATTTTTTTCGTAGGTCTGCAATTGCAAAAAAAGTTATTTTTGACAAGTGGTCCACATAAACATGATATACCATTCATTAATACAAGCCTCAACAAACTCATTACATCAAAATCACAAAAAAAATATTGCCACTAACCTTAGAGAACAAAGTGAACCAATAGCAGACATGGCAAACAATGTATTATGCCTTGAAGTTAACAAAAAAATTTAGAAATTATTCTGTATACCTCTTGAAATAAGTTGCAAGACAAGTGTGATTCTTGAAGGTCTAGTACCAATTAGAGCTCTACACGTGGTCACTATGCAAACTTTTCATTAGATAGAATGAAAACCTTTGCCATTAACAAAAGTACAATCATCTTTTGAGGCCTTTCAATTCTTAACATACACCAAAATTTCAAATTTTGACATCAAAAATTTGTGAAATGATTCATTTATTACTGCGGATGGCATCAAATTCAAATACCCAATTTATTATCCTAACCAAAAAAATAACATTAGATGTTGTGAGTGCCACTATAAAAAAATTTAGGTAAGTTGATAAACTTATAGATACGGTTTTTTTAATGTTAGGCATGCCCCATCATTGTCCAAAAAAATCCATCAAGATTAATGTGACAAAAACATGGTGAAATCTAACAAAACACACTTACATACTATATTTTTAGAACAACGTTATAGCAAATAGGATCAAAGAAGGTGCTAAAAGTGTGCCATATGGCAGCCATGTCATTTCCACATAAGCACCACGCAATTGGACAATGGCACATGGAATTTTTTCTATCCAACCCAAAGATGATGTGGCAACTAATGTGGCAACTAATGTAGTACCTAGTGTTACGCTATTTTAGAAAATTAGTAGTGTTTTGAGCAACATCAACTTAGACATCAAGAAGAATTTTGATAAAAAATTTAGCAACATCAACTTTTATGTACACTACAATAAAACATGTATTTTATGACTGCAAAAATATGTCTAGGAATGATTGGGATTACTTGCGGCCATATTCTTGGAGGTCAACACTTTAGGGAGAAATATGACTGCCAATCATATTTTGACCTTATACTTTACAAGCGTGCACTATATGCCTATTGGAAATTCCAAAATACTTCATAGGGAACGTGCTTGGAGATTGCCTAGTCATATTTTGTAGTTATATTTCTACAATAATCACTTTTTTTTTTTAGAGAAAGAAGGATAGTCTAAGGAAAATTTAGGTGTAAAATATGTTTGGAGAGCATCCAATCATATTTATCAATCTTGTTTTTACTCTAGTCATATTTTGTAGTCATACTTTGCATCAAGCATATTTTGTAGTCACATTTCTTTGGTAGTTATCTTTTTTTCTTTTGGATGAGTGCAAGGAAAAGGTAGGCAATCTAATATGGATCTCTTGTATTTGGGCCCTAGAGATCATTACTTTTGATTAAAGTGTGACTTTGCTTAATGCCTATTAAAACAATTATTTTTGTTGTACAATCTGTTTATTACAAAATTGGCATCCAATAATTTGGAGTAGCACATATTTATATATTTTAAATTGAAGATAACATATTTAAATTTTTTATAGGATTTAGAAATAAAATAGAAATAAAATAATAGCAGTTAATAGTAAAAGAATTAAATTTGAGGATTTAGAAAATTATTAGAGAGGAATAAAAGTCTATAGATGAACTAGGTACTAAAGCAAGACCAAATCTAAGAAAACCAAACTAGAAACTAGACCTTCCTTGACCCACTATTGAGACTTGATATGAAGTTGACTAATTTTGTTATTTGATTGTAATGGTTGATACAAATTGATAGCTAATTAGATTGGTTGATACAAAGTGAAATCTAATGAGTTTAAACTAGTGATGTAGATTGAAGGTCGTGGAGTTTAGAAAAAACACTTGAAGCTTGGAAAGAATCTAGTCCAAGGAAGAGAAGAAAGATTCTGAGAAAAATCCATATCCAAGTGGCAAACCAATCATGGAGCAAGAATAAATGAGGAATGTGATTTATGTTGAGAGTCAAAGTGCTTAATGTAGAAATATAGGTTTTAAATTGCAATTCAAAGCTTTGGGCATAGTTAAGAGACTAATTTGATCCCTTTATAGAAGTTTGACTATGTATAAAACAAAGATTATTGATTATAATACGCATAGTTAACCAAATGAAGTTTTAACCCTAAAGGTTTTTTACTTTGGTTTCACCAAAAACGTTCCAAAATTGCCATTTCTATTACAAATATCAAATTTTAGAAAAAAAAAACATTTTTGGACACACATAACCACAAGATCTTGAAGTATGATGGTTTCAAAAGATGTAGAAAAAATTTCAAAAATTTCCACTCTGTAGATTGCAAGAAATAAGCATTTGAAGTAACAGAAAAAAAATTGGGGCACTACAAAAAATTGGACAATTGCACTTCACAAGGTTTGATCATTATGAAAAAATATCCAAAATGGTTGTAGTTCTTCAAGGCAAGTTGGTTCTACGCTTGAAATTGTTTAGATCATTTGGAATTATACAACATATATAGAAAAAAATAGTAATTAGCAAGAAGTAGAGAATGATTCAAAATACTAAATTGTTAAAAATTTATGTATGGAATTGAAAAATGCCAATTCTAATGGTTTATAATGTTGTAATAAACAATCTACGTCTAATATTTTTTTTTTTTTCTAAAATTATTGAAATTGAGTTAAATAAAGGACTTCAAAGTTTATCTTAGAATAGAAATTCTATAACTAACTGCAAACTCTCTACAACTAAAACTCCTCATAATTTTCATCCCACTAATCAAAATGGAATGATTCAAAGCTTTCCACATAATATGTAAATCTAGAGTATCAATTTCAAATTTTTATTTTTCAAAAATGTGATTTTTAAAGAAGTATTTTAACTAACCGGGTTGCCTGCCGAGCAATGAAAACTACATATCATACAATAATTTTTTAACCATGTAGTCAAAGTTATAGGAATTGTTGGGCCTTAAAGCTACTCCTTGGTCACATATTGTCTGAAAATTTCAAAGAAAAAGAATTAAAATTTGGTTTGCAATAAGCTGCCTTGAATTGCTATGTTGCCAAAAACTGCCATTTGGTCCTTTAAGGATTAAAGTCTTAAGCATATACTTAGTTAGCACTTATGAGGCTTATGTCAATACAATTGTTTTATTCCTAGAATAATTAGAAATTAATTAGTAGTATTAGAAGTCAAAGATTGCATTTCTAAAATATCCCAAAAAATAGAAGAAAAAAAGAAAAAAGATAGAAATTTAGTTTGGAAAAAATCAAGAGGGAGAAGCCAAAATAAATGGGTTGAAAAAAAAATTACATCACAAATAGAATTTATACACTTGATTATAAAAATTATTATTTGAGTTGTATACAAAGATACAAAAAATGCAATAAAAATGGATCAATGCCAACATCATGATATGATTACCATATGCATGTCGGAGAATGCGGACGTGGTGGAAATGGATTTCAATGCATATCCTTAAATTTGGCACTTTGTTATTTTTTTTCTTGTTGAAATTATAATTACGTTAGAAATTAGAGATTTAAGTCAAATGTATAAGAACTTAATAAAACCTAACTTTGAAATCAACTTCATTTAGATAGTTTTTAAAGGTTTTCAAATAACATATCACACTTTAACCCCTAAAAGACCAAAATATGTTTTTTGGCCACATAACAATTTGGGATAGTTCACTACCAATGAATTTTTTATTTATTTTTTGCAAGAATTTTCACATAGCATGTGCCTAAAGAGTAGCTTTAAGTCCCAGCAATTTTCATAACTTTTGACCACATGGTTAAGAAGTTATTGTATGATATGTAATTTGCAGAACTTGGGCAGTTCAAAAAAATTCCAAAAAAACACTCTATTAAGAAATAAAAATTTGAAATATTTCTTTTAGGTTTATATATACATGGAAAGCTTTTAATCATTCCATTTTGATTAATGAGATGAAAGTTATTAGGAGTCTTAGTTTGAAGGTAATTCCAGATTTTTTATTCTAAAATATATTTTAAAAGCCCTTCATTTAATTCAATTTTCAATATCTTTTGAAAAAAAAAAAAATCATATGATGTAGATGTTTATAATAACATTACAATCATTGGATTTGCATTTTTCAATTCTAGAACTAAATTGTCAACAATTTTATATTTTGAATCATTCTCTAGTTTTTTCTACTTACTATTTGTTTCCTGTATGTTGTACAATCCAAATGATTTGAAAGTTTTTAAGTATGTTACAAACTTGCTTTGAAAAATGAATCCAAAGAAGCACTATCATTTGGGATATTTTTTCATACAAACGTCACCTTATAAAGTGCAGTTTTCATATTTTTTGTTGGGCCAAGAAAATTAATTTTGTCACTTCAAACACTAATATCTTGCAATCTATATGGTGGGAACTTCTGAGATTTTTTCTTTATTGTATCAATTAAGTGTACTACAAGATCCTACGATTTCATATGTTCAATAATATTTCCTTTCTAAAATTTGGTACCTATATTAGAAATGACAGTTTGGGAGTGTTTTAGGTGAAAACATAGGCTAATGACTTTAGGACTTAAAAAATAGTTGTAAATCAAGGAAGATAGTATACAATGACATTAGATAGGCACAAGCGTTAGTTTCAGATAAAAAATACCAAAATTCATCCAATTCAAATCATAATAAGTACCTTAAAATTTATATGACATTTAGAATCTAATCTTGAAAGTAGAAAATTAATTTAGACTTTTAGGGTAGAAGAAAATGAAGGATGAATTAGAGACAATATTTCATTCATCCATCATTTTTGCTAAATATATCCTGTTATAAGATTTTACTATTTTAGAATAGGTATGCAACATTCTACAACCTAAGCTAATAAAAGGTTTGAATTTCTCAGCTTTGAATTTGGAGGTCAAGAGTTTTGGCATAGATTAGCCGAATCCATCTAAAACCATCTAAAACCTCTAGCTTTTACAATTTGTGTCAGATTTAGTTAAGATGTGAACTACTTATAATTTATCATTAGAAAAAACTTGTTCAATGCTTAAAATGCCAATTGAACAACACTTAAATATCGAACTTAAGATTCAAAGCCCAATAACAAAGAACATGGTTGTGCATGTGTTATCTCAAGAACGTAGATAAAACGCTCACACATTTTGTATATTGAAGTTTATTTTTTTCTTAAGAAAGTTCTCAACAATGTCATGTAGACCACATTTAAAGAGGGTCTCTATAGGCTCTACAAAAGTCACAAAATTATTCATATAAAGATTGAGAGTCATTGTGGGCATACTCGTGTTTGTATTGCAATTAAAAGAGGGTTGTTTGATGTCCTTATAAGGATAAACATTGTAACAGTACAATCCATTTTTTTGCCTCAAATATGCTTTTAAATAATGCTTCTATTAAAAAACATTGTTCTTGTATACTTTGTACATGGATGTAGATACTTTGATAGATGCATGGCATTTGCTTGGATGTCTTTTTTACACCATAAATGGAGGTGCTTAAGGCCTTCCAACTTCCTTTCAACCATTTAGTAGAGTTCTAGTGTTAACATATATTTATTTTAGATCAAATTTGGTTGTTAAAATAGTATGACTGTTAAGTTACATGACTAGAGAAAGCTATGTGCATGATTAGGACAAGTTATATGACTAGAATTCTGAAACCCTAGCTGCCACTTTTATGTAGTCGCCACTACTTTAGGGTTTAAAAAGTCTAGCCACCATTTTTTTGCAGCTGCATCTTCAAAGTGCAACATTTGGCTACTTTTTCTTCTTCTTTGTTTCTTATTGCCTCCTAGGTTTTGCTTCTTGTTGTGTCTTAGTTCTTCTTTCTTGTTGCTTTATACCTCTTGCTTCATTTTGCTTCTTAACTCTTGCTTCTTGTTGCTTCTTTAGTTCTTGCTTTAAATTTCCTCTTGTTATCTTTTGGTTCTTGATTCTTGTTTCTTGTTTCCTCTTGTTGCTTCTTTAGTTTCTAATTTTAGTTTCTTCTTATTGCATATGAACTTATGCTTCTTGTTGCTTCTTATTGCATCTTAATTTTTGCTTTTTATATCATCTTATTACATCTTTAGTGTACCTCTTGTTTCTTAATTCTTGCTTTTTATTCCCTCTATTACCATTGTTATTTTTTCTTCTTGTTTATTTGCAATTTCTAGAGATATAGTGGTTATGATTTTTTCTTACCTCAAACTTCTGCTACATATTTTGTGTTGCCTTAAAGCTTTGAAAATTAGGCTGTATTGTTCGTTCACTAAAAATTAACCTTCTTGATTGTACATGTAGACATTTGAAACTGGAATGTAATTATTAGAGTCTCTTTACAACACTGGAGAGGCAACACCATTACAATTTTGTAAAGAATATAGATCCTATAAGCAAGTGGAAATGTACATTTATAGAGTGTCATTGTGATATGTTTTCTGTCAATGATTAATAAATGTCATTGAAAAGAATCACATTCTTTCTTGCAGTTTCTCTTTCCAATATGATTGTTTGTTTGTGCATTTAAAAAATCATGTGTACATGCTTTTAATTAGATAAAGTCATTTATTTAACTGCAAAACTATGTTGAAGTGTGATTGCATAGTGTTATATCCATTTAAAATGTATAGAAAATGTGACTGTAGTTTATGACAGAAGTTACTATAACTTTAGTCATTCCAATTAAAAACCACATGCACAAATCTAAGAAATGCAACTCTCACTTATTTAGAATATCACTCGCTTGAGTTTTATTTTACAATATATCTTGACCAAAATATGGCTGGTTGTAGTCACATAATGTTTATACTTATGCCAAAAATGTGACTATATTTTTTTAAATATGACTAAAATTAATCATAAAATTACTAGTAACATTTTATGTGAACTGCCACATTAGCCAAAAATATAATTTATAGGAGTCATATTTTAGATCAACAAAAAATATGACTCATGAGGGTCATAATTCACATTAGTAGAAAATATGATGAACAAGAGTTAGTTTCCACATCAACAAAAAATAAGACTAACTAGAGTCATATTCTACATCACCAAGAAATATGATTATATAAAGTCATAGGTCATGCCAACTTGAATATAGTTCATTGTAGTCATATTCTACGTCAACTAAAAATATGACTATACAGAGTCACATTCTACATAGATTTATTTATTTTTGGCTAAGGCAGGTCAACAAAAAATCAAGACTCCAAGAAATGTCAGCATGATTGTTACGATGGCAAAATATAACTAATTATGGCTAATTATACTCCCTAACAAATATGACTTCTAATATGACTCATGTCTGAAGTGACTTGTCAATAATGATTAGATAGAATCATATTGTGCATCATCTACAATGATTTCTGTATGAATCACATTTTGAGATTATACAACTCATTGTAGTCATAAAACATCCATTTTGCTATGGTAGTATATTATACAAAATAGGCCATATACAATACATAATAAATAATACATTGTACATTATAAACAATACACTATATTTATTATTTATGTTGCATGGCTTGAAAAGACAATTATTGTAAGTATTTAACAAGAAAAGGCAACTAATTTATACAAATGAGATGGTAGGAGGGAAGACAAACCATACGGGATATGTAAGTTTCTAAATTATACAAAGTTGTTAAAGTTGATGTTACAAAAAAGATTTGAATGCTGCAGTTGACATCTCAATTGATATTGTAAAAAAACATTTAGATTTCTCAATTGATGTAAAAAAATAATCTTCAAATTTTCAAATGGTGTTAAAGTGTGCAAACTTGACATGCCACTTTATTCTTTGAAGATGCTATGTCAATCAAATGCCATGTAAAGGGCCACTTTTTAGTTTTTAATTTTTTTAGAACATGCCATGTGGCTACCCTTCCCTTACGTTTTCACATTTGATTAGGATTTTATCTCAGCTCATAGTAATTTTCACTAACTTGTCCGCAGTTAAACCAAAATTCCTTGCCACTATGGTAGTTCTATGTTTTATTGGATTTTGTATAAAATATGACTATGTTTTTTCAACGTCTCTTAGAACATCATTGTTGCACAAGACATTAATTTGTTCTGCCTGTAACATTCAAACATATTTTGGAACATCCATGTAACTCTTCCTTCTATTTCTGCAATTCCATTTTTGTGCTCTTATTTTGAAAAACTTCAATGTTTGTTGCTAATGTCTAAAAAAACAATGGTTTCTTACAGTGCACAACCAGGTTCTTAGTGTTTTATTGTAATTTTTTCCTATTTGGATGTATAGGTGTGGTCCTTTGTGCCTTCCAAGCAATGAATCTTTTTATATATCTAGATGATATGAATTGCAAGATAAATCAGCTAAGATTTTTAGCCAAATGTCCAAATTAGAGAAGGCTATTGTGATCTTTTAAAGAAAGAGTTTAAAGTCACAAATTATCATCTTAAACTAGATATTAGATCATTTCATTTTCCAAAAATATAAAACTTGTTTAAATATGATGTTCCTAGAAAAAGTTATGATCGAATGAAATCCAGCCTTTGGAAGGGCAATTTAATCCTAAAGTCCTAAGGCCTCTTTTCCATCAAAAACCACTCAAAACTGCCAATTCTGTAGCAAAGAGCAAAAGTATTTAAGAAACGTTTATTTGACATATCTAACCATAGGATCTTATATTTGACAAGTATAGAAACATGTGGAAGAAATTTCATAAACTTTGACCATGTAGATTGCAAGATATTTGCAATTAAAGTAAAAGAAACAAGTTTTTTTGTACCTTGCTGAAGGAAATGATTTGAAATTTTTGAACCTTCTTAACTAATAATTTTTGCTCTATAAACTTTGAATTTCTAATTTTATATGATAAAAGTTTGATTTGAGATTCTAGAAAAAAAATTGAAACAAGACACACTTGATTTACACTCATTAAAATATTGTTAAGTAGAAGTAGGTTCAAGATTGAAAAAAAATCTAAATTGTTGATAGCTCTAAGATGGAACTGAAATACAACAAATCTCAACAGTGAGATTGTTCTAGCAAGAGATCTTAACCTTGAAGATTTATTTATTTATTTTTAAATTGTAAAAATTGAGGTAAAAAATGAATCCTACAATCCTATATTTTTCAAAAAGATGCTTTGATTGCCCCTCAAAATAAGATTGTCCATTACTTTCTCATAAAAATACAAATGGAATAAATCAAACTAGATTTTCATGTATATGAAAATATAATCTATGTAAAACAAATTTAAGATTTGTTTGTCTAAATTTTTTTTTGAATATTATTTTTTGCCCATCGAATTAAAAAAACAGCTTTTTTGCCATAGTTTTTGCTTCCAAGCTCCAATTGAAATAAAAATTATATTTTGAAAAAGCTATTGTGTTTTTCTATCTTCATAATTAAAATACAAAAAATAACAATAAATATTGAGACCATAAGAGCTTGCCCAAAATCCATTTTGTCCCTTAAAGGGACAATGGGACTTTAGGGGTTAAACCGCATCCATCATTTTCTAACAATTTCCAAACTCAATTTTGCTTTGTATTTTTTATCTGATCCTAAGCTAAAATCTAATATTTAAATCCTAAATTAAACCTTGGATGGATTTTTTTTGCTAAGTTCATCCAAAAGTCATTCTAAATTTCATCCTTTGATATTTTTTAGAATTTATTTCAGTTTCCTACTTATAAACTAGTTTTGAACTCTTCTAATTTTTTTCTATAAGGTTCTATACTTTAATTCCTACCTAAAGAACTTCAACAAATTTTAAGTTGACATTTGCTTATTTTTAAGGATATTGAATTACCTCTATCAATTTATTAGCTTAAGACTTTTAAACTTGTTTCTTATAGATCTTGAATTTACATATTTGGATTACTAGGACTCTTGAAGATTGAGCTTTTTTAGTGAAAATTAAGATTGGATGAAATTTGACCTCTAATCGGTACTTAAACTTTATCCACTAGTTACGTCTAGCCTACAACTCACAATTAACTATTACTTTCAATTCTAGACTTTAGATTTTAACTATCCTTTCTATTTACTTTCTTATTCCTTTTAGGCAAATTTTACTAATTTTCATCTGATTTTGTTTCTAAATTTCATCCACTTATATTTTACTCATTTTAAGTTTGTTTCTTAAATGTTTTATGTTTTTGAAAACCTCCAAGCTTTTTCTACAAGTTTTAAAAGCTAAACTTGAATTAAAATCTAGTCTTATTGGTATGAATCTAACATCTACTTTGGCTATGATTTGAAGTTTCTAATCATAAAAATTAAACAAAATGATTGGAGTTATGAATGTACCTTGGATGAGGTTGTCAAAAATGCCCGAAGTCTTCTTCATTATCTATCTTGTCTCTTTAGAATTGTGCTCAGGGTAATTGCAAGAAACACCTGTCATTTTTTGGCCAAAATGACCATAGTACTGGAGTACTATGACCTTTTGCAATAAATTTTTTTTAAATAAAATAAAATATGGATAATTTGTAAAGCATTCAAAAATGTATATATGTGAAAATTAAAGTCTAGAAAAATTTACCTCTAAAAGTTATGCACAAAAAAAGAGGCCTAGGAAAATAGAAGAAAATAGAAGAAAATAGATACTTTTGAGTTTATTTTTAGAAAATAGTAAAATAATCCAAATAATTCAAAAAAAAATAGCCATTTTTCCTTACTAGTAGGTTCTCTTTTTTCACTATTTTTTATTTTTATGGGCCCCGTTGGAAACGCAGACGCTCGAAACACAGACGCAAACGGGGCGAACTGCGACGCAGGGAGGGGAACGGGGTGATCGGGGAACGGGGAGATCGGGGAACGGGGGGAACGCCGGGGAGATATCGGGGAAGTCAAAATCGTGACAAGACTGATCTTTCACTATTCCCGCAAGATAAGACGATTATGAAACGTAAATGGCAGCACCACAATTTCTATTTGTCATTTAAGGCTTGAACTCTGCTCATGCTCAAAAATATAGATGTAAAACACTGATCAAACGATCTCGACAAACACTATAAAGGGCTCCCTTACAAGATAGAACTCGGCCTGCAGATATGCTATCCACAACCCATTCTGGCTTTACTATCGGCAATCCTCGACTTAGAGACCTGCGGATCAGAAGTCAGACTTGCTCCGTTTGTTGAAGGTAATAAAACAAAACGAACTTCAATATACCATATCAGTGTCGTGACTCAACAGTAAACAACAAGTGAATCCTGTTACATACTTACAAAACAGTCGGAAGACATCACAGGTGCAGATCGAGGACAAATCAAAGGAATTCAACGAGGCAAAGCCTCATAAAATATTACACACCTTGGATTTTTTATTTTACTATCAGGTAGAGTGCTGCATATTATGAGAGTAACAAGGTCCCTTCTAAAGTAATTTTCGAAAACACCCCCATACTGGAGCATCAGATGTCGTAGCTCCTGCAAAGAATACACAGTAAAATTCCAGTATGGCACATGCCCTGTAGAAATCGAAACAATCAGAAAAAATAATCACGAGTGTTACTGAACTTGACGACTTTGTCAAACATTAGTGGGCCGCAATGATAATATTCGGGTAAAGTGGTTCGGAAGAAGTCATATGACGCACAGAGTAAAGCACATTCATTATAACATTATTTATTCATCATCACCTACCACAAATTCATAAGATACACAAACAATTCTGAAGAAAAAGCTGGTGGCCCACATCTGCACTCAGGAAATAATATGTACAAGCACGGCAAATGTGGCAGAGGGTGTAGAAGCTTCCAGATTTCGAACCTGATGGGAAGGTATAGTAAAACCATCCACCCAGATAGAGATTCCGTTGAACAAGCGTGACTTGGTTGAGATATCACTAACTACGATTTGCCCTTCCTTTGAATGCAGCACTGCAACTGCAGTTGTTGCACCACTGAAAATTGGCATACCAGAAGGAAAACAGCAAACAAAAGTTTCAATTGGAGTAAGCCAAAGATATAAATTCTTTTGTAACCATACAGCAAGAGTTTTGTTGACAAGATTTTTACGCTGTGAAACGTCTCAACCTAACGCGCACAGACATAGTATTACTTCTGCCTTCACGAACTTCTTAGCATGATTTTTTATTATAAGAATTGGAAACAATAAGCGTGGATGAACAAGACCCACAAACATACACTGAATCTAAAACTCATTGAAACAATAGAAGTAAGACAGGGGCAACCTAAATACCTGAGGAGTTTATTAGAGGAGTCTCCAATATACTGCACGTTTAGCTTACGGCGCTTCTCAGCCATGTACCTGATTATCATCAATAAAAGTCGAAGAAAAGTCATCGAAACAGTGTTCTCAGATGACATTAAACTACTGGACTTGGTTAGCTCTAAATATTCCAAAATTAAGAACAAATCAGCCAAATCTCTAACTACTCGTCGGGGTAAAATTTAGCCTTTGCATTTGTTCCTGACAGTTGCCAAAGCAGAAGGAAGTGAAGTTCCAATAGCAAGTCCATCATACAAAAAATTCCACAGCTGACGATAAAAAATCAAGGAAAAAATTCTATAAACCTGCCAAAGTCGCTAACGCTCTCGGGATCTTTCTCTCGAATGCTGCTGATTCTTGCAGCAGCGACGGATTGCGCCCCCCATCCCATGCCCCGCGGGACATTTTCTACTTTCCTCTTTTTGAGTGATCCGCCTTCCTTCTCATTCGTGTCCTTCACCGTCTCTTCACCAGCCATATCCGCGCGACTTCCTATCTCACAAACAGGCAATGCGGTTGCCAGTTAGGGTTCCAATTACCAAGAGAAGATCAAACTATTTCAACTCGTCCCCCATTTTCCCTCTAAACTCGGATGTAATTCTCTGTCAATCGCTAATTCGAATCCAGCACAATCTCACAAACAAAGAATCTCGTCCACATGTTGTCGCCAGCTAACGTCACCAATCGCAAAATCAAATCTCATCCTGTAATACATAGGCGACTTCCTCAATTCCTCCCTTAATGCAATGCCATAACATGCAATGTGCAATGCGAATGTTCCACACAAATTCATAACCGTGGCAGAAAACGCAGCTCAACCAATAGTAAAAAAATTTGATCTGGGAGCACGTCTGATTAATTCCCCGCACCACTCCTCACCAACCTCAGAACCGGAATTCTCCGTCACTATCAAGACTCAAACGAAAATTTCTTCAAAAAATTCTCATTCGCATTTTGTTGCCAGCTAGGGTAGGTCGCCAACCGCATCATCAAAATCTCATCCTCTAACACACTAACGACAATCTCAAATATAATTTCTTCCCACTTAAACTCACCGCAATAGCATAATATGCAATGTTCTTCTTCCAAAACAACTTCACATCCTGTGGCAGCAGGAGGATCTCGATCAATCCCGGCATTCAATAACTTGATCAAGAGCACATCTGATTCTCCGCACGAATCCCTCAGGTACCTCCGAAAAGTAAACCTCGTCAATAATCAGCCGGTATTCTCCGTTAATGTCGGGATCAATCGAAAATTTCTTCACTGAACTTGCAAAAAAATTTAGCAGACTCGGAGTGAGCGCATTGCATGAAACTTGTGGACATCGCCATTGATGCAGCAGAGGTTGAAATCCTCCAAACTAGTACAAACTCGGATTTGAAGTCTAGACGTCGAGGTAAGCTATATTCGCTCTCTTCGCAGAACAAGCCAAGGGCGCTTGTGTTGTTGCGGAAAGAGGTGAAGTGTCGGACACGTATGAAAGATTATCGCGGGAGATTGCAGTGACGAGGATTTCCCGCCATAACAACTAGGGCTTCTGTACCTTCGCGACGTCAAGGGGAAGCTTGTCTCACTCAAGGGCCAGGGAGGATTGACCCAACCAAGGGTAAATGTAAAAATTGTCCTCTATTTTGTGCCTCCTAAGTTAGAATTTCTTCAAGTCTTCGAGATAATTTAAGTCTTCGAGATAATTTAGGGCCTTTGATTCCAAATTTGAATTTAGGATTTTCAAATTTCATCATGGGAAGAAAACATAAAATTTCAAGAATAATCTGCGAGGCAATAAGGGGGGCAACCTTCTTTGAAATCCATCATCCATATCATTATATGCTAAGGTAACACCACTTAAAAGTGGCACTTTTTTATGCCCACTATTTCAAAGGTTAAATGACAAATAAATTTGATGAGATTATTAACAAACTCAAGAGAAATGCAACCAAAGTGGTTTTGTAATTTTTTGACACATGAATAATATTTTACAAATTTACAATGTTGAGAACATAAGGTAGACTTCAAGATTTTACTTTATTGTACTAATTTATTTATTTTAAAATTTTAAAAATACAAAAAAACAATTTTTTTGTATTTTTTTAATAGGATAAATTATTGCATTTGAGAAGTTGATTATTATTGAATTTTTTTCAAATGTCAAATTCCTATAAAAAAAAAAAGTCATCTTGTTTTTCTTTTGTCATTTAATATTTTTGAACTTATATTTTATTTTTGTACAAATTTTCAATCATTTCCAATATTTAATTTATTACCACATGATTACTTCATTATGAAAGGTCCTACCATCTAGTTTGGGCTTGCTTATCAACTTTGAATACCTATAAAATTATATATTCAATGTATATCCATATGAATCAAACCACATTATAAATTAAAAAATTAGTCATTAATGAAAAAGATAATCCTTTGTATAGATCCAAAAAATTGATTAAAAATAATTATTTTTACAAAGTCTACCAACTAATAGAACTACAATTACATTTAAAAAATTACTTAAGGAGTTAGAATTTTAAATCAATTTATAAATGTTTTAAGATTTTATGGTCTCCAAAATTTGAAACCCTAAGTTGGTCGTCATTAGTAGCAAAAAAATAGCATAATTTTTTTGAATTTGGAATGAATTGAGGCATTGTAACGATGTACTAGTCTTTTACTAAATCAACCTCTTGAACTATAAAAATTAATATTTTTTCAAAATTTTCAAAATTTTCAATCATCACCTATTAAATTATAATCCGCTACTTTTTTAAAGTATAGTTACAAAAACAATGAAAAGTAGTGCACTAATTATACTGTGCAATTGCCCTCAACACCAAATTATTTATCTAAAATCTTGTTTATAATACACTTTTACAAAACTTCAAATTAGAAATGAATAGATACATTTAAGAGTTAACTTTATTTTTCCAAGATCACTAATTATTCATTCAATATTCTCAATTATGTTATTAACGACAACATTAAAAGATATTAGCATACAATTGAATGTTTATGTCATATCAACTCCAAGTGCTTGCACTCAAAGCTAATATACAAGTCACATTTAAGGATGTTTTGATTAAAAAATATTGGATCTACCAATACTAAATATAATTATATTATCTTATATAATGCTTGATTGCAACCTCTTCAAAAATAGGCCTTAACTAGAGAGTAGACATTTTTTTAATTCAATGACACACTTTCTAATAGAAAAAGTAAGAGGGAATAGTAGTGCCTAAGTTCTATCCATGAACAAGCCTTCGACATTGGGTAATACACTCCATTTGTGCCTTGCAAGGAAATGTAATCTAAACAGTGTTACATTTTCATCAATCAAAAACAAATCCTATTGAATAAATTGGCTTCAATCCAAACAATAACATCTTTGAAGAGAGTGGTTATCATGGCGTTATAGACTTAAACTTCAAGGACCTCACTTTAGTAAATGGAGTTGAAAAAACATCCTTGTCAAACAAAAATATGGTGAAAGAATGCATACACAATGTAGTCAATTACTTTTAGGTAGTACATTTGTTTTTGAGGAGACAATGTCAAGATATGAATCCAAGGAATTTGAGCATTAGTTAATTATGTGCAATTGTGGATGCAAGACGTCATCCCTATAGAGGGCCATTATTTTTTTAAATCTACAAACTTCAAGAAATCTTTAACTCCAAAACCACTACCATTGGCTCACCTCAAAACCCACTCCCTACATGTATCCACAAAAAGACAAACTCTAAGTTTCTTGGAAAGACACGGGAACTGCAAGCACTATTACTACCTTGGCTCTATAATAGATGGTGTAGAATATTCCACATTCAACAATGCTTCATCAATAGTTAAGTGGACATGTGAAGGTTCATTGTAATGATTAGGATGCATGAAAAAAGGTTGTGGACAAGAAGGCTACTACATGTTATGTGATATCAAGCATTACAACCCTAATACTTCTCAAATAGATAACACAACATTCAAAAATGTTAAATAAAATATCTACTTTACATTTCATGATAGATAATGATATTTTCAAGGAAATTTGTTATAACTACTCTAGTACTACCATAATGGAGTTGATATGGTCTTATTTGAAAGAAATATTTGTGATTCATAATCAACACAAGCATGTGACACAAAAAAATGCAATACAATTCCTTTGAAGTCCAAACCTCCTCAAATTACAACAACCTCATTTCTTCATTTTGCACTCAGTATCTACTTAGAAGATAAACATGAAGCCTATCAATTTTATCACTATGGTAGCTAGCAAGGCAAATGATTTACATATTGCCCCAAAAGATGATTTCTATTATGAGCAATACAATGTTCTAATGTCGATACTTTGAACTCTCAACCAACCTTCAAGTAGTAGGTGACTGTTGTTTTCAAAGGGGGTGATAGTCTATTCATGTTGATATCTAGGAAATGACATTTGCATGAATGGGGGGCTAAACTACTTGTTAATGCACACTAAAAACATGTTCTTAGTATAGTCACTTCTTTCAACTTGCATTTAATATGAAGGAAATAATTCAAAGTATTCAATATTAACTTAGAGTTAAAAACATTTCAAATAGGAGGATATAATGATGTTCCATCATCAAATCTTTGAAACTTAATGACAATTATATTAAATGAAATTTAGCCAATCATAAGAAATTCAATAATGATAGGCGTTTATATGTAGTTTAAATTTTTATAATCTTTATAAGTATTTGGAATCACTTAATTTTCTAGGAAGGCTTAATTTAGTTTGTTAAATTATAAAGTATATTCATTTCTATGAGATGAAAGTGAAAAAACAATGCATAATTTTCAATGAGATTTATATGATAAATCTAGTGTTGTGTAGAAAAATTAAAGATTTCATCCATTTATTCTTGACTCATATTGCCTTCTAAAAACCTTAAATAAAGCTCAGTGATTTCAGTTGGTTTATATATAGCTTGAATTGTCTTTTGTGCTATAAAAATGTAGGAATGTCTAGTACTTGTGATTGCTAAGAGCAAGCTTACAAGGATCTATAATAGAACATTGCATTGCACAATGGGTTCTTTCCCTCTAAAAATGATGGGCTTTGGATAATAGGCTAAAAATATAATCTTCCACAAATAAAGATGTAGTCAATGGCCTGCATAGAAAAAACACTCAAATAAATTATGCACTCAAAAATATCAACTATAAGTTGCTTAGAAATTGAGGGCATATTGGGAGAGAAATAAAACAAAAATGAGGGGGCCAACTAGGCAAGCTTATTGTAAATATATATAAATATATATAAATATATATAAAATCTGTAAATTAATTTGCCCATTTCTGTATTATGTATAAAGTGCTATGATTATTGTATCTCTCAGGAATCTGGTGCTATGCCTCTTGACAATCCATCTCATTGGTTTGTTGGTTTTATGAAACTGAAACTGACAGGAGCTCGGCACAGAAGCCGATCATGAAACCAGTATTGCCGATTTTAGGGGCACCAACAAATCTCAATCTCAAAGTATTCAACATTACTTCAAGTTTTTGAGGGTCATATTAAAACAATATTTTGAACTAGCATATAATTCAGACCATTTCATCCTTCAGTTACAATTAGAACCTTTTCTTTATTTTGCCATTAAGTATTAGAGAGTGAAATAATATATAATTTGAATATAAGAAAATCATTTGTATTGTTTATAACTGGGATTGTGATGGAATGAGTCATGTTCTTATTTAGTTATATTCTTTAATCTGCTTTTCACTTTGTATTATTTATGGTCCGTAGCAATGGTATGTATCAAATCAGTCATGGTCTGTAGCAATTTGATTTGATTTAGTACCTCTGTAAATTGTAACATACTCCGTAGTAAAAACATTAACCCTATAAGGCTGGGCTAGTCATTGTGGAAATCATCCTCTTGGGCATCATGTTAATCATTTGTTTAACCCTTAACTCCTAAAGGACCATTGTCTCTTTAGGGGACAAAATGGATTTTGGATAGGTTACTATGACCTCAATTTTTATTTAAATTTTTAAATTTTTTTCGTAAGATAGAAAAACTTATTAGCTTTGTGGGAATATAATTTTTATTTCAATTGGTGCTTGGGAGCAAAAATTATACCACAAAAAGCCCAAGTTTTCAGTTGGTGGGTAGAAAAAAAAATCCACAAAACCTTTAAATTTTAAATTAAAATTAAATTTTAAAATTTTAAAATTTTACAAGTCTTATAGATTATAATTTTGTCTACATGTGAAGCTTTGATTCATTCCATATAGATCAATGATGTAATAGTTATGAATTTTTTTGTTTTCGGGGCTATAATTTATAAGCTTGAAAAATAATTTACAGGATTCTTTTCTGAATGCAATTTTTCATAATTTTTCAAAATAAAATTGTTTGACAAGGTTAAATTTGCTTGCTAAAACAATCTCACCATTGAGATTATTGTGTTTCACTCATTTTAGAGCTATTAATAATTTACTGTTTTTTTCAATCTTAGACCTACTTCTACTTAACAATTTTTTAAAGAATGAAAATCAAGTGCATGATTTTTTAAAGAAAATTCCTACTTTCAACTCAGTTCTTTAACACAATTTTTTTTTTAAATTCAAAGTCTATAGTGCAAAAAAAATCTACAAACAACGGTCAAAGTCATCTAAAATTGCAGGCTAGTGTTCAAAAAAAATTGAATTTTGAATTATAATATCTCTCAATTTTTATCGTCAGAACTTCATGAAATTTTTACCATGTGGTCTCAAACAAGTAAAGTACAAGATCCAATGGTTAGATTCTAAAGAAAAATATTATTTTTATTTTCATGGATGAACGCAATAGAAATGACAATTTTAAGTGATTTTTGGCATTGAAATGGCTAATCATTGTATGCCTAATTCAATTGTTCAAAATAAGAAACATAACACTGAAAGTATATCAATTTCAATTTGCCTTTTTCACCAATTTAAGATTCACATGTATAATATAGTGCATTATTTACTTTAATTACTTTAATTTTTCCGTACAAGTTGATACTAATTCAAGAATATTAGTTTGAGATCAATGGGCCTTGGGACAAGGCCAAACATAAATTGTTGAGCATTTCGTAAATATTACTTCAGTCTTGCTTTGATGGAGAGCTTATTATCCAGCTATTGATGCTTCTTGGAAGCACTCTGTGTTGCATTTTCTATGGGCTGCACTTGGACTCAGACGTCTTATCTTTCTTGTCTATTTGCTTTCTAATGCAAAATCATATGAGCTACTTTTGGTTGCTGTAAACCGCAGTTGTGCCATTTAATTAAGTCTGATTTTAGATGAGTTCACCAACTGTATTCATTGTGCTACTTTGTTGACCACATCATGCATCACATGTGAGTTGCTTTAACATAACACTCTAGATACATAAATTGTTCCAAAAATTTTATTATGGATTACTACAAATGCGTTGTACTTATGGTAGCATGGGCTTAATATGTTTAACCCGCAGATGCCCAATGCCTTTTTTAGCTTCTTCTAAATTACCCAAAAGACAACATTTTGATGTGTTTCATAAATAAAAAAATTCAAACTAGACATATTATGGATCACATAGGGAAAAAAAAGAAAGTGTTACTTATGGGTTGAAAAACTATAATGTTTGATCATGAGGGTGATGAAATTGTGGTTATACATGTCAAACCTATAATTGAATATAGAGGACATTAGAGGATATGACATGCATAACCACAATCAATTTATAGCTTCTTAAATATATTTTAATTAATTTAAAATATAAGATTTTCTTTAAAATTTAGTATATTTAATATTGATTTTATAGGTGATTCTCTAGGGCCCACACGTCTTGTTGGAAAATAAAAATTGTGTTCTTTGCACGTGTACATAGGTAGTGCACTTTGAGCACATGTGGAAGGTGGATACTTTACTATTTTTAGAAATCTCTTCACAGTCTTGTGTAACCTTAGTATAACTCCTTGTCTCCCAATTTTCACTTTCAAATTCGTATTTTTGGATCGGAAATAGGACTCAAAACCCCTAAAATGGCCAAGGTAGACATCCAAGCGGGGGCAATTTAAAAATATTAAATAAATTTTGAAAAATTAGAAAAAAATAGAGAATTTCCAAAACTTTTATGTGTACCTTCATTTCAAATTTCATAGAAAACGGACATATGATGCAAATGTTACAGCCAAAATCTACTTATCCAAGAGCAAGGGGACAAGAAATAGGACAAGTGTTTCTTGCAATCACCCTCACCATTTTTTTTTTTTTGAGTTTTTAAATCCAAATTATAGAATAAACTTCAAAAAATCTACTCTCTTCTTCATTCTAAAATCCTTTGTCCTGTTTATTTTGATTTTTCCTTATTTTTCCTTAGTGCTCCTTTTTTTCCTTCTACTTTTATTCTATTCAGTTATTGTAGTCAAACAAGTTGACTTTGAAAGAACTTCATTCAAATTCCCAAAGGAATTCAAGAAATGCTCCTATTTTATTTTTTCTTTATCCCAAGTCAACTATTGCAAACCTAAATATTATATCTAATCTTCACCAATGCTATTACATAGTTGGTCGAAGCCAAATTTTTCTTCAAATCCTATCCTATTTTCATCACGGGTATACTTCAACAACTAAGTTGCATCTTCCTCATTCCATCTTCTTTCTTGCACTTCACTAGTTGGACCTTATAAGCTATATATATCTTATTGAGTTCCTCTACCCATTAGACTAAGTGTGTTTTTCAGAGAAGTTTAGATTTGCGAGTGAGGAGTTGTGCGTGGTGCCTTTAATTTGTCAAAATGGTGATCCAGTGGAGGCCCGGAAGTGGCACAAAAGTGAGTCTAGAATTTGAAGAGCGGTTCCGTGCAGAGATAAGCCATTGCCAAAGGAATATTTTCACCCATCAGAAGGTCTGCCAACCTCAGGAGCGGTTGAAAGCTAGGAAGTCATCCTTTAGTTCCGTAAATCATAGATCTGTCATTGTAGTAAGGAGGACCTAACGCATCCTTGTGTGACTAACTTTTTGGGTGGAAACTTTGAAAGTTGTGAGGGTGCCACCTTCTTTTTTCAATTGGTTATTTCTTAGGTTGTGTTTTGGTGTGATAGAGAAGAGGTTGTGTAAGTATTTGGAGTTGTAGAGTTCCCTACCACTTGGAAAGAGCAAGTGCGGACTCTCTGAGGGTAAAACAGAGGTATCAAAAACCGTTAAGAACGTTATATTCATTAAAATGAGAGGTTTCCACTGAATTGGGAGGTGTTGAGACCAAGTAATTGGCCTACATTGCATCAAAATATAGTAGATATTAGCATGAAACATATAACTAGTACCAGTAACAAGTACGTGGCTGCCTACATAATATGAAGAAGGAGACACAAAATTCAAACAATTGTGTCTTCCCAATTACACTTGATTGCTTTATACAATCATGTGATATTATCCAACGTAAACGTCTCGTAAATTTTTTTCACATTGTTGGTAATTACTGCAAGTGTGATTCACTGCAGCAGGGCAATGTATGTAATATGTGCAGATAGCTTGTGTACCTCTAGACTATGACTCTACAATATGAACACCTCATATATGTGCGACATACTCTTGAGCATCTCCATGGCCTTCCTAATCTCTGGCCCGCGGCTGTATCCATTACTAGCTTGCTTGTATTCTTGTCGTGCTTGTCGCCTCTGTAATTCTAAGAACTTTTGATCCCACTGGTCAAAAAATGGAGAAGCGCAACTCCTGGTCACCACTCCGTTGTGCGTTTTGGTCTTTTTTACTCCCAAGGAAAGAGGTCGTGGACGAGGAATTGAGGGCAAGTCAAAGTGGACAGCAACCTTCTCTTTTCACGATTCACGTGACACTTCTTTCTCAATCCCTAATGCTAACACTGGTGACATGGCGTTTCCGTACAGTTTCCTCTATGGTGCTCTGTCGGAGGTAGACGGTGACATCTGCGAAGCAAAAACACCTCTACACTTTAATGGAGAAGGGAAGCAGCATTTCGGTAGATGAGGAGTTCCATTCGGAGGATTGTCTACCACACCATCCTCAAAAAGCCTAGCAGAATAATCCATCGTGGAATTAGCTGTTGCCGCCGAGCAAAGGAAGTTCCCTATACTTAGAATTGCGTTTTGCCCATAGTCTAGGATGGAATCAGACGACGCCGTACAAGTGAGGCTGGCATTCATGAGCGAAGACGAGGAGAAACGCAAATTCTGAGAACAACACACAGAAAGATATATTATCACTCGAGATCAACAAAGCAAATCCTATAAACAAATGCAATCTCAAATATTCAAGGCGAATGCAGCAGACCATACTAGAAAGTAAAAACTCGAAAACCATAATAGGAAATAAACCATAAAAGGAAGTAAAAATTCAAAAACCATATTGGTATATTTTATTTCACGAAATATGTGGATACAAATCAGAACAAGTACGTGAACTAGTATGTGAGATATTGATTAAAGTATCAGGTCGATGCGAGCTAAAGCGCACAGGAATTTACAATTGATTATTAAGTGCCTAATAGATCGAGCCGACCTGAACTACACTATCGAAACATACAGAGCACCATCCTATCGTAAATTCTCTGAAACTCGCACTGCATTTAATATATTGTTGTACGTGCGATGACTTCTTTGGTTGCAGAGCATCCTCCTCCCAATTAATTCTTTGCTAGTCTCCCGGAAGGACTTCAACCCTATGTCCCGAGCGTTGTTCAGATGCTTGAACCACGGCAGCAACACCTCGAGCAGAAATGTGTCCTTTGGACCATTTCCCTTGTAATTCCAAGAGTCCGGGAGAATGACATTCTTGATCTTGTTCATCACGTGCTTCATTAGGCTATCATCAACTGCAATGGTATTTTCATAGTTGAATTTCCCCTGGAATCCCTTGAACAAGGTACTCATGTTTTTGAGGAAGAGATCTTTACTTGTGCCCGGTTCACTAAAAATCCCGATGCACCCGAAATCATCTCTGTACTTTAGTTTCGTGCACGGGTCTTTTCCAAGAACAAATATGGGGTACTCTTGATCCTCAAATAGGTACATGCAAGCCTCTTCCGTAGTGGACTTCTTCATGGAGCTCCAAATGGAAACAAATGCTATGTGTCCTAAATCACGAAGGAATTCAGCACAATTTGGGCGGACCCAGACTGCCTTTGGTCCCACTAACGTGGGAATGGTTGCTAAATGCGGCTGCATCGCATCACAAGCGTGAAAGTACGAGCCCTTGGACTTTGCATCTTCACAGACACACAAAATTCCATTCAGGTCTAGGATGATGTTAAGCCACTTCTCCGGCACCCTGGACGTCAATGGAAGGTCTACCTCCTTCGATTTTCCTCGAGGACATGGAGGATCCGGTCCTTGCTAGCAAACGTACAAATGTGCAGCCAATTACAATACTACACTGACACATTTGGGACAGCAACGAAGAATTGAAGAGGACAACCTACAGTCCAAGTGAAAAAATAAAATGAACTTATCAACACCGTGATATTATAAACCATGAAAACGCAAAATACCTGCTCTTTTGAAGAAGTGGGTTCCTGAGTGGGTTGCGAAATTGGAATCTCCAAGAGCTCCGCTTCCGGAATAGAAGTGTCATCAGTCAATGGTCCACACTCTGATAATAACACATTCGGCTCACAATTTTCCATTGCGCAAGCCTTCGCAGGGGGATTTTCGACAATATCACTCGATGTCATTTGTGTAGTGTTAGCTCGACTTGAGCTGATTTGTAGCATAATGACATTGAGTGATATTGTCGAAACTCACAAATGACAATGAGAAATGTTGCATATTAACCTACACAAATGACATTGAGAGATAACACTACACAAATGACATTGAGAGATGTTGCATATTAACCTACATGAGGATCTGGATTGGCCAGTGGAGCACTCTCTTCATCTACGTTGGCAGCGGTGTACTCCTGGACTGCGACGACATCGGGAATAGAAATGGTGGTAGGCTGACTACCAGCAATCTTGTCACGCACTTCGTTGGGGTCCGCAATCTCTGTAGGTGGTGCTGGTGTCTAAGGACATGCGGATTGAGGAAGAGGCGGGGGGGGGACCACAAACTCTCCAGTCGAAGATGCAAACACAGGAGAAGGAGGTGCAAACATGTTGGATACTCCGGGCTCCGCCATTAAACTCGAGGATCCACTCTTACTGGATCCTCCTGCTGGACCATAGAAGAGCAGCTACTGTCCCACAGTAGCCGACTGCAGAGACGCCAGCGGTTGGATTCCACCCACATGATGCATGATGGTCTGGAACTAGTTTACACTTCGCCGCGATTGCACCAGGAACATCTTCCGCAACTCCTCCATTTGCCTCGCGTTCTCCACAAACATTTCCATGTTTAACTTGCGATCATCAATCCTGTCCCTCCTGAGCTGGTTAATCTCGGCTTTTATGACGTCATCCTCCTCATTTCTCTTCCTCCTCTTCTTCTCACGTTGTGGGCAAGGGCGAGGGCGACGGCTGCATCCCCACGAGCTATCCTGATGAAGCTGACGACCCTCGGATGCTTTATGAAGCCAAAACCGTAGGCGTTGTTTGCTCAGTCGATACGTCGTCATTGTCGTTTAGCTCCTGCTCATTGTCCGTCGAGATGTCTATACTCTTGTTTGTTGTAGGCTGCAACTGTCTAGCTGGTGTCCAACTGGCTTTTGCCACCGCCTTCCCCTTCCTCTTCAACAATGATGGTGTTCCAGACCTCTGAGGTCTCTTGGGATACTTGGACTTGTCAACAAAATAGCCGGAAGGTAGAAAATCATTCTTGTCCAAAATCCTGGCTGCATTTGCAATTCTTGTCTAGTCGTCAGAGTCACCCACCGCGAAAACAGTAAGTCCGATCATCTGGAGGACGCACACATACTCAGTGACTTCTATACAAATCAGTTCAGATCGGTTCGAGCTAAACAACATTCATGAACAACACACATTAGGTCGACTCGACCTAATTGGCAATTGATTTTATGCACAATATACATGAACACTCGTTATACTTACCATTGCAACACATGTAAATTTAGCGCCTGCAAAGAGGGACAAAAAGTTCGCCCCAGGAACGCAAAATTTTCTCAAAATTTGGAGGTAGAACTCCATTTGCAGCTCTGTGTTGTTGATTCTGAATTTGAGTTCATTGTATTGACGCGATTTGTGTATGTATCTGTATTAGGAGCGTCATACAATGCCCTGAGGTTGACATAGTTTCTGTTTCCGGGGCTTTGCAGGAATGTCAGATACACTTTCTTGACCGCGTTCTTGTTGATGACGGAGTAATCGCCCATCCTCTCCTGACTTACTGGCATGTAGTCCGAGAAAGTCTTCTTGTACTCCTTCAGCACATCATTTGACTCAATGTAGTGGAGAAGCTGTGTGTGCTCCGTCAGATCAGATGCTATCAGCAGCCAATTCCAAACGTCCTCAAGGTGTGGTTGACCTTTCTCCTAGAACAATCTCATGGCTGCTGTGAAGAACGGATTGGTTGGCGTACACTTCTCCTTGTTTAAAACAATAGGAGTGTACCGCACGTCCCATACACCAAACGTGATGTCCTTCACATGGTCGGCAGTCATCGCCCCCTTTGGCCAATCCTGGTGCTCTTCCGATTTGATGTCATATGGTCGATAGTGAGCAATAGACATTAGCGGGACGAAGTTATTCCTGCGCTCAAGAAACACCTTCACTAGTAGAAAAAAACGTGTCCTAACCCACTGAAAAATCAATTGTTTTAGGTTGATTAGGGAGTGGGTTCGGACAGCTTGATTCGGACATCAATCAACATCTTTTAGTTGATTCGGACATGAATTAACAACTTTCAGTTGGTTTGGACAATAGAAAAGTGTTGATTGTTTGCCAAACCAACAAAGAAAATTTTAAAAATTGCCGAATCAACAAAAACTTGCAAATTAGGGTAGGCAATTCTAGTAGTGCTTGAAGAATTGGGCCACGTACGGTGACATTTCCTCCGTAGATTTGTTCTTGGCTCTCGGCTGCTTGGCTTCCGCCCAGTAATCGTCTCCAGGTTTCTTGAGAAAGACGTTCATCGTGGCACTCGTGAAGTTTTGACTTTCCTTAAACTGCCTTTACTTCTCCACATTCAACTCGTCCATGGAGTTCATTGGTTCCAAGGTCAGGTCCACGAGGTGCAGTTCCCGCTTCACAAGGTATTTCCGCTTCCGGCGCTCAACCCACTCCTTGCATGTGTAGCAGCTTTCGAGCACACCGATGATGAGTTTTATTGTCACCTTCGGATACTTCTTGTTCTTCCTTCCTGGCTCTTGGTAGAAGATGTGCTTGGCTAGCTTTGTCAGGTCATACAACGACAGATTGCCAAGCCACTTGAAGAATTCGTGGGTCAAGTTCCCGTTCTCTAGCTTCCATGTCGTTCTCACGTTAAACTTCATGCGGGTGTCTGGGTCCAAGAGCTCCCTATGCGTTGCGCTCAAAATCACTTTGCTCCAAAGGCTAAAGACTTCATCAAGAGCGGTGATAATCTTGAGCTCGTTCACAATCTTGAGCTTTTCTTCTGCGTCCTTGTCTTTCACTCCTTTTTGAGCCTTCACAACATCAAGCATGGCGAAGCGCTTGTACATTGCCAAGGAGAAATCCTGCACGACAAGAAACATCACAGATTAGTTAGTATGCACAATTATGGTCAACTCGAACATAATTTTACTCCTACATCGTCTGAATGATATAGATAGAGTATGTTGTGCAATTCAGGTCAAAACGACCTAATGTGCATACCTTAAACATTGTTTTGTTCAGTTTGTTGTCCGCATTCCGCCTGGCGTTGGACTTCTATCCAACCGATGTAGCTTCTTTGGGATTTCTGGGTCTCTCCATGATTTCCCATACTTTCCTCGCTCCAAGGATGTTAGTGGACCACGACGGCTTGCTGGCAACGAAGTGATTCACTTGATTGTAGTATGCGGAAATGGCACGGAGCTTTTCACCATCTGATGACCAAACCATATAGCACTTCCACTGCCGGAAGTGCTTCACAATCTCTTTGTCTAGTCCCTTCGCCACCATCAGCTTGCTTGCAGTTACATTGTACTGGCTGTTAATAATGTAGAATTTTTTGTTCTTCAGGAGTGGCCACTATTTGGGTGTGGGTTTTATCAGTCTGATCCATGGGCATCACACACAGTGTTTGTTTTGTGGACTTGTCAGGCATCTCCTACAGAAACGTCATGACGTCCTTGGCCAATCTTTGCTCATGGCTACAAATGTTAAGGTGTGCAGGTGCCTCACTGAGCTGGTCGATGGGTATCATTTTCTTTTCCTCCCAATCAAAGACGTATGTGTCTATGCAGTTTTTCCAGTACGCCTTGTAAGCAGCCGTGAAAGCGTCGTAATCATGTTTTCGCTTTGAGTCATACGCCACAGGTACATCAGTAACCGTGGAGACAAAGCTTTGTTCCCCAGTTGCAGATGCACTTGCATCCTTGTTGTAGGGGACAATTTCTAACAACGATGCCAAATTGCTTTTCTTTCAGCTTGACAGGGTCATAGCCGCTTGCAAACTCTTTCTTGTCCCGCGGCTCTGTTGCGTTCTTAGAGTTCCCAGTGACCCCTGCCCTTCTACTCCACTTGGAGTCATGTCCTTCTGCTTGGCTTGTAGTTTGGCCTTCAGTATAGCGAAGTGGACAAAAAAAATCCTCAGCTTACCGCACAAGCTCTTCCTGACTATTCTCAATGAAGCTTATTATATTCTTGAATGGTATCATGTTTAGACTCTAGTACTGGACCCTGTCTAGGTTCTGGAATTCCTAGTACTCTCCTTCCTAGTTGAAGTCGTCTCCGTCCTCTTCAACATCGATGTTTTTGCACCTCCTGTAGAACGCCTCGAGCTTTGGTATCTGGTCTTCCATCCTGCAGAATGAGTTGAACTTGCACTTGTTAGGTTCAGGTCGAGTTGAGCTAATTTCTATTGGACATGAAGTTGGTGACAACTTTGTAGCGTTGTTGGTCTTCTTTGGAGTTTCTCCAATCACTGTTTATTACTCATGTATTTTGCTCACGTCATTATATCTTGGAGGATGCACTTCAGGTCAACCCAATCTAAGCTTCAGTTTCTGATACTTATCTCCTCAATAATTCTGGTGCAGTTGGTCGTTTGATCTTACATATTTAGTTCTGCTTCTCTTGTAGTGTTCTACGTTTTCTTGATCTAAATTACTTTTCTTACTATACATTAGTGTGGCTAGGGCTGCTGTTCATTTTTTTGGGTAGATTCTAGTTCATTGTTGGTTGTTCAGGTCGAGTCGACCTGAACAACATTGTCCAGGACGTTGTTGTTTGATATCTTTGTTTCTTACATTTGCGCTTTGATGGGCTTTCAGGTTGAATCGACCTGAATATCGCTATTTGCTTGGATTACGTGATGGTGTGTTCTAATCTTTTATGTTTCATTTTCAAGTCAACTCAGGGTTGTCCACGTCACGTTATGTCCGGACGGACGTCAGGATTCATCCCCGGCGTCCGTCAGGATGAAATCAGGCTGAGAACCCTCGATAGAAGATGAATAACTATAGAAATGGATGGATGGACGCAATGGATGTTCTTAGTCGACGGGCGCACTAGACGGGCGGGCCACCATCGACGGGCGCATTAGACGGGCGCACTGGACGGGCGGGCCTCCGTCGACCGGCCTCTAGACGGGCGGTCTGGACGAGCGGGCCACCGTTGACGGGCCTCTGGACGAGTGGTCTGGATGGACGGGCCACCGTCGACGGGCATCTGGACGGGCGTTGAAGTTAACCCTTAAAGGACCGAATTCATTGAGAAGTGGTTAACCTTTGTATTTGAGTTAAATTTAGCCTTCTAAATTGTATTCAAATAATAATCTTCTATTTTTTTTACTTGAAGCTCTTAAATTTATATCACTACGGGAAATTTCAATTTGTTTCATGAAAAAATGTAATTGTTATCATTTTTCTTGCAAAATTTGAACATAAATGAGTCAAAATAATAAAAACAATCCAAATTATTTAATCTCGAGAATTACAAGCAACAATGAAAATTAATGTGAAAAATTTTCAATCGGTTATTTTATTTTTTACATCCAAAATAGCCACAACAAAGAACTTGATGTCAAATTTGACTATCACACCAAATTTATCCTTTTATATAATCTATGTGTAAAATTTTGATGTTTTTTTCTAGTGGAAAAACAAATTTTCTATTCATGCTATATTTTTTCAATAATTTTGATGGAAAAATCAAATTATTGCAATTTTTTAAGCTAAAGGTGGAAATAAAATTATATCAATTATATAATATATGAAAATTATCTATAATTTTTACCAAAAATGAAGGATATAATGAGAAATATAATTTCATAATTTTTTCAAATCAATTTTAAGAATATAAAATATGAATGATAAACACACCGTATTGTGTTATTTAGATTTTAACATGTAAAGCTTTCAATTGCAATAACAATTTCAATTTTTGACATTTCTCAAAATTTTAAAATGGATCAGAAAAAACACTTATCAAGCTTCATTTCCTCAGTTAAAATCAAATTCTAAAAATAATTATTTTGAAAGTTACAATCACGGTTGACCAAGGCGCATCCATTTTTTATACATTAATGTATGCAAAGAAGGATAATTGAAGTTATTCTTCAACGAATTTAAGCTTATAATCTAAATGCTATACCTTAAATCTTATATCCTAAATCCTATACCCTAAACCCTAAACTTTGAACCTTACATTATTTACCAAAAACATTGGTGCAATGAGTGAAAAATATTTGGCCTTCAATTCTCTTTAAATATCATTATCAAAATATAGCACATATGAACGTCACATATTTATGCATTTATGTTTCCAATGTGTTCTTTGTTTTCTTCATCAATTATTATGTACCAATGTACAAAGTAGAACATATAATTATAACCTAAAGTATTTCTTTAAGTTTTGTTGTAAAATGCATTCATAGTTTGAAACACCAAAATAAATAATCTAAATATAATACAATCAATTATACTATTTTATTATTCTATTAGAGAATGCTATTAAAAATGCTTTAAGCACTTCAATGTAGTTTAACGTAGCTCAAAATTAAATATTGCATTCATACAACCAAAATATAATTGAAGTTATTTTCCTACATCCTAAATTGTAAACTGTCAACAATATATCTCATACCTAAAATATTGGTGCTTTGGTAGTAAAGAAGGTGATTGACCTTTAAATATAATAACCCTTCCTGTATGACAATTATGGACCTAATTTATGTACATATTTGTTATGTACTTCTACATCAAAAATAATATCATCAATTCATCTTGTTGTAATATGCAAATGTGAAACATGCAATTTTGATTTGAAGGGTTACTCTAAATTTGAGCTTAGGATGCATACCAAATTCAAAGTATCAATACTATTAAACTACAATTGTACAATCAATTTTATACTTTTATTAGATGGTGCTATATTGGAGAAATGGAGAATCATCCATTTCCACATGATCTCGTGAATTTTTTCAAGACCAAACATGTACATTATGTAATATTGATTGATTTTTCAAAACAATTGCATTCTCGTGCTTCAAAGGAGAATATAGATTTTATTGGAGTAGACTAGTAGATTATAATTGAACAAAGAAAAATGCTTGAATGCTTGTAATCTAAGTAATGATGGCATTGAATATCGTTCACATAAATAATTAATATTTGTATTTTGGAATATGTTATCATAGAGAATTTTATGAGTCTATTCAAAGGTCTAAGTAAAACATTGGATTTATAATGTGGATTTTTGTAAGGATGGAGGGATTCTTGGTCCAAAATTTTTGATTTTCTGGATTGTAGATCATGTTGAAAATCAAGGGTGGATATGTCGGCCATATACTGCCTACCACAATAAGTGATTTATTCTACATTGGGCAATGTATTGTAATCCATTGCAACTCATTTTACATGCATTCTGTATTTTTCAAAATTTTGCGATACATGTTTTAACATATAATGTCATCACACCAAAATTAATGTCATCACACCTAAACTTGACATTTAAGGCAATGTTATATTCAAAAATCCTATATAATGCCACTTTGTAGTATGGGTATCTTGAAACTACTGATTGGGGTAAGTATGTCATACTTTAATGATTACAAGTAGGTTTTTTCTTAAGAAATATTTTTTCATAACTTCACAAAAAAATTTCAATACTATTGTCAATATCAGCTAATAAGACCAAAAGTCTTAACATAAATAGAATTATTGATGTATGCTACAATCTTATAGCCAAAGAAATGTGGTAGCAATAAGAATTAGTGCATGTACAAAGGATTTCATAATTAGAAAGTTATACTACTTTTTTAACCTTGGAGATCACAATATTGATTTTAAAATCGATTGAATTGAAAGAGGGGAAAACATATGGTTAGAGTCTTAGTAATATATAATTTAAATCAAGCATACAAAGATTCTGATAATCCAATTAGAAGCAAGCCATCCATCTAACTAAATCTTGACGAACTTGACCTTTTAAAGTACAGATAAAGATTACAAGATTACAAGAATTATACTAATAATTAGCACATAATCCTTGGAGGGATCCCACCGTTGGAGTTTTTGTCCAAATTGGACGCATGATATACCATTGAAAAGCTCTCGACAATATCTTTTCAATGATATATTATGAGCTATATTTTAGTCGTCAGACGGTCGGACAATTGACCGCCCGTCAATCCGTCCGCGCGATCCCGTCCGACGGCCTGTCCACGCGCGCAACGGCCTATCCACTCGACAGTTTGGAGTCCGACGACCCGTTCGCACGATGTCCTGTCTACTGTACAATCCGGAGTCCGACGACTTGTCCGCGTGATGGCCTGTCCGCTCAACAGTTCGGAGTCCGAAGGCTCGTTCGCGCAATGGCCTGTCCGCTCAACAGTCCGAAGTCCGACAGCCCGTCCGCGCAATTACTTGTTCGCTCGACAGTCTAGAGTCTGACGGCTTGTCCGCGCAATGGTTTGTCTGCTCGACAATCCGAAGTCCGACGGCCCATCCGCGGGATGGCATGTTTGCTCGACAATACCTTTCTAATGGTATATTATGAGGCATATTTAAGTTGTCGGACGAGCGGATGATCGGTCGGCCAGATGGACGGACGATTGGGTCGACCCCAATCTTTGGAAGGATCCCACCGTTGGAGTTTTTGTCCAAATTGGACGCATAATATACCATTGGAAAGTTCTTGACAATACCTTTTCAATGGTATATTATGAGCCATATTTTAGTCGTTGGACGGTTGGACTATCGGATGGCTGACCGCCCGTCCGACCGCCCGTTCGCCCATCCAACTGACCGTCCTCCCGTCCCCCTGCTCGATTGTCTGATTGCCCATTCGTCCGCCCGATTGCGTCGTCCGCTTGTCCGCACCATCCGCTCGTCTAGTGGTTGCCGTTCGGCGGACGGTGACCACTATGTCTGTTGCATCCGTGACAGCGTCCATGGACGCTGCGTTCAGACGTTTGAACATCCGATTTTTGGACGTGATTTGCCCCCGGACGTTCAAATTCGTCAACCCTGGTGCGTAGGACGGCCTGACAATCGACGGTCAAACCGTTGACTGAGGCTTGGCGTAGCTTCGGGGAGCCGTCAACAAGATCGGGGCACTGTCAACAGGTACGGCAAGTCATCATACCTTCGTCCGCAAGTTGGACGGATGTTGGACGGACGTGTGTCTGCCTGTCGACGACCTGCTCGTCCACCTCGACAGCTAGGATTAGCGGTTTAGGGTCTACCCGTTGACTTCGACGGATAGTCCGTTCCCCCGGACGGCTTAAATTAGCTCTGGACGGGATGACCGTCCAAGTACCAATTTATCCTAAAGTCCGTCGACCTCGACGGCTTGTCGGTCAACCTCGACAGCTAGGATTAGTGGTTTAGGATCTACCCATTGACTTCGACAGACAGTCCGTCCCCCTGGACGACTTGGATTTGCTCTGGACGGGATGACCGTCCTGGTAATAATTAATCCTAAAGTCCCAAGGCCTATTTTCTATGAAAAAAACACTCTAAACGGCCATTTCTATAGCAAAGAACAAAAAGTTGAAGAATTTTTTTTTTGCATATCTAACCATAGGATCTTGTACTATCCTAGTGTAAGAATTTGTGGAAGAAATTTCACAATCTTTGACCGCGTAGATTGCAAGATATTTGCATTTAGGGTGAAGAAAACAAGTTTTTTTGCACCTTGCTCAACTACATTTTTTGACTTTGAACCTTCATAACTTAGAATTATGGCTCTACTGATCCAAAAATCCTAATTTTAAATAATAAAGAATTGAGTTGAGAGTCTAGGAAAAAAAATTCCAAAAAAACACACTTAGCTTTCACTCATTGAAAAATTATTAAGTAGAACTAGGTTCAAGATTTAAGGAAAATCTAAATTGTTAATGGCTCTAAGATGGAATTGAAATACACTAATTTCAACGGTAGGATTGTTCTAGACTTCTAGCAAGAGATCTTAACCTTGTAAAACTTCTTTTTTGGAAAAATTGTAACAATTTAGGTCAAAAATGAATCCAACAAGTTATTTTTTCAAGAAGATGCTCTAATTGCCCAAAAAACAAGATTGTCCATAACTTTCTTATAACAAATCCAAATGTCATGAATAAAAGCTTCCCATTTACATAAAAATATATTCTATACAAAACAAAACTGGAGGATTCTTTTACTTCTAGTTTTTTTGAAAGTTTTTTTCTGTTCGTTAACCCCTAAGTGCCTAAGCCTTTCCAAGGGTGTTTTTCCTATGAAAAAAGAGCATAGGAGAATAGTTATTCCCCATGAAGCAAATTTTTTTTTTTTCAAAATCTGACCATATAGATGTTTCTAGAGCTTGCTTGTTAGAATGTATACCAATTTTGAGTATAAAATTCAATAGGAATTGTGAGATTATAACAAAAGAAAAGTATGCATTCTATTTTTAGTGTGCTGTCCCTCCCCACTATGTTGCTGAAATTTGCATATAAAAGTTTTTTGGAATGGGAGGTGACATGAACAATTACAAATAGTGTTAGTACACTAAAATGCACTTTCAAAAAACTTAATTTCACATGACAAGCTATCAAACTCATTATACAGTCGACCGTGTAATTGTTGGAATGCAATTTTGTTTGATAAGTGGAAATTGCAAAAAACTCCAAATCAACACTTGCATGTTTAAATTTTCAAACGGTGAAAATCATAAAAACACTTTACTCTTTCCATTGGGACCATTTTCAAAGCAAATGAATATGTACAATTTTTTAGATCTCAAATCATGTGAAATTGATGAGCTTTGTTCAAAACCGAGAAATGAAGTAAAATTGGCAAGCTTTACTCTTCACTAATGGTACATATATGTAGTTGAGGACCTCTAGAAAATCAAATATTAACCTTTTTCAGTGAAAAATGAAAGTTTTTAATAGTTAACCCTTAAGACTGTCCATAAATTTTTTTTAAACAATCAAACGTTTTTAACTGCCCACTGCAAAATGAGCCTGAAATTTCAAGTCGACCATATATGGTCGCCTAGGCAGTTAGAGATTAAACTAAAAAAAAAGGGCTTTTTATGCCATAACTTTTGCTCCCGGGCTCCGATTGAAATAAAAATCGTATTTATTGAAGGTTAATGTTTATTTCTGTCTTCACAAGAAAGGTACTAAGTTATGATAAATATTGAGATCGTAAGAGCCTGCCCAAAGTCCATTTTAGCCCCCATAGGGACAATGGAACTTTTGAGATTAAACGCAAATATCTTGCAATCTACATAGTCAATGTTTGTGAAATTTCATCCACACATTCTTACACTACTTTTGTACAAGATCCTACTATTACTCTATTAGAAATGCAAAAAAATACATTAAATTTGATTTTTGATATATTAGCGGTAGAATTGGCAAATTTGAGTGATTTATGATGGAAAAGAGGCTATGGGACTTTAGGGGTTAAACATAAGGTACTACATAATAATAAATCCCTAAAAAAAAATTGTAGTAGTTAGTGAATTGTTGCATTATAATTTGTAAGGTATCCAAAAAAACATATAAATCACAAAAATATAGAGTTAATATACTCAATGTACCATTTTGAGAAAAAAATATAAAAGGTAATATTTTATGGTTTTCCTTGACTCATTTTGGGGAAGACTACATTGCACCCATAAAATCAAAAAAGAAATTGTGGAGTGCATGGTTTGGTGGCCCTTTAATGTGCAACCTTGGAATCAAAAAAGAAACTGTGGAGTGCATGACTTTATTTGAATTTGTTCTAACACCCTTCAAAATCAAAAAGAAATTGTGGAGTGCATGGTTTGGTGGCCCTTTGTAAAATAACATTCAAATGCTTTGAACCAGACTTATTTCTCATTTAGAATGGAATTTTAATCAGTTGCATGTAAATAAAGGGAGAAACAAAGGAAAAAACCACAAAAGGTCAAATTCAGAACTTCTTAATTTTGGTCTTAGAATATTATATTTTTACGTACATGTGAACATTTGATTCATTCTATTTGCACCCATAATGAGAAAGTTGTGGACAATATATGTGTTCCGGCAATCAAAGCATCTCTTAACCCCTAAAATTATTTGTAGGGCACTAGGGCTCAAATTTGAATGCAAATGAATTTTCAAATTTCTTGTAGATCAATTTCACCTTTGGAATAATTGTATTTCAATTCCATCCTTTCATGTAAGAGCACCTAACAATTTAGTGTTTTGCTAAATTTTAAACCTACCTATATCAAAGAATGTTTTAAAGATATTGACATATTGTTACGAATTTTTTTTGGTCTTCAATATGTTTTTTAAAACTTTGAATTTAATTCCTCAACCTACAAATTTTTTAATTCAAAGTCTGCATTTTAGCCGAGTTTTGCACTTTTAATCCCAACTAAAAAAATGAAGGTCTTCTACTCTAGCTTTCACTCCAACTTAAGTTTTGAAGTTAACACTAAATCCTAAACCCTAAACCCTCCTTTTTGTTGCAATTTTTGTGACTATTCACAATTTGATCTCGGGGAAGTTTATGTAAGTATGTAACTTAAGCAAATAAGAGAGGATTGGATTAAGAAAAAGGAAAAAAACAATGAAGGGTTCCATGTTTAACAAAAGGCCACCAAAACATGCACTCCACAGTTTCTTTTTTGATCTTGAAAGGTGTTAGAACAAATTGAAATAAAATCATGCACTCCACAATTTTTTTTTTGATCTTGAAGGGTGTTAGAACAAATTGAAATAAAATCATGCACTCCACAATTTCTTTTTTGATTCCAAAGGTGTTAGAACATATTGAAATTAAATCATGCATTCCATAAATTTATTTATTTATTTAAAGATGTATAATAAAGGGCCACCAAGTGACCAAACCATGCACTTCCTATAATCTTTTTAATTTTAAGGGTGCAAATAATAATTGGTATTTAATTGTTCAATAATTGAAACAAACATGAAAATTGAATTAGCACTCCAAAAATTCCTGCCACCGTAGATTAATGTAGTATTGCAAAATTCAAACCCCTCCCCGGACCTGACAAGTCCGAGAAGGGCAAACAAGATAAATGAATAATCCTACAAACAAGAATTCAGCATTAATTCAAATTAGGGGCTTCCAGCACTGTTTTGGACGGCACACTTGATTGCCTTCTCGTCCGCTCGATGGCCTGTCCGTCCCATGGACGCATTGTCCGTCCCCTTGACGGCCATGGACGCCCCAGGACAGCCTTTCCGTCCCTTCAACGGTCTGCTCGTCCACCTCGACGGCCTGTCCGTCCACCTCGACAGCTTGTCTGTCCTCTGGAATGGGTATATATTCTAATTTTGAACAACTTCCCTAACCAGTCTCTCATACTCTGATGGTGCTCTCTTGTCCTGGATTGGTTTCAATCCTTGCTTGGGAGTGCGGGTGCTTGATTAGAGGCTGATTTGAAGAATAAAAGGGGCGGTTTTTCACATTGTGGAACCCCAAACCCTAATTCCTTGACCCATTTTGATTATTTGTTTCTGTCTCGATGGCTGGTCGTTATTTCTCAAAGAGGAAGGTTGATGCATGGTTTACAGGGGTTGGAGAGGCACCTGATTTTGAACCATCTCCGGAATCAATAGATTGCGTTTCAAAGGCTGTAGTTGCAGAAGGGGGCAATGTTGTGGCTGTTGGGGAATTGCCGAAGGGAAAGAAAAAACAACAAAAGAAGCGCAAAGCCGCAAATCCGGATAAGTGGCCAAGCAAGGTTGCAACGCGCAAATTGCATGAAGTGGCATTGGATTTTTTGAAGCAGTATTCGATTGCACAATTGAACACAACATACGTATCACGTAGAGCACAGGGCGTGGATGCCATTAAAGCCAAGTTGAACCACATGTTTTGGACAACAATGAGCAGGGATGAGTGGCTGGAAGACCACACAAAGGAAGAATTCACTCGTTGGTTGGATGCACAAGTGCAAACTTGCGTCTTCAACCTTGCCCAAGTTGCGGAAAAAATAAAAGGCTTTCAAAGGAGTGTAGCGCCCAGGCAACAAGCATTGAATTTGTTGCACAAGAAGGTGTATTGGTGGCATGATGCAATGCGACCACCATCTTCACACAACGTCCGTTCTTCTTCGTGGTTTCAACAAAGTCAGAACTTGGTGTTTGGTCAAGTGGCTACAGGAGGAGTGGTTTTTCTTGAAAGAAGAGTGGTGATGGTTCCTTTGTCCGGCCATACCAAACAAGGGGGGAACGGAAGGGTGCGCAAGGTTTGTCTTCAAAATTCAAAACACATTCCCGAGAAGATGGAATTAGCTGGGAAGTCAGCTTTGCACGTTGATCAATTGAAAAAGTTGAGGGAGAAGTTGTCTATTGAGGCATTGGTTTGTCCATGCGATCATCCAGGGGGCATTAAATTCTTTGCTATAAATGACATGACCATGGAATGTTATTCTCAATGGTGGAATGGAGGTATTCTCGGCGCCATGTTTACATTTGATGAGACGAATCAAGATCCAGATGAAACTGGGGAGTTGGCTTACCATGCAACTCCTCAAACAATGCAAGAAGCCAAACGACTCATGGTGTATAGACGCAAGTGCACTGAACTTGCGTGGGCGATGATTTGCATTGTGGATGCAGTGCAGCAGTGCTCTGTATTGCACAACGACATCACACCGGAGAACATTATGCTCCTTTTTCCAAACGATGATGGAAGAACTGTGTGGATTGGTCTATGTGATTGGGGAATGGGTAGCCGCATCAACGAAGAAACCCCATCTCTTTACCAATTCAATTGTCCAAGGAAGTTGCAAGCCATCCAAGCGAAACATTGGTGGGTGGCTCCAGAGTTGATGTACTTGACTGGACAAACCGGAACTTCATTATCTCCAAATCGCATGGTAAAGCCACTGTGTGTTAGTATACACACGGACAGATACTCCATAGGGAAATTGGCTATGAAGGTGTGGAAAAAAGATCGTGGAAATGAAGAGATGATTCCTAACCATACGGCATTTGGTACGTTTCAAGCAACATAGGGCGATTTGTGCAAGGTGGAGCCACTACAACGACGCTCGGTGACATATGCCGTGAAATGACTAAGTGGTGCTCCGAAGTTTTGGACACCACCCGTGGATTGCTATCGTGAGTCACGTAAAGAACAAGAACTTGAAGACCAACAGGCAGGAAATGAAGATTAGATAATAGTGTATTACAATATAGTATTATAGGGTGAATGCAAGAAAGACCGTCCACTTTGCGTAGCGTTTTCCACAGTACTCATGTTTTTTTGGGAGTACTGTATAATTAGAAAAACAATTTTAAGAAATCTGAAAAATATGCTTGTCAAATTGAGTTGAATAAAGGGCTTCAAAGTTTACTTTAGACTAGAGAATCCATAACTATTCACAAACTACTCACAAACTAAAACTCCCATATCTTTCATTTCATTAATCCGAATGGAATGATTAAAAGCTTTTCATGTATATAGAAATCCAGAGAATCAATTTTATATTTTAATTTTCCAAAAAAGTGATTTTTGAAGATGTTTTTTTTCCTGCCCGAGCTGCCCGCCGAGCAAAGAAAACAAAATATCATACCATAACTTTTAAATTGTGTAGACAAAAGCTATGAAAATTATTGGGCCTTGAAGCTATTCCTCGGGCACATGTTGTGTGAAAATTTCAAAGCAAAAAAATTATAAACTCCATTTGTAGTGAGTTGTCCGAAATTGCTATGTTGCCAAAATACGTAGTTTGGTCCTTTAGGGGGTAAATGAGATGAAAGTGATGAGGACTTTTAGTTTGACGGTAGTTATGGAATATTGAATTTGTACTTCAATGACACTCTGAAGTCTTTTTTAACTCATCTTTCAATATTTTCGCAAGAAAATATCGTCATGATGTGTAGATTATTTATTAAACATTACACCCGTTACTTCAGTTGGAAATGGCACTTCTTAATTCTATAACTAAATTATTAACAATTAAAGGCTCTACTCAATCTCATGCCTACCTCTACAATTGACAATTCTACACTTCTACTTACCAATTTTTTAAAGAATGAGAATGAAGTATATTTTTCTTCAAATTTTTTTCCTACATTTTCAACTTGATTCTTGAATATAAAAAAATTTCAATTCAAAATCAATAGTGCCAAAAATTTCCACAAATCACGGCCAAAGTTAATCTGAAATTGCAAAGACAGCATTCAAAAAACCTTTTGTTTCAACTTCGAATGCTAATATCTTTCAATCTACATGGTCAAACTTCATGAAATTTTTACCACGCAATAAAAAAAAAGTGAAGTACAAGATCTTACAGTTAGATTTTGTAAAAAACATTCTTTTTAATATTTTAAGGGAAATGCAACAAAAATAACAGTTTTGAGTGTTTTGTGGATAGTGTAATGACCTTGGGAGTTGGAAATGTAGGAGTTAATAGTTTCAAGATGGAATCAAAACACAATAATTTCAAAGATGGCCAATTGCCATTCCGGAAGGTATGTCTTATATACACATTGAAGGGTAGAAATTCCCTAATCGTAATATCGTATCCTTCACAAGAATGAAAGGAACAAAAGAAATATTTATTAATGCTGAATATAATATCTTAATATGCAAGGTATTGAGCCTCAAAATCGGAAAAAATGAAAAACCATTGCATTTGGAAACATGAAGACACTATTGTCTTTTAAAAAACTCTCAACGTCTTCTATGCCTAAGATTGCGCACAGAAGTGTTTGCATTTGCTTCTTCTGTAGTTGGTTGATTACCACCAACTCTGGTAAGTGGACCTTGTCGAGGCACCCTATAATCACTATCTTCTGGAACCTCACCATCTTCACCTATAGTACCACCGATGGATTCACCATCATCATTGGATGTTGCACTACGACTTTCACTGGACGCATTTGAATTGCGGTTTTGCTGTGGACGAACTATAGGAGACAATGTCTGAAGAGGTTGTTGGCTTGTTGCATCCACAAACACCATCTGTATTGGGCCATCCTAGCATAACTTCTCTTGAAAATGGTTGGGTTGTTGCTTCTTCCTTCCTCAGCCTTCTATGTGTTCTCCTACTCACACGTTCACTGGTAGTACTTTCTTGTCGTGGACGCTTAGATTGAGTATTGGAACGTGTAGGCGGGCAAAATGAAGTTTGGTTTGGAATTGTACGCTCTGACACATTCAAAGTCCGGCTGATGCTAGCCAATCGTGTACCTATCGATGAAGTTGGTTCGTAGGGACGAACTTCGGAACTAGATGGCCTTGATGAACTTTGGATTCGTAGATTATCCAATATTGGCATTTGACGTTGTAATGCAACCGAGGCTCGATTTGGAGGGGGCATATCTAATTCTCCACTATGAAGGGGTCCCTCTCCACGAGGGCTTCTCATGGACGAAGACTGTAAAACTACTACGTCTTATTTACGTCCTCTTTTAGCGCCAGTACCATGTCTTTCTATAGTGGCATCAACTTGTACATCCATAGGGTTTGGACTTAGTGGTCTCGGTGCTACAACGTCTTCATTTGTATTTCCCCCACTTGGCCCAGCATTCCACGTTTGTGGCATTTGTGGTGGACTACTTTCATGTCCCTCGTGGTCATTGTTGTTATTATTCTCCTCTTGAAAGTCAAATATGGATGCATCAATTAAAAGACGCACTCCTCTCACCCCACCAAATTGATTAAACGGTGGATCATCGCCATCATTGGAACTATCATCTGAATTATCATTATTGGGGTCAGAGAGAACCAAACCATGGTCTAGCCCATCAGACTCATCTGTCATGGAGTCTTCTGACATCATGTTCTCGGTGTACCACCTTGTTGGATTTGCTGCAGCCTTCTCTCGAAGAGTCTTGGAATTGGTATAAATGTAAACCAATTCCTCAGCACACTCTGATGTCAATCTGTTGCGGGATTTGTTGTAGACAAATGAATACATGCTCCAATTGCGTTCACACGATGATGTAGAACACACTTGTGTGAGGATCTTTTTGGCAATTGGTGCAAGCATATGAGCACCGGCTCCAAGAAAGTCCCACCATTTGTGAGGCTCTAAATTTAAGGTGTTTACATCAAGAAGTCCACCAAAAATGCCTCGACAATCTCTAAATGCTTGGTACTCAGACAAAGCAAAAGCAAATGCTTGATCTCCAATTGCCAATTTGCGCAATACTCTCAATATGGCTTCTCTTGCTTCATCATCATCCATTATTATAACTTTGTCAAGCAAAAAGGGATTCAATAGAGCCCCTGCGTAATGCAGATCTGTCCTAAGCATGTCCCAACGCTTGTAGAAATCATTGATTGTGGTAATTGCATATTGTCGTTCCAATGAAAATGGTGGATCCCTCAAAGATAAAACATGCTTTTCCACCTTTTTCATCACAAGCCATGCCTTATCCATGCATGGGTGCTTGCCATCAAACTCCCGAAGAGCAACCAATACGGACTCTACTATGTACACAAAGTTCAAACATCTCCTCTAAAATTCATCATTTTGCGTATATCGTCGCACATTGTTAGCCTTTTCTTGCTTTTGATTTGATGTCAATTTCCTTGTGTACTCATTCCATTGCGCATTGTGGACTGTCGATTCTACCGCTTCCCTCACCTCCATCAAACGCTCGATCATGAAGAATGTGGTCGCAAAGCATGCCTGAGTGAGATTTTTCAAAACATGATTAAGAGAATGTCGCCAAAAAATTACAAGTGGCATGTGATGCTTGTGAATGTATTTCATAATTGACTTTGCCTTCTTGACCATACTTATTATCTAATCCTGCTTTCCCCAGTCTTCAAGTAGAAGGTCAAGTGCATGTGCTGAACAACCTTGAAAATATATGTGTGGAAATCTACGAAGTAACAAAGCGCCAGCGGCCAACATATATGTTCGCTGCATTGTCTGTACAAACTTGTACTAGGTTCTGTGTCCCTACCTTGTCAATGTAATCATCCAAGCAATTAGCCACGTAAGTAGCATCTTTGCATTCGCCTGTTGTATCTATTGATCTAAGAAATACCTCTCCACTTGTACATGCCAACATAACATTCATCAATGGTCGATGTGTGACATTGTCCCATCCATCAGAGCATATTGTCACGCCATACTTGTGAATTGGTGCCCTTGTCTTCTCTGCTACCATTGCAGCCACTTCATCTTTTGTGGATTTTAAGAGCTTTGTACAAAGTGCATGGTATGCTGGAGGTTTGTAGTCAACTTTCAATTCCTATGTTGATTTCACTGCATCCAAAAAAGCAGGATGCCTCCCTACATTGAATGGTATATTGGCTTCGTAGAAAAATTTAGCCCACTTCTTATCTAGTATTTGCTTATTTGATGTGTTCATTCCTTCATGTACAAATAATTGCCTCATTGTCCGGCTGTGGGTCAAACTAGGGTTGGGCGCCTTCGATGATCGTACTTGTGAGCTTTGGCCTCCAGTGTTTTCCCCTCCATCATTTGCTAAAACTAAGGCATCATGCTCTCGCTCACCACATACTCGACTTGGTCGTGCCGTTGATGGTGATGTTACTTCCACGTCGCCTATATTTCCGTCCGGAGCGACCGCATGTATAGGTCCTCCATAATTAAATAATATTAACTTCACCGCCGCACTGGTTTTATTGCACACTATCACTCCAGGGAGGTTGTCATTTCGTTTGTACCCCAATTGGAAAAGCAACTGATCTTTTTGATAACTTAGCAAAGTTTCGCAAAACTTGCATGAAACTTTTCCATCTGGTCGTAGTGTGTATTAAGGTTCCCAATGTGACCTTCCTCGGTCCTCCTATTGCTCTTATCTGCTCTCTTCTACCTACTCCTGCAAAGAAAACAAGAAGATTAGTATTCTGTTTGAAATGTGATGTGGAAACAATACTTGTTGCTCTCACAACAAGTGCCACCACAACATACTCTTCTTGGACTTTGCTCTAGGGCAATGGTTGTACTCCAATCAAGTCATGAGAGGCAAAATCAGCAAAAAAAAGTAATTTGGAATAGGCGGAAGTCCTTAATATACTCCTTGAAGCCATCCCTAAACCCTAAACCCTAAAAAAAAAGGTGGACGAAGTGACGGCCTGATGTGACGGAATGTCCATTCAGTCGGCCTGGCTGTCCAGGAGACGGTTGTCGTCCAGCGATGGCCTGGCCGTCCAGCGACGGACTGACCGTCTAGGGATGGACTAACCGTCCAGATGACAGATTGACCATCCAGACGCTGTCGCACAGATGGAATGACGTCATTCCCACTGTGGACGATCTCGTCAACATTGGCGACGGGTCCTGACTCGTCATGACATCTGAACGTGAAAAACCCATGTCACGTCCCGGTAATACCACCCTGGGTCAACTCGACCTGATGTTGTAGGAGATATTGGCGTTTGGCTTAGACATCGCGTGGTTTGGTTGATTTTCTTCTGTCTACTTCACGATTTTGAACTCTTATACTTGTTTACGTCGGGTCGATTTGAATTATAGTTCTGAATTCCTATTATAATTTTGTGCATTTGTTTGTTTTCTTTAGATTTCGAATTGAACTGTATTCGACCTGAAATGTATATGAATTCGGTTTTTTCTAATCACTGCGTCCTATTATTACAGCTTATCGTAAACCCTAAATCTTGAACCCTTAACTTGGAGTACTCCTAAGCCCTATACCCTAAGCGACCAACACTAACGTCAACAGAATTTGGAAAAAGCATGTCCATACCTACACAGAGGAAGGTCAAAAGTCAGAATTCCCTCCAAAGCTTCCAAGGTCCTTGATTTGTTGTTCTGGAACCTGCAAATTCACAACAATATGCAAAATCAGTTCCTTTTTTTTCGCAATGTAGCGTTCTTTGTGTGGTATAGGAAAAGAACAACTCACTTGTGTGCCAACTTTATTGAAAGAGGAAAAACAATCTTCAGAAAACAAACCATAAACAAGATCCTGTGAACAAAATCATGAATCCATGGACTATCAACTTAATCAAATTTCAGGAGGTCCGTAAGTTTTAAGGGGAAAAAAAGAACAATCTTCACAAAGTAAACACTATGCCAGAACCTGTGAACACAAACCTTCGCATTGAAAACGCCCTACACCCAAAACTGAATGAAATCAAAACTGAAAACGCAATCTTCAAACCCTAAACTTGCACACACTTAAAATTCTCCTAGAATTTTCAACTAAAACTTAAACCACTAAAACTTGAACATGTTCTATACCCGGGTACTACACATACAAGATTGAATCCAACACCCTCACAAAAACTGAAACCAGACACCAATCCACATCCAAGGTTGACAAATTGGAACGTCCGGGGGCAAATCACATCCAAAAACCAGATGTCCGGACGCAGCGTCCGCGGACGCTGTTGCGGATGCAACGGATGTAATGGCCACCGTCCGATGGACGGACGGTTTTTCGAACGGGTGGACGGTGCGGACGGGAGTTTTTTCGGACGGGCGGACGGCGGTCGGGTAGTCGCGCGGACCAGCCAGTGGCGCAACGGGGCGGACGGCCGACGGGCGGTTTGACTCGGACGATCTGACCGTCAGATCAAGTAGACGATCAGACCGTCCAATCAAGCGGATAGTAGGTTTGTCCGATCAATCGAACGACCGAATCCACTTCGGGAGGTTTGGGAGGGCGTTCGCCGCCGGACCTACTTTAGGTTTGGTTGCGAACGGTTATAAAGGCGGCCGGCCCTTCCATTCTTCCTCACTTCTTCTCTCCATTAGAGGTAAAACCCGTGTCGGAAGTGGCAACTGTTGCTTCATTGTGCTAGTTGCTCCTATACGGTTGGAGATTGAGGTCAATGATTTTGATATCACTTGTCGTCAGTCATGACAACGGAAGGTACGAGCAAGGGCACTGTAGCGATGACTTCAAGAGGTGGCAATCCCGGGAAGACAAAATCAAAGGGGGCTGCCCACGAGCTTCACTGGGATATTTTAGATGATCCAAATATCAAGGCGGAGAGCGAATGGGAGAAGGAGGAAGAAAATTATTGGACCTCCAAAATGTGCAAAAAATATGTGAAAATGTATCACATCGACAAGTTGTGGCCTCATGAGGTCCACATTATTCACACACGAGGTTTCTGTTGCAAGCCATCAAATTGCAAGGATGGACATTTTGTCCATCGATCACTTGAGGTTTGGCGGGCCCTCTTCGGGGACAAATCAATGAGTAAGGGTCTTATAAACTACAGCATAGCCTCTATGGTGTATGCTGAGCTTATATTGGCTCGGAAGGTGGACTGGAGCACATATCCAACAACAACTGCGACTCCACTTTTGTTTTGAGAAGGGCAAAAAGATATTCCCGATTTGTATGATCGAAAGGCAAGTCCAAGTGAGGCACCAAAATCACAGAAGCGACAAAAAGATGGTTTAATGCAGGTTAAAAAAGAGATCATGGAGGGGGGAAATATTGGAATACATTTGGATTCTACAAAGATTCCAACTACGATGTCAAATGCCACGGTGAAAGGTGTTGACGGAGAGGTGTTTTTAACTCCTCGGGCGGATTGGATATGCACACGCAATTTTACATCCATGGGTAAACAAAGTGGTGCTCCAAGCATGTGGCCCATTTTTGAAGAACCGGTGGCCCCGTCTGAACCACAAAAAAGTCGGGAAGAGGTTCGTCCCGAACAAATGGCAAGGGCCATTGCATCAATTGATAATATCATAGAGAGCGATGCTATGAATTTTATGACACAAGTACCTTGGAATCAAGACTTGCCAACCACACCAAGCCCCGTATTGAGCCCCGTATTGGGCTCCGTATCAAGCCCCGTATCAAGCCCCATGTTGGGCCTCGTATTGAGCCCAAGAGTTGAAGGGCAGATGTTGCCAAAAAATGGAAAGCAACTCGATGGCATGGCACAAAATGTGTCCATTGATGACAACCCATTGAATAAGAGCTATCCGCATTTGTCAACTCAAAATACGGCACAATTAGAGGATCTTCGTCATTTGCCAACGGCGAGTGAATTGGAAAGCTTGTTGGAAGCTTCTTATTTGTTTAGGGCACATCAACAAGACATCTTTCTTCAACCAAACCAAGTAATTAAGAAAAATGAGGCCTGTCCTAGTAACCCCGCAAACAAGGCAGGCTTGACTGAAACCGCAAACGAGGCTAAACCGAGTAATCCCTTTGCCGAATACAGTGATGAATGGCCCAATTTTGTGGTCACCTCGAAAAGATTGTCGGTTACAGCTAAATTTGTAGCTAGCATTGCCTCCAAGCTTATGGAAGTTGCTCAGAAATTCACCAAATCGGGGCCCGAGTTGGTGTCTGGTGCCTTGTCATTTTGGGATTTTGTCACCTCTTTGAAACCATTATTGGAGGAGCGGGTCAAAAATAATCGCAAGCTGCACATCTTGACCAAAGAGAATGAAAAATACAAGGCCTTGAAGGTAGAGCATAAGAAATTGATAGAAGAGCACAAGCAATTGATTGGTGCATTTAAAGGAGTATGCGCTAATTATAAAAGATTTTTGAACGCACAAGATCGCCGATATGACACTCTAGTTTCTTAAAGGGAATTTATCGAGAAATTGGAGTTCAAAATTGTAGTGCTCAAGCAAAAGAATTTCAAGAATGGGGGATGTGTTCTTCCAAAGACCGGCGGAGCCGTGCGTATAAAAGCGGTTGAGAAAAACAACCAAAAAGAAGTAATATCCGAAACCGCCATGGATAATCCTCCTCCCACATTCCAAGACGCGTCCATGCAAACGAAAGGCCGCGAGTTTGAAGAGGTGAAGCATGAACTAGAGTCGGTAACTCAACAAAACGTCTATTTGGAGGCAGAGTATCAGAAATGATGCAAGTAGTGGAGCTAGATAAATGCTTGCCAAAGAGCAATTCCGACACTCGTTGGTTGACGTGGGTTCAAAAACTATAAGACAAACCGTCTGTAGTGACCCAAGCAATGAAGGGGCTTCTCAAATTAGCGATGAAGTCGAAGGAGCAATGCGATGCCATTTCCTCCAACCTCCTATCTATTAGAAGGATGTTTGAGGTACATCATAGGGGTTCAATTGACGTCACATATTGGGGGGACATGGATGCAATGTCTAAGCGATTGAATGACGCGCAGAAGATTGCGTCAAAGTCCATCAATTGGACCTTGGAAGTAGAAGAAGGTTGGGCCCCTTACAACACGCATTCAGCGTACATCAAAGAGGCGGACAAGATAGTAGTACATGGTGAAAGTTCAAATACGGAACTATTAAAGGGTGAATGCAGCCTTTGTCTAAATCATTTTGGTCCCGAGGGCGCCTTAATTGTGGGTCAATGTCGCCACACTTTCCATATCACGTGTATGGTGAAATCATCCCTTGTTCGTTCGGTTTGTCTCGAGTGTCGTTCTCCTTTGAGCCCTAGGTTTTATGAAATGGTTGGGCAGGAGGAGAGCATGCCCCCTAGCCACAAACACAATCGATGGACCCTTCCACTTGACCAAAAACACGATATTCGTTATTTTGGGAGAATTCCATGATTTTGGGAGTATGCAATTCAGCGCGGTTCGCGCTGATCTGCACCATAGATTGGAAAACTGGAATTTTCAAATGGCCATAACTTACTCAAATCTTGTCCAAACTGGGAATATGAGGTGTTTTTTGACATCTACGGAATCTGTAGATGTCAAAAAACACCTCATATGCTCAGTTTGGACAAAATTTGAGTAAGTTATGCCCATTCAAAAATTCCAATTTCCTAATCTGTGATTCAGATCAGCGCAAACCGACCTAAATTGAGAGATAGGAAAACTCCCGAAATAACGAATATCGTGTTCAAAAGCCATTTCTATTCCAAAATTACATTCATTGGGGGCGACCTCTAATTTTGAATGCGCAAAAAGTCATGCATGATGTTTGTGAGAACTACAATGTCGAATTGGATGACTTTGACTAGATGAAGCGCAATAGAGAGGTGGAGTTGCGGGCCAAAGGTATTGAAGACTTGGAGGCTTGAGAATTGTTTTGTCGTAGCATGGGGGGGGGGTACTGGAGCATCTCAGATCAAAAGTTCTTTCGTTTTCCTGAAAAAGAAGTGTGGAAAGGAGAAGCTGGCGTCTAGATAGAAGTGCAACCATCCCAAAAGTTCAATGAGCAGTACGGAGCATACAATCACAGCTTAATAGGGAGGGCCCTATTCTTATCAAAATTGGAAGAAGCTACGCAAGTTCGTGCTGCTTTTAATGTAGATGGGCTATCAAGCATAGAACATGCACTTGTGGAGGTGGCAAGTGCATTTGATAAGAGGATCACCGACACAATAACGACGTAGAGGACTTTTCTACATGGCACAAGGCAAGCGATCTCGTTGACCCCTTGAGATGATGACAAAGCGGTAAATGCTATGATAGAAAAGATTTATTCGGCTTTGAGAGCGTTAAAGACAAAGGAAGTAGATTTGTCTCCACGAGGAAAAGTAAACGGAAGATTGAAGACGAAGATGACTACTCTCTAGAAACCAAACGACAATTCATCGCCGTGGACATGGAAGTCCGATCAGGAGGGGGCACAACCTCCGGGTCGAGTGGTCCTCAAACTCGTAAAGCAAGTCGAAGACTTAAGGAACAAGAGGATGCCTCTCATATTTCCGTAAATGGTAGCGATGATGCAAAATAGTGTTTGTATTAGGGGGTTAACCAATGAAATTTGTTTTGTACTTATTTAAATCTCATGAGGATTCAATATTAGTAATGCACAACACTCATGGTATGTCATGAGTTGCTTTTAATTAATGTATAAATATTTATGCAATACAAATATGTTTAGATTTGTTTTTTCATCATGATAAATTTTGCCTTATTTATTTGTCAAATATGTTTCTTTTGCGTACCTATTGCAAAAGATCATACCTATTGTACATTTGTACAAGATCATTTGATGTTATTGTTATGTTATTTTCTATAATCCCGTGCCTACAAATCACCCATTTTCATTTGCACATACATTTCTATTCGTGTAATCCACTTGTTCGCTTGTCTGCACACTTCAAACATCTTGTAAAAACCGCCTGTCCGCCCGACAGATTTAGGTGGACCCGTCCGCCCGTCCGCCGTCCATCCGACCGCCGACCGACGTCCGACCGCCCAGTTTTCCGTCCGCCCGTCCACCCGTATGCTGAACCGACGGTCCAGATTTCCGTCCGTCGTCCGCCGTCCGCTGTTCCGACGGCCCAGTTGGCAGTTTGCCTGACCGTTGTGTGAGGATTTTTTTTTTTCCCATATTCAACGGTCACAAACAGATGGAGACTATAAGAGTCCTGAAATTGACATTTACAAGTACTTCTAAGAAACTAAACGTTAAGATTTCTAAGGGCTAGGAGCTACAATTTATTGTGTCCCATGCTTGATAATGCATAGTTCAGTAGATAGGGGGGCCTTGTTTTCCAAAGCTTTATACATAAACATTTGAACAATTTTATCCAATTGTTATCATTACGTTTTGAATTTCTGATTCCAATATACAAAGCCTAAAACAGCCACCATGAGCAAGGATTGGTCTTCTTGGTATGAAACCCTATCAAATGGAAAAGTACAATGCAAGGCTTGCAACTTGGTATTTGCCAAGAAGTCGGTCCGTATGTTTAGTCATTTGGGATATGCAGGCACATCGGGGAGTCGTGACAAATGAATCAGCCTTTGTATCCAAATGACATCTGAAGTTCGAGGTCTATTTGTTCGTTGCAATGGAGTGATTCCACAAAGAGGTACTCCACACAATGTGGATGGCAACGACACACCTATGCCTATGCTTGTTCATGCTATGTCAAATGCGGGAGACACTGTGAACTCTACCGAAAAAGACTCACACACGGCACCAGAGGAATATGTTGGTGGTTCTTCCCAAGGAAATCCAAGTACACAAGCATTAGGTGGACGTGGAACTGAGCGGACATCAAGCAGTAGGCCTCAAAGACAGGGTAGGCTAGTAGAGGGATTCAAAGAAGCAAATAAACGCATTTTGAATGCAATGTGGGCCAATTTCTTTTATGCAGCAAACATATCATTTGCTGTATCCCGAAATCCAGCCTTCAAAGAAGCAGCAAAAAAAATGGCGAAGCTTCACCAACCTTATAGCCCACCATCATACCATGACCTACGTCATAAATTGCTTGACCAAGCAAAGGTAGACTTGGAGGTCAATCTTCGTAAGCGGACAGAAATCAGTATTAGGAAGTTTGGAGCCACATTGTCTATTGATGGGTGGACCTCGGTTTTGAATCGGCCATTGATAAATGTCATGCTTGTGTCCTCCGTGGATGAGTAATTCCAAGGATCGGTGGATACAATTGGGAAAACTAAAGATGCTCCATATTTGGCCTCTATATTAGAGAGTTTTATAGAACAAGTGGGCCTTGCAAACGTAGTGCAGGTGAGTACAGATAATGCGGCTGTAAATCCAGCAGCATGGAGTTTGGTATCTACTACCTATCCCCACATTTTTTTTCAAGGTTGCGTGGTGCATGCCTTGAATTTGTTGCTAAAAGATTGGGCAAACGAACAATGGATTGATGACGTCGTAAAAGATTCCCAAAAGACAGTCAAATTCTTCAAGAAGAGGTACTTGCCGCTTGCGATACTTCGAAAATATTTAACGCAGTACAACTTGTTGTTGGCGGTGGAAACAAGATTTGCCTCGAATTACAACATGGTTGCACGTATGCTCAAGGTGAAAGCACAATTGCAACAAACTGTGACGAACCCGCAATGGGAGGAATATGCTAGAAAGCACTTGCGAAAATTCAAAACTCGTTTAGAATCTGAACGGGTGAAGAAGACCATTCTAAGTGGGCATTTTTGGCATTGTTGTCAAAATTTTGAAGATGTGACAGCTCCAATTGTCAATGCTCTTCGTGATTTGGATGCGAAGATACCATGCATGGGCAAGGTGTTACATATTATGAGGAAACTAGAGAAGCACGTCCTCACTTTAGACAAAGAGCCTTTTTGTTTGGCTTTGAACAAAGCCATCCCGTTGGTGAAGGCGTTCTACAAACGACGTGATATGGTGAAGATCGATTTACATTATGCATGAGCACTTTTGAATCCCTACCTTCTTGAAGACAAAGAACTAGCCGACGACACCGATGCCATGGCTGCATGCAAGCACGTTTTGATGCAAATATGTACACCTTTAGAGTACGCGAAGGTGGTGAAGGAATTTGTAGCCTTCCGCCATAGGGAACCTTCGTTCCACAACATGTTGGATCCGGGTAAACAACAATTGTCGGCGTATGCTTGGTGGGATTTTGAGGGCGCGTACGGGAAGCTTATTGCTCCAATTGCCAAGAGGATTTTGGCCCAACCGGTATCATCGTCTTCATGTGAACGAAATTGGAGTAGCTATCTTTTATTCACAACAAATATCGGAACAAGTTGAAGCCACAAAGAGCACAGGATTTGGTATATGTGTATACCAATTTCAAAGTCTTCCGTGCATCAAAGCAAAATGACAAGAAAAAGTGGTATGATGAGAACCTCGAGTCGGAGGATTCGGCCTTGTCTTCATTGGAAGACGAGGGTGGTGAATCCGGTGAAGAAATTGATCCCCTCATGGATGATGAAGATGACCACGGCATCCGCAATTTCGATGATGAACCGCTTCGAAGCCCACCTCGTTATGATGCAGACATCGGAGATGATTGTGAAGACCCTTACAAGTTTCCGTTGGATGAGGACGACTGTGAATATGACAAAGGTGGACCTTCCATAGCTAAATACTTAGATGGAACCGGGTTGTTGCGTAGTGAAAACATTCTAGCAAATAGGAAAGATACTCATGCGAAGGTAGCGGAGGAAGATGAGGAAATGGTTATAGGTGATGAAACTCCCCAAATGGATGAAGTGATTCGAATTCCCGAGTGTCCATCCATGACAACGGTAGGAGCGGAAGAGAATGATCAACACGAAGACATGAGAGAGTGTAGGGTGAAGTCCTACACAAATGTGGTCAACCAAAATATTGAATTACCAGGGGAATTGACAAGTGAAACTATTGGATTTTTCAACATTCAAAATGCCCAAGCACCTTGAATAGAGGGAAGTCAAGATCCATGTATATTGGAGTCTGGGTGCCCAATGCCAGATTGCAACGCCAAAGACATGAAGCACCTCGTGCAAGATCCTCAATTACCATCACGTAGCGGTCTTCGACATGCACTATATATGAGCGGTAGCACGACTTTGAATGGTCCTGGAGACTCACGGTTTAAAGAACAACATTTGAGCAATTTAAAAGAATTGCGCATTGGAGCCAATCCAAATCCATCCGTTTCATCAGACAACGATGATGTGCAAACATTGGAATCTATATTTCGTCGATTTTTTGGCCATGCAAAGCATTCTCCAATCAAATTTTCAAACTCTACAGTGGAAGCTTTGTCCGCAGAAAAGACAAACATTCTAGGAGGTTTGGAAGCACGTCCACCCGTGGTGAAGGAGTCCAAAAAAGCTAAGAAGAAAAGAATAATGGAGCCTTTTGCAGTCTCTCTATTGAAAAAACAAAATGTAGGTAGAACCCCTCTTGATGCAAGTTTGCCTCTAACTAAGCGAAAGGTGAAACCAATCCACGACCTTAAGGAAGGTATTGGAAAGTCTCTACTAAAAGTCAAAAGGGATCATAAGTTAGGTAGACCAGTGAGATCAGGCGCATCGAAACAAGTACAAGAAGGAAGGAAGATTGTACAATCTTCATCAGATAGTATGCAAAATTCATCCAGCGACGATGATTCCGGATGGGATACAACAGGTCATAGTAGCGGGGCTGAAGTGAAAAGAGATAGTGACTACCAGCCATAGTCCATAAAGATTGAGAAGATGTAAACTTGGATGTTTAGTTTCTTCCCCTAAACACATTATGTTATGACAGTTCATTGTTTGAACTTTAAGTTTGTAATACAAATTTGCTTATTCATGTTGTGCACACCATCAAAATTTTGTTTTTTCAAATACCTTAAAACTAGAGAAGAATTTGGACCGTCTGTCCACTTGTCCGAGTGTCCGTCGGTCTGCCCTTCCGCCTCGTGGCCCGTCCGCACCTTATTCACTTCCGTCCGCCCGTCGGACCATCCCATTCGCCCCTCGGACTGTCCGACTTGCGGTTGGACCCTCCCGTCCGTGGAGCAGATTGCCCAAGTACTCTTTGGACCATCCCGTCCGATTAGGTGTACTACTACTTAGCAATTCATGTTTTTTTCTCATTTAGTGCAGCATAGGATTCCTAAAATCGCCAAGTCACCTCCAAAGAGTGTGCCTTCATGACAACAAGCATCCAATGTGAATACTTCAAAGACATTGAATTCCTCATGGTTCAAACATCAAAGTTCATTCTTCAATGTGCACATCATATTTTTAGATCCAATCTTGAAATTAAACATCTCAATGATATTTTGAAATGACCATCTTGAAAGATCAAAATGAAATGCTACCTATAGTTCTAAATTCTTTTTCCTAATTTTTCTATGATAGATCATAGATTTAATTATTCAAAAATTTATTTGGATTTTAATCATATATTACTATATATTGTAAGACATCTCAATTTTAAAATAATTGTTTTTATGAAGAAATTTGTCGAAGTAAAGCCAAATCCGACTTAATGTCATGAAACAAGAAACAATTGCTATGTACTTATATAATACTATTGCATCAAAGTCACAATCTTTTAAGATGTTTGTATGTAAAATTGTAGTATAGGATTTAGGATTTAGGGTTTAGGATTCATGTCATTCATATAAATGTTGTCCAAATTAGAAGTGTATTTTGAAAATGGATGTGTGATAATATTTTGATGTAATATTAAAAAATCATTTTGGTCATGATAGTATAGATTGATATTTAATTACCTACTTATAAGAAATTGCCCCATTCAATGTCAAATAATGTTGTCAAAAATCATTTGGAGTTATATGTTGCGGTCTTGCGGAGTGCGGATCATGAAGTTAGAAAAAGCATATAGAGTTGTCTTATGTTTCTAGAATTCAAAATTCTTTATTCAAAATTGATATCAAAGAATATTAATTGTCTACTAGAATATTTTTTTCATTGGGATTAACAATTCTTCAATTCTTCCAAAAGTTATTAGCGTATTATTTTTCATATAATAGTGCACCAATTTCTACTGCACAAATTTAAAAAAATGAATGTATAGTTCTTTTGAGTTTAACCCCTAAAGTCCCATTGTCCCATCGGGGGACAAAATGGATTTCAGATTTTTAGGCAGGCTCCTATGGCCTCAATATTTTTTGTAATTTTCTGAGTTTTGGTATCTTTTAGAATAAATAACTTCGAGGATTTATTTCTGATTTGAATTCTAACAGCTGAAAAAAAAAAAAAAAGTTTCACGAGGTCTAGATTCCTTGCTAGAAAAATCTCACAGTTGAAATTAGTATATTTCAATTCTATCTTAGAGCTATTAATGATTTAATTTTTCCTTCGATCTTGAATCTACTTCTACTTAACAATTTTTTAATGAGTGAAAACTAAGTGTTTCTTTTTAAATATCTTTTTTTTAGATTCTCAACTCAATCGTTTATCATATAAAATTAGACATTCACCATCACTAGAGTAGCCTTTTTTAGTTAAAAAGGTTCAAAGCCAAAAAATGTAGTTAAGCAAGGTGCCTAAAAAGTAGGGGTTAAGCATTTCACATTTATTCATAACTCAATTGCCTAAATTTTGGCTAAAATGCACAAGGTGAAAGATGTATGTGAATATTCCTAAAAGGATTGAATGACCAAACATCCCAATTTAAAAAAGCTAGAGAAGTAAACATTTAATTTTTAAATTCCATGTACAATTGCACACTGGTGAATTCTTTGAGGTATAAATTCATTCAACTAATGTGGGACAATGGTCTTGATAATGTTACATAAAAAGTCTATTGTTGAATTTGTTTTACAAAATATATTCACATAAGAAATTAAAAATTGACTTCAAAGCTTTATTTGCGAACTTGTGCGTGCTATGAATTCAAGAAACACCTAAACTCAATCAAGAATCCTCAAGCTAAGTCCTTAGTTGAAGATGGTCCATATATTTCTTGAGGAACTTAATTTGCATTTGTTTTCATATTTTAAATTAGTTATTATTTCTTACATTTGTGACTTTAGAGTATACAATTTAGAACTTAGGTTTTAGGGTATAGGGTTTAGGGTACAGGGTTTAGAATGTAGGATTTAGTGTATAAGATTGAAGATCATTGCATTAAAGAATCGCTGGAGTTCTAATTAATGATTCCAGTTCTTTAAGTAAAAAAGTGAATCTCGATGAGATTTTTGTCTTTCCCATCCTTGTCATTATTTGCTAGTTGAGGTCGTTTTAGGAGTCAGATGATGCAATTGTCCGCCTAGTCGGACGGCCTCGAAAAATCTCTCAGTTTCATCTCCACTTGAGAGGGGCTGTCCGATCAGGCGGATTGCCCACGCGCCTGCTGATCGGACGGGCCCGTTCGACATTCCGAGCCTTTGCCGAAATCAGCCGATTAGTCGGACGGTCCAGAGCGGACGGCGGCCGTCCGATTCACCGAGGCCGTTTGATGAATTGAACGGGTGGCATCCGCCTGGACGGACGGTCTTGACGAGGTGGATGACGATCCGTCTGCCTTGTTGGATCAGTTTGATCAGGCGGACGGTCAAGGCGTCCGCCTTGGATATAAGAGTCGGACGGCCCATCCAATCCTCACTTTTATCTTCCCCCTTGTGTCATGCAAGAGAGAGCGGAGAGCTTGGTGGTTTATCCTCCATTGGCTCCTTTCTAAGGGAAGATAAGCATGTGATTTCTAGAGGGTACTTGTTGCTTTTTTTTTCTAGATTTTGTGTACGATCATCTGGCATATCGTATATTGCCTTGTGGATTACAAATTGCAACTTTGAATCGTGATTTCATCACGATGCCGAGACCAAAAAAGGCTGCGAAGAACAAACAAGTGAAGCCGGACATTGAGGCGAGTATGGACGCTCCCTCTCTCGCTTGCAAAGCATTTCTCATTGAGTGCATTGTCAAATTTTATGAGTCGGAAACCACTGAGTCGTTGTATACCAAGTATGTGAGGTATGAAGACGAGTGCCCAGATAAATTCAAGGGAGATATAGCACAAAAGTTCATGGATGCTTTAAACATACCTTACTAGATTCATGAAATGGAGAAGAAGGGCTTTCAACAATTTTTGAGGAGCAGGGTTCATGATGCATTGTGGAAAGCAAAGGTGCTGTTAGAGAAGTATGGGCAGCAACACCGCGTGGAGGATGGCGCTTTTGAACATGTCATTTTGAGGGCAGACTTGTTTGTTCGTTAGTGCGCGCCTTTTGCAAAGAATCGAAATAGGCGAGGTTCAATGAGTTGGTGGAATAGTGATGAGGGACTTGTGGAATGCAACGTGGTCGACGACATCTCTTAGCGCTTCCAAAAACAGCAAGGGTGATTCCACAAAATGATCAAATCCTGAGGGGTGGATACGCAACAATTCGGAGGGTCCGAATTGAAGGATGTCATGAGATACCCACATTTTGGGAGTTTGCAGTGAAGGTATCTCATCAACAATGCTTACGACCTCAGCTCACAAGGTTGGAACACCAAAACGAGTCAATGGCGGTGAGAATTCCACATGATGGAGTTATCCGGTTTTCTGCTGTTCATGCAACGCAGAATGAAGGATACTCGTATTGGTGGAATGGCGGAACATTGAGGCAAATGTTAAAATTGAATAAGGAATATCCTGATAACATTGGCATTCGATTGGCTTATTCTCAACCGACCCCGGAAGAGGTGACCAAAGCTTTTTTTCTTGGTCGTTGGAGGAAGAAGCGCACAAAGCGTGCATGGGCACTGGTGCACCTCATGAATGCAGTGCATAGCGCTGGGCATTTGCACAATGATCTTTCACTAGACAACATTATGTTTCACTTTCCCGATGATGAGTCACGTGTTTACATTGGAGTTTGCGATTGGGGCATGACTACTTTACGTAATGAACCAATGAAGTCCTTGTACACGTTCACCTCTCAGAGTGAGCGGACTGAGACCTTGAAAAAGAGGTGGTGGGTGGACCCTTCTATTGCATACTTGCATAGAAGAGATGCGGATGTGTCAACGATACCGGATTTTATCACGTAAATCGGAGGGATATGTGGTTGGTCGAATAGCTTAAGCCATCAACAATGGTTGCATGTCGGCGGACTATATGAGTTTACATCGGGAAAATGAAGGACATATAAGATTTAGCCATGAGGATTTGGCAAAGATTTTTCACCTTTACTTGGAGCGCCTTTGTGATTTAGTGATTGATTCTTGCGGTAGCTTGTCCAAAATCATCCATCGATTTACCAATAATTACAACTGGCCTTTACCGGATGAATACTTCCGCCACTCATATTAGTGTCTATGGTGTAAGTGGACGACATAGAAGTGACAGAACTATAGAAGTATAAGGTAAATGTAAAAGTGAATATAGAAATCAATATGATTGCTTGCAAGGATTTTTTAGTATATATATGCACCATCAATGTATGTCAATATATGTGCACCTTTATAATTCATATAAAGTTTTGAAATGTTTGTGTGTTTTGAAACTTCCAGTGTCCAATGTTTATCATCTATTTATGCATTCATCATATGTTTTGCTTGGAATCCTTGGATGAGAAGTGCAATGCAACAATTATTGTTGATGGATGTTAGCTTGGTATGGTTGGGAACAAAATTGTATAATCAATGTTGAACACACATAATGATAATAGAATTTCATCGTACGCAAATATTTTTTATATTGAAAAGCAATACAGTTGATACTTGAACGATACCGCTATGATGATACCAAGTACCAACCTCCAAATACATTTTAATACAATATATTTACATCAAAGTATTTTAGTACGTAAGTGCTATTCGCTGAGATGCCGAAATGCTATTGTTGTACTATGATTGCCACACTCCATAATCCAATGGCAAAAGATTGCAAGGCCCACTTGATTGTGAGACAACCACTAAAATAGCTCTACCTACTTTACTCGGAATCTGAATGGATGTCATCTCTACGTTTTGGTGGTGTGGAACCGGATCCATAAGTACCAAGATATGGTCCTCTGCCCCAAGTGCATCCATAGTCGCTTGGCGCAACTCCTTGATTGGGATTTCCATAGTAAGGACATCCAAAAGTTGGAGAAGGAACTGCATCACGGTGCTGAGAACTTCCTTGCCTTGGTTCGACATGACGAGAGCTTGTGTGGCGCTCATATGAACCACCCGTAGTAGATCCGAAATAGTATTGGGAGCCTCCTTGGCTAGATCCAAAATCATGTATGGTTCCATGGCTTCTTTCTGGGTTGTAATAAGTACTTCGGGGGTCGTTAGCGTACTGTAAGACCCTTTGACCATCTTGTGAACCAGATGCAGTACGATCATGTTGGTAGGACCTGTCATGCCCGTGTTGTTGACCCCGATCCTCCATGCTTCTACGCATAGCTTCTTGCATTTGTTGATTGAACTTGATGTCTTCCCGAGCTTCTTGACGCTCATGCCCCACTGTAAATGTTACGGGTGCTGGATTGTCTTCTACATCATTGTCGTCCGACCATTCATCCTCAGCATCCGGCAATACAACCGGCGGAAATCCAAACTACCCTTGATTAGACCACATTTGTATACAATCGCTTGGTTGAGTCCAACTCATATAAAGAAGAGCGTCAATGCGCTTCATATTGTCAACATTTTTCCCGTAAATTGTGCGCAAGTCTACATCTTTGTGGAGTACAATCTCTGCCCATACCATGGCCATGTTGGAATAATTCATGACATTTGGTTTGGAGTCAGGCAGCTCAGCCCACCGCGTTACTTCCTCGTATCGGTGCACAAAGTGTTGGCTCTCACACATGGAAATTTGTCCTTCCCAACATCGAACTTGCTTATTTGCTCTTTCTTGTGACCACATTTTGGAGAGGTGCGTCATTTTGACGTACTTTTTGCACATTGTGCAGTCCCAAATCTTCTTGGGCTCTTCTTCCCATCCAGGTTTAGCTACACACATTGGATTTGCCCAATCTTCCCAGTTCATGTCCTGGGATTTGCCTTTGTTACTAGACGTTGAGCTACTATTGCGAGGCATGATATCCTTGATTAAAATGAAATGATTTGATGACGAAGTTCACATGAATCTTTAGAACAACTGAACAAAATGTTTGACACTTGCCAATGAAACGGGGTGAAGTTATTAACAAGGCCTTCAAAACCAAGTAATCACCAAAATAAATTGGTACAATTCAGTATCCGAGCACAATCGTTCAGGCACCAAAACGAAAGGGGCGCGCAGAGCCACTGAGAGGCACTGGATCACCCACTCCGCAAGGGAAACGATTGTGAGGAATGAGCCGTCCGCCGCGCTATTTATGGCGTTCGAAGGCGGACCAGGCAATGCGGACGCGAACGTGCGAATCGGACGCCCCAGAGTAGGACGAGCAGATCGTGCGAACAGAATTGCGCGGACGCCCCGTCCGCACGATCTACCCGTCAGCGCGATCGCGTCCGCGCAATCCTGTCCGCGAGCCCGACGCCCTGTCCGCTTGAGGGCCCATCTGCGAGATCTCGTCCGCAAGGCCCCGACGCCCTATCCGACCGTCGGGCCGTCCGCACTGACGTCTCGATCGTGCGGACGTCCCGTCTAGGGATGTCAAAAGACATCCGGGGGTCACCGCCCACGTCCGGGCGGACGTCCGGACGTCTGGACGTCTTGTCAACCCTGCCCACATCCAACTTCTTGGAAGTTCGGGAGTTTTTGAGTTGTCTTTCAGTTGTTTCTGCACCCTAAAGCCCAAATCTTCATCCACAAGCACAAGAAAAACTTCACCTGCAAGCCCAAATCCAGTTGCATAACCTGACCAAATCCAATTGTATAACTTGTGAAATTAGGCAACGCCAAGGTTTAGGGTTGTATCTGATTGCTCCTTCAGCAGAGTGTCAATTTCAGCAACGGCGTAGCAACGACCCCTCCCGCTTTCAATAGCGACACAACAACAACCCCTCGTGCGCTCTCTTGACGCAGCGACAACCCTCTCGCGCTTTTCCAACAGCAAATCCTAAATGCACTCTCCCTCTCGCAAATCCGATGCACGGTCTCCCTCCTCCGTCGAAGCGGAAACTTGAGGAGGACGTTCAATCTCCTTGAACAAACCTCAACCTCCTTCAAGAACACAGGAAAAAACAACCGATAATGTACGGTTTTGTTTTGAGAGCACCCTAAGCAAATCGGTGGAAAAGAACACGATTTTGTAGCACCTTCACACAGCAAAATGTGGACGGAAGTCACCCAAAGCAAGAGCTGCACACGCGAAGGAAACAAGAAATCAAAGCCCTCATCGGACATGTAGCAAAGTATGTGCACAGCGACAGGAATACCCGGAATAGCAAATCCTAAAGATGCACATGGAAGGACATTCGTATCCTATACCTAGGAGCTGAAATCCTTACCCGGCAGTCCCAGTGTAAGGTCTTCATATTATTTTAAAAGAAAAAAAAATAGCCTTAACCAAACAAAAAAATGCTTACACACATTTTGGCTATTTACACCTATTTTTTCTATCTTGGCATTTAACCCCTAAATGTTCAAATCACCAAATAATGGTGTGGACAATACTTTCAAGTTGAAGGAAACTTTACCAAAATTTTATTCACAGTAATTTACAATCTACAAAATCCAACTTGAGGTCTAAATTTACATGAAAATTTACACCAAACCAGATACCAAAATTCGATGTTGAAAATCAATGCTTATTATTTTATACCTCAAAAAAAAAAAAATTTAGCTGCGGACCTGAAAATATTCATCATTCAATTACCATACAAGTGCTTTAAAACATCAAGGCCAAAGAAACATGAAAATATTCATCACTGAATTACCATACTTGCACATCCAATGATACAACACCAAAAAAGATACCGGTTTCCAAAAAAAAATATCATTAAGTTGGAGAAGTCTTGGAATTAAAAAAAAAATGTATCATTGAGTGTGCAAGTGCTTTGGACATCTAATGATACAATACCAAAGAAGTACCGGTTTCCAAAAAAATATATAATTAAGTTGGACAAGTCCCGGAATCCAAAAAAATATGTATCATTGGGTGTGCAAGTGCGTTATCCATACCCAAGCCAAAACCATTACCAATACCCAATAGGACCTAGCCTTCACTCGTCTGACCAAACCCTTACCTTGTAGTCCCATACCTGGGAGGATCTAGCCGTTGAACATGGTTGATATCCGATAAGACGTTGACAATACCTATCAATATTACACCCTTAACCCTTGTACATACGTTACATCTTCAAGGACTACTTTGAACACTTTACAAATGAAAGAGTGATCCAAATAATAAAGACTTTTTATTACCATGTGAATCTTTGGCTTACGGAATAAGTGTACTGACCATATTCACAACAAAAAATCTATAACAAATAGATGCAGTAGGAAATATATAGGAAGATTCATGTCATCCATTCCCCCTCAATGTTGAAGGGTTAAAGAAAATGCTCATTCAACTTTAAATAACTAAACAAGAACTATTAAAGAACTATATAAAAAAAATATAACAATACAAGAAACATTATTCCAACACGCAATTAATAATGAAGGCAAATGGATATTCTAAAAACTATTTGGATATTAAAGAGTTGAATTTGTTCTAATCTTGTCCATTACAATTATCAAAATCTATGAGTTTGGATTTTCCGGTCAAAATCAATGATTACTGCCCAATCTTATACCCTAAAATTTATGAGTACGCTTGTCTTCTTAAAGTGTGTGTTTAACCCTTAAACAACAAATATGTGACTAAGAAAATAATCCATTTCATCACCGTCAGAATCAATCATTGCATTAAAGAATACAAGATGCACTTCTCAGAAGTGAAGTAGTTGTATAAAATTTACTCTATTTAGAACCAAAAGTTTGATTCATGGAGTTTTTGCAGTGTGTACTACAAAACACGTTCTATGTCATGCATTTCACAACGACATTTCATTATGGGTTAAAAACTGCAAATGCTGAAAGAACTACATAAGAACTAATATATAAAAACTATAAAGAAGATTCCAAAAATATTAATTGATAACTTTAAAAAAAATTCTATGAACTCAGAGTCTTTAATCCGTTTCTAACTTGTGCAATCCATTTTTTCTTCACTTCCACATACAAATTTCATGAATCTAGACTAAAGATGCAAATGACAGTAGGAATTTATAGTTTATGAAATTTATAGGGTCATGCACAATTGTAAGTATCTTATGTGCAAAAGAAAAAAAATAGACCCAACCACGTCCTACACTTTAGGGTTTTCAAGTGCAAGTTCATGGAATTTTGGTGTGAAACCACGGAAGAGAGAATTGTGTAAGTTGCAAATGCGGTTAGGGGTTTTAGTTCATGAAATATTTAGGTTCATGCACATTTTAGGGTACCTTATGTGCAAAAGAAAAAATAAATTGGATATGGTGATTAATGGGCCCAACCTCTAAATTCATGGAATTTTGACGTGAAACCATGGAAAAAAGACTTGTGTAACTCTTGGGGCTCCAAAAATACGCGATTTAAATAACTTCATGAATTTAGACTCCTGGGATCTCAAAATACTTGATGGATTATAATTTGATATTTGTTCATGCCATTCCCAAAGTAACATGAATATGATCAAATAAATTTTCATGAATCAAAAGTCTTTGCCCTATTTGCAACTTCTACAATTTCTTTTTCCTTACTTTCATGTATAAATTTCATGGATTTACACTTGTGGGCCCCAAAGTACATGTTCTTTTTTTTTAATTCGCTCACAACATTCCTAATATGAGCATGTTCAATTCAAATTTATTGAATTAAAAATCTTTGCCCCATTTGCAACTTCCACAAAAAAAATTTCATACTTCCACATGTGAATTTCAGGAGTTTACACTTGATTTTGGGCCTTAAAGTACCTAATCCTAATTTTTTTATTTGTGCAAAGCATTCCCAAAGTAACATGAGAATGATCAAACATAATTTCATGAATTCTAAGTCTTTGCTTTATTTGGAACTTCTATTTTTTTTTTTAAACTTTCACGTATGATTTTCATGAATATTGAAGACTCCAAAATCTAGAAGTACGTTGTTTGAATAATTTTTTTCACTTATAGCATTCTTACAAACGAGCATGATGTATAAAATTTCATAAAAGATAAGTCTTTCTTCAATTTCTAACTTTTGCAATTTTTCTTTTACAATTAATTGCAAAGACATTTATTAAATGAAAATTTTATAAATACTTGTAGGATCCAATAACTGAAAGAAATTCATTGAGGATGTACAAAAGTCCCCAAACCCTAAATCCTAAACTCTAAAGTTTTCAAAAAAGTCTAGAACTTGTACCCTGAATCCTATACCCTAACGTTTAAAAAATCTCCAAACCCTAAATCCTAACCCTAAATCCTAATGTTTAAAAGATCTCAAAACCCTAAACCCTGTACTTTAAATCCTATACCATAATGTTTATAAAAATCTCCAAACCCAGGACTCTAAATCCTATATCCTAACGTTTCAAAAAATCTCCAAACCCAGGACTCTAAATCCTATATCCTAATGTTTCAAAAAATCTCCAAACCTTAAATCCTAAAGTTTGCACAAAAATGAAGGCATGAAAAATTACAAAGACCACAGTTCTAGGGTGGGGACAAGCAAGGGGGTTAGTTCACCTTGGCCCTCCGGAAGGCCATTCTCACATTTGATTCTACTGGAGCAACTTTAAATAAAAATTAAATAATTAAATCCCCCTCCCTTTACGCCGCATTATGTTTGTGTGACATTGTTCTATAGAAATCGAATCTACAAAAGCACACAGCTTATTAAATTTAGTGTTCTACATTAATGGCAGCAACTGTCCATGCGTTGGAAACCGCAAATAGTAGGGTATGCATCCAAGTCCAAGTACATGCCCGCGACTTTATGCATGACGTGTGTGTTTTCAAAAATTTTGTACTCTGCTTCCCGCCCTCCTATTCTCGCCAAGAAGTTCTTGGATGTGGCCTACGTTTGGGTTAGGGCTTTATCTTTCACATTTGCTAGACTCTGCACCTCCAAGCGGAAACTGTCTTTGTTCGTTGTCACTTGTTTTAGCGTTGTTATTGAGAGTCATTTGAGTATTGTGCATGCAGGGTGTTTGGTTACTTAGACGTTCAGTGAGCAGGCGCTTGGATTCTCAGTACGTCTTCGACGACTCCACAGTTGTTTCCTAGGATTTCCGTTCCATCAGTGACTGTCATAAAGACAAGGATGTATACTTGAAATCGTGCGTATGATATGTTTAGTGTAGTAGGTCAATGCTCCTGTGTTGCACAGAGATGGTTGTTAGTGATTGCATTGGATCAACTGAATGTTTCATTAAGCACTGAAGCAGTCTTTGTGAATGAAGTCCTGATATTACCGCCGTAAAATATGAAATAGGAAATAAGTGCTTCATAAACCAATACCTCCTTAAAGCCCGGAGACATTTAGGTCAAGGTGACTTGAATGCTAAATAGAATAATGTATTCCTTCAGTTTATGAACCAAACAAAGGTATTGCATTTTTAGGTCGGCCCGACCTAAATGGACACGATATTATACTATTGGAATAAAAGATTACCTCATCACTTTAGGTCGATTTGATCTAAAACAGAGAACATTAATTTATTGGTGAAATTATTTTTCATTATCTCAAGAGTAAATTGTCTTGAGTTTCGTTTGTATTTGTATACTATGTTGTTTATGATGAGTATTAGGTTGACTCGACCTAAATGGTTTAAATTGGATTTAAGTCCTTCACATGAACTCCAACATATTTGTGGCATTTGTAGCCGTTACTTCATGTAATTTGAGCTTATGATTATCTTTTGTTGGAATTGAATCCGGCGTAAGTGATGCATTTGATTAAGGTCAGCTCGACCTGATGGTAAAACTGCTGAGGTCTACAAATATGAATCTCTTTTTATTGAGAAAGTCTTAGTCTTGTCTTGTTATCAAAAGGTTTTAGTCCAGTAATTTAGTTTGCTTTTGGATGGTATCATTTAGGTCAAGTTGATCTAAATAGCAGTGATGAAGGTGGATTTACTAATTACTTATACATTACTTATACATACGCACTTTATTGGTCACAGTTTTGATATTTTCCTTCTCCAATGTAGTTTCATATTGTGACCGTTAAGGTTGAGTAGACCTTACATTTGACTTATTAGTTTTATTTTTTTTCCTAAACCCTGAACACCTTGATTATGTTGATTTACCATCTGTAAACTTGATATCTTCCCAGATGCAATGGATTCCTTGGCAGATGCATTTGACATGGTAGATTCATTGGACGATGAGTACTATCCGCAAGCAGAGGACGTCTTATTGTCAGAGTTGTCAGACTATGAATTCCAAAATGCGGATGGAATGAATGCTGACGTCCCAAATTGTGAAGGTCTTCTGTGTAGGCTCTGGAATACTCGGGTTGTGACTTTGTACAATGGAGCCGGCCTGCTCGTTGGTCAAGGTACCTGCCACAGTGTGAATTTTGACCTTGTCCTTGGTGTCAGTGGTCCTCTTGGAGACACTCACGTCGCAGTGCACATTTCCAAGACATTTTCTGAAGATGACTTGCAAAAAGAACGAGAGTGCTTGCTACTTGCTTGGCCTATTCATTTAGTCCATTGCTGTGGGGCCAGTCTACGTGATCATGAGGCTTGAGATACTTTTAATCGCTCTCTTAAATCCACCATCTTTGACGTCTGCGCGCCCGTATACAAGTACCATCCGAAATCTGCCCCGGGAGACTACTGCAAGAACAAAGGATCTACTCACTCAAGATTCCATCAACTTGGTGTCCAATAAAGTATGTTGTCTGCAGAATTGTGTTCAGCCATTTCCTAGGGATAAGATTTGAGCCTTTCGTGAATGCATATACTAGAATTCAACCTTCATGCACAAAGCCTTTATGAAAACGGAAGTGCACAGACAAATCCATCTTGACCAACGTGGAAGAAAAATGGTAAAAATTGAAGAGATACTGATGTGTATGCAAGCATGGATGCATATTTCAGGGGTCCCAGAATCCACCTTCTTCCGCTACCAAACGTTTATAAAGGTCGGGCAGGAAGCGATAGAGCACGGCAACAAAGGATTGGTGAAGCCAAAAGGGCACACTCAACAAGCTACTGCAACATTGAAGTGCATCCTAGAGAAAGAGGCGGATCACATGCCACATTGTACGAAGACGTTGAAGTTGGGGGAAAAGATTGTGTCCATGATTCTCCCCTCCACAGTCCAGTGGAAGGATAAAATGAAAGAACTCAACAAAGCAAATGTTGCTTTTGGATTGAAGGAGGTCTCAATTTTAAACTTAAGCAAGATTAGATGTTCATCGTTTCGAAAGTATGAGGTGAAGAAACCAGGGGACAATTTTGCACGGTGCGCTACTTGTGACAAATTGCAAGAGTTTAGAAGGCGTGCTCTTGCTGGGTCTATCATTGCTTTGAAGTGGTCGCGGAGGTTGGACAAACATCTAGCAATTGCTCGTGCTCATCAAGAGCTATACTATGCAAACCGCTACCAATCACTTACTTCACCTCACGAGTGCCTCACAATCATGCATGCCAAAATGGACCATGCAAAAACAGCTTGTCCAGTCTTCTCCCACAAGAGTAAAGATGTTGATGGTCTAGTGAAGTTGCCTATGTCAATCACGGGCATGATTGTGCATGGTCATGGAGATGTGCGTTACGCACATTATGGCTTGGATCTATTCACAAAAGATTCAAACTACACCATTGGCTCCATAGCAGAGTTGTTGCAAGATTTGGAATTGCCTCCTAAGTCTTCTTCCTGGCAGTTGCTTGTGGATTTGGGGTCCACCAATTTGTTTTGTGCAGTATTGAAGGGAGCTGAGATGTGCAAAAATTCACTTCCTTCACCGCCAATCAACTTAGTTCCAGCAACGCCTTTGCCCCATATTTTCAATGTGCAAATGGACAATGCCACAGGCGACAACAAGAACAGATACGTTTTCTGTTTTTGGTCTCTACTTATTGCAAAGAAGATCTTTCGAGAAGTATATGTGAACTTCATGATTGTGGGTCATTCGCACAATGATATTGATGCGTTGTTTGGAAGATGGAGCATGCTCTTGAAGAAGGAGAACTTTCCAACAATCCCGGCCCTCATGAAGTCCTTCATGGATGTGGAGTCCATTCCTACTATCCCTCATCTCATAGAAGAAGTGCCCAATTTCAAGGGTTTCATTGCTGGTAAATGGATGGACGGCGATGAGATTCTCATAGGACACACAAGACCACAAGTGAAGTTCTATCTAGATTCAACGGGTTGTCCAGTCATGAAGTACAAATTGAAGTGTAGGGATGAAGATTGGTTGGGCAAGGATGGCGGAGGCATTAAGTTGTAGAAAACAGACGTTGAAGGGCGAAGTCAATGGCCGTGTGGTGTACCGTTGTTAGTTCCACAAAAGTCAATGAAAGGCGTGGAAGACATTGTGAAAGGTGTGTCTAGATTTGTGAAGTACTGGGAGAATCTATGCAATGCAAACGTCAGTGGAGAATATCGGAGACGCTACGAGCTTGTTGTACGCTATTGGTATGGTGTGAAGATTGCTCTGCAAGAGCTACTACCATTGTCCACTGTTTTGAAAGACAGGTTTTGGTCAACTACTTGTGTACAAGCAACAAAAGCAGATCAATTAGACAAAGATGGCGAGGACCTTGAAGAATATGGTGTGGATGACGCTTATGTTGGGCCTTTGAGGGATCGCCCGCAACCATCGTTCGAGGTGGCGCGGGATCTCTACGATGAATACTTTGTTGCAGTTCGACCTGCGGATGGTGAAAGTCAACCAGTTTGGATTGTTAGGGCATTGTCTAATCCAAACTGTAATCTTGAGAAGCCGAATTGCGTGCTCATTCAACACTTTTGTCCGACATCAAGGAATCAGGATGTTCGAGATTTCTATACGGGATGGGATAGCGAAAGAGGTCTGCGTTGGAAGGTTGATGAAATCGAACCACCTCTTTGGGAGGAAACAAACGCTTTGATGATAGCATGGAAGTCGCAGAACAGAAGAGGTACTCAAGAATGTAGGATCAAGATTCCTGCAGCTCAAATTGAAATCATCAACCAAAGCTTGGCTTCATATACTTGAGATTCTGGAATATTATCCTCAAATTAGTTATAGTATGTTAACTTCATATATTGGATATTTATTATTTTTTTGTCTTCAATTTTATTTAAATATATATACTATTACGTGTTTTCACATTCTCTTTTTTGGATATGTTATTTTATTTTACTTGCTTAATGTATGTCCAAAATGGATTTGGAAATGTAATGCGATTGAAAAAAAGGGCATAGGGTATAACCACTCTTTAGTTTGTTAACGTGTGAAGCACTTGTCACAATTTTGGATAGGGGGCCTGTTGGTTGTTACAACTTTCCTGTCTGCAAAGCTCACTTAGCAGTACCAAGTCATGTATCTCTTTCAGTCACTCATACGATTTCAACGGGAATCGAACTCGGACCGCCTGAAGAAGATGAATAGCTTCTCACAACCAAGCTTTCAACTCATGACTTGGTGTTCAACAATGGCTTTAGAATTCATTTATCTGATCTTAAAAAATAGTATAATCCAAATCTGATTGTATTTGGTGACAAAACTCTCATTTTAATGGAAATTACAATGTTACAACTAATAAATGTAGTGATTCTCAACCTAAATTGTCTACATTTAATATTTAGATTTTACACATGTAAATGGACAATATTATTTTGAGAGGTTCCCACCCTTTCAAAATAATAAAGATAACGTTGTGGGTCTAATCTTTTTTTTCTATTTAAATTTCACGTAGGGAGCAGCCACTGTGGCGTCCCTCGAGTTCAATTGAATGGCAAGGCAGCAATGTCCCCTAGGGGTGGCCTCTTGGTACCGAGAGGGATCCTCTCGAGGGGCTCCTCTTGGAAATGCAGGAATAGCTCGGGGGAGGGATTTGAACACCCTCCCCATTTTTTTTCTTTCGTTGTAGGTGTTCAGAATCGAGTCCTGGGTGGGTGGGTCTAATCTTTTTTTTCTTTTTAATTTCACGCGAGGAGCAGCCACTATGGCGTTACCCGAGTTTGACTGAATGGCAAGGCAGTGCCTCCTAGGGGTGGCCTCTTGGTACCAAGAAGGATCCTCTTGTGGGGCCCTCTCTATGATCCAAATACTCAATTGGAGGAAGGATTCGATCACCCTCCCCAATTTTCTTGTTTATCGAGGCTTCTTTGAAATTTTAACATTACAAAAATTAAAACAAATCTGAATGTCTGTCATGTTATCATTCTCATTGAATCAATAGTAGAGTATAGTGATTCCTTTAATGGGTATTTTGTTTATTAGGTTCCTGTGGAGACGGCACTAGATGTGTAGAAGAATTAAAGTACTCCAGACAATGTGGAACGCCCTAAGTTCGCCAAGACCAGTGTCAACGACCCTAGAATGCGAGCGGTGAGCAGTGAGCAGTGAGCAGTGAGGTCAAAATTGACCTGAAATATTATAATTTTGGAGAAGATTTAAAATTTTTTTTTTTTTTTTATTAAATATTTTATTAAATTTTATTAAAAAAATATTTTTTGTAACCCATTACCGTGGTTTAGAAATGTTTTAAAGTGATTTTCCAAGCGCTAATGGGCGATGAAATTCCCTCACATGAAAGAAAATGTTGAATTTTGAGAACATCTCTAATCCAACTTAAGAATGGAATTGAATACTTCATACCGCTGATTGGATGAACATTTTTGGATGATATATTTTGTGGATGTACAGACTTTTTACATATACAACGTTTTGGGTACGGAGTTTAGGATTTCATCCATTGTTGGAAAAACAACTCAATGAACCACATAAACTTCAGTGGGTACAAAAGGTGAACCTTGGGTGACAAGAACCCATTAGATATTACACTGAAAAATCTACCTTCTGTTGCATAAGATGGATTAGTGAACTACAAGATCTAAAAGAATGGATAAAACATTCTTCTTTACCAAAGAGCAATTTAGGCCCAATATGTAAGAGAATATATATATATACTTTTTTTTTGTATTTTTCTCTTTTCCACGAATGGAGAAAATAGGATTTTATGTCCAGGAATACATCATTTATGCTTTGGTAAAATTTTACCAAAAAAAGAACAAAAACACTTAACTTCACAAGTTCATTGTGAAGGCCAAAAGGCCTCCTCGGCACCGAGGAGGCCTTTTGGCCCTCCCAATTTTTCAGAAATCCTAGACATAAGCAATAAAAAGGGGCAATGACTTGCCAGGACTATTATGACCAAGAAAGAAAAAACTTAGAGATTACTATGGCGGAGTAGGGTTTGTACTTCATCAAAGCTAAGACTTGGTGCATGTATGTACTTGTCGTCCTCAGAGTTTGCCTTGCACAAGAATCGGTAGACATAATACAAGTGTTTGCAGTTCACCCACGCTTTTCGTTTGCCCAATGCTCCACTGCTCATTGTAACAAAATCCTCGCACGTGCAAGACGGAAAGTCACATAAAGCAACAATATATGTCTTCTGTTTGGGATAGATACCTGAATCCATGGTAATGATTCTTCCATAACCGGGATATGGAATTGGCGTCACGTTCTTCACAATAGCCTTGACATTTCGGGCTGTTTCCCACTTGTTGCGATGGTCTACAGTAGGGGCACCTTCAGAGCGCTTGATGGTCCTGCCATATCGCTTGGTAGGATGTGAAGCACCGTCTGACGGCCTTGGACTTACAATGTCCGCAATAGCTGATGTGGATGAGTTATGGAAGAGGCATTGGGGAGACATGTCAAAGTCTTTCGTTTGTAGTTGAAAGCCTCCTTCTTCCAGAATGAGGATCTCACCCTTTGTCAAATGGGTGCCACGAGCAACAAGCCAAATCGTTGGAAGAACGGGCCAGTCATACACCCACTTGAGTTTGGATCCATGAACACATCGCAAGATATCATCGGGACAAAACCAGAAATCAAAAATGATGATTGCCCTACTTCCATACTCGGTCATGCGACCGTTATAAGTTGGAGCAGGAGTACCATTCCTCTTATCCTTGCAGACAAGTGCACCACATTTTTTCTTCTGCCCCACTTGAACGCTGTAACATTTCTTCTTCACCTTCTTACAACGTGCAATGTGCCATTGCAATGGATTGCACTCTGTCTCAAGAATAGAAGTAGCATGCGGAAGATAGGATGGAATAGATTCAGTGGGAGTGGCAATGATGTTCGAAGTCCCAGCGTCAGTTCGGGCTCGCGTTGAACGGGTTTGAACACGGGGATGGGAGAAATTAACTTTGTCATGGCGGTGGGAGTCTTCATCTGATCCGAATGGCAAATCTAACTTTCGTTTGCTTGATCCAAAGACCTCTTCTCCTTCCAAGTGCGGAACCCTAGTGGTGAATCTATTTGTCCCAGGAAGCATGCTAATTGCGGCAGCAATTTTTACCGGGCCGTTCGACCTTCTGGCAGCCCGAAGACGAAGCTCATCGAGGTGGGGCCCAGTGTCGGATGCATGACCTTGAAGGAACGCCCAATAATTGGTGGATTGCATCATGGCACGCATCATGTTGTCCGTCGTAGCTACATAGAGGCAAGTCCCCCAGTTGCCCGACATTTGCAACCACTTGTTGTGCACTGTCTCCGCAAGGTTGCAGGATGGCATTTCCGCCAATTGCTCATTGTTTAATTTTTGTATTACACGGCACACATTCAAGGCTTTAATACAATAGTGCCTGAAATGAAAGAAGATGATTCGTTTAGAGTTAGGCTTAACAAGTATAGCTGCAGTGGGGGAACCGGAGTTAGAAATAAGGGTTAAAGGGTTTAGGGTTATACCATGTCCATGAAGCCTCCCCACTGGCGATAACGGAAGTGCCAGAAATCCAACCAATCGTCCAATTCACGCACTGCATCTTCAGAGGCCGCACGCGATGAGAGCCACCAACCTTTGATGCCGAGGTAAAGTTCTTCCGCCTCTTCAAATGTCTTGGCGTCTTTGTATTGTCGGCAAAGGCGGACATGTTGTTCTCGAAACTCCGGTTTGATGAGCTTACTGGTGTGTCTGTTCAGGGATGTCACCCAATGAAGCAGACAAGATCTTTCTTTGTCCACCATCTTCACAGTTGGGTCGCCATTCCCGTAGATGACACGGACAGTGTTCCAATTTGCTTGGGTGCTGTCCGCCATGAAGCCTTTGAAGTTAGGGTTCGGGATTCCGTGGCGTGCCATCAACTTGTTCAACGACTGCCACATCAACTTCTGGGATTCGACATCCTCGCTCTGCATATCACAGACGGCGATGCTCATCACACGGCAGTACTCAGAGTCTTAGACATGGGCGGCCATTGTAGTCCAGCCCCTTACTCGTTTGACGTGGTCAAACATGATCCAAGAGTTCTGGAGGTCTCCACCAAGTTGCATACGTTTGACGAGGTCGACACCGCTGCCCGGGCCTTCTTCCGACATTTTGAACAGGTACACCTTCTCTTGACCTTGTCCTAGAAAGACACTGTCTTGGATATATGCGTAGGGACTCTTCAACTTCAATTTGATGATATTGTCAAGTGGTCCTCCATTAGCAGTCGGTCGGAAGGAAGAGATAGCATTTCTGATGTTTGGAGAACTAAGAATCCGAAACTTCTCCATAACCTTGACTAGGGAATCTCCACGAAGCAGTTCGGGCGTGTCCTCCCGGTCAAGTGCAAAGATCTCATTTGACAAGAACTCCTTACTAGCAGCTAGAGCAATGGCAGAGTTCTTCGCAATAGGAGTTTTAGAGACTTCGTTACTTACAAGTTCAATGACTTTCTCAACGGATTCGCGACAAGTGCCCTTAGCAATAGGATGTTGGTGTGTACCAATATGGATGCAAGCCCTACCAATACCAGTTTTATTGACAACATAATACATTTTAGACGGACATGATCCAAGGCAAGATGGAGGAGACTTACAGATCCGGCAAACTAGGGTCGAGTTCAGCGGAGGGATATCTCCAAAAGGAAAGACGTGCGGCGAAAGGCCCTCCCAATCTGTTTCGTTATGTGAGCCGTTGCGACGTAACCTCGGGCAAGCGGTGTTCTTACATTATAGGTGACCAACACAACTAGAAGATCGAAACGTGAGCCCAAAATCATTCACAATGTTAGTTGTGTACGTTTTGGTCCATGCATGTCCATCAAACCGTTTATCCATGCCTTCCATTTGGCGAGCTATAGATGGAGAAGTAGAAGAAGGAAGAAGAGGGAGCTCGAAAAGCACATCCCCATTAAATTCCGGTGGTAGGTACTTGACCTTTTTGCAACGTAGAGTATCTAGATTTAAGAACTTCAGGTCATTCTTCCCACGTGGTCTAGTTTGCAATTGCCTAAGGCACTCAAGAACGGAAGAGGTTTCCTTAGAACGAGGTAAAGGCGGTCGGGAATTTAGCGAGGGCAAGCTCGATAGGGATTGCGATCCGCTCTCTTCAAGTTCTACGACGGTTTCAGTGATAGGAGAGAGAAAAGAATACTCCGGGACTCGATATCTAGGAACAACATCGTCATCAGATGACTCACTCAAAAGAATGGTGTCATTCTCAGAGCCCTCAAGCTTGACAGAAGTTGGGAATGATGTGTGGATTGTGGACTTCCTAGACTCTGGAGAAAAAACTGAAGGACTGTTCATTGGATAGCCCAGAACTCTAAATTTCCCAGCCGGAAGTCTCCAGGTTAGCTCTCCATCCTTAATTCTTTTCTTCTGCAATACTGTTGAAACTACTTCTACACCTTGGGCATCATAAACTTCCTGCTCTAACCACATGGATGTTTGAAGTAATCTAAAGCGTTGAGAGAGCATTGTTTCGGAGATCCATACGACACCATCATCATCTACAGGAAGTGACAAAGGAACAGAGCCGTCCACACCGTGAATGGAGGCCATGGTCATAATGATTGAGTACAGGATATTGGATTGCGAAGATGTCGTGCTTTGTTTGGAGGCCTTGTCTTGTAGAGAATGTAGCATACTCGAGGGTAATGGAATTGTATAGAAGATCAAATACTCTGGAGCGGTTAAACGGAAACAAATTACATTACTGAGAAAACAGGTATGTGGCAATTTAGGGTGATTTAGTATCTTGGTGAATTTTAATTTTAATAGAAGCGGCATATGGCTTCATTCAAATCATGGATGGCCTGTGGGCGGTTGTCAGAGGTGTTTAAAGAGTGCCGTTACAAAAATATAGTTTAGATTTGGTAACAGTTAGAATTCCAAGCAAACTAGATAGCAGGAACATTCAAAATGCAGTCAGGCATTGATGAATTTGGTTTTTGAAAAGGTATTCGGCGGTGTACTAGTTAAATTAGTGACTATAAGCTAGTTAGTAAGAAGTCAGTTACATGGCAGTTTAGAAATTAAAAGTGGAAGACTAGGGATAAGCAGATGATGCAAGCAGTTATGTGGGTCAATAGTAGTGGCCATATAGGTAGGGAGTAATGCAAGAAGGTCCACAGAGAAAGTCACGGAGGAGAGGTCTCAAGTTTTCCACTAGAAAACAACTTCAGAATTCTAGAATGGCCTGACGTTATCAGACCAGGTTTGGAGAAGCGAGGGGGACATCTTTGGCTGCAGCATTTGAGAGTCTGGGTGGTGGTGCCAAAGTAGAGGGGGGCAGTATTGAGAGTGGTAGCGTCAATGACAATTCCAAGAACGATTTCTTAGAATCATAGTTCGACTCAAGAGTTCATTTTGAAGATGGAAGAGGGCAACACCGTAGTGCTGCAGACGAGGAGTTTGAATCATCAACTCAATTACCCGGTTTGCAAAGAAGTACGTTGGACAAATTTCTAGAGGTGAGTTGTAAAATCCATGTCATTCTTTTATGTTTTGGTTAATCATGGTGTTGATGGAAGGGGTTGTTCGGGTCATATTTGAGTTGCAGCCTATTATTATGGTAAATTTGCCTTTTCTGAATGAAGTTCTATTGTACTAGTGATACACACTTTATAGTCATAGTTAACTCCTTCTACAATTGCATCAGTTATACTTCTTCCCATACCAGGAGGCTATGAAAATAATAATGTTGGTCAAATGAGTGGACACCTTGTGTTAATGTTATAAAAATGACCGATAAACCTAGACTTAAGTGGTGGTGGTATTAATCTAAAATAATTTTGAACTTGAACTTAAATGATTGTCAACTTGAACTTGAATGGTTGTGTAGTCCAACTAAAGTGGTTTTGTATTGTATCCAACTGAAGTTGTTTTGTATTTCTGAATATGTATTAACCCTTCAAGACCTTAGCCATTTTAGAGGAACCTGTACTTCATTGATCAAAACTGAGAAGGTGAACTTAGTAAGAATCCAGTCGTAGAGTATTATTTTTAAACTTAGATGAGATGATGGGGTCACAATGCCGTGAATTTTACCCTTATACATTGAATGATAATTCCGGAGATAATGTACACTATTGAACCCTGTAGGTACAGCTGGGATAAAGTGCTAAACCTCTGAAGAACTGTTTTCCCATAGGGGGCCAAATGCGTTTATGGAAAGGTAGCGACAGGCTGAAATTCATAAGCTTTGTAGTCATAAAATTGTTTTCAAGCCGGTACCCAGGATCCAAAGATACGACCAAATGTAATCAAAACAAGGGACAAGAGGGACTTGGGGCTGCTTGGCAATAATTTGCAAAAAATGGATCTCTTTATTCTAGTATTTTTTGGCCATTCTTAATGTTTTTGTATATCTAGAAAGCCTTGATTCATTTCATTTGGGTTTGCCATAAGGAAGTTTAGGAGATTCTTGTTTTTTTGGGCAAAGTGAAATTCAATAAAATAATGTATTCAAGGTTTTACTATTTGCTTTATTAATGGTAGTTTCAACTTGTTTCAGTAGAGAAATGCCTTGGTCCTTGATGGGTTATGATATGAATTTATCTAGGTTCTTGTTGTATATCATTATTGCTGAAACGGAGATTAGTATAGCAACTTCAACATGCAGTGAACCTTAGAAAACATTAGAACAAGTGTTCGAACGAAGGAATAAATCGATCATGTTATTGTTCATGAAATACCGAATTGGTCTAATTCAAGGGACTAATTGAATGGGATTCATTCCTAATGCAACCCTGGACAGAATTGGAATTCCAGAGTATTTCATTCTTGCCATTGCGGTACTATTAGAGAGAACAATATTGATGCTAAGCCGTGTAAAATATGATACTGTACTGTAAACTAGTTATGTAGCACAGAATGTTTGCAAAACCCCTGATCCCGCGGAATTGGAACTTGGCGACCAACTGGAACTTCCTTGAACCAGACAAGGTGACGGACGTTTTAGTTCGGGATAATGGATAGAAAACATCCGTGGCTAGAACCCCAGAGAGCGTCACGATAATTCTGGCTTTCGAGATAGCGTTAGGGTTGATGCCGGAAGCTTTAGAATCGGAAGAAGGGATTTCATTGTCTTCCTGCTTGGTCATCGAGAGAAGCGACTCCACTCTCTTCTTGCTCGGTCATCGAGAGAATCGATTTCACTCTCTGCTTGCAGGGACTTCTCTCAGCAGGCGATCGCGATCAGAGGTAAGACGCAGTTACAAAATCCATGAACGTGTTTATGCTCTTTTGGTGTTGGTGGTGTCGCAAGCTATTCAAATTTCGAGGTACAAAGTCCCAATGTTCTCCTTGTTCTGATGCACATTTCGTAAAGTACGCGCTAGGGTATTGCGAAGTGATTGATCTGAATCACGTTGGATTTCTCGAATGTTAGAAATTGTAGTTACTCCCAGGTCGCTAACAGCTTTCGATGCAACCCTAAAGCCGTTAATTTTTTATTTTATCCTGCTCAACGGAGTCCCCCTTCGAACGGAGGATCCACCGATGGGGGTCACGAATTTTGGTGTGACGAAGGCAGGCTGTGCAAGCTTGTGTCGGGTGATGTCGAGCATCCCCGTGGAGGCCCCTTTGGCACCGAGGATCTGCTTGGAGGGGGGCTCACGAATTTTAGCGCGACGAAGGCAGGCAGTGGAAGCTTGTGTCGGGTGATGTCGAGCATCCCCGTGGAGGCCCCTTGGCACCGAGGATTAGCTTGGGGTGGGGCTCACGAATTTTAGCGTGACGAAGGCAGGCTGTGCAAGCTTGTGTCGGGTGATGTCGAGCATCCCCGTGGAGGCCCCTTGGCACCGAGGATGAGCTTGGGGGGGGGCTCACGAATTTTAGCGTGACGAAGGCAGCTGTGCAAGCTTGTGTCGGGTGAGGTCGAGCATCCCCGTGGAGGCCCCTTTGGCACCGAGGATCTGCTTGGGGTGGGGCTCACGAATTTTAGCGTGACGAAGGCAGGCTGTGCAAGCTTGTGTCGGGTGATGTCGAGCATCCCCGTGGAGGCCCCTTGGCACCGAGGATGAGCTTGGGGGGGGGCTCACGAATTTTAGCGTGACGAAGGCAGCTGTGCAAGCTTGTGTCGGGTGAGGTCGAGCATCCCCGTGGAGGCCCCTTTGGCACCGAGGATCTGCTTGGGGGGGGGCTCACGAATTTTAGCGTGACGAAGGCAGGCTGTGCAAGCTTGTGTCGGGTGATGTCGAGCATCCCCGTGGAGGCCCTTTGGCACCGAGGATCTGCTTGGGGTGGGGCTCACGAATTTTAGCGTGACAAAGGCAGGCTGCGCAAGCTTTTCCCAAGTGATGTCGAGCATCTCCGTGGAGGCCCTTTGGCACCGAGGATCTGCTTGGGGTGGGGCTCACGAATTTTAGCGTGACGAAGGCAGGCTGTACAAGCTTGTGTGGGGTGAGATCGAGCATCTCGTGGAGGCTCCTTGTCACCGAGGATCTGCTTGGGGGGGGGCTCACGAATTTTAGCGCGACGAAGGCAGGCTGTGCAAGCTTGTGGCGGGTGATGTCGAGCATCCCCGTGGAGGCCCCTTGGCACCGAGGATCTGCTTGGGGTGGGGCTCATGAATTTTAGCGTGACGAAGGCAGGCTGCGCAAGCTTTTCCCAAGTGATGTCGAGCATCCCCGTGGAGGCCCCTTGGCACCGAGGATTAGCTTGGGGTGGGGCTCACGAATTTTAGCGTGACGAAGGCAGGCTGTGCAAGCTTGTGTTGGGTGATGTCGAGCATCCCCGTGGAGGCCCCTTGTCACCAAGGATCTGCTTGGGGTGGGGCTCACGAATTTTAGCGTGACAAAGGCAGGCTGTGCAAGCTTGTGTGGGGTGAGGTCGAGCATCTCGTGGAGGCTCCTTGTCACCGAGGATCTGCTTGGGGGGGGGCTCACGAATTTTAGCGCGACGAAGGCAGGCAGTGGAAGCTTGTGTCGGGTGATGTCGAGCATCCCCGTGGAGGCCCCTTGGCACCGAGGATTAGCTTGGGGTGGGGCTCACGAATTTTAGCGTGACGAAGGCAAACAGTGGAAGCTTGTGTCGGGTGATGTCGAGCATCCCCGTGGAGGCCCTTTGGCACCGAGGATTAGCTTGGGGTGGGGCTCACGAATTTTAGCGTGACGAAGGCAGGCTGTGCAAGCTTGTGTCGGGTGATGTCGAGCATCCCCGTGGAGGCCCCTTGGCACCGAGGATGAGCTTGGAGGGGGCTCACAAATTTTAGCGTGACGAAGGTAGGCTGTGCAAGCTTGTCCCGGGTGAGGTCGAGCATCCCCGTGGAGGCACCTTGGCACCGAAGATCTGCTTGGGGTGGGGCTCACGAATTTTAGCATGACGAAGGCAGGCTGTGCAAGCTTGTGTTGGGTGATGTCGAGCATCCCCGTGGAGGCCCCTTGGCACCGAGGATCTGCTTGGGGTAGGGCTCACGAATTTTAGCGTGACGAAGGCAGGCTGCGCAAGCTTTTCCCAAGTGATGTCGAGCATCCCCATGGAGGATTGCTAGAATGTGAGCAGTGAGCAGTGCGGTGTGAGCAGTGAGCAGTGCGATGTGATTTTTTACTTGGATGCGGTATCCTATGACCACGGAATTTGGGTGTAAGAAGGTGTGAAATTTGGCTAAGCATGGTGCCCATATCCGTGAAAAAAAAAAATAATTGTTGGCAATAGGGGGATTCTAATTCGTGGAAATAAGTCCTTTAAAGTACTCGAAGAAAAATGGATGGATGATGGATAGGTAAAGATGAATGCGGATGAATGCGGATGAATGAAAAATTCCAAAAGAAAAAAAAAATGTAATTATGAGTGGGACATGATTGTCGCCCCTTTTCTCTAATTTTGCTTGAAGGCCAAAAAGGCTCCTCGGTACCAAAGAACCCTATTGGCCTCCACAAAAATTTAGAGGTCCGAAAGGCCTCCTTGGCACCGAGGAGGCCTTTTGGCCTTCACAATTAAAATGTGAAGTTCAATGGTTTTTTTTTAATGGTACAGATTTATTAGGGGCATATATAATGTTTCCTCAAAATAAGATTCAATTTTTTTTTTGGGTTCAAGTAGATTGAGCTCTATTTGAACCCTACCTCATCAAAAGTTTCTATTTCTTGGGATTAGGGTGGTTGTCCTGAGGTGCGTAATTTTTTCTAAAAAGATTTAATGATCCAGACTATCAAAATCTTTTTGCTACGACCGCAAGGGCATCATTTCAGCCAACTACTCGTTAAGGGGTTACTGAACATTTTACAATATGCGCAGTCACAGAAGTTGGAGGTAAACAATATAAAAGAATTAAGTAGATAGAAAGAGATATGATTTAATGCATTGTATGAATTTCTGAGAACACAAAAAAGGCTTTGTGAGGATGGTGTCTGAGACAAGTGACAAATGATATAAAACACATTGAAAGAGTCCAATATCATGAAGTTCCAAAGGTATGAAAGCAATATAAGACAATTAGAGGAGACAAATTACCAAAATAAAGTGTAGTGGTCTTTTTAGTCTCACTACCTGGAATTAATGAAAGCGTACAATGAAAATAGTCAAGACTTGGAAACACAATCTGAACTGCTACAACACAGAGAAGATGCGCAACTTGAAGTGGCACTAGAACTGCTCTCAGTGCTGCCACTGCTAGTAACAACAACAACAACCTCCTTTGCCTCATAGTCAATGTATCTACGCACATTCGGGTCATACCGAGGTAAAGTCTGGACTTCCGTACGACTATCCACGTTCGCTAGGTCGATGGCCATTGCCTCTATGTAACATGGTAAAGACAACAGACTTGGAGGACTGGGAAAAAGGTCTACCAACCTGCAGAGGTGGAAACATAGAAAAGAAATTAATTACTATTTATGAATGAAACAAAATTTAAACGGTTTTAAATCAAAAAAGGGTAGGACTTACGTACACATGCGATTCTTTGCAATCCTCTTTGTAGGCGTCTCCTTTGCGGTGCCTTTCGGGGCTGGTGGTTCTTTTCGTTTTTTCCCCATGGAGCCTTCGGAGGAAATTGCAGTAGTGAGTGGAACTTGAATAGCCTCAAAGATTTCTTCATCGGACTCGAGAGCAATGAGCTGACGCCCACTTCGACGGCAAGCGTGAACGCTGGAGCCTAAGAAAAACAAATACGTCGAGTAAAAACAAGAACAAATTGATGAAGGGGCAGAAATAATCATAAATTTAAAACAAATTAAAAGTGAAGATTGTACCAGTTGATGCATTGGAATCCAGCACTACATCCCCAGGTTTGGAAAAGCTCTCAATAAGGAGTTGCATAAGAACTGGGTCTTTCTCACGAGCTCCTCTCCACATTTTATCCCCATTCTTCAAGGCCGTAGTCGAGTTAGTGTAGTTGTAAAGGGCAGCTTGCCCCACAATATCACTGCCCAAATTACTGAGATCCCGATTGACTTCAACGGAGAATTTGGACTGAAGAGGAATGTCAAAGTATGATTCCTTCACGTAGAGGATAATCCAAAACCGCTTAGTCTGGAAAAGAAATATACGAAATGAGGAGAAGACAAATCATAACGTCCATAAGGATTAAGGACACAAAATAAGAAGGATACAAGGAGAAAACAATGGAAGGGGAAGGCATGAAACTATTAGCGTGCGATTGTGGTTTCTGTATGATGTGAGTAGCATATCGTTCATGCCCCACCAATCATACAACGTTGTGAAACCATAAGCTTCTGCAAGGGCATCCGTTGCTTGCCGGACATCTGGAATATCAGGGTGGAAAAGCATAACCGCCCCATCATCTTGGAGCATGACACGAGCCACCTCAAAAATGGACTCTGACCAATCCTCTGCCAATGCATTCCATGTGGGAACCGAAGCTCCTATATTTGGGATTGGAAGACCATCTGGCACATCTGCCACGATAAGATCAAGGCAAGCCTCTCTTTTGGGCACACCACCAAGGAGTTGTTGATGACTACGATCCACCTATGCAAGTACCAACACAAAGATAAAGATCTTTAGAACATGTAAGGGCACATGACAGAGAATAAAACAAAGAAATCAAGGAAATACAGAAGAGTAATGGGGCCAAACCTTCTGAGCAAATGACAAGAGCTGTGAAAACTCAGGGGAGGGTTGCTTGTTGAGGACCATGAACTGCGTGATAGAGTGGATAGAAGTCTTCAATAGGAGGACTTTGGCATGTACTCCATGTGCGTCAATGCGGTTATAAGTCTTCTCATAAAGCTCAGATGGTGCAAAGATCTCCGTGGACATTGATAGCATTTCTGGTGGACAATGTGTTGGATTATTAAACGTGCCAAGGTTAATGGGGGCCACAGAAATAGTCTCCAAAGGACTCATAACAACAACAACTTCTGTCTTACCCTTGCTTTTTGAACTACTATCCCTGGCCTCCTTGGTCTCAACCGTCTTCTTTGTCTCCATTGTGTTCTTCGGTGCCTTTAAACCTTTTCTGTCTTTGCCTTTCTTGGAAGTTCTCTTCATCTCTTGCTCAGATGCGGTGTCCTCACTCATGTCTGCATCAGAATCCTTCGCAGCCAATTGGGTTGAGGAAGCATGAAGAGCCTTTTCAGCTTCTTCCTTGCTTGGAACAAACTTCTTCGGGCACTCTAAATACCATGGACATGCAGTGTGCTCAATAGAGTTGAAACCACGAACCTGCCCAGGTGTAAACATATATGCATCTTTCAAGGTTTTCTCCAACCAAGCTCCAAATAATTTTGGAAAAGACTTCTTCTCGATTGCTTTCTTTCCAAGGAGCTCTCTTTTGAAATAGCTTTAACAAAGAATAATGCAAGGTTAGAAAACAGTTTGTTAATTCTGAACAGCTAAGAACGTAAGGGCTTGAGGTATCAAGTAAGCCATTGATGGTGACACAACACAAAACTATCTAATTACTCTGTTATCCATTGTCAATGTCTAGAATTCAACACGTTCAAGTCAACACAAGAAGATCAGCTTCGTCATTGAAACTAAACTAGAAAATTACTCCAACAAAAAATGGCCATGGACCTCCAACAATTGAACACAGAAACAACTTCAAAGCAGTCAAGCCTCCCAAAGTGTAGACCTACAGAGATTGCCCTTGTTCAGTCCAGTTCAGCAGTAAGTTACAGGTGTCACCAAAACAGCCTCTTTGGTATCAAGGATCTCGTTACAAAAATTCCCCTTGTCCAATCCAGTTCAGCCGTAAGTCACAGTTGTCACCAAAACAGCCTTTTTGGTACCAAGGATCCCGTTACAAAAATTCCCCTTGTCCAATCCAGTTCAGCCGTAAGTCACGGTTGTCACCAAAACAGCCTCTTTGGTACCAAGGATCCCATTATAGGAATTCCACTCGTTCAGTCCAGTTCAGCAATTAGTTACGGGTGTCACCGAAACAGCCTCCTTGGTATCGAGGAACCCATTCAATATCCAGGGGCTACGAGAATCTAACATTTGATCCACATTCGGTCACATGAAATTTCATTTGAGAAGGTCACAAAGAAATTCACCGGTACTGCAGACGTTGCATTGCTCGTTTAGCTCCATCTTGAGAGAGAAATGGCTTTGATCGAGAGTATTCTCCTGACTTTCGGAAAAAGAAAAAGAAAGCGTGATCCCACAAAATTATGTGATATTTTTCAATGTACTCTTCAATTTCGTCCACATCATCTCTTGCTTTCCAGTCCACCATAATCTCCTCTGACTACATTGTCTTGTTCACAGCTTGAACGGTGACAAACTCCAACTACAAGCACAATTAATAAACAATTTAGTTGCATTACAAGTACAAGTACATTAACATACTATCTAGCGGCTCAGATCAGGTGATTATGTATAGGAAACATTTCAATTGAAAAACCTTACCTGAGCCCAGAAAGCAGCCTTCGTCAACCACGCTTCGAATTTATCGTCTGTGACACCAACTGCAGGAAATCGCAATGCTAGATGATTCAAATCTCCAAAGGTCCACCAATTCAACCACTTCACCTTGAACTGGGGTTCTACAATTGTCGCTGAAATCTTCTGGAGTTTCTCAAGTGACATCTCAGGTTTCTCGAACTGGCTCCAGTGGTAATAAATCTGGAATTCATACATAAAGGATTCATCGGTCAATAGATAATAACTTCATCAAATTTACAAATTCTTCTAATTACATAAATCGAAGTCAATTCCACAAAATATCAATTTTAGGGATCAAATTTTAAATAAGACCTGAAGCTTGCAGTTTCAGGAATATACTACAAATGCACCTGTTATTATTTCAAGTCTTGTTGTCGGAAAAGAAATCACAAATCCACGAATGCCAGTAGAATTGCATAAAGTGCACATTCATCATGAACACATCTCCTAGTAAAGTGAATAAAAATGATGACAAAAAATTTGCTTACCGCTTCTAGGAATTTGGGGCCATGCTTGGGATTTACCACACTTATCATTCTCTCAAACTCGGATCGGTAGGACTTCACTCTTGCCTGTGAGGCACTTTCCATTGCATCGTGTATACCACGAGCAGTACGGTCTGCCTCTGCTGTCTTCTCCATATACATTCTTGCGGCTTCATCTGCAGCGGCAGAGACATCTTGCTGCAAATAAGAAGTCACAAATAAGACTGCATTCCAGGAATTATGAAAAAAACTTCAACATAACATATTGGCGTGAGAAAAATTCTTATCCGATTCAAGAATTTGATGAAGACATCGGAAGTAACTGGATACCATGGGTATGGTTTTGGGCGATTCTCACAGGCTTTGTACTCATCCGCTGTAAGTAACTCTTTGAAATCAAGTAACTTCAAAACCCCATACGAACTTATGCGATGCAATTTATGTACAAGGTTTGTCTTGACATGCGCATTCTCTGTGGACCTAGAAAATAGTCCAGACGAGTTAGTCATTAAATAAAAAACAATGACACAAAATGAGCTTAGAAGAAAATTTAGATAAACATACCTGTTTACGTCGTTCATTGCATTCAGAAGAGTGCCAGTACTGCCTTTGGATGTGAGGAGTATAGAGTCCACGGAATAATGCCACTCTGCCTCATCAGAATGCAATCGTGAGATATACTTACTCCAGGCTTAGAACCTATGGTTCCCATCCCAGATAAAAAACATATGGCCGGATAGAGAAGACAAGTGAACATTTTCAGTTAATTGTCGCTCAAATTCTTTGTTCTCTATATGCCAATGCGAGTCCCAACTCCCCATAATTTCCTCAGTAACGAGTTGAGAATTCCCTGCATCATCTGATATGGATACGTAAAACACCCGGTTGCCTTCGCGATAGCCGTGGACAAACTCCGCCTCCAAACGCCTAACATCAAAGTGAAGAAGTGGTCGAACCAACGGCAGTGGAATCATTCGACAGAGTGGAATTTTCAAGCAAGAGGAATCAACTGGCTTGAATTGCAATTGCTGTATTATAGAAATGGAATCAAGCTTGTCCTTCACCCTAAAGGCGTTCTCTGCCTCTTCAATGCTGAGGCCAGCAACCATATCGTTTGCCAAACTCTCCTCATTTCTTGAGGTAGCTTCCTCACCCACAGTCAGGAGGTCTTGCAATTTGACACCAGGGGCTTCCAAAAGTGTCTCAGACACCCCACCGTTTGTAGCTCCAACGTCTTCATCATCGACACTGTGTATTGGCTGTAGCTGCACAGCACCGTCATCGCCATCATTTTGCAAGAACATATGCTCTGGCTCCTTCATCTCGACTTCCATCTGTCCCAACGTTATCGAAGCAGCCAATTAGTAAATAAACAATAGACCATCTTCTTGTTGTCCGGATCTGATATAATGCAAACGTTAGCTTACCTTAGAACCATCGCCCAAAGAGATTGATTCACACGCAGCAGCTTCTTCATCTCCCATCTACAAAACAACCAAATATTAACAATATCGATTAGAAACCAGTTAATATTAGGATGCGATGATGATAGGAAATCCTTGCAGCTCAGAAATGAGTCTTCCTGGATTGAGCCACGGGAACCGTTGATAAGGTAATATCGCCAGTGTATCGCAAACATAAAATATCAACTTGGACTATCAACCTCGCTGCCGAAGAGGACTGCGAAGACTGGGAAAAGAAGAATATTATGAGATTCCTCTTTCTAAACACTAAACTGAAGGAAAAATAAATGACTGATAACTTTCATGGACTTGGTAGCCCAGTCTCATCACGATTTGCCCATTGTGCCAAGGAGTGCTTGATGATCTCTATCGTTGAAATCTAAAGTTCAACAACTATGAAACCCGGTCACGCCAGCATTTCGGGCTTGTCGTCACAAAAAAATTCATGAGCCAGCACAGCTTGCACAGCTTGGACAAGCCTACACAGCCTGCCTTCGTCACGCTAAAATTCGTGAGCCCCACCCCAAGCTAATCCTCGGTGCCAAGGGGCCTCCACGGGGATGCTCGACATCACCCAACACAAGCTTGCACTGCCTGCCTTTGTCACACAGAAATTCGAGAGACCCCTCCAAGCAGGTCCTCGGTGCCAAGGGGCCTCCACAGGGATGCTCGACATCACCCGACACAAGCTTCCACTGCCTGCCTTCGTCACGCTAAAATTTGTGAGCCCCCATCCAAGCAGATCCTCGGTGCTAAGGGGCCTCCACGGGGATGCTCGACATCACCCGACACAAGCTTCCACTACCTGCCTTCGTCGCGCTAAAATTCATGAGCCCCCCCCCAAGCAGATCCTCGGTGACAAGGAGCCTCCATGAGATGCTCGACCTCACCCCACACAAGCTTGCACAGCCTGCCTTTGTCACGCTAAAATTCGTGAGCCCCACCCCAAGCTAATCCTCGGTGCCAAGGGGCCTCCACGGGGATGCTCGACATCACCCGACACAAGCTTCCACTGCCTGCCTTCGTCGCGCTAAAATTTGTGAGCCCCCCTCCAAGCAGATCCTCGGTGCCAAAGGGGCCTCCACGGGGATGCTCGACCTCACCCGACACAAGCTTGCACAGCTGCCTTCGTCACGCTAAAATTCGTGAGCCCCCCCCAAGCTCATCCTCGGTGCCAAGGGGCCTCCACGGGGATGCTCGACATCACCCGACACAAGCTTGCACAGCCTGCCTTCGTCACGCTAAAATTCGTGAGCCCCACCCCAAGCTAATCCTCGGTGCCAAGGGGCCTCCACGGGGATGCTCGACATCACCCGACACAAGCTTCCACTGCCTGCCTTCGTCGCGCTAAAATTCGTGAGCCCCCCTCCAAGCAGATCCTCGGTGCCAAAGGGGCCTCCACGGGGATGCTCGACATCACCCGACACAAGCTTGCACAGCCTGCCTTCGTCACACCAAAATTCGTGACCCCCATCGGTGGATCCTCCGTTCGAAGGGGGACTCCGTTGAGCAGGATAAAATAAAAAATTAACGGCTTTAGGGTTGCATCGAAAGCTGTTAGCGACCTGGGAGTAACTACAATTTCTAACATTCGAGAAATCCAACGTGATTCAGATCAATCACTTCGCAATACCCTAGCGCGTACTTTACGAAATGTGCATCAGAACAAGGAGAACATTGGGACTTTGTACCTCGAAATTTGAATAGCTTGCGACACCACCAACACCAAAAGAGCATAAACACGTTCATGGATTTTGTAACTGCGTCTTACCTCTGATCGCGATCGCCTGCTGAGAGAAGTCCCTGCAAGCAGAGAGTGAAATCGATTCTCTCGATGACCGAGCAAGAAGAGAGTGGAGTCGCTTCTCTCGATGACCAAGCAGGAAGACAATGAAATCCCTTCTTCCGATTCTAAAGCTTCCGGCATCAACCCTAACGCTATCTCGAAAGCCAGAATTATCGTGACGCTCTCTGGGGTTCTAGCCACGGATGTTTTCTATCCATTATCCCGAACTAAAACGTCCGTCACCTTGTCTGGTTCAAGGAAGTTCCAGTTGGTCGCCAAGTTCCAATTCCGCGGGATCAGGGGTTTTGCAAACATTCTGTGCTACATAACTAGTTTACAGTACAGTATCATATTTTACACGGCTTAGCATCAATATTGTTCTCTCTAATAGTACCGCAATGGCAAGAATGAAATACTCTGGAATTCCAATTCTGTCCAGGGTTGCATTAGGAATGAATCCCATTCAATTAGTCCCTTGAATTAGACCAATTCGGTATTTCATGAACAATAACATGATCGATTTATTCCTTCGTTCGAACACTTGTTCTAATGTTTTCTAAGGTTCACTGCATGTTGAAGTTGCTATACTAATCTCCGTTTCAGCAATAATGATATACAACAAGAACCTAGATAAATTCATATCATAACCCATCAAGGACCAAGGCATTTCTCTACTGAAACAAGTTGAAACTACCATTAATAAAGCAAATAGTAAAACCTTGAATACATTATTTTATTGAATTTCACTTTGCCCAAAAAAACAAGAATCTCCTAAACTTCCTTATGGCAAACCCAAATGAAATGAATCAAGGCTTTCTAGATATACAAAAACATTAAGAATGGCCAAAAAATACTAGAATAAAGAGATCCATTTTTTGCAAATTATTGCCAAGCAGCCCCAAGTCCCTCTTGTCCCTTGTTTTGATTACATTTGGTCGTATCTTTGGATCCTGGGTACCGGCTTGAAAACAATTTTATGACTACAAAGCTTATGAATTTCAGCCTGTCGCTACCTTTCCATAAACGCATTTGGCCCCCTATGGGAAAACAGTTCTTCAGAGGTTTAGCACTTTATCCCAGCTGTACCTACAGGGTTCAATAGTGTACATTATCTCCGGAATTATCATTCAATGTATAAGGGTAAAATTCACGGCATTGTGACCCCATCATCTCATCTAAGTTTAAAAATAATACTCTACGACTGGATTCTTACTAAGTTCACCTTCTCAGTTTTGATCAATGAAGTACAGGTTCCTCTAAAATGGCTAAGGTCTTGAAGGGTTAATACATATTCAGAAATACAAAACAACTTCAGTTGGATACAATACAAAACCACTTTAGTTGGACTACACAACCATTCAAGTTCAAGTTGACAATCATTTAAGTTCAAGTTCAAAATTATTTTAGATTAATACCACCACCACTTAAGTCTAGGTTTATCGGTCATTTTTATAACATTAACACAAGGTGTCCACTCATTTGACCAACATTATTATTTTCATAGCCTCCTGGTATGGGAAGAAGTATAACTGATGCAATTGTAGAAGGAGTTAACTATGACTATAAAGTGTGTATCACTAGTACAATAGAACTTCATTCAGAAAAGGCAAATTTACCATAATAATAGGCTGCAACTCAAATATGACCCGAACAACCCCTTCCATCAACACCATGATTAACCAAAACATAAAAGAATGACATGGATTTTACAACTCACCTCTAGAAATTTGTCCAACGTACTTCTTTGCAAACCGGGTAATTGAGTTGATGATTCAAACTCCTCGTCTGCAGCACTACGGTGTTGCCCTCTTCCATCTTCAAAATGAACTCTTGAGTCGAACTATGATTCTAAGAAATCGTTCTTGGAATTGTCATTGACGCTACCACTCTCAATACTGCCCCCCTCTACTTTGGCACCACCACCCAGACTCTCAAATGCTGCAGCCAAAGATGTCCCCCTCGCTTCTCCAAACCTGGTCTGATAACGTCAGGCCATTCTAGAATTCTGAAGTTGTTTTCTAGTGGAAAACTTGAGACCTCTCCTCCGTGACTTTCTCTGTGGACCTTCTTGCATTACTCCCTACCTATATGGCCACTACTATTGACCCACATAACTGCTTGCATCATCTGCTTATCCCTAGTCTTCCACTTTTAATTTCTAAACTGCCATGTAACTGACTTCTTACTAACTAGCTTATAGTCACTAATTTAACTAGTACACCGCCGAATACCTTTTCAAAAACCAAATTCATCAATGCCTGACTGCATTTTGAATGTTCCTGCTATCTAGTTTGCTTGGAATTCTAACTGTTACCAAATCTAAACTATATTTTTGTAACGGCACTCTTTAAACACCTCTGACAACCGCCCACAGGCCATCCATGATTTGAATGAAGCCATATGCCGCTTCTATTAAAATTAAAATTCACCAAGATACTAAATCACCCTAAATTGCCACATACCTGTTTTCTCAGTAATGTAATTTGTTTCCGTTTAACCGCTCCAGAGTATTTGATCTTCTATACAATTCCATTACCCTCGAGTATGCTACATTCTCTACAAGACAAGGCCTCCAAACAAAGCACGACATCTTCGCAATCCAATATCCTGTACTCAATCATTATGACCATGGCCTCCATTCACGGTGTGGACGGCTCTGTTCCTTTGTCACTTCCTGTAGATGATGATGGTGTCGTATGGATCTCCGAAACAATGCTCTCTCAACGCTTTAGATTACTTCAAACATCCATGTGGTTAGAGCAGGAAGTTTATGATGCCCAAGGTGTAGAAGTAGTTTCAACAGTATTGCAGAAGAAAAGAATTAAGGATGGAGAGCTAACCTGGAGACTTCCGGCTGGGAAATTTAGAGTTCTGGGCTATCCAATGAACAGTCCTTCAGTTTTTTCTCCAGAGTCTAGGAAGTCCACAATCCACACATCATTCCCAACTTCTGTCAAGCTTGAGGGCTCTGAGAATGACACCATTCTTTTGAGTGAGTCATCTGATGACGATGTTGTTCCTAGATATCGAGTCCCGGAGTATTCTTTTCTCTCTCCTATCACTGAAACCGTCGTAGAACTTGAAGAGAGCGGATCGCAATCCCTATCGAGCTTGCCCTCGCTAAATTCCCGACCGCCTTTACCTCGTTCTAAGGAAACCTCTTCCGTTCTTGAGTGCCTTAGGCAATTGCAAACTAGACCACGTGGGAAGAATGACCTGAAGTTCTTAAATCTAGATACTCTACGTTGCAAAAAGGTCAAGTACCTACCACCGGAATTTAATGGGGATGTGCTTTTCGAGCTCCCTCTTCTTCCTTCTTCTACTTCTCCATCTATAGCTCGCCAAATGGAAGGCATGGATAAACGGTTTGATGGACATGCATGGACCAAAACGTACACAACTAACATTGTGAATGATTTTGGGCTCACGTTTCGATCTTCTAGTTGTGTTGGTCACCTATAATGTAAGAACACCGCTTGCCCGAGGTTACGTCGCAACGGCTCACATAACGAAACAGATTGGGAGGGCCTTTCGCCGCACGTCTTTCCTTTTGGAGATATCCCTCCGCTGAACTCGACCCTAGTTTGCCGGATCTGTAAGTCTCCTCCATCTTGCCTTGGATCATGTCCGTCTAAAATGTATTATGTTGTCAATAAAACTGGTATTGGTAGGGCTTGCATCCATATTGGTACACACCAACATCCTATTGCTAAGGGCACTTGTCGCGAATCCGTTGAGAAAGTCATTGAACTTGTAAGTAACGAAGTCTCTAAAACTCCTATTGCGAAGAACTCTGCCATTGCTCTAGCTGCTAGTAAGGAGTTCTTGTCAAATGAGATCTTTGCACTTGACCGGGAGGACACGCCCGAACTGCTTCGTGGAGATTCCCTAGTCAAGGTTATGGAGAAGTTTCGGATTCTTAGTTCTCCAAACATCAGAAATGCTATCTCTTCCTTCCGACCGACTGCTAATGGAGGACCACTTGACAATATCATCAAATTGAAGTTGAAGAGTCCCTACGCATATATCCAAGACAGTGTCTTTCTAGGACAAGGTCAAGAGAAGGTGTACCTGTTCAAAATGTCGGAAGAAGGCCCGGGCAGCGGTGTCGACCTCGTCAAACGTATGCAACTTGGTGGAGACCTCCAGAACTCTTGGATCATGTTTGACCACGTCAAACGAGTAAGGGGCTGGACTACAATGGCCGCCCATGTCTAAGACTCTGAGTACTGCCGTGTGATGAGCATCGCCGTCTGTGATATGCAGAGCGAGGATGTCGAATCCCAGAAGTTGATGTGGCAGTCGTTGAACAAGTTGATGGCACGCCACGGAATCCCGAACCCTAACTTCAAAGGCTTCATGGCGGACAGCACCCAAGCAAATTGGAACACTGTCCGTGTCATCTACGGGAATGGCGACCCAACTGTGAAGATGGTGGACAAAGAAAGATCTTGTCTGCTTCATTGGGTGACATCCCTGAACAGACACACCAGTAAGCTCATCAAACCGGAGTTTCGAGAACAACATGTCCGCCTTTGCCGACAATACAAAGACGCCAAGACATTTGAAGAGGCGGAAGAACTTTACCTCGGCATCAAAGGTTGGTGGCTCTCATCGCGTGCGGCCTCTGAAGATGCAGTGCGTGAATTGGACGATTGGTTGGATTTCTGGCACTTCCGTTATCGCCAGTGGGGAGGCTTCATGGACATGGTATAACCCTAAACCCTTTAACCCTTATTTCTAACTCCGGTTCCCCCACTGCAGCTATACTTGTTAAGCCTAACTCTAAACGAATCATCTTCTTTCATTTCAAGCACTATTGTATTAAAGCCTTGAATGTGTGCCGTGTAATACAAAAATTAAACAATGAGCAATTGGCGGAAATGCCATCCTGCAACCTTGCGGAGACAGTGCACAACAAGTGGTTGCAAATGTCGGGCAACTGGGGGACTTGCCTCTATGTAGCTACGACGGACAACATGATGCGTGCCATGATGCAATCCACCAATTATTGGGCGTTCCTTCAAGGTCATGCATCCGACACTGGGCCCCACCTCGATGAGCTTCGTCTTCGGGCTGCCAGAAGGTCGAACGGCCCGGTAAAAATTGCTGCCGCAATTAGCATGCTTCCTGGGACAGATAGATTCACCACTAGGGTTCCGCACTTGGAAGGAGAAGAGGTCTTTGGATCAAGCAAACGAAAGTTAGATTTGCCATTCGGATCAGATGAAGACTCCCACCGCCATGACAAAGTTAATTTCTCCCATCCCCGTGTTCAAACCCGTTCAACGCGAGCCCGAACTGACGCTGGGACTTCGAACATCATTGCCACTCCCACTGAATCTATTCCATCCTATCTTCCGCATGCTACTTCTATTCTTGAGACAGAGTGCAATCCATTGCAATGGCACATTGCACGTTGTAAGAAGGTGAAGAAGAAATGTTACAGCGTTCAAGTGGGGCAGAAGAAAAAATGTGGTGCACTTGTCTGCAAGGATAAGAGGAATGGTACTCCTGCTCCAACTTATAACGGTCGCATGACCGAGTATGGAAGTAGGGCAATCATCATTTTTGATTTCTGGTTTTGTCCCGATGATATCTTGCGATGTGTTCATGGATCCAAACTCAAGTGGGTGTATGACTGGCCCGTTCTTCCAACGATTTGGCTTGTTGCTCGTGGCACCCATTTGACAAAGGGTGAGATCCTCATTCTGGAAGAAGGAGGCTTTCAACTACAAACGAAAGACTTTGACATGTCTCCCCAATGCCTCTTCCATAACTCATCCACATCAGCTATTGCGGACATTGTAAGTCCAAGGCCGTCAGACGGTGCTTCACATCCTACCAAGCGATATGGCAGGACCATCAAGCGCTCTGAAGGTGCCCCTACTGTAGACCATCGCAACAAGTGGGAAACAGCCCGAAATGTCAAGGCTATTGTGAAGAACGTGACGCCAATTCCATATCCCGGTTATGGAAGAATCATTACCATGGATTCAGGTATCTATCCCAAACAGAAGACATATATTGTTGCTTTATGTGACTTTCCGTCTTGCACGTGCGAGGATTTTGTTACAATGAGCAGTGGAGCATTGGGCAAACGAAAAGCGTGGGTGAACTGCAAACACTTGTATTATGTCTACCGATTCTTGTGCAAGGCAAACTCTGAGGACGACAAGTACATACATGCACCAAGTCTTAGCTTTGATGAAGTACAAACCCTACTCCGCCATAGTAATCTCTAAGTTTTTTCTTTCTTGGTCATAATAGTCCTGGCAAGTCATTGCCCCTTTTTATTGCTTATGTCTAGGATTTCTGAAAAATTGGGAGGGCCAAAAGGCCTCCTCGGTGCCGAGGAGGCCTTTTGGCCTTCACAATGAACTTGTGAAGTTAAGTGTTTTTGTTCTTTTTTTGGTAAAATTTTACCAGAGCATAAATGATGTATTCCTGGACATAAAATCCTATTTTCTCCATTCGTGGAAAAGAGAAAAATACAAAAAAAAGTATATATATATATTCTCTTACATATTGGGCCTAAATTGCTCTTTGGTAAAGAAGAATGTTTTATCCATTCTTTTAGATCTTGTAGTTCACTAATCCATCTTATGCAACAGAAGGTAGATTTTTCAGTGTAATATCTAATGGGTTCTTGTCACCCAAGGTTCACCTTTTGTACCCACTGAAGTTTATGTGGTTCATTGAGTTGTTTTTCCAACAATGGATGAAATCCTAAACTCCGTACCCAAAACGTCGTACATGTAAAAAGTCTGTACATCCACAAAATATATCATCCAAAAATGTTCATCCAATCAGCGGTATGAAGTATTCAATTCCATTCTTAAGTTGGATTAGAGATGTTCTCAAAATTCAACATTTTCTTTCATGTGAGGGAATTTCATCGCCCATTAGCGCCTGGAAAATCACTTCAAAACATTTCTAAACCACGGTAATGGGTTACAAAAAATATTTTTTTAATAAAATTTAATAAAATATTTAATAAAAAAAAAAAAAAAAAATTTAAATCTTCTCCAAAATTATAATATTTCAGGTCAATTTTGACCTCACTGCTCACTACCCACTGCTCACCGCTCATCGCTCGCATTCTAGCGTCGTTGTAGCCTAGAGTATTGCACCTGTAACCAAGGAGCTCTAGATGTGACATCCCACATTGATTCCGATTCTGACATTCTTATATTTTGTTGCGGGAATTACATGCCTCTGACACAGAGGTGCACTTGTAGACTTTAAGGTAGCCGTAGGTTACATTGTGAAGAAGGTTGGATATTTGGTATCTTATGCATTATTATTAAAATTCAACTAGACCACCTGATGCCTGATGTGACTACCGTATATGTATATACCATTCTTTAATGATTTGGTGTTGACACTCATGAAATGGTTATTGTTGTGCATCCAATGTGTAGGTTTTGCAGAGTAAGAGTCAAGTAGGCTCTTCTACAAGGTTGTCTTTTCCCACTGTGGTGGATGATGCACCAATACCTTCGGTTGAGTTTGCGGAGGTGAACAAGTTGGAAGATGACAGCCTTCCTGGAATTGGTCAGGACATGTTGGAGGACGATATTAGGAAGATTCAAAAGCTAGACACTATATCAACTATTGCGAGCCTGAAGCTCACTTCTTCTGATTTGTCCAGGATGCGCATTCTGTTATGCCAAATGGTTCCTATGCCAATGGTTTGTCCAACACTACAGTGTGACCTTGTGCAGCTAAAAATCAATTCGCATATGGATACGAGGAGGGAGCAAGAGTCTTCTATGTGTCCATTGTTGATGAATCCAGTCATACTGGAGTGTTCTCAGCCTCAAAGAAGGAAGAATGGGGACCTCTGTAGAACCAAGTGAACGATAAGTTCAATGCCCAACTTCTTTCTCAGAGTGTCCTCAGGCATTTAGTGGACCACAAGTTCTTTGTTTGCGACGGCAATCACCGCCGAATCACTTGGATGAACCATATCCAGCAGAAGCACCCCGCTGCCATTAAGTGGCACTATGATGTGGATACAATTGTCCTAGACACGAGGAGTCAAATCAGCACCACCATGTAGGCTATGCACGACATTAATCAGTAATTACTTTCCACTATTCCAATTTCAGTACTTTCAATTTTTTGATTATTCAGTCTGCGAGAGTATACTATTTTATGATATTTGACTCCATGCATTTTTTGTCTATGTAGGCCAATAGAGAATTCTCACGTCAAGACAAGTCTGGTGCATACACTATATCGTGTGCAAAAGTATGGGGTCATGGACATCGAGAAATTTCATGAGCTGTTGACATCCGAGGAATTTCAAACCTGCAAATAGTACAACCGCCTGTCCTGGTACTCCATGCCTCTCAACGTGTTTACGTCGTTCATTTTTAAGGTATATTTTCAAACATTCTGTGTATTGAGTGCAAATGATTTGAGAAAGACATTGTTTATGGAAGTCGTCACAAGTAATATTCTTTTTTGGCGTCGAACAGCAAGAGATTTCGGTTGCGGCTAACCTTGCTGTTCGGAAGTATCATGGGGATACTCCTAAAGAGGACGTCACATGGGATGGAGTTGCAGCTACTATGAGGAAGTCTATCAAAAAGGCCAAGGCCTCCAACTGACAAAAGCTGTCTAAAATTGTTTCCGTGGCGACTCCAACTTTTGGACTTGAGTTCTTGTAGGAGGTAAATGTCTAATCTGCATTGTATGGTCGGCTTATCATGTTTAAAAACCCATGTACTCTGTCTAACAAGTGATTTTTGTGCGGTCCATGCAAATTGAGAGGCACTACACTTTAAATGTAGTACTGGAATTAACCCTAGAGAAGTTGTATATGATATCATTTGCGAACGCCCCTGCAGCACACAAAGTAAAGTGGCTCAAGTGGATGAACGCATCTACCCCAGCAAGAGAGGTTCGGAAATCCCACCTTGTCCTATCAACGAGGATAAGTTGATGTTGTTTCTTGGAAAGGCTTGTTGGTATGCTGGGGTGAGTACTCCTGCGTTATTTTCTAATTTTACTTTAATTTCTTAGGTAATCATGTACCATCCCTTCCTCGCACACATTGTTTCACTCACTCTATAATTGATTTCCATTGTCCTTGTAGCTGGAGGAGTCAACGATGGCGCTCTTTGATGTCGTTTCCAAGGCTGACAACATCCCCATCAATATGGATGTTTCTACGGAGCCGCAAACTTTACAGGACTATCTTGAAGAATGGAGAATGAAGTTGTGGGACTTGGCCTATACTAGCCTATTCAAGGGATTGGACTCATTTAAGAAGTCAGATACTTTTAGAGACTTCAAAGGAGCTACTCTCACAGTGAAGCGACTGCTCTACAGGTATTGTATTCACAAGTTACTGTTTAGGTAATTTGTCTTAATTAATCAGGTTCTACAAGCATTAGGCAGCCCCACTGATTCTTTTGGTACTCAATGAGGTAGCTAATGATAAAGGTAGTATAAAACGGTCATTAAATCAAATTATTCCAATTCGGTCCCGTACATTCGGATTTGCCAAAATGTAGGCTGTCGTCTAGGGCATTTTGGTACCAAGAGGCCCTGTAAGGAGTTCTACGTTCTGCAATATTTTTGACGATATGAAATTCAATTGAGGTTGTGATTTATTGATTAAGATACGTGGAACATACATGGCCACAAGGTAGGTAGCCTCATCCGTGTCACGGTATTGAGAAGGCGCTTCAAAGTGGTCACCTCATGCACCATCACTTTGTTGTTAGAATTCTTCAATATATTTTTTATCTATTTCTTATATCTGTCTTTTCCAGGTAACTATTTCAAGTTTGAATTATATGTAAAAAAGGCGATACAGAAGACGGATTACTGCTTTTTTTGACCACTTAGTTAGACAAATCCTTGGACGAGTGCATGTTTTCTGCGACGCAGTTGCAGAAGTGGCCCTCTCCCAATCTACAGGCGTGCCCGTGGTACCTAGAGTACAACTTGGGCACCACTCCACCTGAAGAGGAAGAACTCTTCAAGAGATTGAAGGAGACTGCAGACGTAGAGCCGAAGTTTGATGAATTCACGGAATTGGATCCCAAGGCTAAAGCAAAGGCAATCGCCAAACAAGATGTAGCGGACAAGAAAAAGACGAAGAAGTTAGAGGAGGCTAAGAAGAAGAACAACGAAACCAAGCAAAAGAAGATGGTGGCGAAAGTAGAGAAAAAGGCGAAGAAGGCCAGAAACAAGGGAATGAAGTGGAAGGCCAAGACACCATTGGAGGAACCGGCTACAAGCGCTGCCAAGATGAAGGATACATCCTTTGGCTTCTCACTTACTCAAGAGAGATTGGTGCACAACCTAATACCGACTGCTCCAAACATCGACCCCATCGTGGAAGTTGACGCGTGCATATTGAACTTCTCCTTGAGCCGTCTCGCAGATCATGCCAAGGAGCATGCGAAGGTCAATACCTTCTTGGCTATGGTTCGTTCACTACGTTTTTTCATTGCTTTGTCTGTCAGTGATTCTCTTTCCAATTGGGGTTCCTCAATAGCTCACATGTTTTGAATTTCACATGTAGACCGCATCGCCACTGTCAATACCTTACATTTCATAATAATTTAATATTCTTTCTTCTGAATTTCCTTTGCAACATTCTAGCAACAAGGATCGCTTCTTCGATGATAAACGGAGCATGCAATCCGCTGCCGACTTGATCATCATCGACATTCCAGAAGGCCTCCACGTGCCAATCATTTTCGCACCGCCTGCATTCATTCCCTAGTGGAATGAGTTGCACTCAGAGTGTCTTCTCAGCCTGTTTGACCTTGCCCAAAAGTACCTCGATGATAAAGGTGGGTTACTCTTGATATACCCTAGCTTTTTCAAGGAACATCGAAGTAAGATTAAGGGCCTACTTGAAGAATATAATTTTTGCATACTCGATACATACTTCGGCAACAGTTATCTACATCTCACATCAGTAGTAGATCCAACAAAAACGGTACACACTGTTCTAGCATATTTTTTGTTCAATATGAACTTGTTTATTTCATGCATAGGATTCTAACGGAGGTTATTCTGCAGACTAAGCGCTTCTCCATCTCTCTATTGGTCAAGGACTGTGGCCCAAAGACTCCAGCGGATTTTCCATTCCAGTTTGTTCCATCCCATCACACAGTTGGGTTACAATGGGCAAGGATGACATCCTCACCAACCTATGCTTCAAAGAAGAGTTCTTTATGAATGATAACGTATCTTGGTGAGGCCCTCGGGAGAAGGCCCGACAATTTATGCAGATGCTAGTGGAGGGGTTGACGGAACCAGGAGACATCGTCGTGGACTACACAACGGCTACTGGTAATTTTGATTCATAGTTACTTGAAGATCTCAAGTACTATGCCATGAAGCTCTTTTTTGGATGCAGTGTTCTAATATTTCCTCAACATAATCGCAGGTTCCACTATTCAAGCCAGCCACGCCACGCGTCGTCATATAGTAGCATTTGAGGAGAACAAGGATATCTTCAATGCCCTTATTGGTCCAGTCATGCGTACTACTGCGGTTGTTCGCCCACCACCACTACGAGCAAAGGCAGAGCTTCTCGACTCCAAAGAAGAAGATTTTCATGCGCAATCTGTCAAGAAGACCTCCCAATTCAGTAAGTAAGTTTCACTTTAATCTACTTGTTTGTTTCTTGCAATGGATCTTGCTTTCTTGTATTCTAATGTCTCGTTTCTTGGTGTTTGTAGGAAAGCTAAGGAACTAAGGTTCTCTCACGAAGTCCCGTTTTTTGCTAATTTGGGTTTTTTTCCTAGTCCTCCGAAACCATTTCAGCTACTCGTGTATGCTGAGGCAATTTCTAAGGATTTTGTGACTCAAAATCCGAGACCCACTTATAGGGTCTATTCGGTAGATCCTCTAGCTCTCCAGTCCATAGATGATTGCGCCGTGGAGTTTGACTCACAGACAACAGATGGTGAGGGTAGTTCGGCCTCAGCCCAATCTATGTGACTTTCTCATATCTAGTTCTGTGGATGGATCATGTGCATAGACTTGATTTTTAGGATATTCATTTTTGATTATTTTTGTACTTGAGGTTATTTTAAGACTCAATATGCTCTTAGCCCTTAAAATTTATTTGGCGTGCATGCTTCATTATAATATATCACCCTAAACCTACAGGACAACAAACCATAAATGTCGTCAGCCGCAAATGCAAATATTCTAGACTTCAGTATGTTATGTTTGCACCTCATCACAAATTCTAAAATGCTAAACCATTAAAAACATTATATTCAAAATTTTGAGAGTTTTCCAACGAAATGAGAGTTTATAATTAATGCCTTGGAATTTTGCAAAGCAAAAAAGAAGAATTAAACGTCAGCAAACACATAAAATGCATTCACTAATAGAAAACGCAGGAATTTTGACAGAATTTTGTTGATTTGGACGTGTTGATCCGGTCACTGCTTTGTTGATTTCAACAGAAATCTGTTAATTGTATCAGATTTTTGTTGAAATCAATAAAACAATGACCAGATCAACACGTCCAAATCAACAGAATTTTGTCAAAATTCCTACGTTTTCTACTAGTGATTCAATGACAATGAAAACAAGCTTCCAAATGAAGAATTCAGAAATGATATGCTCAAATTTGCGCACTGCATCTCTATTACTCCAAAAAATCATATCGTTTACATATATTTTCTTTGCAATGCGTGCAATATATACTCCTCTATATGATGACATGTGTAGGATCCAAGCATTGGATGCATGATAAAAGCAATCCCTTGGACCCACCTAAGATACTAGTGGATTAGAATTCAGATAAAAAGCATGAAAATATGAATGCACATGTATTATAAACATCTAGCAACTACGTGATGTACTCTTGAGCTTTTCAAGGGCCTTTAAAATTTCAGGCCCTCGACTGTACCCCCCCTTGACACTTGCACCTGCTTGACGCATGTGTTTTCTTTCTTGCGATTGTAGTGACCTCCGTTCCCAAGAGTCCCAAGTACGAGTGGAGGATTGAGTACACGCTGACCTTCTGGCTTTTTCTTTTATCCTTCCTGATTCAGTCAATGCACGACAACGCAGAAGTAGGTTTAAAGCAACCACAAGTTTAGGAATTTCTGCATGTAGATCACTTGGCGTATGGGATTTCACTTCCGGTGTAGACATTAAATAATTAGCATCTCCGTAAAGCTTCTTTTGCGTCCCTTTCTCTGAAATAGATGGCGACCTTGACGAATCCCGGACTGTTCGAGAGCGCAGAGGAGATGGCGAGCAAGAAATCAGCAAGCGCGGCTTCTTGTCTGGGGGACTATTTACCACTCTGTCCTCGATCTGCTTGACAGAGAAGTCCATGGTGGAATTAACAGTAGGAGCCGAGCAAAGGAAATTTCCCGTACTAAGTATCACGTACTGCCCATAGTCCAGAATGGAGTCCTCAGATGCTTGACACGGGAGGATTCCATCCAGCCTAGATCTTATAGACGCGTTATTCATCTGGCAGGGAAAAATAAGAAAATTAGCCATAGAACTTTGAACAGATCATAAGTACATAGGATTCAGTATAAGCTCTAGCCAAAGTAGAGGACCTTCGAACTGTAAATACAAAATTGTCCCAAAGTCCACGACACCGCGAAGGGTGCTAAAATGCAAAAGATAAACACAAAAAAATAAGCTGTTTTTAGGATGCTACATTTTTGGTCGACTCGAGCTGCATACCTCCAAAACTAAGTCTAACTAACACTAGCGGACCCACGAAGGACCTCTATAAGATTGTCATACTCTCGGCGACCCCGTTCTTCGCTCAGCATCCGTCTTCCAATCCTCCATTTTTTATTCTCTCTGAAGGACTTGAGACCATTGCTGCGGTTGACGTGCAACTGTTGAAACCAAGGAAGTAAGACTGCCAGAAGAAACGTGTCCCTGTCACCATTTCCTCGGTTACTCCAGGAATCCGATAATATTACATTCTCAGGCTTGTTCATGATGTGTTTGCGCGGGTTGTCGTCCACTACGACTGTATCATGAGAAGTGAAATTCCCATGGAAGCCAGCGAAAAGGAAATCTAAGTTCTTAAAGAACAATTCCTTATTTGTTCCAGGTTCCTTGTAAGTGGTCAACCTCCCCGCTCTATCCCTGCACTTGATAGTCTTGCATGAGTCTTGGCCAAGAACGAGGAAGGGCCATTTTCCCTCTCGAAAGAGGTATCCACAAATTTCATGGGTCGTAGTTTTTTTCATTGAGCTCCATACAGTAATTTTTGCTATCATCTCTAGCTCCTTCAAGAACTCAGCGCAATTTGGACAAACATATACTGCTTTGGGTCCAACAATTGCAGCGATTGTAGCAGAGTGCGGCTCTGCGGCGTCGTGAAAATGCTTGGTTGAACTGTTGGACTTCCAGTCCTCGCAGCGGCATAAAATGCCATTGAGGTCCAGGACGACGTTCATCCACTTGTCTGCCACCCCGGACCTCAATGGACGATAGACGCCCTCCGTATTTCCTTTACAATTTATTGTAGGATCGGACCCCTGCTAACAAACGTACGAATGTGCATCCAGTTACGATCGTGAAACTGGCTTAATTCGTACGTCATGGGAAATCATTTCATTGCTGAAGGACAAACGACAATGTAGAATGTCCAGTTGTGCCATTCAAAGACAAGAGATTATACCTCCTCCAGTGCCGAACTTGAAGGCCGATCAGGAATTTCAAAATTGGTTGCCACACAATGAGGCGCTGAAGTATCTTCATCCAGTTCAACGAACTCAGTTGAACATATCGGATTTTCATCCTCATCCCTATTTTGTGTAGAAGGGAGAATAGAAACCGCATGACAACTATCCACATTTATAAGTCCTGCAATTCAAGATTGTGGAGAAGGACTCATTGTAAGAAATATATTGCATTTTCAATGATAATCGTCCTTTATAATATAGAACTCAATCCACCAGTGTTGAAACTACGACTAACGCCAACACAAACAACGTCCAGATAACAATCGAGCACTGCATCTACAGACAAAGCTAGAGCTCAAACTCTATCAAACAGTTTAGCTCGAGTCGAGCTAAACCTACATCAGGCAATGCTCACTAAGTGTTTATTGGGCAGAACCTGCAGGTTGATCTTTGGTGGGCAAGGCATCACTTCCAGGCTCCACCTCGGAAGCCTCTCTGGACAGGTTCTGCCCAATCTCCATCTCTGTAGCTTCCACGTCGGGACGTGGACTCCTCTGGGTCTTCTGGCTGAGCTTCCGGAGGAGAGGGATCACCGACAAAATCTTCGGACGGCAGAGGTGCGGGCAACTCGGGGTGCGCTACCAGGGATTGCCGTATTTGGCTGCAACGGGCTCGATGCGTTGCTTATGTTTGAGCCGGACGGCTGGCCCTGCAGTTGCAGCATCCGAGTTTGTGGAGGAGGGGGCAGCGTTGCGGACGGCTTCGGGTCAACCTTATTGATCAGGAGTTGAAGCATTTCCCTGTTCTGCTGGGCTAGCTCGCAGTTGTTTTGGAACTCCGCCCGCATCCACTCCTGATTATTTCTGTGAAGTTTAAGGTTTCCAGCCCTCTCCTTTGCGTTGTCCTCCCTCATCTGCACCAATGCAAGCTCGTTTTGGCGCTGGTTCAACTGAGCTTGTTGTTGCATATTTGCTAGCGATTTGGCAGTCTGGGCTGTAATATCCGCCAGCTGCTTCGTAATACTTGTAATCGTTTCCCTCTTCCTCTTCTTTTGTGGGCGCCCAGATGCAGTAGGAGTCTTAGGTGTTACAGGCAAAGGAGGTAACATGGAGCTCGCCGATGATCCTGGTATATCTGGAGACGGGCGGCTCGTCGGTGTTGCCATTTCATCGAGTCCTTGGGGCCCGTCGTCTTCGATATCTTCCTCGTCCTCATTGGATTTAGAATCAGAGTCTGGTTCTTCGAAGAGCGGAACGTCCATCCGCCGCTCATTCAGTTGGAAAGTCTGGCTCGACCTCAATTTCCTCTTCAAGGATGAGGGCGTTGAACTCGGACCTTCACTAGCCGACCTCGGGTACCCACTCTCAAGGAAGTCGGCTATGTCTAGCATCATCGCCTTCTTACATGTATCTTCCCACCAACCCGACTGAGAACCCAGACCAGTGGCGAAGATGTTCACGTTACTCATCTGCAAGGACGAAATATTATTGTTAACGCGATGGGCAGAAGATGCAAGACATTTTAGCGCGGCCCGCGCTAAAACGACATCTCATTTGAGTGCTCAGGATCGGAAACAGCGACAACAGGCAAACACTATAAACACTTCATACATGCAACTCAGTTTAGCGCGACGCGTGCTAAGGTGCAATCACGACGCATACCACGGCTGCGCAAGTCAGCTTGCCACCCGTGTAGCCGGAGAAGATCGACATGCCGGACTTGCAGAATGCATGCACGAGCCACAGGTAGAATTCCATTCTCAATTCCGTGTTGTGAATCCGATACTCCAGCTCACCGTACGCGCGTGCTTTCATGTATCACGCCGTTTCGGGACACTCAAACTCGGAAGGGATTTCCACCTTGTTCTTGTTCTGTGGATTCTGCAGGAAGATGAGGAATACTTTCTTTGGCGTCCTCGCCGCTGGTACATTTCCTAGCCGGTCATTTTTTCCAGCAGAGTACACGGAATAGGAAATCAAGAAGGATTTGAGAACCCTGTTCGATTAGACATACTTCAAGGCTTGAGCTTGCTCCTTCTCGTCACCACATATGAGGAGCCACGACGGAACATCTCCAAGTGCAGATTTCTTTGTGTCGTCCATGGACGTGAGCACTTCAATGAAGTACAGGTTCTCCACGGTCGAGGTGGCCTTCTTCTCAATCCCCGACAAGGACCTGAAGTCAATCACCCCGAGCACAAGATGGTTTGCGGTCTCCGGAGTCCACACTTTCTTTGGCCATTCCATATGACGATTTCCGACCCACTCATAGGGCCGATAGTGGCCATTCGCCGTCGGCTTCTCAAACTTCTACTTGTATTCAAGGAACACCTTGAAGAAATCATAGGCGTCTTGGGACAGCTCGGTGATCACCTTGTTCCTTGCCGATTTGTTCTTCGCTCTCCCAAAGTAGGCTTCACCGGGCCTATCGAGCAGCACGTCCATGGTGGCGCTCGAGAAAAGGCGTTCCTTCTTAAAGGCCTTCCAGTTCTCACTGATGATCTCGTTCCGGGCGTTTATGAGCCCAAGTTGTGGCTTGATGCCATGGAGATCCTTGATCACGAGATTTTTCCGCTTATGATGCTCGACCCACTCCTTTGTGCTGAAACAGTCATCGAGGACTGACATGATACTCTTTACTGTGACCTTCGGGTATGAATGCGTGCGTTTCCCACCCGATTGGTTGAGCAGATGTTTCGCAAGTTTTGCTATTTCATTGTAGCTCAAATTACCCAAGTGCTCGAAGAATTCACGATTCAACATGCAACTTTCTAGATTCCAATCCTCCTTTGCGTTGAACATCATATCCGTGTCAGGATTGAAGAGCTCCCCGTGCGCGGCGGCAGTGATCACCTCACTCCACAGCTTGTACACATCATCGGGTGCCGTGATGAGCCGTAATTCGTTCGTCAGCTTCAACTTCTCTTCTTTGTATTTCGTTTTGGAGATCTTCAGATTCTCGACAACATCAATCATGGAGAATCTCATATACATTGCCCTCTTGAACACCTATCACATATTTCGGTAAATGGCGTTAGAATCGGCAGTAGAGGTTCATGTAATTCAATCGCAATACATGAATCAAGAAATTGACCGAGGAATGAACTGATCCGAGTATCAGGGATGCAGTTTAGCGCGCCTCGCGCTAAAGTGCTTACCTGGAAGCTCTCCTTTTTCTGCCTGTTCTCTACTGTCCTTCTCGTGGTCGCAAGAGTACCAACTGACTTTGTTGGCGTTGGGTTTTCGGGCCTACCCATATCCTCCCAGACATTCCGAGCTCCCAGAATATTGGTCGCCCAAGATGATTGAACAGCCACAAAATGCTTCGTGCGATTGTAATATGCGGAAATGCTCCGCAGCTTCTCAGCATCTTCTAACCACACGATGAAGCAATTCCATTTCCGAAAGTGCTCCCTCTCATCCTTGTCCACGTTGTTTTCGTCATCGAACATGTACTTGCTAGCTTCAACACTGTGCTGCCCGTTGATGATGTAGAATTCCCCGGCCTCAATTTCCTCCCACCTTGTGGGCTTCTTCTTCAAGCCGACGGGCATGACGCAGAGCGTTTGCTTGGTGCTCTTGTCTGGAATATTTAGGAGCACATTCACCATGTCTTCAGCAATGCTGTTTTGCTTAGACCGGATGTTATATGTTGGTGGCGCCTCTATGAGCTGAGAGATGTCAATCTCTTTCTTCTCACCAACACCAAAGACGTATGCGTCTTCACAAGTGGTCCAGAACTTCTTGTACACCTGGCTTATATGCTCATAGTCAGGTTTCTTCTCTGTCGCCCGCAAGTGTGGCACATTTTCCATCTCGTCCGCGTAACTCCCTTCTGCGACCTCTGAAGTCTCAGACTCCTTTGCATACGATGTCTTTTTAGACGGTGCTGCAGCTTTCTTCCCCTTCCGCGTGTTGGTCTTTGTAGTTGGTGTCTGCGTGCTTCTGTGACCCCGGCTTGCACCCAACTCTTGCTTGACTTTGAGCTTGGAGGTCATACTGAGGCCTTGGTTCAAAATCTCCTTTGATATTGATCGAGCTCTGTTATTCTCTTTCTGCATCTCAAGCTTCCCCTTCAGCGTGTGTAAGTCGTTGAATAGCATACGGATTTTGCTGCATAGTTTCTTCCATGTCAAGGGGGTCCCATTTGCGTTCTGCCACTCGTTGTTGTCCAGTTTCTTCTCCAGCTCCTTGATCTCACCGCGGTATGGAGTTGGTTCAAGACTCAACAGGAATGAGCTCAACTGGAAGGGCACAAGAACGGAGTTGATACAGATTGCGAAGTGGTAGTTATTCTGCCTACTCTCACCGGGAATCGTTGTCATGCATTTGACTTTGATCATTGGGTGCGTGTCTGCCTCTACATCCTTGATCTTCTCGTGAAAGGAGAGTTGCAAGAAGCATTGAGCGTTCTTAAATTTATACGAGATGCAGAATTGGTTTATGAACGGGATCATGAATAGGCTCCAGGCCTCAACTCTCTCCGGCTCCTTGAATTCCCAATATTCTCCTTCAATGAGATGGTCGTCTGCACCTTTGTCGTCGTCGTGGAGCTGCACTTCACATCGCTTGAAGTACATTTCCAGTGCCTCGATTTGATTATCCATCCTCCTAACAAAACAAGGTAGAAAATGAGGTTAGCCGACAGCGGTCACTGTCTTTCGCCAGTTGCGTTTTAGCGCGGCGCGCGCTAAACTTCAGTTTCACGTAGGTTGTAACATACTACTCGGATGATGATGTGGTCTTTGTTTCAAACGGGTGACTCATGCTAATGATCCTATTTTTTTAAGCGTTAGGTTATTTGTCCTGGCTGTCACTTCCTACACGGTGGTGGATCTTAGTCAGCTTCACTTATTGTGTTTGCCTTCTTCACTTTAGCGCAGCTCGCACTAAAGCGTCTCCCGCCTAGCAATTTCAGTGGACTCTTGGTACTGGTCCTTGGACACTAATGCTTTACTGTGTATGCCTTCTGCACTTTAGCGCGGCTCGCACTAAAGCGTCTCCCTCCTAGCAGATTTTGCCAGGATTTCATGGTGGTGCTCGTGTACGGAGGTTTCATTGTCTCTGCATGGTGCGTTTTAGCGCGAACCACCCTAAAGTGGATACTACCAAGAGGCATGTGTGGCTCGTGTGCTCTGTAAGTTCCATTTCAGTATTGAATTTGTCTGGTGCACTTTAGCGCGCGCTAAACTCTGTTTGGGCCAGCGAATCCTGGTGACCTGGCTCTGCTCATTATGTTCTGGGTTCGTTGACTACAGTTTAGCGCGAGTCGCACTAAACTGTCTCCCGTTCCGTTGATTCCCGACTTCCACAGTGGTGTTTTCGTAGTATTTAATGCGGGATTCATGGACTGTAGTTTAGCGTGAATCGCGCTAAACTGTCTCCCTGGCGTTGCTGTCTGGGCTTTCGACATGGATTTTCGGTTGTCCATCGGCTACAGTTTAGCGCGACTCGCGCTAAACTATCTCCCTATGAGCGGTGCTTGCGGGCATGTGTCCGTAGATTGTACGAAGGTTAGGTTTAGGCTGTTCAGGGTCCGAAATTCATTTTTAAAATCCAGGGACTCCTTCCAGCAACATTGGTTACCAAATCAATGTGCATTGCAAGGGAATTGAGGGTTCAGGCAGAAATGTTCGGACAACGTCGGGCAACACACACTTTCAGTTTAGTCAGATTTATAATTGCTACAGTGTTTTCTAATGCTTTCTACCGATAGTGGAACTATCATCAGAAGAAGCTACTGGTTTTGAATGAGAGTAATTTCAAATTTGCCTTTAGAAAAAGCATGAATAATATAATGCATAAGCACAGGTCGACAGAAGTTACCTGAGATTGAAGCGTTGTTTTCGCCGTCGCTAGCCCTCACAAATTGCCTAATTGCCGAATTTGTTTTCACCTTTCGATGACCTGTTTGCAAATCCAACAATTGAACACTAAAACATTGAATTTGACAGTTTTGAAAGCCCTGACGAGATCACCGTGAACAGCAATTTCTATTGAACAGTGATTTTCAACAACGTGAGTTCATACAGTTTGGCTGGTACTTAATAAAATGCTTTGCAATATTTGCTGATTTGTGAAGCAGGAATACTTCTGAGAATCTGTCTAAGATAAGCAATGTGATGAAGAATTCAAACGTCAAAAAGAAAAAACATGCACTGATTGACAAATTTCATGCACTTTCATTGCCGAGGTGCATGTCTGAATGAAAGTGCAAGTCTGAATGAAAGTGCATGTCTGAATGAAAGTGCGTGAAATTTTCATTGCCGAAGTGCATGTACGTGAATCTGCTTGTACTGGCAATGCAAAATGCATGAAATTTTCATTGCCGAGGAGCAGATTCACGTACAGGAATTGGAAATGTGCAAAGCAGATTTGAACATTTGGCAGAGCTCCAATGACTCAAAAAACTCCGCACCCTACCACCTTCCAGAAAATGTACATCTGCTGAAACTCCTCTTTGACAATAACCAAAAAAATTACAGGACCACACCCGAACACACCTGAGAATCCAAATTTCAAAGCATAAATTTGAATGCTTACCACGAAGCACTCTCAAAGCACGCTGTCGTCGTAGTGCAAGTTTTGTACGCTCCACGCTCCACGCACTTCCCAAAATTGCTCCGATCAAGCTCCGGAATCAGTTGCTGATGCTGAACCCTAATGAACGCAGGAGACGAACTTCAGACGTGCACGAGAATAAAAGCAAAAAATAATGTAAGATCCGAATTACCCTAAACCCACCACAGGAGGCCGACGAGGACGCGCAAAAAAGAAGATAACACAGGAGGTTGGCGAGGACCCTGCTTAAACCTACGGCGGGGACGAGAAGAAGAACAGGAGAAACGAGGAGAAACAAGAAAAAACAAGAAAAAACGAGAAGAAAGAAACTACCACACAGAGAATCCACATTTCAAAGAAACAAGAAGAAACGAGGAGAAGGATAGCGGAACCGAGAAGGACAAGACCACACCCGAGAATCTACATTTCAAAGAAAAAGTCGAATGCTTAGCCCGCAGCAATTTTGAATCCCGATTGCTTACCCCAAAGCAAAATTTCAAAGCTTACCCGAATCACGCTGTGCAATTGGAAGAACGAAGACGCTCCCCGCTCCACCCACTTGCGGAATCGTTGCAACCGAAGCACGCTGTGCAAATGGAGAAACGAACACGCTCCATGCCCCACCCGCTTGTGGAATCGCTGCAACCGAAGCACGCTGTGCAAATGGAGAAACGAGCACGCTCCACGCTCCACTGACTTGCGGAATCACTGCAACACTTGCGGAATCGCTCCACGCACATGCTCCGGGATCACTCGCAACTCCAACAGCGGACGACCTCAAATTTGAAGAAACACAACTCAGAAAAGTGGAAGCCAAATCCTAGTGTGGAACGGCACCTTGTGTTTTTCCGATACCCTAATACCCTGACCTTCCTTGTCAATACCTGCTTGAGAATACCCTAACCGTACCTTCACAATACCCTTAACCCTACCGGTATACCCTCTTGGCAATACCCTGATCCTACCCATATACCCGCTTGGCAAAACCGTAAACCTACCTTATAAATATCCACCTTGCAATACTCTAAACCCTATTTTGCTAATACCCGCCTTGTAATACCCGCCTTGCAATATGCCATTCCTACCTTGCCAATACCCGCCTTTCAATATCGTGGCCCTACTTTGCCAATATCCTTAAAAAAACATAGTAAAATCCATCGAAGAATACTCTACATTATAGCCCACCACTGATTCCGCTTCTGCTTCTGGTAAATTAAAAACGGCTCGATTCTTTTCTGCCAATCAAGAAATGAAGAACATAATGAATACAGGAAACGCACCTTGCTATACCCTAAATTCATATTTTTACCGTTCTCTTCCTATGATTAATATCCGCCAGGCAATGCCTTGGCATAGTGGCATTTGTGATGATTGCCTCAAAATACTATAGCCAATACCCATCTTCCAATGAAGTGGTTGATACCTTCCTTGTTGTGGTTTACACCCTTTGCAATACCATGGATGATATCTGCCTTGCAAATGGAACTAAAATCCAACTTGCAGTACTCGACTATTGTAACGTAGTTTCAAGTACCAATATTATGATACTTGAAAATGGCCACACTAAACCATCTATCTACCATGGTTGAGTTCTTGGAGGACACCAAAATCCAGTCTTCTAGATTGTAAGATGCTTCATTCCTAAAAATCCGATTTATGAATGCCAGAAAAAAAAACCCGAAAATTGAATCAAACTAAATTTTTCATTATTAATACAAAGATATCTATAGTTTTTGAATGGAAACAAATATTTTATTGTTGGGATGTGGTTTCTAATATCATTGGTCAGTATTTATGAAGGCCTAAATGTTATTCGTTCATTTGGTATAAATAATTGTAACAACTCAATACATGTGGGTTTCACATAACATATACCAATCTCCACCCCCCTATTACAGTTCAAAGTTCATATTTACGCATCTCTGCATTGTTTACCTTGATCCTTACTCATATGCAAATTGTTGTATTGCATACATAGGATATGTCTCAATTATCTTGGCTCATTTAGTCTATTTTGTTAACCCCTAAAGCCCCAAGGGTGTTTTCTGCCAAAAACCATTCAAAACTACCACTTCTGTTGTATTCACTAAAAGAAATTAATTATTTTTGCTTTTTTGTAATTTAACCATAAGATCTTGTACTTACCTTGTCTGAGATAATGTAGTAAAAATTTCATCAAATTTGACTGTACGGATTGAAAGATATTAGCATTCAAAGTTGAACAAAAACTTTTTTTTAAGAAAATGCTTAAATTGCCCAAAAAATTGAGATTGTCAATAGCGTTCTCATCCCTAGTCCAAATAGAATGAACCAAATCGTCATGTATAGGTAAAAACACGATATTTTAGGAAAAAAATCCAAAAAAATATATTTTGACTTCTTGTAATTTTTTTTAGACTGCCCACCAATCTCCATTTCTTGCTCATTGTACCATAACTTTTTCATCTGGCATCTGATTGAAACAAAAATTATATATCCACAAAGCTCTTGCAAAGCTACACAACCTCAAAAAAACTCAAAAAATCTCACTTCAAATTGAGATAATAGGAACCTATCCGGACCCAAATTGTCCCCCGAGGCGACAAGGGGGGCTTTAGGGTTTAACATGGAACACTGCATTCATGTTTTAAAATTAAGTAACTAAGAATTATGAGGATTGTTTAGGTAACAAGGATTAGAGTTTTCATTTGCATTTGTGTACCTCCTTTTGAAAAAATAAATACTATTTAATGGCTTGGAAATTACTCTTTATGATGTAGGCAAAATAATAAAAAAGACAACATTTTCTAATGATTATGTGTAATTAGTTGAAACTTTAAACCCTTAGCGGATATTGAGATCCCCTATTGAAGCCCGTTAAAAAGATTTGTTCCCACCAAAAATGAATTGCATCTGTACACCTAAACCATAATCATTTTCTTTTGTGTACAGTTGTCTCTGGACTTTCCTAAAGTCCAGACATCCATACACCTCATTCTTCACAATGTATTTGATATAGTGAAATTGTTGTGTTATCCTTCAAAAATGAATTCAATAAAAAAATATTCTTCAATTGATCTTAAACCCTATGATAAAAACGTAGGATTTTTGTATTCAACCTAAAATTTTGTATAGAAATCACAAATATTCAAACTATAATATATTATTATAAGTTTTTTGTTAAAAATTGATTGAAAAATATTGGTCAAGGGTCTACTTGATCTAACCATTTGCGTAGGATGCTCAAATCATAGTTTACTACTATTGTCTGAGAATTGTTATTAAATCATTTATATAATTCAGTTTTTTTTTTTAACCCTTCAATGACCGTGGTTGATTTGGAGGGCGGGCGTAGATTTTCAAGAAAGTAAACTTTGTGGCCACTCTAAAGATGTAGTCTTAGATCAAACCATATAAGGTGTTTCCATAAGGGAGATTCTTCAACCTAAAAATAAATCAAACTCATCCAACGGTACAAATCTCTAAAAAAAGGTAGAAGGTCCATAAATGAACCTTTTAAGGGCTAAAATTGAATTTTGGGGAGGTGAAATATCTTTTAATATTTCTTAGTAAATTTCCACAAAAGACAAGTAGAATAGGCATCTAACCCAAGTCGTTTCATATTTTTTCAAGCTTTGTGAAATTAGTTACAAATTTTTGAAGTTCACAAAAAATGGTCATCTGTGGTCATCAATGCAAATACCCTTCTAAAATGTGCAGATTTGGTACATTGAAGAAAGTGAAATGTACCTCTACATCATGTTTGCTTCTAGAGCCTTGTTGGAGTTTGAGTTGCTTTCCTTAATTCTCAAAAATCAATGATTCGAATGACCCTTTAGAATTTGCGCTACCTAAATATCAATGCATAAATTTACTTTGGGCATTCATGAGATTACAAAGAAACACTTATGCTTTGTTAAGACATCAAGTTACAAAAAAATCTCACAATTTGGTTGACATTTTTTTGTATTTTTGTTGAATACTTTCCATTTGAAGATCCAGCCCATTTGAGTTTGCAACCTCATAGCTAATTCATCAACCCTAAACCAACTCCCTTAAAATTGGTTTTGTTTGAAGCGCATGAAGACACTCTAATTGCGTTACTCTTTGAGTTTTTTGTGATCAAATATATTTTGAATAGCTTCAGACCAAGAGTCCCAAAATCGACCACAAAGTGGTCAACCGGTCACTAAAGGGTTAATGCATCTTCACAATTTTAGTAAAACAAAGGCTATTTCCTATCCCTTCAAGTATAACTCAAAAATCAATGGATTAAATAGTATAACTAGAAAATCAATGTATTAAATAAAGACTCCTATTGATTTTAACACTACATCTTCTACAGTAAGACATATCTCATAATGTATTTGGAGTTTTTTGTGAGCATCAATAGGCTCTATTGTTGAAGTAAATTTCAAATAACTACAAAATAATCATATGATTTCATAGATTTGAAAAAAACAGCATACGAAGTCTTTAGAGAATATAGTTTATTTGTACATGAGAATTTATGTTTATTCATTTTATCCTCTAAACATGACTTTGCACATTTAAGGACAATAGTATTATTAGAAAATAGAATAAAAATGGGTCACAATGGAAAAAATATTTCATCAAAATTCGAAGTATTATATTCAGGGTTTAGGGTTTACAATTTAGGATTTAGGGTTTAGGGTTTAGTTTTGGGGGGGATGGTTCTAATTTCTTCATTCTAGTACTAACATGGTTTTTTGAAAAGAATGCAGGTTCTCTTGCGTAGGAAAAGGCCTACTTAAAGTAGCAACAATTATGTTTGTGCAAGAGTTTTCAAAATTTCGTGTATTTGCAACTTCTACATATTTTTTGTTTTCATTTTATTAATTTATTTCATGTGTTTTGTGCTTTGAATTTCATAAACTACAGCTCATGGCATGTCAAAGAACAAGTTGGTTTTTGTAAACAAATGCCTACAAGTAGCATGAAATTAGTTTCCTCATGGATTTAAAGTGTTCTTGTACTTTGCAAGTTTGACATTCTTTTTTCTCCCATTTCAAAATCTCTCACAGAAGTAAATGTTCTTGATTTAAAATTCACAATATATTCATGCTACTTTTTTAGGAATTGGGTTTAGGTCCCTAAAGATTCCATGAACCATTTTTTGTCGTTGCGTAATTTTAAAATGGGACCTGTCTCTTGAAAAGTAATTCTTAAATCGAATTCTAATAATTTATGTGCAAACTAGTTGGGATTGCCTTTCAATGAATTTGTAAATATGTTTAAATCAAACATCAATAGTATTGTACAAAAATTACCAGAATTTCTTGTAAAGTGTTTAGTATTTAATTAGTAAATACTCCCTAAACTATTTCAGGAAGGTGTTCATTTTGACATCTCTAAAATGTATGTCTATTTTCACCAATCAATTTACCAAAAAAATTAGACTATTTAAGGAAATTTTCAATGCTAGAGGTAGAAATTATAACCCTAAACCCTTTTTCAAGATAACTCTTCAAAATTCATTTGAATCATATCTAAAAATAGTTTCAAACTTCTAACCATATACAAGGATTTTTTTCATTATGCTTCACGTAAACTTCTTTGATGCAAACTTCAAGAATTTTTTTTTACATTTCTTTAGAACACATTTGTATATTGTTCAGATTCCTTGGGTCTTTAAGGGATTAGATTTCAAACATTAAATACACGCAACACATGGAAGTTCACGAAATTGTGATTTTTTATTTATTTGTCTTACATTGATGGTTATGGAGTTTGTTCTCTAACTTATATGTAGATTTTTAATATGTTGTTTTGTAGATATTCTATGAATTTGTATTTTTATGAGGGAGTTTGAAATGAATTTTTTCATTTCCATTACTTTAAGGGTTCTAATTTAAAAAATTCATGGACTTCATAGCTGAAAGCGACAACAAGTTGTGAACATTTAAAATAGTTAAAGTTCATGATGTTACAAATTTAAATGTTTTTTCACAAATTCAATTGCAATATGAAAGCAATGTCACTTTTTTACTATACTTTATTTGATTGAGTATAAAGAGTTCATATATTTGATCATGAAATGTATGAAGAAAATACCGGAAGAAGTTTTAAGAATATTACTACTTACAATTCATGAGAATATAGAATCCAAGTGTATATGCATGTTTGTAATAGTGAGTTTCAAAATAATTAATTCATTATTGTGATATACGTGATTAACTATATTCTATTATACACAAGTGTCTTTAAGGTACATCACAAAATTACTCCCAATTTATTTTACACTTGTTAAATTTGATGTCTCAAGAAAATTTAAATTATAATATCCAAAACCCTTCACCTAGAATTTTTTTGAAGTTCGTGCATGAATTTGTTTTTCAATGTGGTGGCAATTTTTTTCCTACATGTGAACCTCAAAAGAACAATGAACAATCATTCCCAATTTTTGTTGGCATGTGATGAAATTGACCTCATTTTTAATATTGTCATACTCCCTCCATCCCAAAATGTTCTTCTTGTTGGCCTTCATTTTTTGTCCCAAAATGATCTTCCTATTGTACTTTGTAAGCTGCAAATTGGTCAAATTTAACTTCTGGTTGTTCTTTAGGACTAAAAAAACAATTCCAAGCGATAGTTCCCTCTCCATCTATGCAATCACTAATCAGAAGAAAAATAAAATGGTTGAAGGGGTCAGTCAACACTATTTGTTTTTATTTTTTGCGTCTCTTTGAATATTATCTAATTGAAGGAGATGAAGGTTTTGGGAGGCAAAATATAGGTCCACATATGGTCTTTGACGTTTACTAACTACCCACAAAATGACGACCTCACACTCAATAAATAAATAACCCTTGGTACTCCTTGAAAATACCCAAAACTTTTCACTTTTCAATAATCCTAAACTACACTTTAAAAAGGGCTTCAAAACTCAAAGTTTCAAGGGCAATAGGAGTGCACCAAACTCCATATGTAGTGCAAAACAAGCTTTAAAAATGTTATTTTTAGTCTTAATCCGAAACATTTTGTCTAACAAAAAGATCATTTTGGGACGAGGGAGTACATCATTAGTACCCTAAACCCTAAACCCTAAACCCTAAACCTAACCCTAAACCCTAACCTCACTCTGCACTTCCAGAACCTAAACTCTGAAAGTATTGACGGTAAAGTACAATTCGAGTACTATAAAAAATAGTTATTCAGAGTCATATTCCTGTTTGTAAAGTTTTTTTTACTATAAAAGGAAAAGGAATTTTCCTGACGTTTACACTATACAAAGAAAATTGACTTCGAAAAGAGCCCAATGACATTCCAAGAAAACGAGAATCCATTTAATATAAGCAAAAGTATGTACTGTGTGCTAATTAAGTATTCTAAAAAAGAAGTGCAGAAAAGGCAAATAAATTAGGATAAGGCTATAAATTAGAATTCTACCTGGCGTTGATGACATTTTTCCAATTGTAAGAGGACACGTCAAAGGACGGAAGTCAACAAGCTTTAATAAAGGGAATCCTTGAAAAGCTGCTTGCCCCATAACATCCGTGAAGCTTGTGGTTTATTCTAGAATTAGATGATGCTTCATAGTTTACAGCTGCCCAAAGCATGAGGAATCCCGGGGCTCCTGAAATTAGAAGCATGGATTTCAAACTCATAGCAGGGGTTGGCGCAATTTTATTCCCGCCAAGAAATATTTTGTACATCGTCAACCAAGATGCAGCCATCTCTGTCCACCTTTCTCTTCAACCAAGTCGATTTCTGTGCGCGTTGCTCTCTTTGTGTGCGTGTTGTACTAGTGTTGTTATTTTCTGTGGAGAATTCAGGAGTTTCTCTTCGGGATCGCATCACGACTGTGTAGTTGTATCCGCTTCCTTCCTTAAGAAGGTACTTCATCTCATCCTGTTTTTGGTAATGTGCTTGTACCTTCTCAATCAGTATTAGAACTTGAATCACGAACTTCAAGGAAGTTTTACATGAATTTCCATTTGCTTCATAAGGGCAACTGATTGCGTAGGTATTCACTTGTCAAGTGTGCATTTCATGTTCCTTCTCTTCCAATGCACCGGATTTTCATTACGTAAAGTTGTTACCCAATTTACAATGACAGACGTATGATATTGTCTGAGAGTGATGCCTTAATTTTCGGAGTTACTAAAAATAGTAATATTTACTGTTAAAAATGAGTTAGTCCCGTAAAATATGAGATTGTTGTGCGATCGATTGCACTTTAGCGCTAGTCGCGCTAAAGTGCATATGCCATGCAATTAATGTCAACGAGCTGCACTTTAGCGCGAGTCGCGCTAAATTGCATGTACATTCTCTGTAGAATGACCTGATTGCACTTTAGCGCTAGTCGTGCTAAAGTACATATGCATTCGCTGTGAAATGAGGCGATTTCACTTTAGCGCTGGTCGCGCTAAAGTGCATATGCCATGTAATTAATGTCAACGGGCTGCACTTTAGGGCTAGTCGCGCTAAAGTGCATGTGAATTCTCTGTGGAATGACCCGATTGCACTTTAGCTCTAGTCGCGCTAAAATGCATGTGCATTCACTGTAAACTGAGGCGATTGCACTTTAGCGCTGGTCGCGCTAAAGTGCATATACCATGTAATTAATGTCAACGGGATGCACTTTAGCGCTAGTCGCGCTAAAGTGCATATGCCATATATATAAGGTCAATGGGTTGCACTTTAGCGCTAGTCGCGCTGAAGTGCATTTTCAGTATTTGTGAAATGAATTGGTTACACTTTAGCGCGACTAGCGCTAAACTGCATATGCAGTCACTGTAAAATGACCCGGCTGCACTATTGGGCTAGTTGCGCTCAATTGGAGGTTCTCTCCATTGAAGATCATCTATCGCACTATAGCGCGACTAGCACTAAAGTGAATATGTGCTCTACGAAAAATTAACTTATTTCACTTTGGTGATAGTCGGGGTAAAATTTATATACTGTCTATATATTATGACCCAATTGCACTTTAGCGCTGGTCGCGCTAAAATGCAAATGGCCTCCATGGATGGTCACTTGATTGCACTCTAGCGCTAGTCGCGCTAGAAGGACGATGTACTTGAATAATTACTAAATTGCACATTGACCATAGTCGTGCTATGATGCATACGTCCTTTACGTGTCTTGAATTTGAATTGCAATTTATGGCTTCTAATAATTGCATAGAATTCATGATGAACCTGTAATCAACAGCGTTTGAGAACTAATTATTAGAATTGTCGTGACGGTTATGGTTTATGTTCTTTAAGAGCCTGATAGCTTTTTTGTTTTACTTTGTTGTTCAGGTGTCATGGATTCTATAGAGGATCCAGCCATGGGCATGAATTTATCGGACGATGAGTTCCAGGTTCTCCAACAAATGAATGCTGGTGTTCCTGAGTGTGAAGGTATTCCGCATCGGCTTTGGAATACGAAATGTGTTAAGCTGTATAATGCTGAGGGCGTGCTTGTTGGTGAAGGTACCTGCCACAACGTGAACTCTGATCTTGTTCTTGGTGCCAGTGGGCCTCTCGGTGACACTCATGTTTCAGTGCACATTTCAGTGTCACATTCTGAAGTGGACCTTCTAGAGGAACGTGTTTACTCATTGCTAGCTTGGCCTATTCAACTGGTTCATTATCGTGGAGCAAGTCTGCACGATCATGAGGCTAGAGACAATTTCAACCGTCTTCAAGCATCACTTCTAAACCCGCCTTCTGCAACTTTTGCAAGACCATATGCAAGTGCCATTAGAAACCCGCCTCGTGAAACCGCTGTCAAAACAAAAGACCTCCTAACGCAGGAGTAAATTAACTTGGTGTCCAGCAAAGTGTGTTGCAGCAAGAATTGTGTTCAGCCGTTTCCTAGGGAAAAGATTCGAGCTTTTTGAGAACGCATGTATCAAAATTCAACTTTCAAGCATAGAGCTTTCATGAAGACTGATGTGCACAGACATATTCATGAAGGTGCACGTCGAGGAAAGATGGTGACAATTGAAGAGATAGATGTGTGTTTGCGCGCATGGATGCATATTGCGGGGGTTGCTGAGTCTACATTCTATCGCTACATGAAATACATGAAGGATCAACGGGAAGCAAGGGATCACAGTAATACGGGACTACTGAAGCCTAGAGAGCATACCAAACAAGCCACAACTTCCTTGAAGTGCACCCTAGACAAGGAGGCCGATCACATGCCGCATCGTACACGGACTTTGAAGGAAGGTGACAAGATTGTGTCCAAGATTCTTCCGGCCTCATTTCAATGGAAGGATCAGTTGAAGAGACTTAATGAAACCAATGCGGCTTTTAGTCTGAAGGGGATTTCAACTTCGAACTTGAGCAAGATTAGATCAACCAAGTTCCCAGAGTATGATGTGAAGAAGCCAGGAGATAATTTTGCTCGGTGTGCTACTTGTGACAAATATAATGAGCTCATCAAAGGTGCTATCAGTGGATCCCAAACTGCTATGAAGTGGTGTAGGAGATTGAATAAGCATCTCACCATTGCTCGTGCCCACAGGGATGTGTATTACATTAACCGCGACTTGTCATTCAATTCTCCGCATGAATGTGTTACAATCATACACGACAAGATGGACCACGCAAAAACCGCTTGTCCGGTCTTTTCTCACAAGAGTAAAGAACTTGATGGCCTCATGAAGCTACCCGTTTCTGTGACGAGCATGATTGCGCATGGCCATGCAGATGTGCACTACGCACATTACGGCTTGGATGTCTTCTCGCATGACTCCAACTATACCATTGGTTCAATGGCAAAGTTGTTGCGAGATTTAGAGTTAGCGCCGAAGTCTTCTTCTCGGGAATTGTTCGCGAATTCAAAGTCCACAAATTTATTTAAGGCCGTGCTAGAGGGTACGGACATGTGCTGTGGGTCGTTACTGCTGCCACCAAATACCTTAACTCCAGCCACGCGGCTACCGCACATTTTAAACTTTTTTGCACTGATGCCGATTGGTTAGGGGAAGAGGGAAGAGGCATTAAGTTGTGGAAAGAAGATGGTGAAGGGTGAAGTTTGTGGCCACGCGGTGCACCTTTGCCTGTTCCGCTGAAGCCTATGAAAGGCTTGGAAGATATTGTCAAAGGTATGACGGGGTTTGTGAAATATTGGGACAATTTATGCAATGCAGACGTCACCGGAGATTATCGAAGACGTTACGAGCATTTGGTGAAGTATTGGCGTGGTGTAAAGGTAGCGTTGATGGAACCGTTACCTACCTTTCATGTTTTGAGGGACGGTATTTGGCCAACTACACGTATTCAAGCAAGTGAAGTGGATGAATTAGACGATGACGGTGAGGAGCGTGAAGAGTTTGGGGAGGATGACCCATACGTTGGGCCATTGAGTGGTCGTCCAAATCCATCCTTCCGAGTGGCTCGAGATTTGTTCGAAGGCTATTTTGTTGCAGTTCGACCCATAGATGGTTACTCTCACCCAGTTTGGATTGCAAGGGCATTGTCTGATAGGAACTCCAATCCAGAGAATCCGAATTGTGTTCTTATTCAATACTTCCGCCCAACATCAAGGAATCAGGATGTTCAAGATTTCTACACCAGATGGGACAGCGAAAGAGGTCTACGTTGGAAGGTTGATGAAACTGAACCTCCTGTTTGGCAACATACGGATGCTCTTATGATAGCGTGGAAGTCGAGGATCCAAAAAGACGCTGTGGAGTGCATGATCAAGATCCCTGCTATACAAATTGAAGTCATCAATCAGAGTTTGGTTTCATATAATTGAGAAGCCATATCCTCATATGTGTATATGTGGCATGTTTTGTTTTGTATTTAACATATTTATATTGTGTATAATAGATGGAATTTATATATTGTAATAGATGGCATAGGTTTGGATTTTGTTGTTTTGGATTTATAGTTTGGTATTGCGTGTATGTTTTGAAATATATGTCTTGTTTTTATAAAACAAGAATATTCAAATTCAATTTTAATGTATTTCTTTATGTACTTCTGTGTTTAATTTTTTCTCTTTTTGCCATCATTCTACTTTATTTTTCGAGAGCATGTATGTTATAACATCTATGAACATTAAATTTGAAAGTGTGATGCAATTGAAAAAATGAGTAGTGTGTATAACCACTTTGTTTTTGATAGCCATGTTAAGCACTTGTCACATTCCAAATACTTAGGGGGCTATTTGGTTGTTACAACTTTCCTAATTGCCTACATAAATCATTAAGCAACACCAAGTCAGGAATGTCTCTTAGTTGCTCATACGAATTGAATGGGAATCGAACTTAGATTGCCTAAATGAGATAAATAACCCCTACAACCAACTGTAGAGCTCATGACTTGGTGTTCCATATGGCATGATCTCTATGTACATTAATGAAAATATTGATCTCCGAATTTCAACTCATGTTGACTAAAGACTCTGTGTGTCAATACACTCTCATTTTAATGGAAATTGCACTCAAAAACTAATAATTATATTATTTGTCAACCTAAATTATCTATAGAAATTCCATTTGTATTGATAATAAAATCGACAATATTATTTTGGGAGGCTCTAATACTCCCAAAATTTTGAATATGATGTTTAAACCTTAAACCCTGCCATGCCATGCTTGATGGATTGGTCGGGGGCCTTGTTCTTCAACTGTAAGGGCTGGGCAGCCTGGCCTCCTTACCCTGTCCAACCCTACTTAGCCAAGTTGTAGAGACTCGACAGCCTGGTCTTCCTACCCTGTCCAGTCCAATTGGAGGGGTTGGTAGTGCCTCCAGTCCATCCTGCCAAACTCAACCCAATCCACCCTTACCCACCCTAACTCACCCGAATTCAACTTATGGGGCTAGTTAGATTGGCCGCCCTACCCTACCTAGCTTACGGGCCTTTGCAGCCCGACCTGCTTGCCTTACCTAGCTTGAAGGGCAGGGCAGCTAAGTTGGCTGGCCTGCTTGAGCAGTTGGGCAGCTAAGGTGGCCTACCCTGCTCGAGAGGCTAGGCAAGCAGGCCTTCCTGCCCTATCCATCCTAACTAGAGGGCTAGTAGCTCGACCTCCATGCCCTGCGCAATCAAACTGTAGGGGCTGGCAACCCATAGACACCGTCCTACCCACTTGAACTATTGGGGCTGCTAGCCTCCTAAACCTACCCTGCCCACCCCAACTCGAGAAGTTGGCAGTCCGGCCTTCCTGCCCAACCCGTCAATCCTCTCACCCTCGAGGGGCTGGGCCCCTTGGCCACCCAGCTCCCCCCAAGAAGGGGACCCTGAACCTCCGACCCTGCCTAGTTCAAGGAATTGGGCAGCCCCCTGACCAAATTCCACGGAAAAGGCAGGTCGCCAACATGCCCAGCTATAAGGGTTGGGCTATCCGACCACCTTAATCCAGTTTGACGGATTCAAATAGCAAAGGTAGTGCCGCAAGGAGTGGAAGTAGTATTACGTGATGTTATACTAGAAGTTCGAGTGCATGTAGTTGATAGCTCAATTGAAGATTTTAGTCTCATTTGAACTTAGAGTTGCCTTACTCATTTGGAGTATTCACTGTCGTTGTTACTGAAGTAATAGTACTAGTGATCTGTACTTCAATCATTATCCAACACGCTTGACATCTTTGTGACACTCATCGTGCATCTTCTTTAGCCAGACTATATACTCCTCGATTAGCACTCCTGAATTTCTGACTTGCTTGCTCTTGCGACCACAAAAGCACGATCCTGTGAGATTGTGGTTGATTGGCAAGGCGTCTTAGTAGTTCTAGGGTATGTTTGGATGAGTGCACCGTCTGCTATTGGGGATGTACGATGAACGTCAAAGAGATGGTGAGGTAGTTGGCATGTAATGATAATAAGGGGAACATGATGCTTTGAATGTTGAACCGAAACTGGACCTTGAAATAGTGGTTGCAAGAGTCTAACAAAGAATGGAGATGTTGCAGCATTCAATCAAGTGATGATGCTTCAAGTGCTAATTGTACTATGAAGGCAGAAACAGATAGAAGCACCTAAACCGATAAGTTCTTGTAAAGCAATCTTAGAAGAGTTCAGCAAAAAGGTAAGAGGTACCGGAGGATAATTGAAGAGACTAGAACTCCAAGACTACAGGCACAATGTTTAGCCAATTTCATAAAAGATCTAATGTCTTCATTGTGTTGATGTAGTTTAATTTTATTCGCTTGTCGTAGTCTCTTGTAGACGAAGTTGGCAGGATGATCTGATGTCACTGTAACCACGTTCAACCCTTGTCGTCACACAACCATAATTTTGTAAAAGTAGCAAGCTGTTTTTCGCAAATTGGGAAGTCGAAGATGAAAGGTCCAGCAATTCTAACGGCAGAGTCTATTGTTGAGGCAGCTAAATTATAATTCATCCATTATTTTTAAACTGCTTGCATCCACATTTTCATCCATCTTCATCCATATTTTTCATCCATCTTCATCCATATTTTTCATTTGCTTGCATCCATATTTTTCATCCACTTCCATTCACATTTTTCATCCATTTTCACCCATATTTTTCATCCACTTCCATTCACATTTTTCATCCATTTTCACCCATATTTTTCATCCACTTCCATCCAAAAATTTTATCCACTATCATCTATACTTTTCATCCACTATCATCCATATTTTTCATCCATTATCATCCATGCTTTTCATCCAATTCCATTCACATTTTTCATCCATTTTCACCCATATTTTTCATCCACTTCCATCCAAAATTTTCATCCATTGTCATCCATATTTTTCATCCATTGTCATCTATGCTTTTCATCCATTGTCATCCATGCTTTTCATCCAATTCCATCCATACTTTTCATCCACTTTCATCCATATTTTTCATCCAATTCCATCCATATTTTTCATCTAATTCTTCTTACTCCTTTTTATCCATTTTTTCAAACAACTTTCTTCCATTTCTTCCATCAAATTTTTGGAATTTACCTAAAATTTCATCCATTTTTCCGTCAACTTTCATCCACTTTTCTATCCATTTTTTTCCACTTTTTTGGTTTTCCTTCTAATATTTTAGCTTCCCGCTCACCAATCCCCGCTTCTCGCTCACTGCTTGCTCTCCAACATTCCCCCCTCTTTGGCTGTTTTATGGAAATTCACAATTCATACGCCAATTGTATTCAATAAAATCACTTTTGGATCCTCAAAGGGCTCCAAAAATACAAAATGGATAGTGTACATTTCTCATTGGCTATTTTATGAAAATCCATGATTCAAACGCCTATTGTATTCAAGAAAATCACTCATGGATCTTGAAAGGGCTCCAAAAAAACAAAATGAGTAGTGTACATCTTTCTATGGCTATTTTATGAAAATCCACAATTGGAACGCCAGTTGTATTCAAGAAAATTACTCAAGGATCTTGAAAGGGCTGCAAGAATACAAGATGACTAGTGTACATCCATTTTTGGCTGTTTTATGAAAATCCACAATTGGAACGCCAGTTGTATTCAAGAAAATCACTCATGGATATTGAAAGAGCTCCCAAAATACAAAATAGGTAGCGTACATCCCTCCTTGGCTGTTTTATGGAAAATCCACAATTCAAACACCAATTGTATCCACGAAAATCACTCTTGGATCTTGAAAGGATTTCAAAAAATCAAAATGGGTAGCGTACATTGCTCTTGAGGTGTTTTATGAGAATCCACAATTCAAACGCCAATTGTATTCAAAAAATCACTCATGGATCTTGAAAGGGCTCCAAAAATACAAAATGGGTAGCATACATCCTCCTTTGGCTGTTTTATGGAAATTCACAATTCAAACGCCAATCGTTTTCAAGAAAATCACTCATGGATCTTGAGAGGACTCCAAAAAAACAAAATGGATAGCGTACATCCCTCTTTGGCTGTTTTATGAAAATCCACAATTGAAACGCCAGTTGTATTCAAGAAAATCACTCATGGATCTTGAGAGGGTTCCAAAAAAACTAAATGGATAGCGTATGTTTGTCCAATCTCATTTGCACCATCATCTTGCTGGCCACTACACTGTGCTGGCCGTTAATCAGGTAGAATTGCGCCTCTTTGATTTGGTCCCAGGACTCAAGTGTTGGTTTCTCAATTTGGTTTACAAGCATGGCACACGGAGTCTACTTGGTGGACTTGTCGAGCATATGCACATAATAATGCATGACGTCCATAGCAAGACGATCTTCATGGCTTCGGATGTTCATATCCACAGGCAATGAGATAAGTTGGTCAATTGAGATTGACTTCTTCTCGTTGATCGCAAAGACATAGGCGTCTATGCAAGTGGCCTAGTAGTTCTTATAGGCCTCCACAGATACTTTGTAATCGTGCTCACGTTGAGGGTTGTCAGCCTTTGGGATGTCAGAAAATTTTTGACGCAAAACTAGTCTCACCCAACACTAGTTCTTCAAGCTTCTTAGCCTTTGATTTCCTCCCAGAACTAGAGGCAAGGTTACCTCTCACTAACGTCAGAGGTGGTGTCCTAGACTGTTAATTTCTCCTGGCATTGGAGCTGTTTTGTGTACTTGGAGTTCCCATGGACGCTTATCCCTCCTTTCCTTGAGCCAGCATCTCCTGAGATACTATTCGCGCGGCCATGTCCCTCTTTGTAGATTCAAGTTTTGCCTTCAAAACCTCAAAGGTCACAAAAAGTGACCTCAATCAATTGCACAGCGTCTTGCCAATAATTGTCTTCCCGGCTAGAGTGCGAAAGAAATTGTTGTCAATCTTCTTCTCAAATTCGGGAATTTCAGTCATGTACTCGGTAGGTTCGAGTGTCTCCAAGAATGGCATGATGTTGAAGGGAATTTTCGAGGACTCCAGCACGAGAGTGAAATGGCACTGTTCTTTTTCTTTCTTTTTTGTTTGTGCTGTCACGTAGTGTATTTTGATTATGCTCCTCTTGTTGTGGGCAATGTCTTTGATTTTCTTGTCAAACAAGACGGAGTAATATGTATTGTTGTCTTTGTACTTATAAAAGCAGCATATCAGATTTTTGAATGGTATCATCTTGAGGCTCCAATTGTCCATCTTCTCGAGGGTTGAGAAATTCCTAGTATTCTCCATCGTTGTCAATGTCGTCTCCATCTTGCTCATCTCGAGCGACTTCACATTGCTTGAAGAACGTCTCAAGTCTTGTTATTTGTTCTTCCATCCTATCAGCACGGACAAACATATAAGTATATTCATGATTTTGTTTGAGTCGACCTAATACAGAGACGACAAGGTTTACTTCAGTTCTGACTGAAGGAGTTAAGACATCGTTAGTTGTACTCAACGTAAGGTAGATGCATTTAGGTCAAGTCGACCTAAAGGTCACATAGAGGATGTGGTATATCAATTTTCAGGTTGTGCGTAAGTGTATGATCTGGTTATATTGTGGAATTAGCTCGTGGCAACCTTATAGATATTGGACGATATTCTTAATGCTTTTCTTTCTTGTCTTAGAAGAATGGTTCACTACTGTACGCTCCTTGGCTAGATGAAGGTCATCGTTTAGGTCGAGTTGACTTAATTCTACAAGAGCCCTTGGTGTTGGCTTTTCTCTTGTGTCTTAATGGAGTTGTTACTCTTCCAGCCCTTCTAGCTGAATGATGGTGATCATTTAGGTCAAGTCGACCTAACTCTGAAGGTGCCCTGGTGTTGGCATTTGTTCTTTGCCTTAGTAAAGTTTTATTTTTTCTAAGCCCTCTGCCAATGTGGAGTTGACCATTTAGGTTGAGTTGACCTAATTCTGATGGTGCCTTCGATGTTCAGTTGTGGACGTAGTTTTCTTTTGGGTATTTTGGTGTTCTTGAGGTTGGATTCTATCATTTAGCTCAAGTCGACCTAAGTGGATCTTTCATGTTTGAATCCTGTGTACAGTGAAAAAAGGTGTAGTCGACCTAAATTGGCTTTGACCTAAAGTGATCCCAACCTAAAATTGCAAACAAATTGAATTCATACTCACTTTAAGTGTCGTGGCAAGACTTTGGACTTGTATGTAATTGAAGAATTTCCTCTTGGTTTTTGGAACCCCGTGAAAATTCCTCAGCCCTTAGGGTTTGGGAGCAAAAGAAAATCAATAGTTCCCTACATCAACTACAAGCAATGTACGTAATTAGTGAAACAAATTACAACCTTCTGTTGAACCCAAAACTCTCAAACCACCAAGTACGAAAGAAGGAACAACTAGAGCGCTCGACATCAATATCAACAACTTGAAATGACTTCAGTTTCATAAAACTGGACTAAACGTTGAAAGTTAGTGTCGTTGCGTATTGAAAAATATTAGTTTTGCTCAAAATCCTAAAATTAGACTAGCATTGGTTTAAAATTGCAGTTGAATACTATAAAATGTATTTATGCTCATATCTATAGTGGAAAAAATACTAATAGGTCACAAGAAACACAAAGCTTGAAATTCAGGCCTAAACTGCAGCCTGCAATATTTGTCCACACTAGAATGTTTGTTCACATTGCAATGTACTTCCAGAAAGTACTACACAAAAGTATGAAACTCAAATGCACTGCACATACGAGCCACACAAAGCAATTTTCAACCAAAACCCTAAAACCATGGAGAGTGCAGAGTACAAAGGCAGTGAGGAGAGCTTATGAACTTGAAGGAAGGAAAAAACAAGCAATCAACACTATTTGGATCACCTGAAGAATCATTGTAAAAAGAAATCCTAAACCCTTTGTCATGTACAACATTGGTAAGTAGAGATTAGAAAAAACCCAATGAACTTGAAGCTTGGAACAGAATGGAAACTAAAGCTCAACTAAGGAGTTGTGCAAAGCTGTGTAGACGCTAGAAATCTCATTTGAGGAGCTGTGTAGAGTTGTGAAGATCTGTGCAAACGCTAGACACTAGAAATCTCATTATGTCAAATCAGGCCAAGCAGCAAAGCATATAGGAAAATCAGCAACTCTAAACCTAGACCTTGGGAAAAAAATTGAGTGCTCACCCAAACTGTAAAAGGCACTCACTGCTCCTCCGTGCCACCCAAACTGAAAAACAAGAACAACAAGAGACTAAACCGCTCCAAATCGCGCTATATTTCAAGAACTAGTGGGCCACATCAATCACTCATTCTTCCTCACTCCACTCACTCTTATACATACTCACTCCTCCTCCACAAATTGAGTGTACACACAAAAGAAACAAAACATAAACAACAACACAGACACATACAAACACACACAAGGAAGAACAATATACGGTATGCGGCTTGCCATAGGGAGAGAGAAGACTCTTTTGACCGGCATTGAGCCTCAATTTCAACCCAGATCTGCTTCTCAGAGTTGATCCCCCCCTTGGCCAAACCTAGTTCCAAACTTCTCATCCCTACCGACCCTGAAACGAACATCTTTCCCCTCTATTCCAAGCCTCTCAACTTTGTTGAGCCTCACAAGAACCTAGTTTCCAAAGCAAATCCTCCATCCCCCTATGCCAAGCCTAGTTCTGGGCACATGGAACCTTTGTTGCACCTTTTTCAAAGTTGTCTGAACCACTCGTCAACGTACATTCCAACCGGAACTTCAAAGTCAAAGTCTAATTTTTGAAAAGCACTAAGTAGAAGTGTTAAATTGACCAAAAAAATAGCACAGAGTAATTTAACCTATAAACAACTTACATTGCAAACATTTTCTAGCTAATGAATAATATAGAACCTTAATGTATAGGAGAGTAGGGCAACTATTGTTACTAATAAATTTTCTATGAAAAGGGACAGTCTTCTAAAGTATCGAATAATATTCTTACGGATTTTCTATTTTACCATTCAATGGAATTCTTATAATATAGAATATAATTGGTTGTTTTCATCTTCAATATTAAACATTCAATTCTTGTAGAATTTAAATTGAATATACAAAATTTGGATTTTAAAAAAGCAAAAATTTTCTTTCGGTGAATTTTTTTGAGTCCAAATTTGATGCTTTTACATGATAATTTATTTAAATTTATTGGTGATGGACTATTTTTGATTTGAATTTACGATATTATACTACAAATTCACTTCTAACATTCACTTTTGTACTTTTTCAAGCTAACAATTCACACTTTAATTAGTATAATAGATGATTTTGCCCCTCAATGAATTTGTCCTTTAGTTGAAGAATTACATGATTTTGTACTTCTTTAACATGCTGTGAACCACTATATTGGTTCACTTTTTAGATTGTAGAAAACATAAATTTTAAGTATTAAATTCCAAGTCCAGAAGTGTTAGTACTCCGGATTAAGCCATAATCACAATTTAGGGAGTTTCCCGTGAGATAGGAATAGGAACTTTAGGAATTTAGGGTGAAAATCTACAAATGCAATTAGGAGAAAGTATTGGGAAAACTATAAAGACAAAAATAAGAATTTAAAACTAAAAAGACTTTAAGCAAGATTTGGTAAAGTAACCAAATCAGGCAAATAGAAAAAATGTTTAGAAAATGAAAACAAAATCTTACAAATGAAAAATGATATTAGAAAAAACAAAAAGAATTATCAAGTATAAAAAATAGAAAAATGAAAACCGAAAAATAAAAAGTACAAAAATAGAAAATGAAAATGAAAACCAAAATACTACAAGTAGGAAATGAAGCTAAAAATAAAATGAAAACCACAAAAAATAACAAATATGAAAAAACACAAAACAAGTTAATAAACTTAAAGCTACTACTAGAATAATAGAATAGTATTAGAATCACTAAAATAGGATAAAAACAGTAAAATTGGGGAAAAAACAGTAATTTAGGGGGGTTGCACTAAATTGGCGCAGTCTACACCAAATTAATGCAATTTTCACTAATTTAGCGCATTGTACAGTAAATTAGTGATTTTAACAGTAAATTAGTAGGGGATGAATGTGATTACAAAAATTTGTCGTTAGGGTGTTGGATATAAGCAAAATTACGGTTCCAAGCCCCCTCTCTGAACTCTCTCAACTTGTGTGTGCATGTGTTTGGGGAGCTTGGTGGAAAATGGGTGTGGAAAATGAACAAAAGTGTTAGGAGATTAGAAAAATGAATTAAGATCAATGCTAGAACCAATTTGTCAAAGTAGGTCTACTTGTTTGGTGAAAAATAAGTGAGGAAAAATGAGTTTAGTTAAGTAAGATGGGAAATTGGATTAGAAAAAAGAAGAGAATTAGGATTTTTTTTAAATTAGAAGAGAACTTCCAACTTTGACGGGCGATTGCAGAGGATTGCAAGGCGGATAGAGCTGCAATTTGGAGGGGTGGTGCGCCTTGAAGTCAGCTTTCCATCAACACTAGGTTTGTCTCATTTAAAGCAAAGAAGAAGAAATGGTGGCCGTTTTTGTGGAAGGAGGTCAGCTGCCACCTTCAAGTGGAACCGCCAACTTTGGCGAGCCATATCGGGCGATTGGCAAGGCGAATGGAGCTAAAATTTGTAGAAATGGCGCGCCTTGAAGCCAGCTTTCCATCAAGACTAAGCTCGTTTCATTTGAAGCAAAGGCAAATAAACGGTGGTCAATTTTGTGGAGGGAGGTCAGTTGCCCTTGGCGGTGATGGTTCCTCTTTTTTTTGTTTCTTTTGAGATTCTTATTTTGGTTGGGACCATGCTATATTTCAATTGTAATAATGATTACACCATGATTTTGTTGTGCCATGGATGAATGAAAGTCTAATTGTGTTGTTAGAGGCCTATGGTGTGTTTGAAAGATTTGATTAGTAGAAAATGATGCATGAATGCAAGTCTCATTTTTAGGGTTTAAAGGCAAAGTGTGAAAGTACTGCCCAATTTGGATTAAAATTAAGGTTAGGAAGTGTGAATGATAAAAAAAGAGGAATACTTAAATTGCCCAAAAAGAGTGAGTAAATGAATTAGTGTTGACTTTAGGAAATCCAAGGAGAATACAAGGTCTATACATAGTGAATCTAGGTGTTGCATGGATGAGTGGTGTGCTGTAATTTTCATTGAGGCCCAATTTGGACCATTTTGAACTCTAAATTGCCCGGTTGAATTAGATTTTTGTATAGGCAGCTACTGCAATCTATTTAGTCTATAGTTGAGTGAATTTGGAGGTTAAGACACTTAAGTTGATAATTTTACGTGAGTTATCCCAATTTGTCTTAGGGCTTTTAGGATAATTTTGAACATTTAAAATGGGAGTCCATTGCTTGGAAGGCAATATAGGTCTAGAGTCCCATACACTCCCCCTCGGCCAACTCTAGGGATGGTTTTCCTTCACACCGGAAAACCACTCACACATGCATACAAAGTGAGCCATTCATATGAGAATTGTTAATTCTCATTAAAAATTGAAACATTTAACCTTCTTGCAAATCTTCACCTATAAATTGCCTATAATGAACTGCAATAAACTTCACTCTGGTTGTACTAATCTATAATTCACACTTTAAAACAAATTGATGGCTACTCTTTGTAATGACTATTACATTGTAATTAAATAGTAAATACAAAACATGCTATTAGGATATTCCACATGCATTTCTTACAATTCAATATATTAGAAAGTCAATATTTATAATATGCATAGATGGTTCTTTAAATTATACTCCCTCCGTCCCAAAATGTTCTTCTTGTTGGCCTTCATTTTTTGTCCCAAAATGATCTTCCTGTTGTACTTTGTAAGCTGCAAATTGGTCAAATTTAACTTCTGGTTGTTCTCAAGGACTAACAAAACAATTCCAAGCGATAGTTCCTCTTCATCTATGCAATCACTAATCAAAAGACAAATAGAATGGTTGAAGGGGTCAATCAACACTTTTTGTTTTTATTTTTTGCATCTCTTTGAATATTATTTAATTGAAAGAGATGAAGGTTTTGGGAGGCAAAATATAGGTCCACATATGGTCTTTGACTTATACTAACTACCCACAAAATGACGACCTCACATTCAATAATTAAATAACCACTGGTGCTCCTTGAAAATACCCCAAAAATTTCACTTTTCAATAATCCAAAACTACACTTTAAAAAGGGCTTCAAAACTCAAAGTTTCAAGGGCAATACGAGTGCACCAAACTCCATATGTAGTGCAAAACAAGCTTTAAAAATATTACTTTTAGTTTTAATCCGAATCATTTTGTCTAACATTTTGGGAAGGAGGGAGTACAATCCACAATATTTATAATTGTATTTTATGAACCAAACCCCCTTTATTTGGATTATAATATGAAAACCCTCCTAGTATGTGTAAAGATTGTTATCCTTCATGAAATTGTGTCTACATATTGGTGATTGATTTTGAATATAATGAACAGTAATTGCATAAAAAATCTTGCATTGGAAAAAAAATAAAAAATTGTTTCTCACAATTTTTGTGCTCACCAAAAAAAATGCAAAAGGTAGAAAGAAATATACATAGAAGTTGGAAATAGTTCCTACATTTTGAATCCATGGCCTATTCAATATAAATGCTATTTTCTTACACTTAAGAAGTGAATTAAAAAAATTAATAAGTTCCTTGCAATAATTTACAAATTCCAACTATTAATCACCATAGTCATGAAAAAATTATAGAATAGGTGGAAAAAAATATACTAATACAGAAGTTGGAGGTAGTTACCACATTTAGAGTCCCTGGCCATTCTATTTGATAGCTTTTTTTTTACATTTAATTAGAGAATTCAAATATTAATAGACCCCTCATAGTAATTTACAAATTCTAGGTATTAATCCTTGAAGTTGTCAAGAATTATAGAAAAGTTGGACACAAATTGTTTTCCTATAGTAAGTGGTTTTGTGGATCGATTGAATGATGCAATTAATATATAATTGGAATGATTTACATAATTTTGTATTTAAATCCTGCAAACAAATTAAAATGAGCCCAATTTCTTTCAAATTGAATGTGTGGATTCAATGAATGACACTATTTGGCTAATATGAATAAGCATTACTATTATAATTGAAATGTCAAGTCTATAGAAATTTTAAAAAATACATAGAAATATTAAGTTCATATGGTTCGTAAAAAATAAGGTGCACTTTTGTCAAATAATTCGTCAATGTTCAATAATTGTGGTCATTTACAAACCATTCAAAGTACATGAAAGCTCAAAATAATGCAGTTTAATGGTGACTACTACAAAACCTACCATCATGCTATATTAATTCACAAATGATGAAAACATGTACACACGCATAATTATTGAAGTTCGTGCACTCAAATACTTGACAATATTTACAACTTCTATAACTTTGTTGAAGTCGCTTTCAAAATGGAATTCTATGACATTTGATTTCGGTCACCATTAAAGTATAGGCCCAGTTCTATTCCATTTTATTTTTATTCACATGGAGGTGGATTGAAATTACGCACAAGTAAAATATTTTTGAGCATTCAAATACTTGAGGGTATTTACAACTTCCACAATTTGATTCAAGTGGCTTCCAAAATTGAATTCTATGACATTTGATGTAGGGAGCCACTAAATTACAGACCCAATTTTAATCCAAATTCTTTTAATTAATGTGGGGAGGTATAGAAATTACTTACAAGTTTAATATTTATTATAGAATGTTATTGTAGAATTATTTTATTTATTGGAGAGTTATAATGTGTAGGGTATGTGTACTTAAAAATTGTAGCATGAATAATTATGAAACTTATTATAACATCATTCTTAGGTTCAAGCGATCATTTCATTTTCACTCACTAGTAATAAGAAAGTAAGGTATTTTATTTTTATTTGAAGAGCAGAAAATTCAAAGTCATTGGTTTAAGGAAGTAATCATGTCTATGTTTGTTGCATAACTATTATCAATGAATGCATGATTTCATCCAAAGATATTTTTAATATGACAACCTTCAAATGGAATTATACTATTCATATTTGTAAAATTGTGCAAATGATTGATTATTTGCAATCCATTTGCATTAGAAACTTTTAAAAATGGCTAAGTAACCTTCAAATTAGACTTTCTATTAGCTAGGCTAGTACATTGCCGTAATGAATGCAATAGCCTCCTCAAAGGACCAATCATAATCACTCCAGAATAATACCATACTCCAGATAACTAATTAAAAAGTTTAAGTTATTTCCAAAAGTATAATGGAAATTTTTTCCAATTTTTTTTGAAATATAATATAAATTTAAATAGTTTTAAAAGTGACAAAAAATTGCAAATAATATATATCCAGAAGGACTAACTACATTAATAATTTTATATACCCACCACTTCAAAAAAATCTTATACTGTGACATTTTGGGCTTTAGTTTTGTATTTTTGTGATGATTGATTGATTGTGGGGTATTGTTCTTGGAATTTGTGAATTATTTACTATAAAGGTTCCATTATTTTTATAATTGTTGAATTGACTTTTGCAGTGCGAAGAAGTAGTATTGGAACAAAATGGCCATAGACCCTAAACAAGGGATGTATTTCCATCATGTGTATATATTTTTCTTCCAACCACTTAGCCTTATTTTGACGAGTGTAGAGACTAATACTTAGATTTTAAAGTGAAATAGTACGTCAGAGGTGTCCAATAATTTTTTGAGTGTAAGAAAATAGCATTGAAATGAAATGGCCATGGACTCTAAGTGTTCACTTGGAAATATTTCCAACTTACATGCATTTTTTTCCCACACCTTTTGAATTTTTCTAATGAGTGATTGATTGTGTTAAATGTACTTAGATTTTTTGAATTACTGCGAGGTGTTTATTACTTTTATAATTTTTGAAACAACTTTTAAAGTGCAAAGAAGTAGCATTGTAACAAAATGGTTATGGACTCTAAACAAGGGATGTATTCATCTTGTATGTATAATTTTTCCACCAGATCATAGAATATGCTACTTTAATGTATGTGAGGAAGTTGTTGCTCCTTGCTTTAAATCTGAAATTTCTCCACAAACATGATATTTTATGACTTTGGGCCTAATTAACAAAATAAAAGCCATGTATTGTAGTTCCAACTTCACTTTGAATTTTGAAAAAATTCCTAATATTGAATGTTTTATTGTGATGTTTGAATTTAAGATGTATTTTCAATGTGTATTTTTTTTAATTATAGAATGACAGAGAAATTGAGTTTCCACCATAATGTTTCTCATTTTAAAACACATCGTGAAATTTTTTATATTTTTGAAATAACTTCCTACTGATGTGATTTTCTTTAAGTTTTTCTTCAAAAATTCTCAAGAAAATCAATTTCCACAAAAGAATCAAATTTTTCTACCTAAAGTAAAGTAGACATGTAAATTGAGTGACAGACAATGAGGCTTGAAATTAGTGTTCATGGGTCTGTCATGTATAGGGATTAATGATGTTGTTAACATTTTAAAAACGACAAAATTGTTGATAGCAGTTGCTAAAGCCATCATCTGAAAAAGCGCAATGGCAGTAAAGATTTCATATCGGTGTTAAAAAAAGAATTCTGGAAACAATCTCCAAATCCAAAAAAAGAGAATCCAATAGAATGTAGAGTTCTACTGATCTTTCGGTCCTAAATTAGGCAGTGGGAAAATGGAGGTCATGTACCACCCCTGTCTTCTTCTTCATGAATAGTAGAGGTATCTCAAGGAATTCCAATGAACAACCTTGCTTTCCGGTTTGACATTTTAAAATTTGAATGCAAGCTTTGGACTTCCCGCCGTCTCCATTCCCGCCAAGAAGTGCTTGACTTCTATCGATGTTCGCTTCAATGACTCCTCTTTTCATACTTTCGGAAATGGGTTTGCAACTCTGTGTAAGCAGGCTCCTTTTGTTCTACCTGCACTTTGCATGTTTGGTTAACTTCTTACCTTATTAAGAATTGCTTAGTGCTCATTGCAAATTGCTTAGTAGGGAACGTTGGCGACTTGTATTCTATAGTTCGTTGAGGCGCTTCGAGCTCTACGTATGACATGCACCAATCTTGTTGCACACGGAAAACTCACATTCGATTTCAGTGCAATGTTTACGCAGAAGATGCACAAGTCCTCTTAGCTACACCTCCCATTTGTATTTTTGTCAGTCTTGTTCAAATTTGATCAAATGCTGTGGTGTTAAGCAATGATGTGAATTGTATGCAAGATTGTTCAAACCCCTGCAACGCTTAAAAATTCTCTAGTTTAGACCCAAAATACCCAATTATATCGCCATAATTTCCGGAAACAAGAGGAAACATTTGGATAATTGCGTTCCTGTGATTCCTGAATTAACGGAGAAAATCAAGTCGACCAACATCGTAATACACCAGTTATGTTACAAATTTTAGGTCAACTCGACCTAATATTTGGATATGGTACATGTGACTGTATCAATAAACAATTAGATCAATTCAACCTAAACGGTACCTTGTTTGAGCACTACTGGGACCGATATTATATGTCTTGAAGACTTTCCTTCCAAAACTGACTTTAGGTTGATCCAACCTAAATTGGAGCAACAAAAATGTACCATCAATTAGCGTTTTCTTGTGGCATCTGAAGCCTTCAGCCTCTATTACTTTGCTAATAAGAATATGGTAATTGAGTATGATGTCAAGTGAAGTGAACAATCTTACGCCATTAGGTCGACTCAACCTAATTGTGAAGATGACATGGGTTTTGGAATCATTTCATGTCAACAATTTCTATGAGGAGAATTTCTCTAGTTATTTTATTGAAATAAATATTTTATTTATTGTTTCTACGTGGGTGTCTGCTTTCCAAATATCTGTACTGAGATTAGAAAAATTGAATTAGGTCAACTCAATCTAAAGTTTGTAGGTTTGTTTGGTTTATAGACTCCTTCTCATTAAGATTGTTGGAGTTTATCTAATTTGGAGGACCTAATGGGCCATATGTGTACACTAACTTGACCAATATGACTTGTTCAGTAGCCTTGGCATTTTGATTGAGCTTGCCTGTAGTGGGTCAATGTAGTTACTTCTATTGCTATGATGTACTAAATACTACTTGTCTAGATCGTACATCAGACAATCTATGCTGTAGATAAACTGGTAGCCTTCATATTTAGCCGTGGTATCAATATCATCATGTAGAGGAATTTCTGGGTTTGGGTTCTTCAATATCCTTTAGAATTTGCACATTGGATGGCTTTTATGGTAAGGTTGATTCGACCTAAAATGTTGACACCTAGTACTTTGTACAGAATTTGCACATTCAATGTTTATAGTTCTAACAATTTACCTTATTTTCACGTATGCAAGTCAAATGAGCTTCCTGGTTGATCCTCTCAAGAATATAAATTGGGGTGACGATGATACTGAGGACCATGCTGAAATGGACGTTGACATTCTCGACTGTTAAGGAATTCCAAGGTGGCTCTGGAATACAAGTGTTGTTACCCTCTATAATGATGCAGGTATTCTTATTGGTGAAGGTATATGCCACAGTGCAAACTCAGATCTTGTGCTTGGTGCCAATGGTCCTCTTGGAGATACTCATGTGGCGGTGCACATTTTCAAAACTCATTCTGAAGCGGACATCCTTCAAGAGTGAGTGCGCGCATTTGTAGCATGGCCAATTAAACTAGTTCACTGTTGTGGGGCAAGCTTGCATGACCATGACGTGAGGGAGAATTTCAATTGACTACCAGCTAGCCATGAAACCCCTATGTCTTTGAAGCCTAACTGGCCATATACAAGTAGTGTTCGAAATCCCCCTTGTGAGTCTTGCATCAAAATGAAGCACCTTCTCAGTAAGGGCTCCATCAACTTAGAGTCTAGCAAAACTTGTTGTAGTAAGAATTGCATTGAGCCGTTTTCAAGAGAAAAAATTCAAGTTTTTTGTAAGCGGATATATCAAAATTCAGTGTTCAAGCACATAGCCTTTATGAAGATTGAAGTTTATAGACAGATGCATCGTGATTCGCGAGGAAGACAGATGGTGAAATTGATGTGTGCGTGAGAGCATGGATGCATATTGTTAGGGTTCCGGAATCTACATTCTATTGCTATCAAAAAACGCATTAAAAGATGGTCAAGAAGCAAGAGAACATAGTAATTTGGGCTAACTTAAGCCAAGGCAACACATAGAACAAGCGACTGTTACTTTGAAATGCATCTTGGAGAAAGAAGTGGATCACATGCCACATTGCACCCGGACTTTGAAGTCTAGGCAGAAGGTGGTCTCCAAGATTTTGCCGGCTACATTTCAATGGAAGGGTCAAATGGCAAAAAGCAACGAGATCAATGTTGCTTTTGGATTGCAAGAGGTATCTACATCAAACTTCAGCAAAATCAAGTCCACTTGGTTTCTAGAGTATGATGTGAAGCAACCTGGAGATAATTTTGCTCGATGTACTGTTTGTGACAAGTTGCGGGAGCTCATAAAGAATACTCTTGCAGGATCTCAAACCGCTATGTTATGGTCCAAGAGATTGGATAAACACCTCGCCATTGCTTGCGCTCATAGGAAAATTTATTATACAAACCAATATTGGTCGCAAAGTTCTCCACATGAATGTATCACAATCATGCACGACAAGATGGATCATGCAAAACCTGCTTCTCCTGTCTTTTCACACAAAAGTAAAGACCTTGATGGCCTAATGAAGTTGCATGTGTCCGTCACGGGCATGATTGTGCATGGGCATATTGATGTCTGTTCTGCACACTATGGTTTGGATCTATTTAAACATGATTCGAATTACACCATTGGTTCAATTGCAAAGTTGTTGCCTGACCTTGAACTACCACCAAAGTCTTCTTCAAGGGCGTTGTTTGTCAATGCAGCATCGATACCTCTCTTTGAAGCAATACTAAAGGGAAAAGAGATGTGTGAAGCATCGCTCCCCCCGCCACTGATAAGCTTAGTTTCAGTGACACCGTTGCCACCCATTTTGAATGTGCAAATGGACAATGCCATCGGGGACAACAAAAATCGATATGTGTATTGTTTTTGGTCTTTACATGTTGCAAACAAGATCTTTCGTGAAGTGTATGTGAACTTCATGATCGTTGGTCATACACATGATGACATTGATGCATTGTTTGGGAGATGGAGCATGCTCTTGAAGAAAGAGAGCTTCCCTACAGTTCTTGCACTCATGAAGTCGTTCATAGATGTAGAATCTATGCCTACTATCCCTCATCTAATCAAAGAAGTGCCTGATTTCAAGGGATTCATTGCTGGTTCATTTATTGACGGTGGTGATATTCTTGTTGGTCACACGAGACCACAACAAGTGAAGTTCTATCTAGATTCTAATGGAATTCTTGTAATGAAGTACAAATTGATGTAGACTGGCAAGGAAAAAATGGTAGACCCATTAAGTTGTGGAAAGAAGATGTTGAAGGACAAAGTTTGTGGCCCCGTGGAGTACCGCTACCAGTGGAACTGAAGGCAATGAAAGGTGTTGAGGACATAATGAAAGGTATATATGGATTTGAGAAGTAGTGGGAGAATTTGTGCAACGCAGATGTTACTGGAGAATATCAAAGACGCTACAAGCATTTGGTTTACTATTGGCGTGATGTAAGGATAGCAATGCAAGAACCAATATCGAGCACTACAATTTTGCGAGATGGTTTTTGGCCAACAACACGTGTTCGAGCAACACGAGTGGATCAATTGGGGGATGATGGCGAGGACCGTGAAGAGTTTGCAGAGGATGACGTCTACGTTGGGCCATTGTCTGGTCGCCCAGTACCATCTTTTAGGATAGGACGCGATCTCTACAATGGATACTTTATTGCAGTTCAACCCGCAAACGGTGACAGTTGACTAATGTGGATTGCAAGGGCATTGTCTGATCCGAACTGTAACCCTGAAAAACCAAATTGCATTCTCATTCAATATTTCTGTCCAACATCAAGAAATCGGGATGTTCAAAACAACTACACTAGATGGGACAGCGATACAGGTTTGCGTTGGAAGGTTGAAGAAATTGAGCCACCAATTTGGGAGTATACAAATGCCATAATGACAGCGTGGAATTCTTCCATAAGAAGTGACACCGTCCATTGCATGATCAATATCTCGTCTGTTTAAATTGAAGTCATCAACTAGAGTCTTGCATCATACACTTGATATTCAAAGACGTGTAGCATATGTGAAGCACGTTTTTTAATAATGTTATAGCACATTGTCATGTTTTCTACAACAAATTATATTTTAATGTTAGAGTAGATGAATTACGTTTCAGTTGATTGGTTTTATATTATTGTTTGCTATTGCATATATGTTTTCTGTAGTATGTGATGTATTTACTAAGCAATTGTATTTACGTTTACTTTGAATATATTTAAAAAAAATTATGTTACTTTGTTTTCTCTATTATTCAATCAATTTGTTTTTGTATTTATTTTTGTGTTTATGTCTCATGAAATTCTACATCAATTTGAAACAAAAGAATAGTAAATATATCCACTTTTTATATTTTATTAACTTGTTAAGCACTTTCACATTTTGGGTAGGAGGTCGATAAGTTGTTACAACTTTCATACCTGCAAAGCTCATTTCGCCTCACCTAGTTATGTTTTTTTTTCACGCAGTTAAACGCAAACCAAAAATTGAACCCGGACCGCTCCAATGAGATAAACAACTCCTTACAACCAACCGTAGAGGTCATGACTTGGTGTTCAAATATAACATGATCTTCACTTATAAGAGTTAGAGGACTACTATTTACAAGTAGAAAAATGTATTGCAAGACTCCCTAGCTCAAAAAACTCTCATTTTAATGAAAATTATGCTTGGGTCAAATCACACTCAAAGGTACCACAAAAGGGGTCAGACGCATTGAAATCTGCAATGTATCTTTTTTGATGCTATTATTTTTTAAGGCTAATCTATTAAATTTAGTCATTTTAGTCCTTTTCTACTAGTAGTTCAAATCATGTTAAGACTAATATATTTTTATTCATAAATAAATCTAAACTTATTTACTAAAATTGAAATTGAAATTTGGATGTCAGCCTGTCAGGTTTTTCAATGGTAGAAAAGGGGTCTAATTTCTAATGAATAATATTGTGAGTGAATTCAAAAAAATAATGTGTATAAATATTCGTAAGATAGAGTAGAAAAAGACTCTTTTGCTATAATTTGAATATTTTTTCATTTTCTATAATATTCAGAAGTAAAAACATGTGAACGTCTTTTTTAATATAAAAATGAACCTGAATGATGATTGTGATAGAACAAAAAGTGTTTATGTTATTCACATTGAGGGTCCTATGAAATCTATTTTTGGAATTGAATGTTTAATTTTTTTAAAAGATTAAATCAAGAATTTGTCAAAAATGAATAAATTGATTAAAAAATTATACTATTTTTAGTTCAAAATTTAATCACTAAAAATTCTTTTTGATAGTTGTATGTTTTGAAAGTTAAGAAAATTTGGATAAAAAAATCTATTTAAAATGCTATATTGTAATAAAGACACTAAATTTAGCCTTAAAATTGATGATTTATATCTTTTGAAAAAAAAATTTCATGAAATTTTTTCTTCAGCCCTTTAAAGGGATACATTGCTATATTATTCATCCATAATTTTTTTTAAATAATGACAACATCAAAGTAATTGAGAGCTTCAAAAGTTTAGAAAAGGATTCAAGTCTTGTCCTACAAAAGTAATCCCAATGGTACCTTTGAATGTGGTTTGACCCGCTTCACAATTAATAAACCTAGTATTTAGCAACCTAAATTAGCTAAAACTAACATTCAATTTTCAGAGACTAAACAAGAAATATTATTATGAGAGGGTCCCAACCTCTCAAAATAATGAATATAGGATTTTTTTAGGATTTTTCTCTAGGTTCTCGTTGGTTCTTTGGAGGAGACCACTACGTTCGCCAATGTGAAAGGGGCTTCAACACTGGCAAAAGGGGCGAGTAACAGAGTGGTTGTAAACCATTTGCTACACCTAGTGTACTCATGTTTTATGGGTGTTTATTTTCTTTGCTTGCTATGGATGTCGCTAGTGTTTTGATGCTTGTAATGACAAGATGTTTTTGCATTTCTTTCATTACTTGCAGGATTTGTCGTGATTGTAATACACATGTGTCATGTGAGTAGCATGACCTTGGATTTTCCATCGGCTCAACGTTGCGGAGTCAAAGGGAGTGGTGGAAGATGGTTTGGAGCGTCGTGAAGTTTGTTTGACCCCTGGATGCAAGCTTGGGGCCGTGGCGGGGGAACCGACATCTCATTTGGGACCTCAAACGTCCATGACCTCTACGTGGAGCAATGGAGACTCATCTTTTTCAAGTTGAATCTCCCATATGATGGACTCAGTGGCTTTGCTTTAAGGGCTTCGTTTAAACATGCAATTCATTCTTCAAGAATGGCATTGACTTGACTTTGTGTAATCTTTGGTGAGGTTTTTCCAGTTTCTTTTGAAACTTTTCTTCACGTCTTATTAGTAAAGAAGTGGTTGTAAAACCACTTGCTACACCTGGTGTACTTGTGTATCGTAGGTGTTTATTTTCTTTGGTTGCTATAGATGTCGATGGTGTTTTGATGTTTGCAATGATAGGATGTTTCTTGCATTCTTTCATTACTTGCAGGATTTGCTGTAATTGTGATATACATCACAATCACGTGGCGTTTTTCCTATGACCACAATGTCCACCGTTGGTCATGATCTATTGAGCCTTGGTGTGGTTAGATTGCTAGCCAGTTACATGGTTCATTGTTGACCTATGGCACGCTATCTCTCATATTTGTACAATGTGATCTTGGCACGATGTGTTTATGCACAATAAAGATTAGAATTCCAAGGTACTATTCAAACTATAATGTAGAGCAATAGTACTTTCTTGTCACTTTGATCCCTAATACAACTTAGAAACAACAGATAGTAGACGTTGTAATACATGATGCAAAAGCAAGAGGATCAAGATGTCCCTCCATGTGACTCTTCATTAGAGGATTCTACTTTGACGATAACATTCAATCCCTTGTCAATTTCACACCGTATTTTGCTACATTGCTTGGATCTCTATCCATTGTGAGTGTCTAATTCATCACCTAGGTCTCACTTTTTTTTTTCCGTTTGTTAGTATTTTGAGTGAGATGTATTATACAAAAAGCCCTAAAAAATGTATAAAGTCAAAATAGGTATGCCACATGCCATTATAGTATTTGGTCACAATTAGCTATTTTTCCTAAAATATACCCTGAATCTCACATATAAATAGGGTAGAAATCCAAAAATTGTACATATTACAATCATTTAGTAGAATTGGACAAGAAAAGGGCATCTATAATATAAGTTCATTGGTTCTAAGTAAAAATCACATTAGGAGTCCAACAACAAAGTCGGTTCACCAAGATTCCCCTTTAGATGAAAGATTCCTTGTTCACCAAAAATTATAGGAGATAGCGAGATTTGATTCTCCTTCTTTGAAGGTAGGAAGTAAGAATATAAGCTTGCACATCTTTTGTAGAATTCCATGAGAGGTTCTACAAAAAGTTCCAAATTTTTTTGGTAGTCAAAAGATATTCTTCCAAATAGTCAACCACCAAATTTCACAATGGGAAATTCATGGAAAATACCCGAGGTGCGATAAAATCTCACTAAAAATTAGACTAGATAATTTTATGCTAATAACACGCTCCAATAAGTTTCAAAACATTTCAATAGCCAAAAGACCCAACAATGGCAAGATTCCTCCAAGACCAACAATTTTGAAGATTACAATGTAGTTGATCGATGTACCAGGAGCGTACGAAGTCGGAATGGGGTCCAAATTAGGTCTTTTCTTACTCCCTTGTACCTACTTAATATCCTAAGCTAGTCATTTTCCACAGAAAATTTAATCTCCAAAAGTTGTGTTTTTAATCCTTTTGGAGTTTAAATTGATGATAGCTTCTAGTGGTATTTTTGCATAAGAAAAAGGAGGGGAGGTGTCAAGAGATTGAAAATGGACTTTTGAATCCAATGGCACAATTCCTTTGTAATTTGGAATCTTTCTCTAAAAGTTAGATTTAGGTGTAGCGTGGAAAGTTAAAACTTATGGATTAGGATGAAATCTTAGTTGATAAGATTTCCATGTAGGAAAAAAAGAGGGGGGGTGAGTGACCTTGGAAACATATATAAGGCCACTCATTCTTCTATCAATTCACCCCCTTTTGGTTCATTTTAAGCCATTGCTATACTGTTAAGTTTAATTTCTTATGTTTGTTTATGCCTTCAAGTTCTATTGTTGGTGTATTTAAAGCTTTTCATAAAGGACATTGGGGTCCCTTTGACGTTTATTCTTCTTTCACATATTAAGTTGTTTTTTGCTAACTTGTTCCAATTTTGGTTGAAATGTTATTGTTGTACTAATCCTAGAAATATCCCTTACCATATCTTGGCAATGCCGCTTTGGAGGGCTTCTAGTCTATGTTTGTAAGTTTTAAACTTCTAAGTGGGAATTGCTTCATTGAAAAATTTCCCTAGAGTTTGGAAGTTATTGTACTAACTTGTTTGTAAATGTCATTGGACTAACAAGTGTTTGTATGAATCTCTTCGCTCTAACGTATTATGTGTATTTTGACAATTTAACTTGTTGAAATTGTTTTGAGTATTCCTGGTCTTGAGAAATACGGCAAAGCTTTGGCTTTGAAGTCTTAGAGAAATCCCACCAAAATCATGTGTGTTGATTGATGCTTAGCATTTCCAAGTTTAGTTTTTAATATGCAAGTTTTGGAAGTTTAGGTTTAGCATCCAAAATTTTTAGGTGTCCAAAAGCTCCATGGCAAAAGTCTAGAGTTAGTTCTTGAAATGTTCTTGTATTAGTTGTTACACTACATGCTTGAAAAGACAATTCTTGGTGTTCAAGAAAATCTATAAAAAAAAAATAGATATTAGGTGGGAAAAAATCCAACCAAAAAAAGCCAATCTAAGCTCTAAGTGACTCCAAGCTCCAACCAACTTCTAGCCCCAACGAAGCCCCAGCATACCCCAGTGAAGTCCCCAATTGCCCCAAGCAAGCCCCTAGCAGCTCGAGCAAGCCCCAATATACTTGAGTACCATCTGAGTATCAGCCCTAGGCCAGATATAGGTGGTTATACGGCCAAGCGGATGTACAAGTAAATGTAGGTATACAATACAGGCTCCAGGCTGACTCCAAGCTCTATGTTGACTCTAGACTCCAAACCCTTGGGCTTGGAAAAAATTGGAATTGGAACCAATTTTTGGTTTCATATACAAAATTTTAAAAAAAAATTATAGAAGTAGGAGTCAAGGGGTGTGAAAAATATAGAATCAAAGTAGAAGTAGAATTGTAAATTAAGAATCTTCATAGATAATAGAAGTAGAGGAGATAGAAGAAGTAATAGGATGAAGATTCAAAATTACACCTCCTAGTCTAGCCTTTGTTAAGTCTTTTATGCATTAGCAACCTTTCACAACTCAATAGGTAGGAATTAGAGATCAAACTCATAAATGCAATAGATGAAGTGACAATTGGGAGTTTGAAGAGAAGTTTAGGAGGCGATAGGATTAGTGAAAATCTTAGAGAAGTGATTTAGACCATTAGAAGTTAGATAAATCAATAATTGACAATAGATAGAAAGATAGGAATCTACAATTGTCAATTATTGTTTAACTATTGGAGCCAATATTCCGTGGAGGTCAAAATTAACATTTAGCATAAAATAATGGACAAGGAATAGTGTGGAAAGAAAATGATAGAGTAGAAGTGAAAAAAAAGGAGTTCAAAGTTTCTGAACTTTGTATTACAACCACAATTTCAAGCGGTGAGCAAAATTCCAAGAGAAGTTCAACCATAGGAAACGACAAGGAGTTTGAAGGGATGCTCGACCACCTCATAGATGTGGCCAATTTCGAGGTGAGTTACTAAGTCTTCTAATTTATATTCAAATTTCACGATTAACCATTTTCATGCTTAGCCGAACTTCAAGTGCAAGTCAGAGTGTCAAAATTGGATCTTTTCCAACTTTCAGATAGAACATTTTTTAGGAATCATTTGTTTAGAGGTTTCTAAAAACATATCACACTTAGGAATCATAGTTAAAGTGAGAAAGCTATTAGTGAATGAAAATTAGTCAATTTCATCCAAACAAAACAAGAATGGAAACTTAAATTGAATAAGAGAACTAGAGGTCAAAAATGAAACTGGAAGTTAGTTTTGAATTATAGATTGATAGGAAATCACAGACGAAGTTTAGAATACTGATTACTAGTTAAACTTCATCCACTCATAACTTCTTGTAGGAATCTCTAAATCTTATAAGTGTTATGATCTCGGAAATGGCATGAACTGAAACACAACTTAGGTATGTTAAATCTAGACTTTAAACACTTTTATTAGAAAACTACATCAACTCAAAAACTTTGTATTGAAACATTTAAGGTAGTTTTTAGTGATTTCTTTTAACTTTAGGAGCTTATAAAAGATCCATTGCTGAGAAGGCACAATGGACCAACATTAGGCACCTATTAGGATTTTAAAAATCAAATTAGAAGAACATGGTTCTGCTTGTCAATTTATCAAAGGTGGATAAATAAACGCTCACATCTATACCCGCCTGCAACAATGTTTGCTTGGGCAATTTGGTCTTTTTTCCTACAAGCATCCCTTGCCTTTGGCCATTCTTTGTTTTCTTGCTCTTTCTTGCCTTTGGCATTTACTTTTTTTTCTTCCTTGTTCCCTACCTTTGGACATCGAGCTACCTCAAGGCATAAAATTGCCTTTGGACGTGTAACTGCTTTCAGGCATTTTTTCTTCTAGTAAAGGGTTCATCTAAGAACAAGTTTATCACCGTATTCTACTATACAGCAAGCTATTGTGGACGTTGTATTCTAGAAGGGGTTAGTATAAAGGTGTAGGTTTCTCACAATCAGTTTTTGGTGTATTAGATATGGAAGTTAGAACATTTGAATCAAACATTAACTTCTTCCAAAAAACAAGTCACCATAAAGTCTATCTTCAAAAAAATAATTACAATAAATTTCTATTAATTCTAAATAATTCCTATTACAACAAATTTCAAATATGAGGTATTAGGAAACTCCTACTTTTGGATGCTATGCTATTTTGTAGCAGAGGCTAAGATTTAGATTGTGAGCAATGCAAACTGTTAAATATTATAAATTGGATAGTCAAAGTATCTCATCTTCAGAGACTATGTTGGTCTTCTGAGTAGAAATTTGTTAGGAGAGGCCATAATGATTAAAGAATTAAATGAATGTTGGGCCCTGGATGTAGGCAAGGAAGTTATAGAAACAACATTAAGCAAGCATTGGTCTTAGTATATCCATAAATAATACTCCAAACTACATCGTCTAGAGTGTAGTTTACGATAATGCTAGAGTGGCATCTGCATGAATTGTTTCTATAATTTATATGCATCATCACAAAGTTTACAACTTATAGTTTGTCAATTGTTATTGTGTGGTTACTGTTGTTTCACAGATTCGCACGTTAATTTAACAATTATCACATCGTTACAACGCATTATTGCACAATTTACTGCATTGTTACGATGCATCATTAGTTGCAAATAATGATGCATCATAACGATGCAATAAATTGTGCAGTAATGTGTCGTACCAATGCAATAACTGTTAAATTAACGTGCAAACCCATGAAACAACAGTAACCACACGATAACGGTTGACAAACTAGAGGTTGTAAACTTTGTGATGATGGATTCAAGTCAAAGCTTAACATCCATTTCATTCTTCAATCACCGTGGCCTCTTTTTTGCAAGAAATCTACTTGTAGTGTGTAGTACAATCGATAAAGATGAGATACTTTATTACTAGGGTTATAACGAAAGGCAATGCTTCTACAAATGTTTGTTTCACAATGAATACAACCAATACGTGTATATTTGAGGATTATTTTTTATTAATTGCATCACACTTTGCAATTAATGCAAGGTATTTTGGAATTTTGCATTTACATACGTGTTTTGTATGTTGATGCTTTGATTTTTTGAATTTATGGACCAAAAATTCTCCTTTGTTTTTAGTTTATGTGCCTCAAGAGACTTCCATTTCACTAGAAAGAGACTCCCATTTCACTGGAACACTTTTATTTTAATGATTATAGTGTTCAAAGAGTGACTTCCATGTCGATGTTGTTTTTATGGAATGACATGGATATAGTCTTAGTGAACAGAGTAGGGCACATTGGAAAATGATGTAGGTAGTAATGTAATGAATATACAAATAATGAATGTACTGACTGTAATCTATAACTACATCAAAGTGATTATGTGAAATAAAAATAATTCCTCAAATGGCTTCTTGTTGTGGGTATGTTTATTTGAAAGAATGTATTTTTGTTCTACCACAATGACATGAGATAGAATAAATCAACAAATGTCATGTAAGCATATTTTCTTATTCATTGAGAATATATTGTGTTTGAATACATTCTACATTTCTCCAAGCGTATTGTAGAAGTTGTAGGAACTTTCTTTAGTTATGTAGTCTTCTAAATAATGATTTTATGGTAACTTTGTTGATGAACTTTGATGGAAAGGGGAAAGCACCATTTCCTTTAATGTGTAGGGCCAAACTTGTTTTCTTTTACTACATGCCTTTCTTGTATGCTCTAGACAATGTGGACATATATATTCCAAATGCATCCGACCACGTCATTATATACACCATATCATTGTACTGAAAGTAGTTAATATAAAGAAACAGGACACATTAGTCTTTATTGTATGGTATTCTTAAAATCCATATATTGCAATGTGTGAATGAGTATGATATTTTTTATGATTTACATAGGACAAACAAAGTTGAGGAAGGCCAAAAAACAATCAAAATGTTCACAAGCCATGGCCCTACAGATTCCAAAGGGAGATATAATTTTGAAAACAGAAATGAGAATTGCAAAGGAAAAACATTGATCTTCTTTTTGTTGTCCATGCATTAAATGCCATGGAAGACTTCATTACAACATAATACAATAATACATGAACATCTTTGTATTAACAAACATGATCCATTTCTCATGCACTCCATGTTAGATGGTGACCCAAAAGAGGTATACCTAGAAGAAGGCATATGAATTAATGTAGCAAGGAGACTATGTCAATTCAGAATTTTATTGATGATGAACATATAAGAACGGAGTATGCATAACATATGGACCCGTTTCATAACATCCAACATTAATTATTTGATGCTTTTGAGGTAGAGATTCACATTGGTGAAGATAAGCTACATGTAGAAGAAGTAGAAGAGAGTATTATTGATTTGTTAGCCGATGAAGTGGATGTAGTAAATGATTTGTATGAACAGGCGATATGCTTGGTATATAGAGGCACTACAATAAGCGTCATTTCAACCACCGTAGTGCTTATAAATATGGCAATAATACATGGGGTTAGCAACGCCTATGTCAATAAACTCATGAAGTATTTGTCAATGGTATTATTGTCCAATAGTAACGTCTTTCTAGTTAGTTACTATGAGGGTTTTAGTTGATAAGGAAGTTGGATTTGAATTACAACATCATTCATACATGTCCAAATGGATGCGCTTCTTTATTGTGGAGACAAAGAGAATTTGAAGAATTTTCCAAATCCTAAATATGAAAAGTCTAGATTTATTCAAGGCTCAAAAATAATCCTTGGAAGAGTAAGACAATACTTTCCTCTTATTCCTAGGTTACTGCAAATGTTTTGTTCTCCAACTATTGTTGAGTTGTTGGAATTCTATTATGACCATCCAAACATAGATGAAAGTGTAATGAAGTCTAATGTTGATAGTCCCATATGGAAGCCGACATAGTTATTGACTTAGATCTTTTTTTGTGGAACAAGATCAAGAACGTGCGTTTTGGATTATTTCTTGACGGTGTGAATCCCTTTGTCTATAATAATACTAGTCACTCAACTTAGCCAATTCTAGTTTTAATTTACAGTCTACCTCCGTACTTGGTAACAAAAGAAATTTCCATTCAATTGAGCTTTTTTATTTTTGGAAAGATGTCTTCTACTAGCAAAAGCATTGATGTTTTCATTTGGCTATAATTGAAGAGTTACAAAAATTGTGGGTAGGAGAGACTGCACAAGACTTTTCAAAGTCACCCAATGCTAGATGGTTTATTTTGAGAGGTCTACTACTATGGACCATATCTAGTGATTCTAAATATAGTCTCAACTTTGGATTATGAACACATGGGTATAAATGATTATTAGTTTGTGGGCTAGATATAGATGTTAGAATAAAGAAATCTAATAACAAAATAGATGTCTAAAATAGAGCAACGGAAGAAAAATTATAAACGATTGTAGTTGCAAATGGACAAAGAGAGGTCATCCCTATTATAGGAGTGTAGAGTTTGATGGAAAAGTGGAATCCAGATCACCTCCAGTGAGGATGTCAACACAATAAACAAAGCAATGTAGTCAAAAATGCGACACCTGTATTGCAAATGGTGGAAGAAAAAGTACAAACAATAATCTTGGTTATATTTCTGGAGTCAAACAAAAATGTACACTCAATGACCTTCGTACTAGACAGTGATCAGTTGTCACTTTATTTGAATATATTTGTAAATGATAGGATTAGATCTACAACTTTGTCTTTTGTGTGACAAGTAATTATTGTATTGTTGTTGATATAGGTATTTTCATGGGTTTTCAATCTATATAATGAGTGCTACTTATTTATGGAAGTACAAGTTCCTATAAGAGCAACAATAAATTTTTGGTAAAGAGGAGTCTTCATTGCAAAGGTAGAAAGAGTTTTTGCTTTGAATTTTTAATGCTATTTGTTCAGGTTCATGCAATTAGCAATGTTGTTCAAAGTAGTTTAAGTTTCTCACAGAAGATTGTTTGGAAATTGAACATTTAATATCAAATGATGACAACAAGCATTTGAAGCATTACAAATGTTTTTTGGACATGCATGTGGAAAAAATTGAATCTACTTGAGAAGTGCATGCCCTTCCACGCATGAAATGAAATGGTGGCAGTAACAGAGGTAGCTTTAAGTAATTGAAAGATTGACCACTAAAGTTAATTTGTGTCTAATGGAAGAAAGTTGTAGAAGTCTATATTTCTGAACTATTATAAGAATGATCAATTTGTGCGCTTTGAAATGCGAACAACATATTGTTAAATGTTCTTATATTAATTACAAGGTTGAATTGGTTTTATGTATTATTTTCATGATAGAGAATGCAAAAAAAAGGTTAAGACTTTTAATTATGTCTTGTGCCCTAGTAAAAAAATTTCATTTGACATGTGCTAGGTCCTAGGCATTTTGAGAAGAATCTTTGAGAGAATTTAACGAAAACATCTTGGAGAGCAAAGGATTTGATAGGCAATAGACAAGATATAGAGTTTATTAACATACAATAGAGTTTATGGTTTGGTCTTCTTTAGAATAGCAAGGATAAATTTCATATGCCCTGTGCTTTGTATATTTTGAACGTAAATGAAAAGACAATAGTAATGGAAATATTGAAGAGCTTGAAAACTTCCTCCAATTATGTTGGTGCAATACACAAGTGTATAGAGGAAGGAAAGCTACGCTATTTGAAGTCCCATGACTTCCATTTAATAATGCATCAAGTTTCTGATTGGATATCATTTTCATAAAAAGATTGTGGTAGCTAGTGAAAAGAATGTTGCATTCTATAGTAGTGAATTGCTTCTACTAAAGCAAGAGATGCAACAATTAGTATATGCAATTCCATTATGTAATTTATAGGAGTTGTGGAAGAGAGAGGACATTTATTAGAGTACACTTTGTGGAGGTTAAGCTGCATTGAAATGTATGTAGGATTTATACAGTTTATTTGAATAGAATATGACATGCAGATATTAGGTAGTACCTCTCAAGTTGCATAACACCCTGAGTGAGGAGGTTCGATAAGTGGTGATGAAGGTTAGTCAAGTATTCCAAAGATTGTGTATTAGAGAAATTAAAATTGAAGATAGAAATGCAAATTTGGAGGATGAAGTGGGCATACTATGCATGTTGGAAAAGGTGTTGCCACCTACCTTCATAGTTATCATGTCGCACTTGACAATCCATTTAGTGGAGGAATTGTATGTTTGTGATCTAGTTCATTGTCAATTGATGTATCCAATTGAGAGGTATATGAAAACTTCAAATGAATATGCACAAACATATGTCCAACTTGAAGCAAGCATGCAAAGAGGTAAGCAATTTTGAAACTCTAAGTTACTGCATGGAGTACATGCAGAGTTTTAGAGGAACAGGTCGTTGTACTTGGAACAATAAAGAGGAGTAGTGAATGAAGAATGATGTAGTGCAAAGAAGTAGATGACATTGACACATTTTTTAACAATTCCTGTAGTGAACACATGATTTTGTGGTGGCCAATTTGGTGGACTTAGAGCATTAAAGAGAGTGACTGCAAAAGTATTGTCAATGTGTTGAATGGAAGACAACGTCAAGTAACTAATAGAAAAGAGTGTGCAAAGAAAAATGTTAAAATATGAACGGTGAAGTTGATTGTTTATATAAGTACTTATGTATTATGTTTAGGTAGACTTTATAGTATACATTCTCAACTTGCAATATTTTTGGAACAAAAGTAGCAGCTTCATAAAAAAAAAATCGTATTAGGGATCGCAAGAAGGTATTATGTTGTTGAAATGAATGTTTTCACAAATGAGGTACTAAAAAAATAAAATGTGGTACAAAGAGGTAATTGTCATTCATATGTAAAGATTTTAGTAAAAGAAAAAAAGTGCAGGAAGTACAATGCTAACATGTGAACATTCAACATGTTTGTTAAAATCAATATAGAAGAAGTTGTGCAAGAATTTGTTGTAGACATTGTTTGTTTATAATATGTTTGTATCTGAAGTGGCTTATACATAAAGAATGCAATCATATTTGGTGTTAGTAAAAAGAATTCCATATATGCAATACTAATGTTTGGATGATGAAGAGAAAGACAATATATTACTAGGAGTAAATTCAAAAACATATGTCAAAAAACATGTGAGTGTGATAGTAGTGAAGAATATGAGGATTAATTGATGTTGTTCATGAACAATAAAGGCATGAAAATGTATCATGATGCCATGCATTATGCAATAGAAAATACAACGTTGCATGTCATGAAAGGATTGAAGCCCGAGATGATTTTAGACAAGATTTTGTATGCCAATTTGATCAAAATTGTTTGGTGGTGTATTTAGAAGACCTTGCAGTCATGGCAAATTTTGTAGATTGGTTGCAAGTTGGAGTTCAGAACGCAAGTAATGGACCGCAAAAGCCATTCATGTGAAAGGCTTGTTATCATAGGAAAAAAAAAAAAAGAGGGCATATTGAAGAAGGCATGGGAGGGGCAGCGTGCACTATAGAGTATAATTAGCGCTTGTAATTGCAAAGAATTTATAGTTTATCATGATGATGAAATATATAATTGGAACAACAGATGTGTCATAAGTACATTTCCACAAGTTTAGAACAATGCAATTTAGTGTTTTGTACTTCTTTTGTTCATTTTCAATTCAGTGCACATGTACAAAGCTTTGTGGAAAAAAAAATGATTATGCAATTCTGTGTAAACTAGAATAGGCAAAGTGTTCAATGTATTTCATGATGTATATGTAGACATTGAAGACTACTGAGGGGCACGTATTTGATAGTCGTGTATATTGGAATTGCACTTTTGAGGCAAATGTTGGTGAAGACATGTCTCCTTATTTGTAAAGAAAATTTTGTATATATATATATAAAATATTTGTGTAGGATGACATATAATTGTGCTAGATAAAGCATACGTGATGTACACCATGCTCAATGATTATGTCCCCTACTAAAAAGTGTATTTTGTGTTGACCACAATTTGTAGAAAAAGAAACAACAGATACGTAATTGTGGAGGACTATGCTTGTTTCACATGACCTACATACTCCTACCTTATACATTTTGAAATGGTTTTGCTTGAAGTGAATGTTACTGAAAGCATCAAGTTTCAGATAGAAATCATTGAGTAGATGAAGCCTTAGAGTTCATGGTGGATTAGTTATTGGACAATGTTTTTTTAGATAACGTAATTGTGTATGTTTAGTGGAACACCAACATGTATCTCAAAACACAATCAATATGTTTTTGTTAACATGAAATAGTAAAAACAAACGTCATTGTGCTATATGATGTGTATTGTATACAACATAGAAGCAACTTTTGAAGCATAAAATGTATTAAAACTGCAACTAGAAAAAAAACAAATGCCTATGAACAAGTTCTATGTTGATTGCTTCCACTATAAGTGGAAATTAAGTTGTAGAGAACAAATGTCTAGCAGTAGATAAACACATTTTCATCTTTTGTCAACTATGACAAGAAAAGTAGGCACCTCATCCATGTAGAAAGGAAGATGGCGTTGCAAATTCCACGCGCTCTTATAGTTCATTCATGTTTTGACTAACGTTGTTTTCATTTATCAAAACACTCACCCAAGATAGTGGAAGTGCGTTGGTCTCTACTAGTCAATTATGATGAATATAAGTTGTTATCTTTAACGTGGTTCACTATGCTATTATGGTGGTCAGTCATTATGGGCATATAAAAGTATCCATCTAACATGGAAACATTGGATAAAAATACGAATTTCAACATGTTTTTCTTCCAGTGATTACATTGTTTACACAATATTATAATAGCAACACCTTTCAACTATCAACAAACAAAACCCAAGAGACTGTCAATGTGACTCTAGTGACTTCCACCTTGTTTATTGATGCAAATAGCTACACATTATCCTTGAAAACAACTAAAGATATATGATGATAATCTAAAATAGCATCCACTTGTTATTTACAAGTTGAATATCTTGAGCAATTGTTGTTGAATGCACCTAAGATGGTTCCAAATTGGTTTAAAACCAATGGGATTGATGAGTGTAAGAACCTAGATTGCAACATCTACGAAGGTCCTAGAGCCAAGAAGTTAGAGAATCTACTACCTATCTTCTATAACCTTTTGACTTGTATCATCCAATGAAGGCATATTCTTAAAAACATTCCCTAGCAAAATGGATTTGTATACAAAATACTACTATGTGAATTACATCAAGTCATTAAATAATAACCCAAAATGGATTGAAGTGTCAAGAATTAATCTTTGAAGGTGGCAACTTCCACCATTCTATTATACTACACATAGATACAAAAGTTTCTTCCAACATAATTGGTGTACATGGCAAATTGACGACTATAGCATTACAATCAAATACAATATTTGGCAACGTATTCCTCGCAATTGTTGCAAGTGCTATGGGGATAAAAAAAATTTCCCTCACTAGAAGATCAACCCAATCTATACATCCCTCTTTGGTCCAATTATCCTAACCAAAATCAAGAAGGGAAAGTATTTGTTGGCCAACTAATATCTATAATAACATATCTCATATACAAGTTGGTAACATTTATAACAATATATCTCATATATAAGTGAAAATAAACAGGTTATAGCCCCACATAGAAAATCAGACCCAAAGATTCTTTGGTGTAATTTGTTGCATACTTTGTGCCTCTTACTATGATAACAATAGTAAATGGCCAAAGCTTGAAGTTTGTTGTTATTAGACCAAGACTCTTAGAAAGCATCTTATCAATCATGACTAAATGAGCACTTGAATTCATCATAACCCTTAGTGGTATGACACAAATAAAATGACTATTTGTGTTAAAAACAACAAATAAAGCATTCTTGTTTAGCAAGCATACAACTCCAAGTCGTAAACTTTGACACTTTTGTGCAAAACTTACAAAAATATTTACAAAATAGATTGCTCCCACTACAAAGGGTATGTCTATAGTTGAAAATGTTGAAAGATGAGTATTAATGTGCTTTTCACATGCAATAATGGCCTCAGTTGCAAGCTTAGCTCGCAATACAACCAACTCCTCAAAGCCTTCAACTAGAAGTAGCTTTATACATGGTTAAGTTACAATAGCTACAAATTCATAACAAAAGAGCTCTCTTTCTAAATTACAAACAAAACTTGTCTTGATAAGAATGACAAATTAAGCACCCAAAATCCTAGTTGATAAGAACAAAGTGTCACGTGTATTTGAGATTCTTAAATGACGTAAGACTCCCTAATACCACAATACAGGCTAAAAAATCCATCTTAGCCCAATAAATAACATATCTTAATATGTTTTAAACCCTCAAGGATAAAGAAGATACAATGTTCTTCTTTAAAATTTCATTGGCAAATTCTCGGTAAGGTGAAATAAATTATAATATTTTGTAAGTGAGGATCTTGTAGTGTAACAAGTTAACATACTTGTTGCATATTCCAATTTCAAAATTTAAATTTAGAAGTATTTAAAATTCATTTAGCATTAGAAAAATTTTAGGCCTCACAAGAGATTGCAAATTTTAGATGGCAGCAGTACAATTAGAGAGAAAATGATGATTTTTTTATTTTTATTTTTTTTCCTTCTAAAAATTAAAGTGGCACTACTAGTGCCACGTCAATGCTATGTCAGATCAAATATTCTTTTAAATATTTCTTTTCTATTTGAATGAAGGGGTTGCCAAAAATACACAATTAGCGGCCTTTTGCAAGGGTCATATTTTTCCTAATGGAAATATAGTATTCTAGAAAAAGGGAGCAAATTTATTGTTTTTCCAATAGAAAAGATAAGTTGGGATGGAAAAAACATTTTTTTTGACATTTATAATCTTTACTCTATACAAACAAACTGGATTGAGAGAATGTTTTCTACAAATTTGTATTATTTGAAATTTCAAAAATTAAAGGTTCAATCTCGTGTGATTAAGAATACAAAATAATTAGAATGATTCTAAATTTTTTGAAGATGTTTCATACTCTATGCTAATAATATTAATTATTAAATTTTAAAAATTGATGCATATATAAATTTCTTAAGATTTTATAGGATTTGATTTGATTAATTTTGACTTTTTTCTTTTTTTGTTTGAAAGTGTGTATAAATAAAAGAATTTTTTTTTTTCAATTTTTTTAATTAAAAAATATTGCATTTGCCTTTGATTCTTATATAACTATTTTGGATGTATAAAAAAATATTATTTATCATTTTGTAATTTTTCTTTCCCAAAAGCTATTCTTTTGCCTATATAATTGATCATCCAAAATTGTTATAATCTAAAAATCCAATAATCAAAATTTTCCACAATTAATTCAATGTATACTAGACAAAGTGGTTTTTACTTTTGTATGGTTAAAATTAAAAACTTCAAGCACATTCGTGTGCAAAAAAAGATCAAAGTAGGATAATACATTGAAAACCTCCATTGCCAAAAAGTTGTTGGGCCTGGAGGGGTTAACACTAGATTTGACATCTTTTAACAATTCAAATTTTGTTCTTTTAATTCTTTAGGATTCATCTATTATTAAATTGCAAGAGCCATAACATTCTTTTAGCATGATTTTTGGCATAAGACAAAGATGACATTTAGCTTTCACACGGTACAACTGAAAAATATGACATATTTATTTATTTATCATTGACTATCTATCTAGTCCAAAAGCTATAATGAACTTAAGGATGATTCAATTTTGTACTCAACAACACTGGGTTTTTTATTGCATCTGATGTGCCCAAAATGAATTTCAAATGAAAATGAAAATGAAAAATTCATTTGAAATTCATTTGAAAAATGTGATCCTTAGCTTGGTTACCGGATACCCGGAATGAAGATATGTAGACTTTCAATACCCAGGAGCTCAGGCCTTCTTCATCTAATGACGCCAAAATTCATGGTGCCTTTACCACAAGGAAATCAACAATTCTACACAAATATTTGACAAATCAACAATTCTACACAAATATTTCATCCAAGAACCAAACAATTCATTGTCAAAAAGCAAACTGAAGCAAAGAGTAAAATTATACAAAACAAATCAAGGAATGAAAGGAGTAGGATATTACATATATTACATACTAGATGAACAACACCTAGTCTTCATGACTCTTAAATGCATGTAGAAGAATTGCTTGGGTTACTGCAGATCCAAGTGGTGTGGCCACTTTACTTCTTTTGGTTTGACTATTGGCGTACCATGACTGTGTGGGGTCTGAAAGGTGGTGGTGGTTTGAATTTGCAAATCGTGGCGCTCGCCAATCTTCTGCCTGTAGACGATGAGATGGATGAGCTCAATAGCTTCATGTTGCAGACAATAAGTGTAGTTTCGTTTTCAGAGGCTTAAGGGTTTTGTCCGATTGGGAAACACCAAAGTTTTTCTTTTTGGCACAATTTCTTGCTCACATTGTTGATGATGTTGACAATTGAACCCAATGCTGAACGCAATTGCATATATGTATTTCAGAGACATCCCAGAGAACTTTCAACCTTGCCAATTGTAATGCACGCTAGGTTTTTGGATGAGATCTAGGGTGGATTTTGGACTGATTTTTGTTACTAGGGCCCAGTAGAATATGGCATTTTTCCGATGTGGATAGTGACGGTGTGTTCGTGGTTGCGCAAGTGGGATGTCAGATGATATGCGCCATTGTGCAATGTATGGGTCTGCCATTGTTTCGATGGCCTATTCAAGGCACATCAAGGTTTGTGTCCTTATGAACCTTTGTTAATCTTGCAGATTATATTCATGATTGACGATTTAGTGTAAACTATGACAACAATGTCCAAAACTTGAAAGGGTTTCCATCATGAATCCTTGGTCGTGTAGGGTGAATTGAGAAGTGGTCTCATGTACAATACGTAGTCCAACCTTTTGCAGCCGAAATGAAAGCTTATTTCGAGATTTCTTGCAGGTTGCAGGAGTTGAGCCTCTTCGGGAGCTATTGCATCCAACTACTAGCGCATGAGGGTCGAGAGTATATGCTCTAGATTGGGCCTTGTTTCCCTTGCTTACTTGTGGGAGCAAGATCAGGGTGCTCTTCTTCAAAACATGGTAAGTTGATGTTTTTCCTTGTTTCTATTGCCCTTCATGGAGTGTCTGTTGCAGCGTGAAACTTTGTACGGACGGTCTTGCACAGGATTGGCTTTCTCTGGGCGTAGCATGCCATGCCATGTTCATTTTGCCAGAATCTGGTAGTAGTGTGATAATTGAAACTCAGTTGCTCTTGTGTAGATTGGTAGTGGAATTCACCAGTGCTCATTAAGGTACATCTCTCACTATTTTCATTTCGTGTTCCTTTTTTGTTCATGTGTAAAGCATGTGTTTTATTCACATTAATGGGGGTCTGAGAAATGGTTCACTAACCTTATCTCCCAAGAATATCATACTTCCACTCTTTATTTCCTAAACTACTTCAAATTCAATATCTCCCGCCCTTTCGATCCAGAAACTATGAAATGATTATGACGCACCCTAACCTGTGGAGGAGTGTATAACCGATCACGAGTTCAACTGGAGGCCTTTTGGTCCGAGAGCACTAGACTTTTGTCACAAAACAAATACTGCATAGTAAATCTTAGTAGCGATCGATTCTTGCCTCTCTCCATCTTAGGTTGATCCCTTGCTCCAACACTTGTAGAGAATCCACCCCTGCAGGTGTTGTAGGAAACGTATCTGAGTTCCAACCGTCAGGATTTATGTTAGGAATTGCCTTCAATGGCATCACAATTGGCACGGTTCAATGCGGCTATTTCTTCTACTATCGTGCAATGAGTGATCCAGTTGTTCTTTATAGTCTTAAGAAGGTGAGAATTGAATTCCACTCATGCATATCTAGTGTTTTTGTGCGCTTGAATGTGCCGGTTGCTGCAATTGGCATGGACCCACAGAAGCATTTGGGCAAGGATTTGGCTTCTTTGCAACCCCATCTTATTCATCTTGCCAGGTACTTTCAGTTTTTGGAAGACCATGTCATGTGATGTTGAGAGTTTGAGCTTTTTATAATTTTTGAGAGTTGGATACATACGTGAAGAGTTGAACTTCACTCCACCTTGTAGTGAATCTAATTGTTGCGCCTTTTATTTCCCGCAGCCTGTATGAAAGCAATTTTTGTGGTGAAGATGGGGAGTGATGAGAGTGTAACCTTGGATTCCCCGCTCTTTAAGGTGAGATTTACTCCAACAAAGTCCAATGTTTATTCCCGCATTCATTATAAGTGCACAGATTGTTACGAGATCAGGTTGTTATCTAGTATAAGAGAGAGGATTCTATTTGCGACACATTAGAGATTTTAGCACATGTTGGAGTCTTATTGTAGGGAGATGCATAACGCTCTGAAGAGCTACTTTGGGTGCAAGAGCCAAATTTGTTCAGGCCAATTTGTATTCTTGTGTCTGAGTTTCTTTTGCAATTTCAAAGTTGGAGGTTGTCACTAGTAGAAAACGCAGGAATTTTGATAGAATTCTATTAATTTGGTCGTGTTGTCCTAATCACTGTTTTGTTGATTTCAACAGAAATCTGGTAGTAGACAACCCACTTCCTTTCAATCATCCGTGGCCATAACCATTTATCCCTACCACGGTAGCGAGTTGTACTTGAGAGTTTGGACACCCATAAGTGATGGTTTTGTGAACAGATTCTAAAGTCCGATGGCTAAGTTGCAAGAGGTATGGCCTTATCTTCACAGCTGAATTGCTTTGGCCCAGCATGTGCGGATAGTTTTGGATGACTTCGAAGTCGCACTGCACTCGCCCGACAAAATTACCTCCGTAGGTGTGCTTCACCCAACCAAGTTCCATTTGGAGTCTAAAGATGCTTCTTGTGCAAAGTTGAGTCCAGACTTGCCGTCCTTGGTGTTTGAAGTGACAGACATTGTAGCTGCGGAGGAGACGGTCATGTGGCAAGGAACTCGCATTGATTGTATCAGGAAATATCGAGAATGTCCAACTGACGGTTACGTCTCCCGAAAACGGCATTGTGACTATGGGCAACAAGAGTGTGCAAAGCTTGGTGAGCTGGATCTGGGTCTTCTAATTCCTATAGATCAAGTATTTTTTCCACATATCTGAGCCAACAGTGAAACCAAAATTATGTTGAAAGAGACTGAGCTTTGGAGTTTTTTATGATTTAGTACTCTTGCTTCAAAAAGATTCCCAATTAGATTCCTAAAGTTGTCGAAGTCCGTAGTTGCTAGTGTAATGTCCAGTGAATGCCAAGGACACTTGCATTGCACTAACATTGAATCAATACTATTTGCGTTCCAAATATTAACTTCACATTAACTCAACATGAGGACTCATGTTTGAACCTAATGCTAGTAATTAATTTAGCAGGAGAAACTAATGGAGGTGGGGCGTACTTCTTTGGTGTGATCCATTAGCTGAATAGATGTGCAAGAGGAGCTGGGGCTACTACTATCCACTATTGAGAAGTCACTTCAATCGAACGGTCTTAGTTGGGGGCAGTGTTATGTACATTCGCCTATTTCTTGACAATATGGCTTGCTTTGGGTCTGCGAATGAGGTGTATGTGAAGCATATCACAGAGCAGAAATGTGAGAAAGGAGTGCTTCCACAAAGGCCGGATTTTGTCTTAGCCTCCCACGTCCCACAATGTAAAGTTCACGTTGCGGAATTGGATGGACTCCATGTTGAAGCCTATGGTAAGAATAGCGTCCCCCCTCTCCCCGAGCTTCAATTTGTACAGCAATGTCGTCTTTCCTGCACATCAAGACGACAAGACATGTTCCCAGATGTTCTGTTGATGTTCTGTTGATGTTCTGTTGATGTTCCCTGTTCCCCGTCGCGCCGTGGAAGTTCCCCTCATTGGGAGCGTAAGCGTGGTTAGAAGGGGCCCATAAAAAGGCAAGTTTAGCATAATACTATAACTTCCAATGAATGTTAATGGGTTTTTAACTTGTAAACAACACAAAGGATGTTTTTTGGCCGATGAATGACAATAAATCTCTTCATGTCAGACAAATGTGCAACTATTCATCTTTCCAATTTTGAGTGGAAAAGAATTTTTTTTTACAATAGTTTGTCTTCCAATGAGTGCTTTTTCATTTTTTTAACCCCTAAAGTCCCAAAGTCCCTACAAGGGACTCTTTGGATTTTGGGCAAGCTTGTGTAATCTCAGTTTTTGACATGATTTTTTGAAACTTTTTTTGAAGATAGGAAATTAGATTAGCTTTGTGGAAATACAATTTTTATTTCAATTGGTGCTTGGGTGCAAAAATTATGTCACTCTAAGTCCAAAAAGCAATTTCAGGGCACCTAAAAAATAATCACAAAAAATAAAAATAAAAATTATTTTTATTTTTTTTTCAAATATTAAATTTTTATCTATTTTTAAAGCTTTCAATCATTCTATTTGGACTAATGATGAGAAAGTTATGGACAATCTTGTTTTTTAGGCAATCTAAGCATCTTCTTGAGCAAAAACTTATTTTCTTTACTTTAAATGCAAATATCTTGCTATCTACATTGTCATAGATTTTGAAATTTCTCCCATGCATTCTTATACTAGGCTAGTACATGATTCTATGGTTAGATATGCAAAAAATAACAATTTTTTAAAGCTTATTGCTCTTTGCAATAGAAATGGCAGTTTTAAGTGGTCTTTGATGGAAAAAAGGCCTTGAAACTTTAACCCCTCACCGCCCAAGGGGACCAAAAGTGTCCTCACACAATCTAACAATCAACTTCAAAGTGCTATACTTTTGCATTTGATGTCCAAATTCAATAAAACTTGTTGGAAAAGTTGCGCATACTAGTCTTTTTTTTCTAGTAAAATATTTAGATCTATACAAGATGTATCGAGTTTTTCAAAGCCATTTGAAGTTTGCAAGTTCAAGTTGAGTTCACCACACTCCATTGAGATGGTTGCAACTTTGGGGGCTTGTATCTTTTTCATCAAATGTTAATTTTCAATAAAATTTGTTGATTTTTGTTCCCATAAAGTCTAATTATTGTGGTCAAATTTTCATGTCAATCCAAGTTGTTTTGAATGCTTGGAAGCAATTCAAAGTTCAAAATCTACATTTTTGCATTACAATGAACTTCGGCAGCTTATAACTTCTTTAGACAGGATTTGTTTCCAATAATTTTTGTTGGAAAAGTTTTGAATACTAGTCTAGTTCGTGTGGTAAGAATTTCATATGAATCCAAGAAGTTATGATTGATTGAAAAGCATTTTTATTAGAGGTAGGTTCAGCCATAGATGTGTTTTTTCACTATTTTTTTGACATTTCAAAATAATTTTGCAAACGCAATGAGTCAATTGGATGATTTTTTTTCCCACCAAAGTGTTTGGCTTTTGGTTTTGAATCACTTTTCAATTTTCAGTTTTTTCATTTGAGTAGGTTTAGAAATCAAATTTCACCTCCAAATGTGTCTTTAGGAATTTTTCAGCATCTTTTTTCAACACTAGAACATTATAATCTTTCAATCTATACGGTCAAGTAACCCCAAATTTGATTTACACCATCTACAATATGCACACTACAAGATTTTCATACCTCACTCATATTTAGACTTATAACACTTGAAAAGCAAGGCTATTTTTTGACATTGTTAGGCCTTGGGCGGTGAGGGATTAAGGGTTAAGCCAACAATTCACATGGAACCCAAATAGATGATTTCCACAGTGACCGGCTCATCATTTAAGGGTTGATCCATAAACGATGCAGAGGACTTTTTTCAGTTGATGAATGACAAAGAGCAAGTCAGAAGTGTGAAAGAGAAGGTCTTCTACAATAGTTTGACTTCCAGTGAGTACTTTTGCATTTCTTTTAAGCCAACAACAATTAAAACGGTACCCAGACAGATGATTTCCAAGCTGACCGGCCCGTCGTTCAAGGGTTAAAGCACATGATGCATACAAAGGGGGGAGGGGGGCGGTCGGAGTTCGACATCGCGCGTCTTTGTCACAAAATTCGGTTCGCTCCTCTGAGAGCAAGCTCACCCGTCTCGGGGGCGGTTCTCCGAATGTGGATGGGTCCGTTTAGGCTCATGTGCAGGGTCCTAACGTGTTCCTTAAATTTGTGTAACCTAATCTGTTAATATGTAGTTAAATATCGACTGAACGTTGAAGGGTGGTTCGAGGTCGTTGTTGAAGCTTGCACAGCCAGCGACGGTTGATGGGTCTGCAAGTTGTGATTTAGATATGTCTGCTGCTTATTCGTCCATTCCCCATTAATGTTTCTGGGTTGATATATCCAAAGGGTTCTCCTGATGCATGCTACGAGTTATGGATGTTGAAGAGTTCAACGTAATTGCAGGATCCGGGTTCTTTCGTCAAAGCGACTGTTCACATATCGACTTTCAAACCTTTTCTTAAGCTTCCTGCATTCAAGCTGTTGGGACGAAAGATTGCAAGATGGCCGACAGTCCGCTATCGCAAGCACAGTTGATTCAGTCCCTCGTAGACGTAGTGAACACTATAGGGTTAAAAGCAGACTATATTAGAAGCCACAAGAATGAATGTGCTTGTCTAACTAGGAGAGTGAAGCTGCTGGCGCCGCTGTTTGAGGAGCTGAGGGAGTCTCGTCAGAGGATCTCTTACAAAGCCTTTTCTGCTCTCTTGCATCTTGAGAAGGCATTACAGTCGGTGAATAAGTTGCTTCAGATGTGTCATGATGGAAGCAAGCTTTACCTGGTCAGTCGGTGATATCCTGTCCTGATACTATTGGGCTCTTGTGTCTCTCCATCGTCGGGTTATGTTTCTGGTTTGCCGTTGTTCAATGGAATTGATTCTACTTTTACAATGCTCATTCGTGGAAAGAAGTTCCTTTGTTTGCTGGTTTGTTGGTGTCTTTGTTAGTAGTTAGGTATTTTGTTTCAGCACTTTGAAGTTTCTCTGGTGAAGATGCTTTCTATGAACGGTGAGAGAATGCCGGTTATTGTTCGAGCTAATGAGATTGGGACTTGCTGAAAAGAATCTTTCACTTTGGTAAGTGGCTGATATTCAGCACTCTAATAAATCTTCAACCACTTTCACAGTATCTGAGAATATAGTGCAGGAACTGATGTCGCTCTTGAGTTTATCAGGTCTTGGAAAGAGAAGCTGCTGCAGAGCAATTTGAGAAAGCAAATTCCGACTTGGAGCTCAGGTTGAAAGTTCTCCCATATGATCAGTTCGCTTCAGAAGAAGTCAAGGAGCAGGTGCGATATAACCGGGGTCGCACTATAATTCGCCTTGTATGGAAGATTTGAGTCTCAAAGTTCTCCTGACTTTAGCGTTTGTCATCATGGTCACATTTTCAAGGCCATCGTACATTGCCATTCAATGTTGAGACTTTGATTGGAATGAACTTGCAGATTCAGTTATATCAGAATTATAGGTGCATTCCATCAAATTTTAGGACTAGGAAAATCAGAATCTGTTTGTGTATGGAAGTCATGGATGGCTTTAGTCTGTATTTTCTTTAGCACTTCCCTGGCTATTTGTTTGAGTACCTTACTGCCCAGGTTGACCTCGTGCGAAGCCAGCTCAAGCGAGCCAAAGGAAGGATAGATAACTACGATTTACAGGTTTACTCGAGTTTGCTGACGGTTTTGGAGGACAAGGATGACGGTCCAGCTGGATTTGAAGTGCTCGGTAGGTTAGCTGAGAAGCTTGATTTGAGAACTCCAGCTGCCATCAGACAAGAGAATCGAGCATTGCAAGAGATGATGTTAGTGAACCAGAATCTCGGTGACGCCAGTCATGAACAGGAGTTGAGTTTTCAACAGCTGTTTACTGTTCTGCGTAAGTTGACAAGCATCTTACCGCTAGAGGATATAGATGACGACACTCCTGAGCTGGATAGGGTGAACATTGCAGCTGGAGTGTTTTTTCCAAAGCCTGCTAAGTCTTATCCAGAGATCCGGGCTGGGATAGGACTTGAGGGACGGCGGTCGCAGACATTGGATGCAGCGGTGGAGAACTGGAAGACGCAAGGTGTTCCTGATGATTTTAAGTGCCCGATTTCCTTGGACCTAATGAAAGACCCAGTCATCGTGGCTACTGGACAGGTTGTTTTCTTTAATAAAAATCGTTGTATTGGGTAATTGTCTGGATTTTCTTAGAGTTTTGATCGTCTTTGGCAAGTGATTGAACAGACCATAGTGTCTACAGTCGTGAAGAGGAGTAACGAGGTTAAATAGTCGTGAGTAGTTGCAATAGCGCGTGTTAGCTGTCCAGAAATGAGTGAAAATAATCACGACTGTAAGCAATTGGTTTGTTAGAAACTGATCATCATGATTTTGTTGACAGACATACGAGCGTGCTTGTATACAAAGATGGTTGGACGGTGGTCATAGGAATTGCCCGAAGACAGGTGTGCTGTTGCCTCACATGGGGTTGACTCCAAACTACAGCCTTCGGAGTGTCATTGCACAGTGGTGCGAAACCAATGGCGTTGACGTACCGAAGAAGTTTAGTAGCAAGGCTAGACCATCTAAAGTACCAGAATATTCCGCTGGTGATCGCGCTACTGTTGAACACCTTCTTCAAAAACTCAGAAGCGGTCAATCTGACATGCAGCGCGCTGCAGCTGGAGAACTTCGGTTGTTGGCGAAGAGGAATGTTGAGAACCGAGTGTGTATTGCGGAGGCAGGAGCTATACCTCTTCTGATTGAACTCCTCTCGTCTGAAGACCTCAAAACTCAGGAACATGCAGTAACTGCATTGTTGAACTTATCCATCAATGATAATAATAAAGGGGTTATTGTAAATGCTGGAGCTATCAAGCCAATTGTTCAAGTGCTGAAGAACGGAAGTAAAGAAGCCCGGGAGAATGCAGCTGCAACCTTATTTTCTCTCTCAGTTGTGGATGAAAACAAAGTAACTATCGGCAATCTCGGGGCTATTCCTGCCCTTGTTGATCTACTCAAGGATGGAACTTCACGAGGGAAGAAGGATGCTGCTACTGCCTTATTCAACCTTTCCATATATCAAGGGAACAAAGCCCGTGCAGTGAGGGCTGGTGTAGTTCCTCCCCTCATGGGGTTACTGAGAGATCCCATTCTTGGTAAGGCCTCTTTATTTACTGTAATATCTCTTTGCGATTTGTCTTTAATTGCTAATTTTGCAAACGTAATTTGGAAGGCCGAATATCGTGATTGCTGTGTCTGGTGAGCATGGAGCTCTGCAGTCGGCACTCTGATCAGAGTGTGCAACTTCAGTACCGTAATTGACGCTGCTCCAGTAGATCACTTGTTCTTGTACTTCCTTTTGCAACTGTAAGCTGACGAGGATAGCTTCATTCTTCAGGTATGGTGGACGAAGCTCTTGCAATTCTTGCCATTTTAGCTACACACCAGGATGGTCGTGTTGCGATAGGGCAAGCTTCGGCAATGCCTATACTCGTTGATCTATTGAAATCTGGATCTCCACGAAACAAGGAAAATGCAGCAGCAGTTACGCTTGCCCTAGCTGTCTACGATCGTAAGCATTTAGAAATTGCCTATAAGTTGGGAGTAGAAGACCCTCTGTATTCATTGGTCAGTGATGGAACTGTACGCGCAAAAAGAAAGGCTGCTCAACTACTTGACCATATGCAGACTCGGCATGAATTTGTCCTTCCATTTACTGGTATAGAAGACTGTTTGTAGCTAACTTCTTATTTTCTATGAGACGAGGGTACTTGTTATGAATTACTGCGTGCGAAATAAGGAGAGGAAGTTTGTGGTGGAGTTGATTAGTTATATCATGTATTCTGGTAGATATTGAATGTGTATGCTATGTGGTCTACTTGTTGTTTTGAAATAATGTAGCGAGCAAGTACAAAAGCCACACAATGCGACTAACGTCGATTTCAAATGTTTCTGTGCTGAAATGTGCAATGAGTAAGATTGGGGTTACCAAAATTGGTAGCAGCGTAGACACTTTATTTGCCTCATATTTGTTTATTTTACTAACATGGGTGCCTTTTAGAGGTTCATCTAATTGTAGCATGGGGTAAATAGAAACCCTTGTCCCTAATGGGAGCGTGTGCCAAAAAACTTAATTAATTAATGATTGGTTTCAAAGTCTATCGAAGGACATTTTGGAGATTATCTCTCAAGGGTCGAGGAACGTTGGGTGAACCGACCCTTTGCTCGCCAAATAGAAAATGCTGAAATTATTTATCTGCTATGCATGATAAAAATCTGCAAATTTTGAATCATATTTGTAATCAGAGGTCTTTAATTAGCTAGGAGAGGTTCAGAAGATAAATTAATCAAGCACAAAATATAGAATCTTTTTTTTACATTTTCCCCTAGAATGATATTGGAGAGATGAGCAAGGGGTTCAATTCACCTTGGTTGGAAGGTTGCATCTATTCACAACATTTATGGTATATACCGCTCAAAATGAAAAATATATATGAGCAATGTGATGGAATTTGGCCAATTGAATTAATTGTTTAAACATGATGAAGAAAAGACCTCAATAGATTATGGGTAGTTGGATTGTCAATTCAATTTTTTTAAATGATTAATTAATTTTTTTAAATATTGTATTAGTTTTGGTCAATCTAAGCACTAAAAGGAAAAAGCATCCAAATTGACAAGGAAATGTCCAAGATGATAAAGTCCACATTTTTTAACCTTGTCTCTATCATTTTGCTGAATCTCAATTTGTTTGTCAATTCCTTATCGTACTAAAGTTTCCATCTAATAGCCATTGCTCACTATATTAAATTGATGACTTACAAGAAAGCCTTGGGAAACCTTAGTTAAAATATTCTTGCACTCTCTTCGTTCTTCTTAGCTTCCACTTCACAAGCACTATGATGTCATTTGGCTTAAGTTCTCAACTTGGTAGAATTACTTTTTCAAAGTCTTGTTAGTGGCTTTTTGTTGCCTCCATAGCCATTGCTTATCATGATCAATATGCACGAGATAGATTTATCGATAAACAAAGAGAAGACAAAGACAATGTTAATCTTTTCACTGTAGTAGTAAGTGAATTGGGATTCGAATGCACAGTTGCTAGCATGCGAGCCTGTCAACCTAAGAGCAAGAATTTTTTTAAAGTAAAAACTTGGTGAAGAACATATAATTGTGGCTTTGATGTTCCCCAAATGTAAGTCCATTTTTATGAAAATTGAGGCATTTGAAAAATGTCTAAGGTTTAATTTATTTTATCACAATCAAATATACTTGATTTTATTAAAATCACACAATGTAGAAGTCAAAGGAAAATTACACATGCTAAAGAATTATCCTTAAAGCACACAAATCCAACCATAGAAAAAACAATAAATAATAATGAGACTCATGAGTCTAAGTCGTAGTAGATTTGGTTGCAGAATCCTCAGTTATAGATAATTCAAAAGTCTCTCTACCCTCAGATGCACTAGCATCTATAAAACTCTAAAACATTAAGAGCAAATGTATCTCTATGATATTTTGGTTTTGAAGAATCAAACTCTGTAAGCGTCGATGCCATTTTCTTTGCTTATATTAAAAGATCAAAACTCTTCTTTGGACTGAAAAAAAGACTTTGTATGTTCATCATCTTATTTGCTAACGTCAATCTTCTATGACTACAAACAAATATGAAATGATGTTAGACTTCTAAAACCTAAAAATTAGTCAAGTTACCATGCACACAAATTTAAACAAATGCAAAATCTACATACTGAATTTTGACTTCTGAGCAAAATTCTTTACTACCACGGGCACGTTGTTTGGATCTTGTGATGCAACTATTGCTAGTAGTGGATTAGTTGTTTCTACGGCTGGAGTAGTTCTCCTTATGAATTTGAAAATGGCATCAAAAATGTCTTTGTCTTCCTCCAACGCCACAATATGGCAGCATGTGCCACGACAAGCAATAATTGATGCACTTGAAGTAAACGTCACTAAATATATTAGTTCAATGATTCATTTTGCAAATTACAATCCAAATACATAATAATACTTATATGTAGATGTGATGCAGCTAAAACCCAAATCTCCTTTGATGGTTGTTGCTTTGAGGAGAATTTAGAAAAATTGTATGTCTTTATAGCAAGTTGCTTACCACAGTTTAGGGCCATTCATTGCCATGTCATCTTCTTTAGTGTAATGTCAATATCTGCCTTCTTTATCATTGTTGAGCATTTGAAAAAGAAATTCAATTTTCCCTTCTCACCGAGGTCCTTCACTAAGATGCACATTCTAAACTTTAGTCAAAAAATCTTTGGTGAAATTTTAAAAGCTACTTCTGATGTGCAAAGCGAAGCTCTTCTTTTAGATCTACAACAATTGATGAGTTCTTAAGAAGCTCTGTTGTCTGAGTTGAAGAAATAGCATGAATTACGTAGTATAAGTTTGCGTTCAAGTATGCAAATGATTGGAGAGTCTTGTATAAATGATCTGCTTACAAGATGTGCACCTAAGTGCAAAAAATTTATGCATTATCAAATGGCATAAATATCTTATTTGAAGAATTTAAGTAAATTTACTATCTAATTGACGTCTACAGTTAAGGTCAGTGGAGATAGTTCATGCCCATTAATTCTTTGATCTTCACTGTCCTATATGTTTCATACAATCCAGCAACATTATCCTTTGAATTGGCACACCATAAATGAAAGATTATCATGTAGCCGTCATTTTGCAAATGTTTCTTGGCAAAACATCGAGTGTAGAGCCTTGTAAAACTTGTTTGTCTTCCACGTTGATACCTCAATTGGCAGAGAAGACACCCTTGGCACTAGCAAATTTTCCTGGCAATCAAAAAGCACAAGGTTTAGTCTTGGCCTCTGATTTACTACACTCTTATACATATAAAGCTTCCATGCCAATAGCTAGAAATATACAATAATTCTAAAATCAATTATAGACCCACACAATAATCACGTCAATTACTTAATTACCTCAAATACAAATGAACAATATTAAAAAAATCACCTTCTTCAAAAACTCCATGACCTCCATGTACTATGTTGGTTTGTTGGAATTTATATGCTCCACAAGGTCTTTATAGAGATGTTGATGATTAAATTCTTAGTATTGTTTGCCTCTTCACCAAGTGCAATGGCTTGAGTGCCGTGAATAATCACATCTTCAATCAGTTGCAATAGTGCCGCCTTCCTCTTTACTCCACTTTGAGTTCCAACTTACATCTGTAAATCTTGGTCCATCGTGGAAGATACCTGAACTATGCCAACATCCTCATCTTTCTTCTTTCCTTTGTTTTTTGTCTTCTCTTCTTCTTCCTTCTCCTTCTCTGCTAACTTTGCCAATCAGTCAGCTTCTTTTTTTTCTCTTATGGTCAAAATAACTTGGATCTATGCTTCTTTTTTCTTGTTGTTTGGGTCTTTCCTTTCAATGGCCCTCTTCTTCTATTTATCAGTCATTCCTGCAAACTCATCTACCTTCAAGTCAATAGCACCCATTTTGTCAAAAGATTTTCAAAGATCAACCTCTAACGGATGGATGAAGGTGATGTTGCAATCTAGGTACCATCCCCCACCATTGAGATGAATTGTTGTGAATGTGTAAAGTTGACTTGAATTGTTCATGTAGTCCACAAAAGTGTGATCCAACCACATAGACAAAAAGGAGGAAGATCTTTCCAAACAATTGCTCCTTTTGCTTCAAACTCAAACTTGAAGTATTTGCACAACAACAAAAAACAGCCTTACATAGAAGTATAGAACTGAAAAGCCATTCAAAAAGATTTACACATTATCATTTAAAATAAACACATGCATGACATGAATTTAATCAACGACAACTATAAAATTACATTATGACATGTATTATCAGCATTCTACATGAATAATTATAAAATTTTAATAATTAAAAAAAATGAAAAGACATTGAGATCCACAAATAGGAGTACCTTGAGGGATCTCTACAATCTCCACTAGATCCGACGGAGGTTGTAGAGGTACCTTGAGCTACCCCTAATATTAGGTCCCTCATTTTATTTCACATAATATTTTCATTGAATCATTATCTCTAATTTCAAACAAAAACCAATAATGTAATAACTGTTTCAAAGATAGTGAAATACATAAGTGCTATTGCATTGGAAACATACCAAAAGATAACTCTTCAAACTACCAGGTTTAACCCTTTGTAATTTATAAAAAAGTCACCCTTCTTGAAATAATTTGCTCCTCTGAAATAAGCCCAAAACCTTGGTTCTAAATCTTCCTCCACCATCCTTTTACATGGTTTGCTAAGTATTTTGGCCATTATAGGACTTTCATATTGATCATGATATTGTTCCGCCTCACTACCACTTTGTAGCATCTTCATTCTGTAGAAGAATAACAACATTTACATTCTCTAAAATATAAAATCAATTACTCAATTGCACATTTTAAAATTTAAATAATCATTTATAGACATCAGTCAATCAAAATTCATGAATTCAAATAAAGACACACTTACTCCTACATATCAAACACATTTGTTTAGGAATAGATCAAGATGCATCTCAAAAACAGGCCTTGCCAAAAAAAAAGTATATTCATTATTTTGAGAGGTTGAGACCCTCTCAAAATATTATTTTTCATTTAGTCTCCAAAAATATAAATATTTTTTTTTTGCCAATTTAGGTTAATAAAAACTAAATGAGTTAATTATAAAGTTTAATTTCCATTAAAATGAGTTTTTTGAGTTAAAAAGTCCTACAACACAATTCATTCTTTATAATAGTAGTATTTTGATATATATAAAAGAAGATCATGTCATACTTTGAATGTTGAATCATGACCTCCATGGTTGGTTGTAAGGAGTTGTTTATTTCATTCAAGCGGTTTGGATTTGATTCTCATTGAATTTGTATGAGCCTATGACAAAAACACATAACTAGGTGCTGCTAAGTGAGCTTCGCAAGCAAGAAAGTTGTGACATCCAACCGGCGCTCTATCCAAAATGTGAGAAGTGCTTAATATGTTAACAAAATAAAAAGTAGGTACACCCTCTTTATTTTTGTTTCAAATCCAAGTACAGTTTGAAATGAAATAAACACAAAGATAAATATATAAATGAGTTGATTGAGTAATTGAAAAAACAAAACACCACAATATATTAGACAATATATTCATACTATAAGCAAATGGAATTGTTTTGTAAATACAAAACATACACTATGAAACATTTCCGCAATAGCAAACAATAATATTAAATCAATCAACTTAAACATATTCCACCTAATTTTTTTGTAAAATCCCGTTTGTTGTATCAAGCATGATGATGTTCTAAAACATAGTTAAATATACATGCAACATATATGCATACATATTTTGAGATGTCAAGTGTATAATACGAGACTTTGGTTAATGACTTCAATTTGCACAGCTGGGATCTTGATTATGAAATAGAAAGTATTGTTCCTTATAGAAGAACTCCATGTTGTCATTAAAGCATCCGTATGCTCTCAAATTGGCGATCTATTTCATCAACCTTCCAACGCAAAACCCTTTTGTTATCCCATCCATTGTAGTTGTCTTGAACATCCCAATTTTTTTATGTTGGATGGAAATATTGAATGAGGATGCAATTCGGGTTTTTTGGGTTATATTTTGGATCAATTAATGCCTTTGCAATCCAAACCAGCCAACTCCCACCATCCACGGGTCAAATTGCAACAAAGTATATATTGTAGAAATTGCATTCTACTCTAAAAGATGGTTTTGGTTGACCTGACAGAGGTTCAACGTAGGTGTCATCTTATGCAAACTCTTCATGATCCTTGCCATCATCTCCTAATTGATCCACTTAGGTCATTCAAACACGTATTGTAGGCAATGACATTGTAGGAACTAAAGTTATCAGCGGTGGGGGAAGTGACGCTTGACATATCTCCTTATCCTTAAGCACTGCTTCAAACAAAGGCGACGATCTTGCATTGACGAACAACTCACTCAAAGAAGACTTTGATGGTTGTTCAAGGTCCCGCAACAACTTTGCCATTGAACCAATGGTATAATTTGAATCATGGAGAAATAGATCCAAACCATAATGTGCATAGTAGACATCAATATGACTGCACAATTATGGTAGTGACTGACACAAACAACTTCACTAGACCATCAAGTTACTTGCTCTTGTGAGAAAAAAAAGGAGAAACAATTTTTGCATGATCCATCTTGTCATGCATAATTGTGAGACATTAAGGTAGAGATCTTTGTGACCAATATCGGTTTGCATAATAAATCTCCTTGTGAGCGCAAGCAATGGCAAGGTGTTTGTCCATCCTCCTTGACTATAGCATAGCAATTTCAAACCTCGCAAAAGCACTCTTCATAAGCTCTCATAACTTGTTACATAAAGCGCAACGAGCACAATGGTCTCCAAACTATTTTACATCAAACTTTGGAAACCTAGTAGACTTGATCTTGCTCAAGTTTAATGTAGAGACTTCCTTTAGTCCAAAAGCAGTATTGATTTTGTTGATTTTTGCCATCTGACCTTTTCCATTGAAACGTTGCCAACATAATTTTAGAGACAACTTTTTGCCCTAACTTGAGAGTGTGGGATTTATGTAGCATGTAATCCACTTCTAAGATGCATTTCAAAGTAACATCCGCTTGTTCCATGTGCTTCATTGGCTTTAGTAATCCCAAATTACCATACTCCTCAACTTCTCGACCATCTTTCATGACATATTCTAGTAGTGTTAGAATGTAGACTTTAGGACCCCGACAATGTACATTCACACTTGCATACATACATCAATTTCATCAATAGTAACCATCATTTTCCTTCACAAGTTGTGATGCATTTGCCTATGCACTTCAATTTTCATAAAGGCTTTGTACTTGAATGTTGAATTCTGATACATGCACTTACAAAAAGATCAAATCTTTTGCCTTGGAAACGACTGCAAACAATTCCTACTACAGCAAAGTTTGCTAGACACCAAGTTGATTGAGCCTAGACTGAGAAGGTCCTTCATTTTGATGTAAGTCTTTTAAGGCTGATTTTGAATGGTACTTTTAAATGGTTGGTTACACTTCAAAGAGGGCAGGTTCATACAACTCACTTGTAGTAGGTTAAAATTATCTTTGACGTCATGATCATGCAAACTAGCCCTACAACGGTGGACTAGCTTAATAGGCCATACTACCAATGCACGCATCCGCTTTGGAGGGACGTCTACTTCAGAATGAGTTTTAGAAATGTGCACTATTATATAAATGTCTCCAAAAATATCGTTGGCACCAAGCACAAGATTTGAATTTGTATTGTGGCAGAGTACTTTCACCAACAAAAACACCTTCATTGTTGCAGAGAATAACAACTCTTCATCACAAAGTTTAGACCCTATAATTTGGCAACAATTATTGTGCGGTTGTTGTTGTTTCATGGGTTCATACCATAATCACACTGACTTAGTGTATTTTTATGCACTGACTCAATGCAAAAACAATGAATACCAATAGTGTACGGTTTATGTACTTTAACTATACAATGGTTGTGTCAAAACTATACATCAATCATATAGTTAAAGTACATAAACCTTACGCTATTGGGGTTCATTGTTTTTGTATTGATTCAGTGTGTAAAAATACACTAAGTCAGTGTGATTATGGTATGAACCCATGAAACAACAATAACTGCACGATAATTGTTGCCAAATCGTAGGGTCTAAACTTTGTGATGTTGTATTCCAAAATCCAAAGTTGCCTCGAAATTCTTTTGCACTTTGGAATGTCAACATTCATTACATCCTAGTCTTGCATATCATTGTTAGACCAAAGAATATTATCTGAAGGGCCAACTGAGGAGTTCATGTTACTTGCATATTAGACAATGTAGTTTACTATTAACATTGAAAGCTTTGAATGTGCTAATTCAATACAAAACATTGAAATTGACCCTTTTAGATTCTTGATCTAAATGCTAAAACTTTTGAATAGTGCACACCAAGCATGCTACTGGATTTGGAAAACCAACCAAATCTTTTAAATTAGATCACTCTATCCAAGTGAGAAGATGGTGGAGCTCATATTACCTATACATTAGATAGTGTGGTGTACCATCAATAGATGAAGCATTATATGTGCTACAGCAGTAAACAATTTTTAAATTGACCTCTTTGAATTGACTCAATCTAAATGCTTAAATCTTTAAGTAGTGCATATCAGGCAGATTATTGAATCTATAAGACTGACCTAAAGTACATAGATTATTGTCTTTGTTGACCCAACCTAATCCTACCAACTTAATCTAAGTCTCAAATTCCAGAAGCATTAAAAATTGAAATTGCACACTATTTTAGCCAATAGCATCAACAATGCATTTGATATACAATTCAATGATTTCAGTGGATTCAATATTACATGAGTGCCTTAGATTCAAATTGAGTTGACCTAAATTATTCATAAGGATCTGAAAGACTGGAAAGTGAAAGAAATAATTCATTAAATTATATTTCATAGTAAATTGCAATTACTTTATGTTTCAGATGAAACTAGTAAACATATAGAACTCAAATGGCGACACCTTTTTTTAGTTTTCATTTTAGATCAATTCAACTTGAATCTACTATATGAGTTTTAGCTTTGTCACAAAAAAATAAAGATGTTATTATTTAGATGAATTTGACATGAACAATATTTTTAGCGCAACATGGGTGTCATTATGATAGTTTAGGCCAACTTGAACTAAACCATGCTTTTACATTATCAATCTCTCATTATGTCAAATTAAGTCAACTACAGCTGAATATCTCTGTAATTTTAGGAAATAAAAAATAGTACTTCCTCTGGGTTTTTATTCCAATTTTTACAGCAATATAATCGGGAATTTCTACACCAAAGCTACACAATTCACAACTAACAAGAAGGACTAAAAAATCTAGAGCAACATGTATTTCTCAACATTATACAACAAAATATCATCAAATTTCAACAAAAGATAACTTGTAAGAAAGGTATATGGAGTAGAATTTTTGTGTATTGAAGCGTAAATCCTAAATTAAAATTCAATGGAAATCTTCTGAGTGACTAAGGATTCATACATGTCATACCCAAAACGCAAACTGCTTCAACAAATTACAAAACAATAGTCTTTTCCAAAGGTATATTGCAATAAATCCTTTGAGAATGCAAAATATAGTGGTAGCAAAAAGAGCAATGTATAAATGGAGGTGTAGACGCACTTAAGAAAATGAGGAAAAACAAAGAATTAGCACATACGTTGACAAAAGGCGATTGGCTCTTGATGGGAATTAAGATGGCGGCAACTACAATACTAAAGTTTGAATTCAAAGATGCCCTAACAACAATCGTGATTGTTCATTAGAATTTCCTTCTGATACCAGCATTGTTCATTAGAAAAACAACATGGACAATTGGTGGCATTTATTATCCCACTACCTTATTTGGGCCCGACAATTCATAACAAGTCTTATTTTCTTTTGCCTTCTTTTCTCTAGTTTGGGAGGAACTTATATTCTAATTCTACTTTTAGCTTTATAAAGTTTTATTCATTGCCATGAAATTAAATATAGTTTTATAACTGACAACTTTAGAAATTGCTATCAATATGTCCATCTTAACTAAAAGGCAACCATTCATTCAAAATAGTGCATGAAAAACAAAAATTTGAGTCATTGACAGCAAAAATGTGATTTTCATATCTTCTCTGCAGTTTTTCTATTTTATAATTAGAATATGAAGTCAACAATTCTTTCTAAATAAAGGATTTAATGAATTTCATGATTTCTTCATGCTATAAAAGGTTTAGAATTCTTGATTTAGGTTTTAGGATTTTAGAATTTAGGGTATAGACAAAAATATTTCTACCACGTTTGAGTCATGAGTGCATTATATTTATATTATTCTTGTAAAAGACAAAACTCTCAAATTGTGTGCTTGACATTAAAAAATGGAATACAAATAATGAAAATGAAGGAATTAGAATGCAAAGGTTGATATAAAGAAATTGTACAAGTTATGAATACTTCATTGATATTTCATTACAAAGCATATTCAATTTCATCTAATTTCTTCATGACCAAATTAAATTTTGGGCCCTTGGGTTCTAATTTTACAGCACCATGCATTAAAAACCAAGGGCCTTTTTTTGTTTTTTTTAAAACCCACATCACCAATGCTTGACAATTAACATGCAAACCAAGCCCCAAAAAATAGTTTATTAATGGTGTTACAAGTTTGTTCTCTATTTAAAAGCCATGTGTATTAAAAAATTGTACATTCCTACCTCTTTGTCTTAAAATTATTATGTATGAAAGTGAAACTTAATTTCGTTGAAATTAAGATTGCCGAATAATGTTTTTCAAAATGCAATGGTCGTTTGACCACTCATTATGAGTGTTGGTCTTCAAATTTTTATTAATATTTGGAAAGCTACAAAATAATGCACAATCCTCTTCACGTCCGAAGAAGTCATTGTGTCCAACTTTGTAGTATGATACCAACACATGCTTTGAAGCATAACTAAAGATTAACATTCATATTCATTGATTTCATTATTTTCAGTACATTCAAATGAATGATTCATCTGATGGCCTCTACATGATTGGGACCAATCAAAATCTCTCCTTCATATAAGCACTCTTTAACCAAGTTCAGTTACTCATGATTAATCACAAATGATAGGTTCAAGTTCTCACAAATGATTCAATTGGATTCCATGCAATCATGAACTCACATGAGAGTATATAAGAAGAAGTATTGCAACTTAAAGAAGTTCTTACCAGTCATCAAATAACTAATTTAGAAGACATAATTCATAAATGTTGAATAAGGGCACACTATATACTAATGAAAGGCCTAATTAAGTAAATAATTAAGATTGCTATACTTTTTTTAAGTTAATTCCAAAATTTTTTTTTCTAATTAACAATATATCCATTTATATGGGTATATCAAAAACTAAATTGAAATTACGTAAGGCATAGACTGATTCAAATGAGAAGGGTGAATAAAAAAAAATTGTACATTGAACTAAAATAACTGTAAGCCATTCAATTTGTGAGCATATAAAATTAATGCTATATTTTATAAACTTACACTGGACTCAAAGAATACACGCAATGTGCGATGTAGTTAAAATTAAAATTAAAATCAACAAAGACAATCAAACATTTTAAATGAGTAGGATAAAAAAAAGAAATTTGGAATTCCATAATTAAAAATTCTACCATGGGTTTTTTTCACTTGGTTTGCACTTTTATTGTCAAGTTGTGACGTGGGTTTCTAATAAAAACATGAAATGGCTCATGGTTTTTAATGCATGGTGATGTAAAATTGGAACACAAAGGCTCCAAAATTAATTTGGTTATGATTTTCAAGTCTCTACCATATCTACAACTTCTACCTGAAGGCCATATTTGTTATATTGAGACTTTTTGCACATTTTGAGACAAAATGTTAGTTATTGAAAAATTTATTTAAAAAAATAGTATCTGAAATAAAAAACGAATAATGCTAAAGTAGTGATTCAATAAGGAAATGCTAAAAGTTGGTATTGTTACCTATTTATAAAAAATTACTAGTAAAGAGATAAATCGGATTATCCTCAAGTCAAGGATAAAAATGAGACTGCAAAAAGTCTCGATATGATGAATATGACCTTGACCTATTTTAGGGGGCTTGGTTTCCACGTTAATTATCAAGCATTGATGACATGGTTTAAAGAAAAAGGAAACGTACCATGTTTTTAATTCATGGCATTGTAAAACTGAAATATAAAGGCTCCAAATTTAATTTGATCATGAATTTCAAGTCTTTACTATATTTACAACTTCTACCTATACTTTTGGCATTGGAGTTCTTTAAATTATAATGGATCTATGATTACTTTCTTTTTCCTTTGAATATTAAGTTGGAAGAAAAAGTACAACTTTTGAATGATTCAAAGATTAATTTCCATCCAATCATTGAATATGGAGTATTTTTAAAGAACTTCCATGTATGTACGAAATCTATGACGGAAGCCTCACTTGGTACAAGTTGTTCTAATAGAGTCTATATGGAAAACTTTAAAAACTTTGTATTTATTTGTGTGAAGAAATTAGAGTTCCAAGTTGCATATTGAGTATTTTAATGTATTCAAATTAGGGATTCTCCAAAAGAATATGCATAAAATATTAAATTATAAATTTGAGCCAAGGATTTTTGCGTACTCTTAATATTTACAATTTATTGATTCCCTTCTTTTCTTGCCTTACAATCACATATGTAGAAAATCTAAATATTTATGAGTTGAATTTATAAATTCAGTTGTAAACTATAAAATTCACTAAAACAATCTTTTAATATTTTGAAAACCATTCTATCTACACATTCTCTATAAATTAGGAACACATTAAACATTTCTATTAAAATATTTCATAGGAGTTTACAAAATAATTATTACATTTTCAAATAAATAAATAAATCTCTCAACTTTACTTTGTTTAGAGTACGAAAAGAGAACAAATGAGGTGGATAGGTGTCTCTAATAACTTTAAATTAATTAGAGCAAAGAAAGGAAAAATAGGGGGAGGATAGGTGTCTTGAACAACTTTAATTTTTAATTTTTAATTTTTATGGAAGGAAAAAAATGAGGATGATAGATGTTTTTTATAGCTTCAATTTATTTATGTAACGGAAATAAAAAGAATAGCAATGATGGATGTCTTCACAAGCTCTAATTTATTCTTTTAAAAAAAGGAAAAAAATTAGAAAGATAGGTGTTTTAATGACATTAGTATGTAATAAATCTTTCTACTTAGAATCAAACTTTATGCGATCCTAATTTGTGCATATGCTATTGAAATGGCACATTCATTGATATATTGAAACTTTTTTTCTACTAAACTCAACAAACAGTGGAAGTTCAAGCCTTGTAATACTGGTATTCAAAAATCAATTATGAATCTTTTCAAGAATTATTTTTCTACAATGTTGCATGCATAAGTATATTGCACTTGACAATGATCAACCTTCCTTTCTTTTCCAATTTCATTAGTGAAATAAGCCGGACATTGGAATTGGTATTATATTGGAATTTATTTATTTTTTTAAAGAATTAAAAAAAAATTGAACACTCTAGGAATGGTAAAAAACTCTAGTAATGGTACATGAGAGTCTCGTAAATCGTGGCTATAACTGATGGCCCTGGCTTTAGGTCTCTTTATACAGCTTCAAATCTTTTTGTATGGATCTAAAGTACTTTACTACATCCAAAAATCCCATCCTAAATTCTAGTGCCAATCTGGAGTTTTGTGTTTTGCGATCTTCTCACTCTCCTGCAATGTCACTATTGGTTGTGTCTTTTGTGCATTTAGGTTTGAATTTGTAAAGTATTGTGGATGAAGTTCTTTAGGAGCTGTGTATCCATTCAATTGTTAGCTTGGAGTTTTTTCTTTGTATTTTGTTATAGGGTTATTTGGATCACCAATGTCCAAGGTTGTTGTGGGAATTGGATCTTCTGAAGCAAAATCTCAACATACTTGTGCTTTTGATGGTGTACTAGGGCTAGTGTTTGGTTGTGAAAGAGGCTCTTGGTAGTGTGACAATTGGTATTTGGCAGTGAGATAAGCAAGTTGATTTCCTATAACATAATTATTTTACCTTTGTTTTGTGTGCTCGACTTTTGCTTCCAATTTCATATTCATCTTCTTTTCTTGTCGTTTTGAATAAGAGGTTTTGCATCTAAGGTTACCTCACCACCTTTGCATTCTGTTTAGTCATTTTTAGGAGGTAAATACATTTTGGAGGGCTTTGATTAGAATTTAGGGGCGTCTTCATTTTTGTGAGGGCATTTCTTGAACCTGTTACATTTGAAGAACCTTAAAAAAGGTTTTGTTGAGCTTCAACTTCTAAAGCGTGTTTTGAGTTTGGCGACTTGCTAGCAATTTTTGGGCCTAAATAAAAAATCTTCTCAGTTGTATGTACTTGGTGAATTTGTGTTGTATTTGCTATTTGTGACGGTGTATTTTTATTGTGTTTGCCTCATATACAAAAGCAAGACCATGTTTGGGTTTCTTCTAAGCATTATTTCTTTTGAGAATTGTGTTTCAAATTGATTGCTAGTTTACGTTATTCTTGCATATAGACATGTTATCAATTTTTATATGTTGATTGAGGGTTTATAGCATTCAAACGTGTCCTTAGTTTCCAAGAATTTATAAATTTGTGTGAGGATGCATTTTGGAAATGGAATTGACGACATTCTCTGTTATTTTTTGGTTTAAGGCATTAGTTTGGTTTATCACAATATTAATGTTGTATTGTCCATTGACAACCATCTTGGGTCTAGGTAATTCTGTTTCTGCAATGCTTTGGAAAGTGTAGTGTTTCTAGGATTCAAGGTTCTACAAGCAATTTCAATATGTTGGTTGTAGTAATGACTTCTAGCAATGGGTTTGAAAATTTTGATTGGCATGCTTTTGCATAGATGTTTATTTTGCTTATTTCCGCACTGGACTCTTTAGTTAATGACAGGTTAAATTGTGTTATTCATTGTTGTTATTGTCCCCTAACCTAGATTCCTATTTTGAATTCTTAGCTTTATATGGATCAATAATCATTAGAATTTGCGGGAAGGCGAAGTTGTTATATCTTAAATGTCTTGTACGTATGATATTTGATTTTCCTTCTCATTGGATTTTGAAACACAATTCATGTCCATGTGAAATGACAAAGACAACAATTTAGGTCAAAGGCAGTTTAGGTTGACTATGCTTTACATCGAATCATATAGATTTAGGTTGACAATCGTACTTTAAGCTTACAAAAATCTAATGTGAAGCCAAGCAGACTTAAAATAAAGCATGTTCCTTTAGGTTAAGACAACTTGAAGTAATATATATTCTCTTAGACTTGAATTGTCATGTGCTTTATAGCCAACATATCACACAATGCTTTGATTTCATTAGCAAACATCGACAAGAATGTGTCCATAAAAACCTTTAAAAAATAACAAGCATTAAAAAAATACTAAAATTGTAAAATTGTACACATTAGGTTGAGTCGACCTAATGTACACCTATATATGCCTTCAACCACACTATAATAAATAGTTTACAATAGTCCTGTCAATATGTCAATGCATGTTTTTCTACATATGAGTTCAAAAATTTAGCTTGAATTGACAAAAGACTTACATCAAAAGCAAATACTGACTTAAAAGCGTCAAATATCAAGTCAGATTGACTTGTCCTAAATCCACAAACACATTTAGTATGAAAAAAAAAAGTCTAATATAAATAGATGTACGTAGTATATTTTCTCTAGCAAAAGTGTATCATTTAATCTCCCATTTAGGTTGACATAATCAAAATTGTTATATACATCAACCAAAACATACAAAAAATAGTTATAAATACTTAGAGAACAAATTCTTTTATGGTTACATGATAATTCATGGAAGAGTCTGAATACGCTTAGAAAATTAAGCTGACTCAACCTAAACTAATTGTATAAGAACAATGTCCATGCAGAATGGAGAAGTAGGTTCCAAAACTTGAGGTATTTTTCAATTGATCCAAATGCGAAAGAGAAGAAGGCAATGATATAGACAAAAAAAGGAGAGAGTTGGAAATTCCAAAATGCAAATAAGATTTAGCACTGGAAACTATAGATAATCCCTCTTAAAAACATCATTTGTTTTTTTAACAATTACATCTACATTGATCCTTACTGTTTTGTCTCTTTTAAAAAGAAGATCAAAGACATAGCTTCAAATAAAGGAATATAATAAAAGTCCATTGCAAGACTTAGGAGACTAGTATGCAAGAGAAGGACTAATATCACTTTACCTCATCTTTGACTCGGTACAAATCACATTCAACATCATGCTTTTTTTAGAAACTCTAGCACCTATGAAGTATAGAGCTGAGATTTCAAAGTTGGAGAAGAAGATAGATGGCAAATTTTCCACACACCACTTGGTAAGACATTTACTCGGAAAGCCTTGTGCAATTGCAGGGTTGTTAGGACGTTCTAATATGACTCTAGATGTTCAGCGTCTCTAAGCCCCTTGATATTGTGTGACATTTGTTTTTATGCAATTTATTAAGAAGGATAGAATTTGCTTACACGTCCATAGGGGCTATCTTCCCTGATTGCATCCATTCATGTCGTCATTCGCCAGCTCATTTGTGAGATCCGACGGTTTTAGACTAGGCGGATGATCTATCGTCTACTATATTTGACAACGTTAAAAAATAAGCTCATAAACTTCTCAATTTTCTTTGTCCATTTTGTGAATGCATTACAATGATAAAATTCTTGTGTGTTCCAACTCCTGCAGCCTTTTAAGCGGCATTGGCCATAGAAAAATATCGCCAAAATTGATTATACTATACAAACTACATAGGTAGAAATTTTAATTTAGTGGATACTGTTATTTTGTAAAGGGACATTTCATGTAAAAAAAAAATGACCATTGAATTTCAAAATTATATTAAAGAATTCCAAATAGTTAAAAAAAACATGTACCTCATAAAGTCATAGCTAATTACTTATTGCCACTTAACAATATTCTTAATTTTTTTATGTTTGAGTATTTTTGTATGGAATATAAAGTAATTCTTTATTCGTTTAGGAATTCAAGTTTTGCAATCAACCATAGAGAGGTATTAAATAATTGATTTCTTCATGGAGAGCTTTCATATTTTACAATCTACATTGTTCTTTTATTTTATTTTCTATCTTATAATATTTCATACTACCATACTACAAGATTAAACCATTGAATCTATTGATCTTCAAACCAATTCAAACAAAGGTTTCAACAAAATTTAATTTTTGCAAATGAAGCCGTATTTTTCAATACTATTTGGAAAAAATTTGGACACCTTTTGGTTTCAATTTCAAAGAGAAGCTTCATAAAATCTACCCAGTTTAAATGGTTGTATTACATCCATAGATGTAGATCATTCAAGTTGTTAGTTTGGTTGGTGTGAGTTGTACATTTTTTATTTTATTTTTACGTCCTATTTTTTGGAATACGACTTTTTGGTTGATGTCAAATTTTTCTATTTTTCTTTATATCCAATTACTTTAGAGAAAATTGTTTACAATAGTACAAAATGAAACAAACAATTCTAGAAATAACTCTATTTTGAAAGGGCATGTATACTATACTCAACTCCAGTGTAAAACATCTCTTAGCAAACATCTTTTTGATCTGTCTACCTTGGGACCAAAAATTCGTGTTGGTTGCATCAAAATGTAAATGCATTATAGATATGTCAATTCAGAACCATTATCTTTGTGCATCTTATGACATGCTTGGCTACAAGCACATTGCTCTTAGAAAACATTGGTATACAAATTTTTCTTTTTATGAAAGTAATGATTAATCAAATTGTTAACTGTTGCTGGCGAAATTCATCTATGCAACTTGTATGATTTGGAACAAGTTTCCTACATGATAGATTATACAATTTGTCATGCAACCTTGGCAACCCAATATTCATCAATAGTAAGTATTGCAATTTTCATCCAAATAAAATTATATGTTTAATATGGCAAAAGTTTGTAATCATTACAAATTCAAAACATCTATCCAATTTAACATATATTGGCATACATTAGTAGTGCATATATACCATATACTGTGCATACATAAATCTTCACCTCTATATTCATCAACTACTTCTATAGTTTTATATAATATGCTGAACTATTAATATGAATGTCAGAAGTGTTCATTTGACATAGGCTAATTGAAAATTCTAAAGAATTTATTGATGATTTGGACCAAACCACCCCAGTGAGCCTCGCCTTTTAGGCAAAGCTAGTCCAAACATTGGTGAAACACGATTTCTAATTGGTTGTGGCTAAACATGCTCAATCCATTTGTTTCCCTTTGTAACTTGTAGTAATTCTTTAACATGCATTGCCCATTGATCTTTGGGCAATTTTTTAAATCACATATTTTTTCTATGCACGTGAATAATTTGGAATGATTTCCACATCCGCATCTCTTATATGCAACTATGCAATACTTGGATCCACCCACCACCTTCTTGCCAAAGCTTCCGCCATGTCACTTGTAGATGTGAACGTGTACAATGACTTCATTGGTTTAATAGCTACCTTAGTCATGTCCCAGTCGCAAATTCCAATGTAGATATGTGACTCGTCTTGAGGAAAAAGGCCTTATTCATTAAATTGAGACAAAATGCACATTTTGAGACTTTGAAAAATGATGTGCGGAGTCCACAAAATAATATTAGTTGAACCCAACGATAGATAAAAGCCAACTAACACCTATAGTTGAAAGTTTTAAATATTTTCAAAGAAACCATTTAAAAATGAGCAGAGATAATTACAGCAACACATAAGAGTATGAGAAAACTATGGATCACAAGACGTGCCCAGAAAATTAAATGCTGGAAGCTTGAACTCCGCAGGAGTTCATATACAGCAGAAAAAAGTAAGTCCTACTTACAAGGGCACTTAAAGTGCAATCATGAAGTATAAACTCTTTAAAGTATCCAATGTGTGTAGAAACATAGAGGCCTACTGTACAAGAAGCACTCTATGTATCAAAATATTATGCCTATGCACTATTTACGATGCTATTAATAGAAATTCAGATCAAGAAGTCCAACCCATTGGAAATATTGTCCGCTTGCCTATGCATCGATGTGGGTTGTGCAGTGGGACTTTGCTGCCTTTGCCGCTTTGAGTAGTGCGAGGCCTTTGAAGATATCGTCGCGTCGAGAAACAAATTGTGGCCCACTTCTAACTTCCACTACACCAGAGAATCCCTGACCCACTGATCCGCTCCCTCTACGTTTTGGCTTACGGGAAGTCAGAGCAGGGCCGGAAATAGAAGGAGATCTTGGTCCCTCAAGAGGTGGTTTTGTGACCGAAGTATCTACAGTATTTATGGCTGGAAGTCGACTTCCAGTCGACATAGAGTCCAATGAGCGTCTGTGGTCTCTGACGATCCTCTGACGGAAAAGGGAGTCACCGGATGGCAGCCTCCTACTTCCCGAAGACAAAGAAGACCCACGTGTATTATCCTCGAACCGAGGTGCACGAGCTTCAGCTTGTGCCCCGACCTCTTCACTCTTCGTGTACCCCGCAAAAGAGCATTTGCGCTTCATATCTCCTCTAAGGACAGACGGCAATGGTTCGCACGTTATGACATCATCCCCGACTAGAGGATGCTCAGACGAGTCACCAACGGGCAGTTTCAACTGCCTGCTGGTCGCGATGTTTGCTCGGGAAGATGGGAAAAACGACCCTCCTCGAGTCGAAACTGTCCGTTTAAGCGGAGACGGGGAGCAGATGGGGGTCCTGCCCGGACCACGACTCAGGGGACTGTCGACGACCCCGTCTTCTATGTCCCCTTTAGAATAGTCAATGGCCGCTGACGCTGCGTCCGCAGCCGATCGCAACATGTAGAGTTTGGAAATTGGCGCAGGACCGCAGCTACCCCCAATAGATTCCGATCCCTTTGAGAGAAACTTTTCCGACCCCGAAAGCAAACTTCTAGTCAACCTTCGCTTAGGAGACGGTTCAGTCAAATTGGCACCCCGGATCTGGAGGACGAGAAGTTCAAAAAAAAAAAACACAATTTCATTATCAGCCATCCACGAGTGACAAGGGTAGAACACCAACAAGAAAAGACAAGCCTATAGAGGCCGATGGGGCTCCAAATGTGAAACAAGCAAGGATTTTATTTACACGTTCAAATCTCACACAAATATGATAAAATACAAAATGGCGTTGCATGTCAAGCGTTAGAATGAGCCCTACAACGACCTCTGCCTATGACTAAATTATCTGCCGGAAGATCGTATCGCGCCCCCATTTTAACGGCGGAATCTCTCATGGCCGCCACAATGAGTTGATAATTCAAGTCATTATGGACAAGCGGATTGCTGCCAATTCGGTTAGACTCCACATATTCTTTCAACCTCCCCGGAGGACTGTCCGAGATGAGACGCCGGAGCCAAGGTAAGAGGTCTTCCATAAGGAAGTTATCCCTCCGCTTCTCATGACTCCATGTATCCAGGATAATGTTGTTCCCCCTCTCATTACATATCCCCTTCTCCGGGCTGTCATCTATGAGGAGCGTGTTCTCCGTCGAGAACGATGTCTCACCACTGGAGTTAAGGAACAACGTCTCCGCCAACACCTTCATGATCACCGGTTTCCTACCAATTTCGAAGAAACAACGCGGTGCTACCTCTATCTTTCTACAATCATCCTGACACAGAACATCATAGGGGGGTTTGCAGCCGCTGAACAGGTGTGCAGTTATGGGTTCGACGTTGGATTTGATCATGGAGCTCCACACTATAACCCTATTGGCAACCTCTGAAACCGCTAGGAGGAATTCATGTAAATCCTGGCGAGCAAAAACAGCCTTGGGTCCAAGGAGAGTGGGATTCTTGTGGCAACGAACATTGTCTTCCACCTTGTAGGGCTCGAATTTACTTCTCGTCCCGTAGGAATTTGTCGCAACTTCACAGAGCACCCCATTCAAGTCGAAGACAATGTTCAGCCACTTCTTTGGCGACTGCATTTCTATCGGCGCTATATTCATTGGCACGACCTCTTTCCTGCACTCTGATTCTACCTGAGGAAAACAGAACAACATAGAAATTATGGAATACCTGTTGAAATGCGGATTCAGGTGACCCAGGAAATGGGACGGAGCACTCAAATCCACTAAGCGGATGATTGCTCCCATTAGGCAGTGCTTTCAGGGGCAGCGGACGGGTCACGCTTTTATGTATTCTCAGCTGAGCAAAAAAACATGGACAGCAGAAGACAATTAGACTTTGCAGTCTACTTTAAAATCAACACTAGAATAATATGTTTACAAGTCAAATATATTACATAGAGAACTTCTGATTTCTGCTAGTTTCGCCAAAACTATACACACAAGCTTGTACCACATTAGCCTATAGACATCGAAACCATAGACGGATTCGTCATGAGTGCCCATCAATCAAGGAGTGACCACGCCCTCCTGTCAGGCAGCATGAATACAAATGAGAACTCTGACCTACTACAAACTTGTCGCTCCTAACCAGCAAGACAAGCATGCAGGACTTGAGGTAGGCGAGAGTCAATCAAATTCATAAGGGTCCGTCCGTAGTACCTGAGCAGATTCACCCTCGTGCTGGTCAGATTGCCTCGACTCGATGACGGCTGCAACATCCTCTGGCACTTCGTCATCGATGCGGACGTCCTCCTCGTTCTCTCCATAGTCCAGCCTCTCTTCCGATGATGTCTCTGAATCCAGCACCAGGAGAGGAGCAACGGAGTACTCGCCAACGACGTGCTCCATGACTGGAGGCCCAGTTGGGGCGGTATCAGCGGCCGAAGGTAAGACCTCTTGACCAGCGATATTTACGACTTGGTGAGAGCTATCACAAACCACTCCCTCATAGTTTGTGTCAGACGGAATGGATATGGTCCGCACTGGATTCTCTGCATGGGTAGTACTCGCGACTGCCTTTGTAATAGGATGCTCCTCGCATTTATCCTCGACTCGAGGATCAGCTAGAGCAACTACGCCAGAACCCCGCGGAGTCGAATCATGAACCCCGGAGGAACTTACATCGATCACCTCGCGACTAGTGGGGGAAGCGGTTCCCACATCCTCGAGTGGACGAGGAGCAAGGCTGACGACGCTATTATCCTCTAATCAGGGATCACGAGTCGTGGCAATGTCTCAGGAAGACGCATCACGGGCGACTGCTCCACCACACACACTGGTGCGCACTGTTGCGAAATAACCGGACCTGAGTTAGGGAGCACAAGCGATCCTGCCGGCCGCGCAGATATTGTTGCGATCAACTTCGTTAACTGAGACTCCAAGGAAGAAATTTTGGCATTCGACTCTTGCTGGACCTCGTTGATTTTAGCATTTGCTGCCTGTGTGCTTGCTAAAGCCTCAGCGAGTACTTTCTCCTTCTCCTCTCTCGCCTGGTGTCTAGCAATCCTCCGCTTCCGTGCCTCTTCCTGGTGAGTCCACCAATCTCCTTCAATCTTGACCTTACCATCAATTCTAACTTTAGGCTTCGTCTCGGGTTTCTCCGGCATTCCCAACATATCGTCTTCATCAGAAGATCGTGGCATATCGAGCTCATCATCGTCACTAATTACAATGATGACACCCGATCCTTCTGCCTTGGGCAATTGCGCCTGAGATGCATTCAGTGGCTCTTCTGCAACATCGCAGTCCTGCACTCTGTCGAAATCCTCGGGACCACTATCCATGGGGCCTATAAGCCCGACTCCCACAAGATTTTGATGTGCTTGAGGGCGTCGTTGCTCCTCAAACTCGGTGTCCGTCTCAATATCTTCGTCATCATCCGGTAGGTCCCGAGATGTAGCGGGTTGTTGTCGACGTGCACTTGACTGCGACTGGGCTTGAGCCGGAGGAGTAGACGTGTTCAGCCACGCAAGAACCTAGAATGTATTAGTCCCGAACTCGTCGATGCCCATAACGCCAGGATCACCTGTTAGTTCTGGATCGACGGACTCCGATTCTTGCTGCCTAGTTGTTGGGCTAATCACGGGAGACTCGTAGGTAGACGGCGGAGAAGGAGGCGAAGTAGAGTTAATCACCACCGCTATCCGACTGGGTCGCTTCTGATACCCCAAAGAGTATGGTGAATTCGAAAACATAAAATCATTCTCGTCCATTCTATTTGCCACGGAAGCAATCTTGGAGTATCCCTTCGCCTCGTCCCGTTCTGCGAACGCATAAAAGAATGCCCCGAACATCTAAACCAAGCAACAGAAATGATTAAGACCAGAATATGGAGTGCGCAGACAACCAAATAAACCATCATACACATCGTTGACTCGAAGATAGTGCATGCATGTTGAGTCGACGCTCTGAGGGACGATGACGGACTATTTGCGGTCATGTGCACAGAATGACACAGAACAACCATTGAGTCGGTTTAATGCAAAAGGGCAAAATGAAACCTACCCTTGCAGCCAGCATGAACTTCGGCCCGCAGTAGACACCGAGAACGTTGTCGTCTGGCATCGCAAAATCATGGAGGATTTGGAGGTAGAACTCCATTCTGAGTTCAGATGCGTTGATCCTCCACTTTGCTTTGGTGTTCTTGGACACCTCAGTATAGTACTGGCAGCTGGCGGGAGTTTCGTACTCCTCCTGAACTAACTTTCTTGCGGAGGCGGTGAACTCGTTGTCCTTCTTGAGAAGGAAGAGCAAGGAGACGTCGTCTGCTACGCTGCGGTTAGTGCAGTTTCCCAGCATCTCAGCTTTGGCCGGTATGTAGGACGATTCAACGCAGTCGTAGTCTTTAAGCTTTGAGGCAGCAAATTTCTTTGCCACCTTCACGTCGGCGTCTTCTCGCAGAATGAGGAGCCAAACAAGCGGCTCTGTCATCTTGGGCTCAAGCTTCTCTAAGAGAAATTTCAGCACAGAATCCACTACGGCAGCAGACGTGGTCCCCTTCACAATTGGGAGCTCCCTTACATCTAGTACGGCGAGATATATCTCACGGTTCACGTACTGGTAGTGAGTGCTTGTCACAAGCGACTTCGCGACAATATCAATCCCTCTGACCTGCACTCCACCAAGTTGCTCGGGAAGATTGTACTTCAGTTTCATGAACTTTGTGAACATGTGGACAACCTCAGGGAAGAGCTTGGCCAGGTCCTTAGCCCGTTTTGTCCACGCATCATTCTAAAGCCTTTTCTTGAAGAACTCATTCTTCGGATGCAAGATAAGGAAATCCCATGTAGCGGATGTGAACCTGTGCCTTGCTTTCCAGGACTTCCATTTCTCCTCATTCAAGTCGCTTCCACTTCCGGTAAAGTCGAGGCTAGGCTTTATGGCCATCAACTCCTGCCGGACCACTTTCTTCCGCTTCCTTCGTTCGACCCAGTCCACTGCAGTCATGTTGTCTGCGACAAGGATTTTTGTTTTGGCCACAGACACCTTCGGGTATTTACATTTTTGGTTTGGTGTTTCGCCAAGCAGGTGCTGTGCGAAAACACCGAAGTCTATGTCCGTGAAATGACCGCAGTGTCGGAAGAACTCCTTCCTCAAGGACATTGACTTTCTCTTAAACCCCTTTATCTCATTGAATTTCCTCCCAAATATGGGCTCAATGAGCTTGCCCTCGGATTGTTTTTGTAGAAACCTCTCCCAGAAGTCGAAAATGGCATCTGGCAACGTCATAATCTGAATTTCGTTCTTTAAATCCGCAGGGCCTTTCACGCTTGCGCTGTCTTTCTCTGGATTTATATTTCGATATCTGTCGACGACAGCGTCCGTAAAACTCTGTTTTAACAGTACAAAGTGATAAGCATTGTTAGCATTCGGATTATATCAGTACGGATCCTTGACTCGGCAATAGAGAAGGCATTGCGGTTGTTAGTGTTATGCATAATATTAAAGCAAATACATCCATTACGACTCACACAGACTCGATGACTAGTATCTTGGACTCGAATATACGTGAAGGACCCTCACCTTATAGTTGGCAAGATTATACTTCGCGTTATTCTTTCGAGTTACAGCCTCCGTCATGATATTGCTGGCGCGTTTGCATGTAATCCATATATTGCGACAGCTTATGATCTGATTACCCCAGGTTGGCTGGGCATGCTCGAGATGGTTCGTGCAGTTGTAGAATTGCGAGATGTTCCTCAACTTGTTTGGGTCTTGACTCCAGACAATTATTGCGTTCCAGTTCTGTAACTCCACAAGCCGTGCCTCTCCGCAACCTGCTTTCTGCAGCTCCTGGGACGCGGTTATACTGTGCTGTCCATTGATAATCATGAATTGACCCTTGTGAATTTCATCCCACTTCTCCGGTTTAATTAGCAATAATCTCCCCTTCACATCAACGGGAGTGAGGCACACTGTCTGTCGTTGTTTAATATCCCCTAGTTGGACAAGTTCATTTTTTACAGAGTCTACTATATCCCTCTGTAAGGTGCAAATGACGTACTGGTCTTTTGCTAGAATACATTGCTTAATGTCTACTTTAACAGGCTCTTGATCAAAAAGAAAGCATGACTTGTGGTCAGCCCAGAAGTTTCGCTGAGTAAGAGCGAACTTCTCATAGTCCTCCTGCGCAGGGTCCGTTGTTGACGGAGTAGCTCCGACTGTTGTTAATGCTGACCCGAAACTGCCTGCTCCTGCGGGTGCAGTTGACAGATTCGATTTCCTCCTCTTCCGGGTCGACTTTGTGCCTTCAAGCGGAGGAGGCTCCCGTCATTTTGGCTCAGATCTGGCTTGTCTAGGCCGAGCACCCCTGCTGCCTCCAGGAACGGGTGGTGGCATCTGTACGACGTCTGATACTGACTGCTTGCCGGTGTTTACGATCCCGCCAATCATTAGCATTGGTTTAGTTTTTGTCAATGCTTAATGGTCCAGAGTTTGCCAGATTAGTCTTAGTCTGCTTGCATTGGACTTGGCTGTGCTATTTCTCCATGGTACATACCCGCACTTATCAAATTCTTCATTGAGGGACTCCATCTGTGAGCCCTCTAGGAACTTCATAAGGTTGTCGAGGTCGAAGTTACCGTGGTACGCGTTCACGTCTATAACCACAGAGTGTGAGTGACTCCCTAGTCTTCCAGTGTCGTCTACTTCTCGGAGGACTATAACAATAAAACTCTGCCCGCAGTCATCAATTAGGGTCACCTTTTCCTTCATATTCCACGGAAAGTATTGATTCCTCCCCTGCGCTCGGTATTTGAGGTATACGAAATTCTTCCAGCGGTTTACCCCGAAGCTCCACGTGCTGATATGCTTCTTGAATTGCCAGAGCGTCCCATACGTTCCCTGCATTTCGCCAAATGATGCCTCATCGGCAGCTGGAACGACGAATGGCTCAATATGGCTGATTGTTACTGAGTAGTCGTATTCGTCGGCTCCTTCCATTTTGAATTATGGACTGTTCCAGAGCAGACAAGACGACAGTCAGGGTGCGGTATCATGGACTCGATGATATGATACTTCATGTTCACCACTAGTTGTTTAATTTTTTGGTATGTTCGATGATCTCTAAAACAAGTATCTAGTTAATCTGATCCTTGCGGTTCTGGTTTCCTAGTTGTCTTGTTACTGGCCGCTGTTGATATTTACACCACAGTTCTCATCGTGTTCAGATTCGGCAGCTATCGTCGAGTCGACGATAGCTTCGTGGCCGCCTTGCTGTTGCTATATTTTTTTCTGTGTATGATGTTATTTGTTTTGATTTACTATTTGTTTCATTATTATTTGTTGTCTTGCTTTTGTTTTAGATCTCGGTATTGTCGACTCGATGATACTTAGCCTGGTTGTTTATTCTTAGATTTATTGTGCGAATTGAGTGGCTTGTTTATGGTTAAGGCCTTGGATGTCTTCGAGTCGACGATAGCCGACCCAAGACAAACATTAAATGTTGTCGTGAGTCCATGATCGTCGACTCGAGGATAAGCAGAAGAACCGGGTTGAAGACTTCTCAAATTACTGTAATTTGTCCTTGACCGTGTAGAAGTTAAGGTTTGCAATTAGGTGGAGTGACGTTAACGTTCCCAGGAGTACGTATGGATGACCGGGACCCTAGAATGCATGGAAGAGGTATTGCATGAGGGTGCTATGCATGCAAGCAACGTAATCAATAAACGAACTGAATAGAATTGCGAACCTGGAATCTCTGATGGCTGTTGTAAGCTCTCCAAGACCTCTCAAAAACTCTGCCACAGAATTTGTGAATCTACCTCTGCACAGCTAATACAAGGAACACAAGGTTAGCGCTCTGGCTAGAAGAACCCAATCCTCCGAAAACTATTAATTCAGCTCATACGCTCATCAGCTATGCAGTAAACCACAAGGATCAGCTATCTTTGAGTCGACGATAGCTTCGTGGCCGCCGTGTGGTTGCCATCTTTTTTTCTTTGAATGATGTTATTTGTTATGATTTGCTATTTATTTCGTTATTGTTTGTTGTCTTGCTTTTGTTTTAGATCTCGGTATTGTCGACTCGATGATACTTAGCCTGGTTGCTTATTCATAGATTTTTTTGTGCGAATTGTATAGCTGGTTTACTGTTAAGACCTTGGATGTCTTTGAGTCGACGATAGCCGACCCAAGACAAGCATTAAATGTTGTCGTGAGTCTACGATCGTCGACTCAAGGATAAGCAGAAGAACAAGGTTGAAAACTTCTCAAACAACTGTAATTTGTCCTTGACCGTGTAGAAGTTAAGGTTCGCAGTTAGATGGAGTGAAGTTAACGTTCCCAGGAGTACATATGAATGACCGAAACCCTAGAATGCATGGAAGGAGTACTGCTGCTATTCTATGCATGCAAGCGACGTAAACAATAAACGAATTGAATAGAATTGCTAACCTGGAATCACTGATGGCTGTTGTAAGCTCTCCAAGACCTCTCAAAAAATCTGCCACAGGAATTGTGAATCTACCACTGCACAGAAAATACAAGGAACACAATGTTATTGCTTTGGAGATAAGAACCCAATCCTCCGAAAATTTTGAATTCAGCTCATACACTCATCACCTATACAATAAACCCTAACAACCACATCAAAATCATAATATTCAACCGAGAACATCACAAGCGAAAACAGTCCTCAACACAGCAATGAAAGAATTCAAACCCTAAACCCTACACCCAACAGAATTGAAATCACAAAATTCGATGAAAGTAACCTACACCACAAGCATACTTTCAAAAACAACAAGTAAACAAAATGAATGCAACGAACTTCAACAACAACTAGCAGCAACTAAACCCACAAGGCAAAACCGCTGGAATCACGCACCGCAGTAGCACTACCCCAACGACGACGGAGCTCAGCACGGGACGACAAGCGGGGACGTCAAAGTGCACAGCAAAGATGTCGATGGCGCGCAGAGCACGAAGCGCACGACGGGGCACAGAGCACGGAGGAGCACGGAGCGCGCGAAGAACACGGTGGAGCGCGCACAGGCACGGAGCGCAAGAGGGAACAACGCGATGCATAGGAGCGACGAGGGAATGGTGAGAGAGTGAGAAAGTGAGCGACTGAGGGAGACGGAGCGACGGAGCAAGGGAGAACCTTCATAGAGGACGACCGCAAACACGAGGAGCAACACCGACGGGACGACGGAGCGACATCGCGAAGGAGAGAGACGACTCACGAACCCACGCCGAGCCTCCATCAGAGGTTCGGTTAGTCCGAGTCACAGGCTTGGTGCCGAACCAACAGGGTCAGAGCCAAACCTAAAGTGGTTTGTAAAACAAAAAGAAGACCTAAACCGTAAATACATTTGGATGAAAGTGTTCTATTGTGCACATACATTTGGATGAAATAAATGGAAGATAGATGAAAGTTGAATAACAATCGTACATCAGGAAATTAAAGCCACCCCTTGCTGAAGTATTGTTTCAATGAATTAATAGCATAGTACTGAAAGTAAATTATTGCATTACTGCAAAAAAATCCTATCAACAAAAACAAAGTTTGTAATTCAACTGAAACCATATTGTTCTGTTACAAATTCCAATACTCCAATAATATACTTTCAATACTACATTCTTAATCCATTGCAACAATATTCCAAGAATATTGCAAAAGGGTAGGGGTTCATTCCCTATGTAATGTTCAAGAGATTAGAAAAATATTTTAAGCTAGAAAACTGCTTGTACCTTTCATTTGGATGAGACAACACATACAAAGCCATTGTCTCGTAAGGAAAAAAGAAGATGACCAAATTATTGTCATTCTTCAATAACAATAATAAGCAAACTAACGGGGCAAATTAATCATAAGTTCATTCACTTACAAAAGTATTCTTGTATATAAATCTTTTAATAACACTATATGCCAAAGGATTGTTTGAATTACAATCTCCCTATCATTCCTTTTTTTTTCTGTATACGTATAGATACATTCAATGCTATACACAAATTAAATATTTCGTGGATTCAAATACTAGAGGGTGTTTACAACTTACACAAATTTATTCAAGTCACTTTCAAAATGAAATTCTATGACATTTGATGTGAGCCGCACCTAAAGTACACGTCCGGTTTAATTCCCATTTTTTTTTTCACGTGTAGGTGCATTAAATTTTAAACAAAAAGTAAATATTTTTGTGCATTCAAATACTAGAGCGTGTTTACAACTTATACAAATTTATTCAACTCACTTTCAAAATAAAATTCTATGACATTTGATGGGGGTGGATTAATAAAGTGCAGGTCCGATTTAACTCCCATTTTCTTTTATTCACGTGTAGGTGCATTAAATTTCACACAGAAAGTAAATATTTTTGTGCATTCAAATACTAGAGCGTGTTTACAACTTATACCAATTTCATCAACTCACTTTTAAAATAAAATTCTATGACAATCATTTGATGGGGGTGGATTAATAAAGTACAGGTCCGGTTTAATTCCCATTTTTTTTTTCATTCTCGTGTGGGTGGATTAAATTCTAGACACAAATTAAATCTTTGCGTGCATTCAAATACAAGAGTGTGTTTACAACTTACACCATTTTCATAAAGTCACTTTCAAAATGAAATTCTATGACATTTGATGTGGGTGGATTAATAAAGTGCAGGTCCGGTTTAATTTCCATTTTCTTTTATTCACGTGTGGGTGCATTAAATTTCACACAAAAAGTAAATATTTTTGTGCATTCAAATATTAGAGCGTGTTTACAACTTACACAAATTTATTCAACTCACTTTCAAAATGAAATTCTATGACATTTGATGGGGGTGGATTAATAAAGTACAGGTCCGGTTTAATTCCCATTTTCTTTTATTCACGTGTGGGTGCATTAAATTTCACACAAAAAGTAAATATTTTTGTGCATTCAAAAATTAGAGCGTGTTTACAACGTTCACTATTTGGTTGATTTTAGTTTGAAATTGAAATTCTAGGACTCCAATCAATTTTCATTCGACATATTTCTCTTCCATGTAAGGTGGAAGGCTTGACATTAGTTCGGACATTATGAATCACTCATTTGTAAAATTCACACAGTTTGTAGATGCTCTTTGTCATTGATATACAAACATTCTACAGTTCAGGGTTGGACGATTTTGAAGACTTACATTAGTTTATCTTCAAAATTTTATTTCTAATCTCACGAAGTTCGACAAAATATGAAACGATTTGAGTTAGCATTTAATTCCAATTTGCGTTCAAGGAGATTTTATGGAAATAAAAATTTCGAGATATTTTAACGCCCCAAAATTTGATTCCAGCCCTTAGGTGGGTGATTTTTGGACCTTATAACTTGCTGAACTCAAAATGCATGAACCTCAAATCGGATTTCCATCAACCTTAATTACCTCCAGAATTCACGTGAAAGATAATATGTTCCATCTAGTAACCCGCGAGATAGTACTAAAGAAAGAATGCCACTTTAGCTTTTGAAGCTGTCACGGCAAGGCAGGTGCTTCCAGAAGTCAACCAAGTTTGAAAATAGTTGGGAATAGTGGACAAACGGAATGTTTTGGTGTCGTTTTCTTCGTGCGGGCGGGCGAACGCCCCGCTAGAAATCTCAGAGATTCTGCATGAACGACCTGAATGTATGGCGTCCATTCCGTGAGTTTTTGAATTCCAGATTTTGGCGCCAATTTCTTCCCGCTCTTTGACGTGAACGATGCTTCTGTATGGCAACATCGGTCATATAGCGCGTCCACGGTGCTGAAATTTTTTTCGCCATTGTCTTGGAGCCTCTTTGCATGCGTCTGCGACGCATTGCTCTTCGATTTTATTTTTGCCCAAACTTTGATCGTACAGCACAGGTTTATTACGCCCATTACAGCTCCGGATTACGATTATGCTTTTTTGTTTTTCTACTTACATTGATTCTAGGTTGTGGCGCTATTTGTGCTACGTTTTTGTCGTTGATAGTGGTCGGAATGCTTTCTTCGCAGAACTCTTGATTTTTCGGCTTCTACAATGCCATTACTTTTGATTCTGTGCTGATAACTGAGAAATGAGATGTAACAATCATGTTAGAAGACGGGCTTTTGGTTTCCTGTGTATAAGTTCCGTGTACGCCAGTGATGATGTAGGAATTAGAGTACCAATTTACGCGGCGTGAAATCTGGAACACTGCACGTTTTATCGTCGAGTCGACGATAGTTTTATTGAGACAAATATCTAACTCTTATTTAATATGTTCACTCTAAATTTACGGACTGGGCTAGAGTTCACTTCGTTGTTTGATCAAATGATGACGTCGGTTACTCGTAGCAGGTATCTTCGAGTCGACGATACCTTCATTTTCCGCATATTGTATAGCCGAATATTCAGAGAATAGTAATGTTTTTAGCAAAATATTTCATCACTATCGTCGACTCGAGGATCCCAGTGTGTGTCTTGAGTCACATGACTGTTTCTGTTATCTTCTAGTCGGTAGTAATTGTATAGCTGACACTATCGACGGTTGTCGGGAATCCTGTGTTAACTTACTCGTTGCGAATGCCGTTGACATGCGATTTTTGGGCTGTTTCTTTGGGCATCGCAATTATGATCGATAGTCTCTATTTGATTATATCCGTTTTTATTATTATTTCGTAAAGTTCAATGCTGCTGAAGTCATTTTGGTATGATTGTCTCGTGGTATCCTGAGGGATTTTTTTTGGAGTTCGTTGTTTTATTCATCCTCGACTCGATGATAAGAAAGTCAACTTAACTAGGCTTTATGAGTTTTACACCAGGGTTGAGGGACCTATGCATATTTACTTGGGAAATGAATGTACTATGATTATTTTTAGGTTTTGTACTCATGTTTATGTATAGTCGTTTTATACTACTGACTGGTTACATTCTCTATGTGCTGTAGAACGTTTTTGACGATTTTCTTTGACTTCAGTGTCTTCTCTGAGTCATATTACTGAGAACTTCTTAATTGTCGATTCAAAGATGATTCTTTCTAATGTCTGTTTTATTTCTTTGCAGAATGGATATTCATGATTCTGATGAATTTGCTAATGCGGTGCCCATCTTGCCTGCTGGCGTTGTTGCCTGCGACTGGTTACCTCGAGCCTCCTGGGTTACAAGGGGTGTAACGTTGAGGAACGAATTAGGAGATGATGTTGCAAGAGGAGTCTGTCAATGTGTTGACTCGGACCTTGTCATCGACATGGATGGGAGGCCTCTAGGTGATGACCGTGTCGCAGTTCAAATTGCAGAGTCATTATGCGAGGCAGAAGTTCCTTCGGGTTGGATGTGGTCAATGCATTCATGGAACATTAAGGAAGTGATTTTGAACGGTGTTAGTTTGTACGACCATGATCAGACACATATATACAATACGGCTGTGAATGCTTTGAACCGCCGCGTTCGGACTGGAGTACGTTCTTATGAAACTTCTCGGGAGAGGAGGGAACCAGAGCTACCTCCCAAAAAGGAATACCTTCTCACTGCGCAGTCCATTCGAGAAGTGTCTACGAAACCATGTTGTCAGATGAACTGCACACAACATTTTCCACGTAACGAGATTGAGGCCATACGTTGTCAACTGCATGTGAATGGTGGAGTGTATGTTCGCAAGCTTTGTCTTCTTGAAGCACAAAGGCAAACGCGCAAAGACCATGCTGGAAAAGAATGGATAACTTTGAGAAACAATGACATTTGTCTCACTGCATGGTGGACTATCCACGGGATTTCTAAAGCTACCTTCTATAGGTTCAAGCGCATGGCCAAAGATGGAAAGGAAGTAGAGGCACATGGAAATTTTGGGTTGAAAAAGCCACGCACGCAGACCCTACAAGCAATCGCCACGCTTCAGACGTTGATTGTAGGTGAAGCCGACAAAATGCCACACATATCTAGAACACTAGAAACTGGTGAAAAAGTCCCTGCAATGGTTTTACCGTCAGCGTTTCGTTGGAGTGACCAGCTTCCAAAAATCAATGAGGCCAATGCAAGGTTCAACTTGCCTCCAATTTCGTCTAGTGGTTTGAGCAACATTCGGCGTGCTTCGTTCTCTGAATATGCTCCAAAGGCTCGTGGAGATACTTTTGCAAGATGTGGTCTATGTGATACGTACAAGCAACTTAGGAGTGCCTGCACTCCGCTCTCTAGTGCACAAGAGAAGTAGTCACGAATTTTGAGCATCCATCTCAATGGACAGAAAGCCCATAGGAAATTATATTACGGGTTTAGACAAATATCCGAGGAATTTCCTGACAAGATGTTGTGTATCATCCATGATAAAATGGATCACTCCAAGACCGCTTCACCGCACTTCTTTCACAAGACAAAAGCGACAGATTCATTCATAAAAATGTCTGTGGCTGTAACTGGCATGATTGCTCATGGGCATGGTGATGTTCGGTATACTCACTATAGCGTAGACATTTTTCCAACAGACTCAAATCATACTATTGGGTCAATTGCAAGGTTGTTGTGTGATCTTGAAGGAGTGCCCAAGAATTCATCGCGCAAGTTGTTTTCAGAGAGAGATGACCAATCTGTTTTAATGCAAGCGCTATTGGAGGGCTCAGAGATTTGCTTGGATTCCCTCCTTCCTCCTCCGGATGTACCAACCCCTTCTAGATCTTTGCCGCCTATTTTGGCTCTCCAATTGGACAATGCATCGGGGGACAACAAGAATCGATGGGTTTTTGCTTTTTGTTCTCTTTTGGTTTATTAAAGCATTTTCCGTGAAATATACATCAACTTCCTCATAGTTGGACACACTCATGAAGACATCGACGCTTTGTTTGGTCGGTGGAGCACATTGTTGAAGAGCAAGAACTACCCAACCGTTCCCAAGCTCATGATATCTTTCATGGATTGTGAAACCCATCCCATCATTCCTCACTTGATTGAGGAAGTTCCTGATTTTAAGCAATTTGTACAAGGGTACTTGGGCGAAGGTGGGGACTTCTTGGAAGGACATTCTACGTCTCAACAATTCAAGTTCCATATGGATTCCACTGGATGGCCCTTGATGGAATATAAGAACTTGTGTACAGACAAGGATTGGTTGCCAAGGCATGGTAGAGGAATTCGCTTGTGGTCAGAGACTGAAGATGGGCGTCCAAAGGTGCCAAGTGGTAGTCCACTACCTCTAGCTCCACAACAAATGAAAGCATTGGGTGAGGTTAAAAAAGGTTTGGACGGTTTCATTGCCCATTGGACCAGAATGGCTATCAACGAAGATTCGGGATCTTTTGGAGAAAAGAATGATCCCATAAAAGATTATTGGAAGGGTGTGAGAACCGCTTTGGATGAACCTCTAGTGGTGCGTGAGACATTAAAAGATGGATTTTGGCCAGCTTCGAGGATCACTGAAGAACCCAAAGATCGAATGGAAGAAGATGGTACAGTGCGTGAAGAGTTTGCACAGGATGAACCTTTCGTTGGGCGTAGACGTGACCGCCCACGTCCTTCGTTCCGTATTGATCGTGATGTGTTTGCTGGTTATTTTGTGGTGGTCCGTCCTGCTGATGACGATCCAAAGCCATTTTGGCTTGCCAGAGCACTTACAAATCCCAATCCAGATCCTGGGCATGTTCATCAAATTCAAATCCAATATTGGACGCCTTCTTCAGGTCGTCACATCAATATGGATACGTATGTTGGATGGAACACAAAAGTAGGGAATGTGTGGCGCAAGGACCGTGTAATTCCTCCATGCTGGTCAAACACGGACTGTATCATAACAGCTTTCAAACCACGTGGGAAGAAGGGAACAACGATGTTCCCCTAGCTATTGCAAGAGTTACAATTCCAAAGTCGCAGGTGAACATCATCGACACGTTGGTGGCAGCATTTGTTCCAAATTCCAACAACGATACGTCCTCTGCTGAAGGCGAAGAATAGTTTGTGAATTAACAATCATTGTTGGAACTTACTAGATATCATGTATTTTGTATTTACATGTTTGCAAGTACTAAATAAATATGTAAGTTCAGTAGTTTGTATTATGATATTATGGCCATGTAGCAGGCTCAACTTCTATTAATAGTATTTATATTTTCGTGATTCTGCATGGACAATTACTACTTCTATATATTCTTCCAAAATTGTTTTTGTTTGAAATGTATTCAATGTGAAAGTAATTGATATTACAAATATGTAGATTTAATTTTCGACACAAACAAGTCTCATTGTAAAAAACGTTAAACTTCATAACATGTTGGTCTAATTTATTTGTACATTTATAATGATTTAAAACATTCAAATTGTTAATTGTGGATTGTAGCCTTGTTTTCTGGTACTACAGAAATATATGAAAATATTATTTTGACATTCTTGAGTCTCAAATTATTGAAGAGTCTCAATTTAATGAACACTAATTGTAATCTAAATATAGAATGCATTAAAATGAGACTCTAACATGTCTCATTTTAATGAATAAGGCCTTGAAAGTGAAACATGATGTAATCCGAGAAATATCATTATGCAGATGTCCAACAACATGCATTGCATTCATGATGTGCATAAATGTCCAAATGTACAAGCTCCGTGCGCTTTTTTCTAAATCAACATAATTGGTATGCTTCAATTACATCTCCCTTGGAGGATTTAGAATGTGAAAACCAAATGTGTATGTTGTCTTGATACTTTTTATCCAACTTCAACATATGTTGTAGTGTTTTGCCGCTCTACCAATACAAATACCCTTCATTCGTTGTTGCATAAACTACAACAAACTATATAATTCCTGCATGTAGAATCCTCATTGCCATTGATTTGTTCTAATGTTCCAATTTCATTAGCTGAGGTTGTGTATAGTGGTGATTGGATATCTTTGTTGCAAACTTCCAATATCAAGCTATCTTAGGACGTCTTTCAATTTGGACCCTCCAAATTGTTGAATATCCGTCCTTTATGATTTTGTCATCTTGGTGAATCACTTGCGCCATGTCTGGAAGCGCTATGAGATGTTGTTTGTTCCAATTCAATTTAGCAACTCCCTTAGTGTTATTCCACCAACTTAATGACCTTAGCCTATTCCACTTTTTTGTAAATGGATAATACCGGCTAATAAACAAGTCAACTTTGAGAATGACCTGCTCAAAGGCTTCATCATTTGCATGATGTTACTTGTCATATTTTGCTAAAACCACCTTGACATTCTATATTGCATCGTAGACCTTGTTCTGTAAGAATTTGTTGAAGCCCCTCTTATCCATCTCAAGCCTCCATTCTAGAACGTTGAAGGCATTTAACATCTTCTAGTTCATGTCTTGCTTAAACTTTTGCATGCACCCCTTTTGGTATTTAATATATTTGTTGTCCAAGAACACAATGGTTTCCAACTCATAAAATTTGACGATGCATTTGATCATGAACTTATTGCATGCATCAAAAAATAAATTTTTAGTTGCTTGAATGCTTGGTAGCCCTCCTTACACCACTTATTTTTTCTTAGCAGCCTTCTTCAATCTTAGCATTGTGATGAATTTCTCATATCTACAACTATTTTGAAATTTAAATTGTATATTGCGGAGAAAACACCATTGTCTTTTGTTGGAGTCTTGAAAAGTTTTGGATACCTCTCAATCAGTGCTTTATAGCTAAAGTTTATTCATCCTAAGTCCAAAAATCAATTCAAGGGGAAATCCAAAAAAATTCATCTCCAATAAAATTAATGAATTTCTAATTTTTTTTTCCAAAGATTATGCTCTTGCCTACATATGAAGCTTTTATTCATTCTACTTAGACTATTGATTGGAAAGTTACAGACAATATTGTTTTGTGGGCAATGTAGGAACCTTATTCAAAAAATAATTTACACGAGTCATTTTTCCATTTTTTTTGGAATATAATAACCTTCACCTATTAGAAAAATCTCACTACTGGGATTACTATGTTTCAATTCCATCTTAGAACTATTAACAATTTACTATTTGGTTTATTCTTATATCTGCTTCTACTTAACTATTCTTTTATGGATTAAAAACAAGTGATCTTTTCCTAAAAAGATTTTCCGAAATTTTTCCCTTAATTTATGAAGAAAGAGTACTATAAGCAGAAAGTTTGTAGTACAAAAATATTCCACAAATGGCATTCAAAGTCATTTGAAATTGCAATCCACCATTCAAACAAATTTTATTTTTCAATTTCACTTGCTCATATCAGCCAATTTGTATAGTCAAACTTCATAAAATTAATAACACATCATCAAAGACAAGTGAAGAAGAAGATATTACAATTGGATGAAAAAAAAATTGTTTTTTGAGCAAATGCAATAGAATTATAGAATTGTCTCTTTGGTAGGTTTAGACAAAATAATGGCATGAGGACTTTAGGGGCCAAAAGCAGGGTTGTCTTGTCGGACATGTTCCAGGATATTGGTGACGTGTTGGACGTCTGACGTCTGTGTCATAAAGGATAAGTGTCTAATGAAAGTGGATAAAGCGTTGAGTAGGAAATTAGGATTTCATTTTGAGCTGCCCGAATTTATTCCACGTGGTAGTAACGTAGAAAGAGAAAACCATGTCATCAAGGGCGACTTTGGGTCGGGGGCAATTGCAGGTGCAAAAGAGGCAACCCCGAGTACGAAGATCAGGACAACTTTGGATGTTGGATGTAGGGTGACTTTGAAAAATGGGACAACCGCCGGTGCAAAAAGGGCAATTGCGGGTACAAGGATCAAGGTGACTTTGGGTGCAGAATGCAAGGCGACCGCGGGTTCAGTGGGCGACCGTGATTGGTAGGGGCACTAGGCTAGTGCGGGTCTAGGATTAGTGGGCAACTTGGGTACTTCTATGAGGGGCGACCGCGGATATTGGAGCAGTTTAGGATTCAAGGGTGATTGCGTGTGACAGCATCAGGGCAACTGCAAGTTCAAAGGACAACTTCATTTATAGTTTAGAGATGGTGACTGCGGATAGTAATACCAACTTATTTGGGCATATTTTGTCTCCAAGTAACACATTGCAATGGACTTGGGATGCGCGTACAATTACGTGTTTAATAAATATTACATTGGCTACTAATCGATGGTAGCTTCCTCAATTTCCAGGTGTGGAAAATTTAGATTGTAAAATATTAAATTTGATTCCTCTACTGCAATTTATACCAAGCATCCATTTTAAGTCTTCAACATGAATAACAACAATAATAATAACAGTAATAACACATATTTGTTAGTATGAAAGAACTCCAAATGAATCCAAAACCTTGCAATGGTCACCACCTTAATGCCACTGATTCTATGAAAGTCTACTCACATCCAAGAAACTAAAACCTTTCTATGTGCTTTTCACCCTAACGTGTCTAGTGAAGTACAACAAAATATTCACACATAAGCTATTTGACTATTATGTACTATACTACAAAAATTGTATGCTGAATCCTTCTCAAACCAATATATTGCTTCCACATTTATTTACCACATGTGAATGTATCATCGTTGGGTATTTCATCAACATTGGGGTCCATATATTCATGTGACTCTTTTCCATCTTCATTGTCCGTTGAGCATCCCGAAGTCTCATTTTCCTCATCCTCTCTTGGAATTGGTTCGTGTTGTACTTCACGTTCTATTTCTAAGGTTAGATTCCGCACTTCAATATCTACGCCAACCTCGCTTTTTGTTTGCCCCAATCGTTTTGTGAGCCTCAACACATCGGTCAATCCATCAGTATTGGACACAGGGTGTTGTTTTTCTTGACTTGGTTGCCATGGGTATTGGAAGGATTTAGGTGCCTCTATATTGAAGCGTTTGACAACATCGTTATGACGTTTAAGATTTCTCAAGCCCTTCTCTTGAACCCTCCTCATACGCTTCCTTCATTCTTTGTTGCGTTCATGCCCTCTTAATGATGATTTTTCAAGGCCTAATGATGATGAAGGTTGAGTGGGTAGAGGAGCTGAGCCATGGACTTCTTCATCAATGCTCCATACTGGACCTTGATGCACCGATGGCTTTATCAAAGGCATTGGAGTAGACCTTGTGATTGTAGCCACGTTCTTACATGCCCCTCGATTTAAGGGCACATTACGATTCAAGTTCAAGGCAATTTCTAATGGCACATCTGAATCGTACTCCACAAATTTCATTATTCAAGTACTATGTGCACTTAGTACTTCCAAAATTGGACGCCCCTCATCCATGTCTACTTCCTCTTTTACTCTTTTACTTTCCATAGTAACTTTTGCAGATCTCTAGAGATTCACTAGCCTACTTGAAGACGGTCGTGTTGGTATTGTTGATCTTTCTTGCTCTTTTGGTGTTGGCATTCGAATATGTATGCTTTTGTTGTTGTTAGTATGAATTGTTTCCCTTGTTGATAAAGAACTTGCCATTGGAGCTTCATCCTATGGAGGGACACAATTCTGTTCTACTCTATGAAGAGGCTCCTCTTTGGCAAAAGTATTCTCATCATTGCAACCCACAAATATATTGTTATAACGACTTTACCCTAGAGGGTCAATTGGATCAAGCACCATTGTTGTCCATGGATTTTCGTCCAAAAGCTTGTCTTCCTCCCTACAATTTTTAGCCGCTTCAATATATGCATCAACCGAGTCATCTTCTGATTTTGAAGACAATGGTTCTTCACACTTTGACTTGCTATCTCCATCCACGTGGTAGTCTTCATAGAAAAAGGCGAGATTGTGTCCATGTTTCACACATTGAAATTTGTTATTTGCATAGATATACACTAGTGCCTCCGCCTTTGACGTGGCTAGGCGGTGTCACACTTTATTGTGTATAAATGAATACATGCTCTAGTTCCTTTCATGTGATGATGATGAGATAGTCAAAGATAGAATTCTCTTTGCAATTTTTGGAAGAACGTTGCCACCCACATGATTCTACCATGATGAGGCAGCACAGAACATTGATTGATATCAAAAGCCTCCTATAAGGGGTCAAAAGGACCTGTCTTCTCTCTTAATTGCACAAGCTCCGTCACTGCTTCGTCATGCTTCACCTTCAATGTATTGCTGAGTGTTCGTATGACTTAGTTTAGTGCCGATTTTGCCTCTCCGTCGTTTTGAATGGAAGATAGATTGGCTAGGAATGGGCTCAAGAGTGTTGCTGCATACTATAGATCTGTATACATCATTTTTCAACGTTGGTCAAAATGCTTCTTGTACATGTCTGCAATCACTAGATCCAGAAAAAAAGGCGCGTTTTTGAAGGATTTCATGTGCTCTTCTAAGCCTTGCATGACTAATCAAGCTTTTGGCATTATAGGGGCGTTTCCATCGAACACTCAAAGAGTAAGAATCATGAGTTGTATCATGTGTAGAAAATTTTCACACTGCATCCAAAATCTTTCCGAAGTAATACTTTGCCTTACATAAATGGCTTGTTATTGAATATGTCCTCCCTTTTTCCGGTTATACAGACTAATCTCAAAAGGTGCATACAACTAATCCAATACTACATTGTGCAACACTTGCTTGTAGTCCACCAAACGATCTACCATGAGAAAGTTGCAAGCGAAGCGTGTTTTGGGCGGAAGTCTCAACACCTTCTTTGGTGAATACTTTTGAAATAGCCAAGGGAAACTTGTATTTCTTGATGAACTTGCAGATTTTTTTGCACTTATCCATCAATTCTACAAGCCTCTTTTCTTTTTCCCAGTCTTCCAGAAGTAAGTCCAAAATGTATGCTGCACACCCTTGTTTGTACATGTGAGGGTACTTTTCTTGCAACATTGTCATGGCCCCCAACATTACAAAGGCACTGTCCATATATAGTTGAACAACGTTTGCAAGACCAACCCGCTCTATGTGTTCTGCCATCAAATCCATTGTGTAGGGAATGTCCTTATTTCCAGTGCAGTCCACCGATTCCAAAAAAACATCCCTAGTAAGACAAACGAGCATCATGTTAACCAATGGACGAGTATTGGTATCAGTCCATCCATCCGAACAAATAGTCGCTTCATATTGCTCAATAGAGTGCCTCATCCGCTTAGAGACCACAACCTTTACAACTGCCAATTTTCAATCTACCATTGGTGTGCGCACCGCATTGTATGATGGTAGTTGGTACAAAAATCCTGCGCTTGTTGTTTCCTTCATTGCGTTTATGAAGGTTGGGTGTCGCATGACATTAAATGCAATGTTGGCTTCATAAAAAAATGAAGCTCACATCTTATCTAGTTGCTAGGGAGGGCGACCACGGGTCTAGAGAGGGCGATTACTGGTCCAAGTGGGGCAACCGTGGGTCTTATAGTTCTGGCGACTATGGTATTGGCAACCGCGGATCCGCTATAGAGAGGAACACAGGTAAAAGATTCTCTTTTTTCTACAACACTTCCTTTGCTTTCTTGAGTAGGGAGACATCATTTTTTGTTATTTCGAAATATTTATGTACGTACTATAATGGCAAGAAATGGCAAAAACATAATATTTATAGAGTTTTAAGAGATTTAGAACTTCTACAATATGTAAGTAAAAGATTCCATATTCATAAACATTTCAAAACATCAATGCAAGGAAGGAAATTCACCATATTCACTAGAGAAAATTCAAAATGGATAGCATCCCTTTTATATATACATATTAGCAAAAAGTACATAGTCATACGGCCATTGCAATTAGGCTACATCTTGCAACATCCATCTTTCCCTTCTCTTCTCTTTCCTTTGTCTCAGCCTCAATCTGGGCCATTGCCTCTCTCTCTGTCCTATATAACTCAATGAGGTCTTGATCCTCCTTTCTATCTTGCCGCCAAACTCACTAGAATTTTCTTGAAAAGTTTGTGTGCATTTTCAACAGCTCCTTGATCTATTCCTAATTTCCTTCCAACTTCAAAGAAGCAGCTAACTTTTCCTTTAGCTCGGCTACTCCTATTTGAGATGTTTCAAGCGTGACACGATCAAAGGGAGCTTGATCTGCAATCTCATTCAAGTGATTTAACTTTGCACGGGCCTCCTGCACGCCTCTATTTTCTGCGACGCACCGCTCTTCTTCCATCTTGCAGTCTTCCAAAATTTTAGCAAGACGCTCTTGCGTCACCACGCTAATAGTTGAGCTAGATCCTCCACCCAAACAACTAGAGAAGTTGAGATAAAATGCCTCTAGGTCCTCCAACTCACTTTGTTGCTTTGACAAAGCTACTTGCCCACTTTCAATTCATGCTTGAAGATTGACCACATAGTCACTATCCAAGCTTCTCATATTTTGGTTGCAAAAAAATTCACATTCTTTTTTTTTTCCGGCCAGCTCTTTTCGAAGCATCTCCAAGTTAGCTTCGTAAGTTGCTTCATTTCTATAGTGGTATTTGGATGAATAGCTTCATAATATTCCTCCACTGCTGGTTCTTCTTCCACCCATGGCAATGCCATCATCTGTGGTGCCTCTTCTGTTTTCGTTTGGATTTCTCCATCCATCCTATCATATGCAGCTCTTTCACAACACGCATACACATGTTGCAATACTTCTTCTTCAAGATGAAGGACCCCATCGGTTCCATTATAGCAAGAGGTTCTACAATTATTGCGGATGGCGTGATCTCTTGTGCAATATTTTCTTCTTCATGGTCTACCACAGATAAATTTTTGCCCGTTGTATGTGAAGTCACTTCTTCGTCCGGGTTGTCATTGCTTGCTGAACTTGAATGATTTGACCACACTTACTCTTATTAGCACTCATTTTTTTAATACCCTTCGCTTGCCTTGGCCCAGCCACTGGATTTTGGGAGGGGCTTGCTTTAGCAATGTACTTTGTCTTTGGAACGGTGACATGCTTCGATGCTTTGATGGTAGACCAATCTACACTTCGGGCCAAGATTAGCTCTGCACATACCATTTGACATTTGAACAATTATGGCATTGTGTTCCTGATTATGCTCCGTAGACTGTACAACACTCGATACACTTTGATACAACTTTGCACAAAGAAGGCCTTATTTGTTAATTTGAGACAAGTGGAGGTCTCATTTTAATTATGTACTGTATTTAGATTAGAAAAGAGTTCATTACATTGAGATTTTTCAAGAAATTGAGACTTGAAAGACTCAAAATACATGTCTAATTACGGTGCAACGACTTTAAAAAGCAAAAAGAACTTACAATCAACATTTGTACATTTTATTTTTTCGAACTGTACAAATAAAATAAACCACTTAGAGGACATCAAGTGAAACATTTCTTTAAAATGAGACTTGAACATGTTAACTGAAGACTAATCTTTAGAATGCTGATGTCTACACTTTCACATGGAAAAGATGTAAACCAAAGAAATTTCAAAATGATTATATTAACTGAAGAATATAGAGAAAAAATATTGTAGAAAATCATATACTATTAATAGAAATAAATACTTGTTATATATATACTCTACTATAATAAAATCAAAACTATATGTGTTTCAAAACATATCAAAAGATGTAAATGTAGCACTAGAAGAAAACTGCGTTTAACTTGATAGAAACTGCATTGTACTCAACAAAAAAGTATTATATTGATTTTGTTGAGTTCTCCCTTCGTAACGCATTCTAACACAAAATTGTGCGTTTTACTTGTCAAAAATCTACATTTTACTTGTCAAATTCTGAGTTGAAACGTTGGAACGCAAAATTTTGCGTTACAAAGGGAGAACTCAACAAATCCAATATGATACTATTCTGTTGAGTACAACGTAGATTTGACAAGTAAAACACAGTTTTTGACATATTAAATGTAATTTTCTTCTAGTATAGAGTCCATTCTACTACAAACTATTCAACCTTCCATTGCAGATTCATCGTTGTTCATATCACCCGTAAAGGCTACCATTGATGCTTTGATGATGTCGATTTGCGGCTTCGGAATTGCAACCATTGGACCTGAAGTCCCTTCTTGAATACGGGGCTTTTAAGCTGTCATGATGCAATCCATGTTTGATCATGTTGGAGATATTACCTGATCTTCGCGCCACACATTCCTCTTTTTGGTATCCCATCCGTCATATGTCTCCAAATCAATGTATCTTTCTCCAGCTGGCGTCCAATACTGGATTTCAATCATATGCATATGCCTTGGATATGGATTCGGATTTGTAATGGCTCTAGCAAGCCAAAATGGCTTCAGATCATCATCTGTAGGACGCACCATGAGAAAGTAATCTGCGAAGGTATTGCGATCAACACGAAAAGAAGTACGTGGGCGATCACGCCTACGTCCAACAAATGACACATCTTGTGCATCCTCTTGATGTGCCATGACCTACCTATGCCGGTGAATTGCCTCATCTTCTTCAATGACCTCTGTAGTGGGCCAAAAACCATGTAGTAATGTTGCACGCGGTTCTAAGGGTGCATCCAAAGCAACTCTCACACTTTTCTAATATTCCTTAATAGGACCATTGACCCTCCTGAAATCTCCAGATAGCAGATCATTAGCCATTGCACTCCACAACGCAATGAACATGTTCAAATCCTTTTTGATCTCATCCAACACTTTCATATTCCGCAGAAGCAGAGGTGGTGGAACACCGCTTGGCACCTTGGGAAGACCGTCTTCGGTCTCAAACCACAAGCAAATTCCCTTCTCGTGATCTGGCAACCAATCTCTCTTTGTACACAAATTTTTATACTCCATCAAAGGCCATCTACTAGCTGAATCCATATGGAACTTGAACTGTTGGGATCTGGAATGGCCTTCCAAAAAATCTCCACCGGTGCCCATGTACCCGTGTACAAATTGCTTGAAATCAGGAACTTCTTCAATCAAATGAGGAATGATTAGGTGATTTTCAGCATGCATGAAAGATTGCATAAGCATTGGAAGCGTGGGGTAGTTATTCGTCTTCAAGAATCCACTCCAACAACGAAAAAGAGCATCGATGTCTTCGTGGGTGTGCCCAACAATGAGGAAGTTGATGAATACTTGCGAAAAATGCCTTTGTAGACCAAAAGTTAATAGAAAGCGAAAACCCATCTGTTTTTATTGTCACCAAATGCATTATCAAGCTGTAGAGTCAATGTTGGTGGCAGAGGATGAGCTAGGATTGCTTCTGGAGGAGGAAGAAGGAGAGAGTCCAAACAAATATCCAAGCCGTCCAAGACTGCTTTGGTTAATATGGATTGCGTCTCTCCTTGAGAAAATAACGTGCATGACGAATTCTTTGGTTCTTGTTCAAGATCACGCAACAACTTTGCAATGGACCCAATGGTATGATTGGAGTCCGTTAGGAAGATGTCCATTCCATAGTGTGCGTATCGAACGTCCCCATGACCATGGGCAATCATACCCGTCACAGCAACAGGCATTTTTATGAAGGAATCTATTGCTTTGGTCTTATGAGAGAAGTGCGGAGAAGCGATCTTCGAGTGATCCATTTTATCATGGATGATGGTTAGCATCTTCTCAGGATAATGTTTGGACATATGTCGATTAGAATAGTATAGTAGCCTATGGGCCCTTTGCCCATCAATATGAGTATTTAGAATTTGTGACCACTTTTCATGGGCGTACAAAAGCGAAGTGCATGCGGCCTTCAATTGCTTGTATTGGTCACAAAGACCACATTGAGCAAAAGTGTCTCGACGAGCCTTTGGAGCGTTTTCTAGAAAACAAGTCCGTCAAATGTTGCTCAAACCACTAGAAGAAATTGACTGTAAGTTTAGTGATGCATTGGCTTCATTGATTAATGGCAGCTGGGCACTCCAAAGGAATGCCGATGGTAAAACCATTGCAGGGATTTTCTCTCCCGATTCTAGCGTCCTCGTCTTGTGTGGCATTCTGTCATAATCTGGCACAACAATAGTTTTCAATGTGGCAGTAGCCTGCAAGGTATACATCCTCGGGTTTTTTGACCCAAAATTTCCATGTTCCTCCGGCCTCTTCCCATTTTTGTACATTTCCTTGTATCTATAAAATTTAGCCTTCGAAATCCCATGAATGGTCCACCATGCAGTGGGACACATGTTTCTACCTTTCAGGGTAATCCACTCCTTGTCGACAGGATCTTTGTGGATTTGACCATGCACATCAAGAAGACACCTCTTTCAATTATATACTCCATTGTTTACATGGAGTTGAGTATGGAGGACCTAGATTTGCCCACGCGGAAATGGCTACAAGCAATTACTCTCGTAACATGTTTTGGTGGAAACTTGAGTGATTGCATCAACAGTGAGAAGGGACTCTTTTTTGGGAGGGAGATCAGGCTCCACCCTCTCACGAGTGGTTTCATAAGACCGAACCCCTTTTTGGACCCTTCAAGTAAGGGCATTGACGGCCATGTTGTAACTGTTTGTTTGGTCATGGTTATACAAACTCACACCGTCAAGAAACACTTGTTTGATGTGCCAAGAATGAATTGACCACATCCAACCGGACGGAACTTCCTCCTCACACAAAGACTCTGCAATTTGGACAGCCACTCGGTCATCACCAAGAGGTCTCCGGTCTGAGTCTACGACAAGAATTGGATCAACATTTTGACAGACTCCATTTGCAACATCCACTCCCACTTCGTTTTGTAGTGTGATAGCCCGAGGATGCCATTTCGCCCGAGGAATCCCGTTGCACTCGGCGATTCCAAGAGGTAATACAAGCACAGGATTAACGAACTCTTCAAGTCCATAGACATCCACTCTGTAAAATACACATCACTAGTAAGAATACATATCCTTGACTCCACGAACAAATGTGGCAACCAAAACTATTACAACAGTATGATACTAACCTGCATACTTAGATTCAGACAGAGTTATGCCCTCTATGAAATCAAAGTAAACTAAATCATTGAATTATTGACTACAATTTTATACTCAATTATGATAGAATGTCTATTAAACATATTCCAGACGTAATTCATTGTGAAAATAATTAGTGAACTTCACCTCGACATTCCTATCCTCAAAGCAACAATGTTCACAAATTAATTAGAACTATACGATTAGAACTATACAATAACTACATTATAAACAGTCCAGAGGCTATCTTATTTTTAGAATTTAGACCTTCCTCTTGACGAACAATTCATTATTCTGATTGGTCACCGTCAAATCTACGTATACTTATGTGATCCTGTAAATTGAAAATGTGTCCTTGACTCAAGGATAGAGGTTTTATAATTCTTTTCTAACATTATGAAGTACCCTATTAAAGGGACTATATCATATAAGAATTACCAAAATATTCTATTGAAATATGAAAAAATCTCTATGAACAAGTTTCCCATATAATTGACACTCAAAAGTCAAGACTAGTATCAATAACTTCACTACAGAACTCCAATCCTCGAATCGACGATACCATATAATTGAAATTTTTTATTCAATTAATAATTATACAATACCAATATTATTTACAGTCCAGGATGTAAACTATCTGACACTGTGAACATAGTTCCCTATCCAAAAAATTGTATTGAAATATGACAGAATATTAAAGTTTTTTGGTCAAGCAAATTACAAGAAAAAAATAGTATCAATTACACCACTACAACATTTCGATCCTCGAATCGACAATGCTTTCAAATTGAGAATCATTATACAATTAATTATTAGAGAAGACCAACCTTATATACAGTCCAAGAATTAAACTATTGAATAGGGTCACTTCAAGCCGTATCCTCGACTCAAGAATAGAAAATCTATGCATTTTATCATGTAGAAGACCCCGTCAAATACATAAAACTTTCATAAAATCCTCAAAATTATAGGTCGTTTAATTCTTATAATAAGATGAAATATATTATTGTCGACTCAAGGATATTTTCCATTGTACATCTAAATATGTAAACGTTTATTGTTGAGTCAAGGATAGACTTTAATAGTCATTACTAATTATGATTATCTCCTATATATCCTCGAGTCGACAATAATCACAAAACATTGTAGATTCAAGAATTATCATCGACTCAAGGATACATCGACGGGAATAAGTATCTCTATAGTCTATCCTTATCGTCGACACGAAGATGTACTGTTCATCAAATATACGTTATATAAAATATAAATCTCGTAAATATTGGTGTAAATATCGGATACTACGTACTTCAACGTTACGGAAGTCAGACTGAGGTAGAACATCCCCTTGTACAACATTAATCAATGAGGATCCTATATTTCACTATTCTTTTCAGCAAAAAAACACGCCCCTTGAAGACAATAGAGGGCATCAGACGTCCAAAAGCACATGCAGAACTATATGCACAAACTAGTCAACACAAAAAATACGTTATGTCTACAAAGAATAGTCTCCAGCAACTATGGTAAGTGTGCGCACCTGCTACGGTTACTCTCTTCACTCTCGGCAAGTCCGCAGCACAGGCAGAAAAAAATTGCGGGAAAAAGTTGGCGAAGCAATCAGTGGGAACTCTACCAAAACATGTGAAAGGCGACGAGAAGAAGTGACGTTGCTGCAGAGGAGAAGCAAGGGGACATCCGGCTTGAAGGGGATGGGAAGATACAACAGACCTGTTGGAGGGCGGAAAAACATGGGTGCGAAATTCCAAAAATTTAAATTCGCTACGAATCTACGGGTTATTCAGAATCCACTTTCTCTAACATTGCTTTATTTCCACTTTTTGAAATACTTTCTGTCAAAATGAGGCCATGCAAAATGCGGCTCCATTAGCACCAAACCCAAAAAATCCAAATTGAGATATACTCGCCTGCTATTAGTGCAATCGCTTGTCTTCTTATGTAGATGGAGGTCAGATTTTAGGGATTTGGAATAATTTCCCGCTATCCATGTAACTTCCAATGGGTGAAACTGAAGATTCATTTTCTAATATTTTTTTATGGTTATTTTTTTGAATGAAAGCTTAAGGGTTTAGGATTTACAGTTGCAGTTACAGTTTAGAGTTCAGATTTGAGGGTACCTAGATTTTGTTTTGAAGGTGATTTTAGGGTTTAGGGTTACTCTTTCTCATTCTATAGGATTTTAGGGTTCAGGGTTCAGGATTTAGGCTTATTCCTACACATGATAAATATTAAATTGGATTTACAAGTAGGAGTTTAGGGTTTAGGATTTAGTGTACATAGGTTAATTTAAATTTTAGGGCTTTGGGTTACATTTCTATACTAATTAGTGACATAAAAAGATCTATTTAAAAAAACAAGAAGAATGCAAAGAGCAACTCAAATTTTTATTTTCTGAGAAATTATCAATTAGTTGAGAATTCTGGAAGTATGCCACCTAATTGGTTTTCCACAATGATTTGTACACTAAGTATACTTCAAAACCAGGCCCAACAGAATATACCCATGAAGGTTATTTGATCATCTGAAGCAGAAAAACTGAAAACTTCCTAAAATGGTTACCCATTTATTTAGCAGTCCATCTCTATAATTTACATGAAGAAATTCCAAAGTTATTTTTTGTAATTAAACCTATTTATTTAGCAATCCATCACTATAATTTACATGGATAAATTAGAAAGATAGATCTCATAATTAATCTACAATAGAACGTATAGAAGTTCCTAAGTTATAGATGAGTAAGCACATACCATTGACAAAAAGTTATAGCCTTCTAATCTCAATGTAGCCTCTAATTCCACACTACAACATGAATGCTGATAACTTGATTAATTTCAAACTTTGATACTAATATCCTACAACCCTCATGTTCATTTAAGAATTGCATCGTTATAGAATAGAAAGCTTATAATAGGATGTGACAATCATGTAGATGTGTGAGCGTAGCAATTTTTCAAATTTTGGTCAAATTGAAGCTGTAGTGTAAATAGAGTCAAGTTGGCAGTTTAAGTTCACATTAGCAAAGTGTTAGAGACAATTTGATATTGTGAACAGATTGTAAAGGAAGCAAATGATTGGGATTAGAAGACTGAGGGGCAAATTGACTTAGTGCCGATTAGCTTCTGAATCATTTTTGGAGCCGAAGTCAAATAGTCAAAAAAACTCTCTTGTCTCTCTCTCTCATTTTTTTGCTAGTCTTAGCTTGTCCAATTGTTGCACATATGCAAACAAAACTATTTTTTAAGCTTAATATACAAATTGTCTGTTGTAAATCTTTTGCAGCATTGGGTGTTTGTTTGGTGTATTTGAAATCTAGTGATTGGATCCTTTTTATTTTATGTGTGTTTTGATTGTGTTATAATTAATCCAGTGATTGGATTAATTCTTGACTTGTCTAATTGTTTCGGTGAGCTCCAGCAATTGGACTCATTAACTAACTATCTGTGTCAACTTGATTGTTTGTGAATTGTCTGTGCCTTGCTTCCCGACAATTTGAGATTTAGTTTCACAGATGGAAAGAAGTTCAAGTGTTAGTTCTTGTTATGTGTATGTTTGTACTTCACTAACTAATTGACTGACAATCCAGTGATTGGATTGTGTAAATTGATAGTAGTAATTTGTGGATGTCCGGATTTCAAATTGGAAGTCAGGTTGAAAAACAGTGTGTAACTAACTGTCTGAGCATATGTATGGTATGTAGGGGATTAATCAATTAGTCCATGTGTTGATTAAATTGTGTGTGTGCACTGGATGGATGCTTGTGATGAGCGTTGTAAGTCAATTTGTTGATAGAAAAGTGTTTGCAATTACGGTGAGATTAGTAGAGATTGCAATTAGGTGTTTGTGGAATACAAGTTGTTTGTAAGTGCCACCTAAGCGTAGAATTGCTAAAGATCAAATTGACGAACGCTTTTGTATCTGAGCGGTTGCGGTGGGGGAAGCTAGACCGACAAATTGACAAAGTGATCTGCTAGATCTTCAGTCTACAATTAAGCTATTTGAGGTTGGTGATAACTTACCTCTTCCATTTGCTAGACGAATTGTGCAGTTCAAGATTCAAGCCTTGATCTAGTAAGTAATCTTTGAATATAAGAGTTAGTCTTGATTATTGTTGTACGTTAAATTAAATGGTATAAAGATGAAATTGTGGATTAGAGTAATTGTATAAATTCACTTTCAAAGAGAAAGGCAATTTGTAGACTAATCACTATAGTTCTTATAACAGCAGCAATTAGTGTATTAGCAGAGACAAATTGTCTAATTACTGTGAAGCTAATCAAATATGGTAGAAGATTACCAAATGTAAAGCTGATAACCATTACATTTTAATTAATTAATAAAATAAAAATGACTATGAATAAATTGACTTAGCGATGTTATAGTATTGAAAAGTTGTCAAGTCGATGGAAGGAGTCAAATTGACTTAAGCATGATGAGTCAAATTGACTTAAGCATGATGAATCAAATGGACTTAAGCATGATGAGTCAAATTGACTTAAGCATGATGAGTCACCAAATTCACTTTATGGAAGGCAATCATGAAATTATACAAATTGATTTTGCTAATTGTGTTTGACATTGCAATTAATTGATGGAATTTGTGTATAAACAAGTTGTTAATGAAGTCTTGATTGGAAAGTAAATTGCAGGTTCGAGGCAAATTGATAAGTTGCTAGAAGACGGAGGCGCCTGAATAAATTTGAAATAAGTCCTATGTATATGTGTTGAATGCGTGGAAATTAATGTTTTGTATCTAGTTTGCGAATTAGGAAACAACAGTAAATAATTGTAGATAAATTGTCAAATTGAGATATTCTTACTATTGGACTAGAGAATCCCAAGAGAAATGCTGAAGCTAACAGAGTGAGAATTAGTCAAATTGTCTAGCCTTGGTCATTGGATTTGGTAGTAACTGGTATCTGTAGACAATTTGACTTGTTACGTCTACTGACTGGGTTGGTAAGATAGTATCGAATACAAGTAGTCACCAGAGAGTAATAATCACATGAGAAATTGTTGAAGTTAACCTTAGCCACTGCCTTTGTCAATTGGTTGGGAAACAAAAACAATCAGTAACTAATTGGGAGTTCCTCAGTGATTGACATCTTTGCTTTTTGACAAATTGTTTGAGTTGTGCATGAAGAAAATGAATGGAGTTGCATTACACAGTCATTCCCCTTGCATTTAGTTAGAGACAAATTGCCATTGAATTGAGACCGATTTGTTACTCATTATAATCTAGTAATTAAGCTAGATACACAGTGACTGGTCAAATTGCCTTGGTAAAAGAAAATAACCAGTAATTAAAGAATTTGTGTGTATTCTCAACATATATAATTATAAGTCTATGAATATTGCATTAAGTTCTAGATCATGCATGACAAATTGCCAAAAGACCTGGACAAATTGACTATAAATGACCATAGCACATTAGAAAGGACCGAGACGGCATTTCCTGTGTCCATAGCATTAATTAACGAACTGGTAACCAAATTATACAAAATGGGCATAAGAGTGAATGTATGATTCCCTGATGTTTGTGAAATATTATAGTAAATCTCATTCCAATCTTAAATACAAGTGACCCTAGTCACAAAACATTAGACTATTTGACTATTCCTTAGACTTTGAACCCCTATACTACTTCTCTGGGTATTTATAGAAATAGCAAAACTTAGATTACAAGGTGTCAACAATAAATATTTCTCTATTAGTATGTGTAATCATTTAAACAACCTATTCATTGATTACATTAAGTATTTAGAACTTGACGTGTACGTAATTTTAGGGTATCTTTTCACGTGAAACATAAGATTTACAAGAATGATTTCATTTACGGGAATTAATATAGGCCAACTTTCTTTGCTTGCATGGACTATATGGAAGGCCAAAAAAAAATATGAATGTGTTGATTAGTCCCCCATGTTGATTTAAGTATTTAAAACTTCAAATAATAATTTTCGCGTACCTTTTTGCATGAAATGAAAGATTTTCAAGAATGTATTCTTTTGGAGAAATTAGTGTAGGCCATTAAAAAAAACCCATGTGAAAGTAGTAATCACTCTTTTGTCTAAGATCCAAAAAAATACTCAATTCATGGGCTTTTGTATTTTTGTTTGTACGTGAACTTAAAAAAAAAAAAGCATGCTTTACATTTTATGGGGCAATAAAATAGCAAGTCATGGATTCCATATGAAATTGGTGCAAAAAAGAACGTGTGGAACTTGTAAACAAATACCACAACCATCATGGGAGGCTTATGAACACATTTATATATTTTTTTTCTTACACTCAATAATCCATGGAAAAATTAAGAACCTGACTTGCACTAATTCCAAAAAAACATATCACTCCTCAAATCATGAAAATGACATAAGAAGTAAAAATGTCTACAATTGAAATTTTGAGTTTGTAGAGATGGTAAATTGATGTGCAAATGAGAACCATTCCATTGCTTTTAGTTGAAAATTGGATTCTATTTAAGAAAGGTTGTAAAAGTGAAGAACAAAGGAATTCATTACATTAACAAAAACAATTTTTATTTATTTTAGGGTTTCTTTTCATTTAAGGTAAGTTACTTAAAAATTGACAATATTGAGCTTGAATGTTATTTAAGATAAAATTGATTTGGAATTGTTTATGTAAAATAGCCTAATTAAACAATAGTGATCAAATAAGTAATACACACTGCAAAGATAAAAATCAAATGAAACCGGAAATCTGAAACTTCAAGCTGGAAAACAATTCACAAAAATTAATCTAAGAAGAGTTGCATAACTATTTTTTCCATATTGCCAATTTTGGTAATTTTAAACAAAAAACTTGAGCACGCACAAGTTCTTACTTTAGGGTTTCTTACATTAGAGTTTTCATAAGATTTTCGCCGACCATTTTAGCTAATTTGTGTCTCATTGCACAAATAGGTATAGACAAATGGGCAATTTATACTAACACGCTTACTATTTACAATATGTGGGTTTCTACCCTATTTACATGCGCGATTCGGGTGTATTTAGGGAAAACTAAGTATAAAGTGACTAGGGGCTGTATTAGTATGTGCAACACTGATTCTAATCTAACACACTTTTTAGGTCTTTTAACACCTAAAACTACACTCACTACACTCAAAACATATAAGAAATCCAAAAATTAAATTCTGAGTCTTAGGTGATGAAATCGGAACTCACACGGACCTAGAATTACCGAGCCTCGTTACTTTCTGAGCCTAGGGTGACGGCTCAACATCCAAACCTACCGAGCCGCGGGTTTGGCTCCGGACCTGGACCTAGAGCTGGCAAGCCCCAGCACTTACCGAGCCTAGGGTGGAGGCTCGGCATAGCTTTGGTTCATCGTCTCCCTCTTTACGCCGCGGAGGGGGGACTCTGCCAAAATCCCATTTTTTGTTTTCTCGTGTGTGTCATGTCGTGTGTAGAGTGCGAGCTGTCGTAAGTGGGTTTTTGCGAGTTTGTGTGTGTCTTCTGCGTGCTTCGGTTGCCGTGCCGTGTGTGTCGCGCGTATTGGAGTGTGAGTTGGTGTGTGCAATTGCAATTGCAAGCTGCCGTGAGGGTGTTGTGAGTGCGTGAGGGTGTTGTGAGGATGAGGGTGCATGAGAGTGTTGTGAGGGTGAGGGTGCAGGAGGGCGTGAAGGTGTTGCGGGTTGCCGTGTATGGAGTGCGTATTGGAGTGCGATGCTGCCATGAGGGTGTTGCTACGTGTTCGTGAGTGGCGGAGGTGCGAGCCGCGTTTGTGTGACGCAGGTGCAAGGTGGTGTGAGTGACGGAGGTGCGACTTTCTAGTTCAGCTGCTTCTGTTGCGGCGTGAGGCGTAAGAGTGTTCTGAGTTTGGGCGCCACGACTTGCGAGGCGGGAGGTGGGAGACATGAGACCAGCAATCTGCAAGGTGAAAGCTGCAAGTTGCTTCTTGCAACCTGTAAGTTACTTGAATTCTTTATTTGCTTGCTTTGTTCTCTCTTACTCTCTACTTACTTGCTTGCTTAGTTTCTTGTTGTAGTTTTCTGTACGAATGTAGTTTAGTGTTTAAGCTTGGTTCACATTCTTCTGTTTTCTGAAGTAGTTTACTTGGAAGTATTTGGTCATGTTCTGCAGTCATGTGAGAATAGGGTTTATGCTTCTCCAGTCATTTTCCTCACAATTAATATAATAGAATTTCCGCTAAGAGAGTATCTACTGTGCCTGATTGATGTTAATCATGAGAGGCCCGAAAGTGATTCTCAAGAATATATCAAAGCAAACTATATCCCGCTTCAACTAACATTGTAACCTCAAGTCGACCATCCCGTTCCCCATAGGGACAACATAGACTACAACCAATACAAATAATGACTTCACTATACAAGTGCATCTTTTTTGACAAATATGGAAAGAATGGAGAAGGCCGACGATTACGATTACTCCCAAACACAACACCATCTTCAGCATTTTGTGAATCTGTTAAACGATGAACCATTTATTGGTGAAATGGCAGATACATTCGGGACGCTTTGGGAATTCAAAGAGCATCTCCAGACTTGGACGTTTGGAGTAAATCGCTGGAAGAATTATGTTTACCTCCGCTATTGTATCCAAGGTAAAACAAACTACATGACTTGGAACTTGAAGGAAAAGGTTGCGGTCATCGAAGATCACCAAAGAAACTACGTGGTGATTGGCCTTTGTGAAGTGGATGACAATGGAAAAAACAAAAATTATTGTCACTCTATAGTTATAAATGTCGACTCTAGTCACGGCAAGTTTGATTTAGACAACCTGATGACTTTTCTTGAAGGTTCACAGATGGAGTCCCTTAATGAAGAGTTTGAGAATATAGGCTATGTTCCTTGGAAGGATAGCACTGCCAGGTCTAATGCATCTAGGTTACGCCTAATTTTTCAGACATATGATCACTTACACTCGAAAATGTTGAGACGCAGCCTACTGTTGGTCAAACAGTAGCGCAATAGAGAAATGCAGTCTCCGAGCCTCAAGCAAATGAATTGTTGACGCAAAAAGAGTCAGAAACAAGAGCAAAGAGGCCTGGTCAAACACCATTGGAGCCTCAAAAAAGACTTGCTTCGCAATCTGCTGGAGCCGAGTTGAGCCGTAAAAGAAAGAAAAGTCTGACTGCTCTGGCTATTGGAGCAAGTAGTTCAGGATCAGCTTTGACAAATGTTTTGGCTGGAACTGGGGCATCTGCAGTGGAAATCCTAGATTTTGAGAGATTTGCAACGATTCAAACTAAGTTCTAGGCCAAGCATTAAGATTGCTTTCTATTTAATCAAAATCCGATCCCCGTGAACATCAACAAATGTCTTATTGCGAGTGACCAGTTTGTTATTTGGACACTGCAAAAAGACATTACGGAGGCAATAAAGAACAAGCTAATCTAGCTTATTGACATCAAGCAGCGGCAAACTGTTTGTCTGACGCCAGTCAACAAAAAAAATCAATTGCTCATGAAGAAACCCCCCAAATGGGAAGAAATCAAGGACAACAATTTCATGATTATAAATGGTCAATACAATATTACACCTTCAAAAGAGCTTCAAATATTTGGTTGTAGAGAAAAGCAAAAAAACGAACTCAAGCATTGGAATGCCCTAATTGTTTGGTCCTTGGATCACACTAAACTCCGGAACATATCAAAATTTTACAACTGCACAAATCATTTAAATCATGCTCAACCAACCTGGGGCAATTAGATCATTGCCTGCCGCAACATCTGGATAACATACAAACGCCCAGCAGAGAAGATAGGAGAGCATGTAAGACGTTCAAACAAAGTTGTTTGTAGTCTTGAAAACTATAAGGTATATAGTATGACTTCTTCTAATCGTCGACTCAACGATGATGTAATCATCAAGTCTTGTATTGGATCGGCCTGTGAAAGTCTTTTGCAAAGTGAAGCTGAATTGTCGTGCTTGAATATGAATAGTTTTGTATTGTCGAGTCGAGGATGCTTCCCGCATATGTTAATTCTTTGTATATGTGCTAATATCATTAACATCATATTCATTAAAATGGGAGTTTTCCAGAGATATGGTAGTTTTGGGAGCAACTGTAAACTATTGTTTTAGAAGAATCTTGTACCAATAATTATTAGATTAGCAACGTAAAGACCTTCAAAGCACGTATGTAAGTCAAAAATCAAAGAAATTCATGTAGTCATTCAGAATACTTAGTACTTAGTATATAGAAAGTAATCATCAAATGAACACATATTGAATGTTTTCAATGGTTTAGGATCTAGGCATCCCAATTTCTAAACAATGTGTACTTCTCTTAATGATATGTACATTATGTACTCTACAATATAAACTCAATGACTAGCATTTGTAGAAGCATTGCCTACTGTTACAGCCGTTGATTAGTTCGTCTACATAGTTCTTCTACTTAGATCCAATACAAAGCTCAGCATCTATTTCATTTTTCAATTTTGAAGCCTCATCATCTCAAACTTCAATTTGGAGGACTACCACAAGCAATGAAGATGTAGTATTTTGACTATCTAGTTTGTAATAATTAACGGCTCAAATTGCCCCTAGTCTAAATTTGAGCCTTTGCTACAAAAAGATCTATATCACTCAACAATACTTGCGTAAAATTGATAAACTAGTACCCATCTTCACTCTAATGAAGACCAAGATGTATTGTAGAACATAAAATCTAAGTACTACAAGTGCGATGTACACTTCAACTTCTCCATCGTTGCAAATATATCAGGTCCTCGACTGTATCCATTATTTTTTGAAGATCTTTGGATTAAATTTTCTTGCCTTTGTTTCTTCAAGGACCTCAACTCCCAAGCATCCCATGCACGGCGTCCTAAATGCACGGATACAGGATTAACTTCAAGGGACTTAGGATTGCAACGTCGTACCCCTAGTGAACTGCACGCAGGCAAAGTACATCGAAGAACATTACGCAATATAGTCCACTCTGGATACTTGCAAGGAGAGGATGTTGAATCGCGAGAACCGATGAGGCGGAACTCAATTGACTCATCACCTATGTCATCACCCTGAAAAAACAAATGAAATAACATATTAAACAAACTTTTTAAAACAAAAACTACCCAATAACGGAAAACGGGATAGGTTGCCAACTACAAGGAATCCAGCCCATTACCTGAATGACAACGGCTACACCCATTTCATCGTCATACAACTTCCTCTGCGTCATTGCATTCTTTGGAGAGTTGGTTAATGGACAACATTTGAGTGCAGAAGGGGAGCTCAAAGGTTTAGCCCTCTTTCTATCCTTTGGAGGACTATCCACAACCCCATCATCGACAGGCATCATGGAAAAATCCATTGTTGATTGCGTAGTTAACTCTGAATAGAAGACATGCTTCAAAGCATGTTGTGATACGATGAACTATCCATAGCAAAAAATACAATCAATAGAAGGAGCATACACATTGCCACAATCAGTCCTACGAACACAAGCAAAACTATAATAACATAGACACAATATATTTGCAATTCTCAAAATTATAAATAGTCCACAGGAACATATGATTTTGATACAAGGCGATTCCTACATGTTTAGTCACACTGACTCTGACCCGTGGTAATATACGAGACCCATCTCATAAACTTTGACCTCTCTATGTTGGGGTCTCCTGGACTCCTCGAACGTCGAAGAATAATTAGGATTTCCTACGCTAGATTGATGGAAAGTCCTATTTGAGTACTCCACTGCCTCAGTGAGTTCTTTAAATTCGGTTTGATCCTCCTCGTAAAAAAGGTGCAAATGCCCAAAAATATTGTCTCTCCGAAAGCGATATAATTCCTCTGGCTTGGCCGCATGCAAGTGATGGATGTAAGGAAGAAGATGGTCAATGAGAATCCCATCCAACGCTCCATATTCCCGGTACGACCACGTCTCAAAAAGAATCACATTCTTTGGATGATTGGTTACGTGCTTTGCAGGACTGTCGTCGACTATAAGCGTATTTTCACTCGTGAACAAGGAATCACTCATTTGAAACAATCTGTCCAGCGGTTCAAGAAACAAGTCCTTGTTTGTTCCCTTCACCTTGTACGTGCCTGACTTTCCATTTCTAAGAGTGCACTTCAAAATGTCACATTGTTCTTGCCCGAAAATATGCACGGGGGGGTCTAAATCTAAGAACAAGTAATCGCAGATAGACCTAACTGTGGACCTCTTCATAGAGCTCCAGACCGATAGATTTGCGATCTTAGATAACTCCCGCAGAACAGCTAGACAGTGGGGTCGAATTGTGACTTTCTTGACACCAATGATGACCAATTCTAAGTCCGAATGAATTTTCTCAGGTTCCATGTATCTGTTCTCCTTGAAATTGTATTTCTTATTCTCACAGACACAGAGTACCCCATTCAGATCCAGGACGACGTTGAGCCATTTTTCTGCCCCCCCGGACGTGAATGGAGGGAGGACACGGTCCTCTGCCTCTCCTCTCGAAACGCAAGCATCAATGCTAGCCTGTGCAAAAATTACCACATGGATGAAGAGTTAAAGTCATAGCATCATAGTATAAGCAGCAATAAATGTACACCCACATACGTAAGGGAACACAATTTTAGAAAAGAAGAGAGTACGACAATCTGGAAAAGAAACATCCAAGCATTTGCACTTATAGAATCAGCCACCACAGTCCTAGGGGAGAGTACGACAACATCTAGATCCGCCCCAGGAGAAGGAACGTGCATCATCAGAAGTGCATCATCTGGTATATCATGTCCATCTCGGACCACTCTTTCCCCAGCTGACGACGGTTCTGGCTCTTGAATGCCTAGGAAGGATTCATCATGTGGAATCAATGACTCCTCGTAGTCACGCTCAGAACAAGGTGCAACGAAATCGACAGAAGCCGAGCTCGGTAGCATAGGTAAACGATTTGATATAGCCACTGGGCTTGCGAGATTGACATGTAAAAGAAAAGTCCGTAAGATTTCCATATATTAAAAAAAAACTCAAAAGGGGACGTGGTACAAAAGAAATACATGGATCAAGATCTAGTCGAACTAAGACTATATAACTAGACATTTCACTAAATAATGTGAAGGGATGAAGATTTCAACTCCAGTCGAGTTGAATTAGAGGCAGAGAATCACAGGGAACAACCTGGAGGATTACCAGTAACAGGGTCCTATGACTGCTCCGCCTCTACTCCTTCCAAATCATGTGCGTCGCTGATTTGCTGCTCTACGTCTAGGGAACCAGCAATATTTGTTGCCACCACTATCGCAGGAAGATCCTCCTGCATATGCTCACCGTGGCCTTCATTTTCGACACATACGGACTCCGCCTTATTCGATGCAGGTGCAAGAGATTCTTGAGCAACAACGGCTTCTGGCATGGTCTGACTACCTGAAACAGTGCCAGAACCAGTGTGTTCCTGCCTCTTACTATCAGCGGAAGCATGAGCGCGAGCAGCGATTTGCATCGGTGGAGATTGTGATGAAGGATCTTGCACCATCAAAGGCTTAACCGATAGCAACGTGCTAGCAACAACGCTGGGAAGTGTGGCCAAGAAATCCTTCATCATTTCCTTATTCTCCAGACGAGCCCTCTTATTCTCCTCCCTCTGCTCCTCTCTCATTCTTGCGCTCTCCTCCATTTGCTGATTAACAAGATCAAGCACCCACTGCTGCGGTTCTTCATGTGAATTCTTTCGTGTTGGAGCTGCCTTCCTTTTCTATAAGACTCGACGATCAGAAACCGGGGTCTGATCTCGTTGCGCCGAGGATCCAGATGATCCCCGCATGTCGCTGGTCTCCACATACGCGGCTGACCCATGACCACTTGTGTGTGTCAAATCCACCATCGCAATCACTGGTTCCTCCGAATCCACTACTGAATCCTGCGTGTCCGAGTACACATTTACGGTGGCTCCTCCCGCAGACGCGTCATCAACATCATCATCATCAAGTTCAACGGGGTCTTTTCCTTTCTTGGAGGACAACGCTGCTCTCCCTTGTTTAGTCTCAAAATTATCCTCGTCAAGGAAGTACTGGGAGTCGAGGAAATCGTCTCTATCCATGGCCTCCGAATTCAAGCAGAGGTTGAGAAAATCTTCCTTGTTATAACTGCTGCCTATGACGTAATGGTCCATTGAGTTCATCTGCAGCCACAAGGTACGGAAAGTTAGACAAATGATGTAATCATAAACACAAACACATTAACAGAATCACCCACGACAAGAAGGCGCTAGTTCATCTCGGGAACCAGAGAGGAGTACATATTGCAATTTCAAATCGACTCGAGTGAAGTCAAACGGTAGCTGATGAGAACATACCCAGGCAGCACAGATTAGCTTCCCTCCAACAAAAATTGACAGAACGTCTTCTCTGGGTGCGACAAACAGGTCCAACACTTTGAGATAGAACTCCATTCGGAGCTCTGTGTTGTGCAACCTGTAATCAATTTCGTAACCCTGCCTCCGAGTGCTGTGCCTGGACTTTAGAGCTACCATGAATCGCTTCGGAATTCTCGTGGTCTTTGGTGTTGTCCCGTTCTTAACCAAAAAGAGCAATTGAATGGGATCCTTTGCACAAGCGCTCCGCTCCGGCAGGTCTCCCACCCGCTCAAATGGCCCGGGAATGTAGTCCGCATAATGCACCGTATATGTCTTCCCATAGTGAGATTTTCGAATATAATTACGGAGGTCCACTTCAACCTCTTTCTCTCCACAGATCCATAGCCAAACCTATGGATCGGTAACCTCAGGGTCGAAGTGCGTCTCAAGAATGGAGAGGAAGTTGATATAATACGGCGGACAATCTGCGGACATGTTTTTCTCGTCAATCCCAGGAATGTTCCTGAAGTCCATGATAGCCAACTTCAATGTTGACTTCTTGGACTCGTCCCAGACATTGGTGTCCCAATCTCCAAGCTCATCATCCTTCATATCGTAGGGTCTAAAGAACGCCTTTGCTTCTGGCTTCACGAATCGACCCTTGCTCTCCAGGAAGACCTTGAAGAACTCCTTGGCTATACCAGACAGCTCGCCAATGCTCTTGAACTTGTTCGAGGGCATCTTTGACAATGAGAAGAATTGCTCCCCGGGAGCAGTGACCAGAGTGTTTTTTGTGGCCTTGGTCACGTTATAATCCTTTTTGAACTTCTTCCACTCCTTCTTCCTATAGTTCCCCTCACTATCGAACAGCCGAAGGCTCGGCTTCAGGTGATGAAGTTGCCTCTTCACAGCCTGCTTCCGCTTGCATCTCTCCAGCCAATCCTTTGTCGTATAGCAGTCTTGGAAAATCCCTTTCGTCGCTTTCATAGTGACCTTCGGATACCCCAAAGTTCTACCCTTGGTCCTGTTCAGCAAATGCAAAGCAAGTCGCTTCAGATCGGCCTCAGAGCAGTTCCCCATCCACTTAAAAAACTCTCTGGTTATGACACCGTCCTTCTCTACATCCCAACCCTTTGTATGCTTGAAATTCGTCTTCGAATCGGGGCTAATAAGCTCGCCTTGGGCATGAGTAGAGATAACCTGGCTCCAGAGCTCGTAGACATCTGGAGCGGCTGTAATGATTTTAATCTCGTTGTGGATGTCAATCTCTCTCTTCTGGCTCATATCCCTCTGGTTTTTCTTGATGTCAATCATGGAGAACCTCAGCCTCATAGCGTCCTTGAAGTCCTGTTCAATAGTCAGAGAACAGCATTAGCGAGAACACCACGGCAATTAACTCGCATCGAGAGAAACGTTCGTGATAATAGAATCAAACCCTGAGCTATTCAATCAGATTACTAGAGTGCCTTAACGCATACAGAAATTAGCTATATGAACTCGACCCGAGTTGAAGCCATTACCGCGTAATGAATTGCATTATTGATGTCCTTGATAGTCTGCTTCTGTTGCTTGACCGGCTTGCCTAATTCAGTTGGCTCCCGAGGTGGCCAAGGGCTCCCCATCTGTGTCCAAACGTAGCGTGCCCCGATGATGTTTGTAGCCCATGTTGGCATAAAATTCTGGAAATGATTTACCCGGTTATAGTACGCTGAAATCTTCCGGATAATCTTGTCGTCTTTATTCCAAACAACGAAGCACTCCCATTCCAGGAACTTCTCTGCTTTCGCTGTCGAAATTCTGTCCATTTTTTGCATCTTGCGAGCTGCTTCCACGCAATGCTGGCCATTGACCATCCAAAACTTGCAATCCTTGATGTCTTCAAACTTGTCAGGCTTCTTCGTCTGACCTTGTGGCATTACGCAGAGGGTCATCTTCTTTTCTGGATCGGGCATATTGAGAAGGTAATTCAAAGTCTTCTTCACGCCGGCCTCCTCCAGCTCACGGATATTCAGATTCTGTGGCGGCGTCTCCAGCTGCTCTAGTTGAATTTTATCTCTGTCTCCAATTCCTGTGATATATGAGTCCGTGCATGCCGCCCAGTAGTCATCAAATGATTTGCAGGACTCCTCATACTTGATATCCTTGACATGCCCGCCAATGTCCTCTAGAATGTCAAGGACTTCGGAGGCCATGCTGCTTTCACCTAGTATTGATTTTGCACCTGCCGAAACGGTCTTCGTTGCTCGGCCTTTAGCAATTGGTGGCGACACCTCGACTGGGTTACCTCGAGCATATCGCTCAGTCGCTTTCCTTCTTGTGTGGCTCCGACCCGTCTCTGGTGTCGCCACCACTAACGATGACTGACTACCACCCTAGACGCTGTAATCCCGAGTAAGGGATAGTGGAGCCATTCTCTTCAACTTCTCTTCTACGCTGACCTTCATGTAGTCAAATGATTTTATAAGAGCGTTCAGTTTAGATGCCAAAGATTTCCAAATTAGTGGCCCTCCGTCCTTGGCTACCCACTTTTTATCCGCGATGTTTTTCTCAAGGTCATTCTGGAGATCCTGGAAGCTTGAATTTGTCAAGCTGCTGTAGTACGTCGACATAGAGTAGATGGTCTTCCGAGTGTGCACTACGTACGAAAATAAGTATTCGTCACTCTGATGAGCATCCGTGGTTTTGCAGCAGACGAATATAATCCCATCAGGCCCTGTCGTCACCTCCCTGATTGATTCGTGTAGGGACACTGGGAGGTTCGCTTCGGATCTCAGGTACTTGGTCATGAAGCTTAGCTCTGTTGACATGGGGATGAGCATAGTCGTCCAGAAATCCACTTGCTCAGGCTCCTTCCACACCTAGCACTCACCGAGGATATCGATGTCCCCGTATTCTTCTGCGTCGTCTTTAGGTATATTGAAGACCTTGAAATGTGTCTGTAGTTTCTCCCTCTGCAATTCCATCTGCACACAACAGCAAGCTCGTCAATTTCTTTATCTCGCCTTGAGTTAACATTCCCTTGGGTATCTAGACCTAGACAGCGTTTGTGACATCGATATTACACAGGTTGACCTTCTAGAGGACGGACTCCACTCCCCGCTTATGTTTTGTTCCTCAACTGGCAGCGGAACCTGAATCGACTCTTGTTTAAGTCGAGTCAAGTTAACTGCTCTAGCCGAGGTACTTTTTTCATGTTAAAGTGTTAAGCAGTGTATGCAAGACTTGGACTGGGTGTACTTAGTCATCTCTTTCTCTGCATATTCTGGCGGTCGTATTCTTCTGAATCTCTTGCCATCTAGCCTTCATTGGTTTTACTCGGGTCGACTTAAATGCTGCTTGGTTCGATCTGTACTACAGCAAGCTCTTTAGTTAGTTTACCTCGCCTCGAGTTAACATTGCCTTTAAATTCTACAACTGGAGGGCGTTTTTCTCATTGGTTGGGTGTCTATCATGGCACAGGTTGACTTGCTACTGGTGAGAATCCACCGCCTGAATAACTTATTTTCCACTACTGGCAGGGGCAACTAGAACGACTTCTGTTTAAGTCGGCTCGAGTTAAGACCAGTATCACAGATACGGTTTTCATTTTTGTGGCTGTTTAGCTTCGTTAGTGTTAGCCAGTGCATTCAATTCAGGACCGCTCAAGTGCAGTCTTTTTCTGCTCTTTGCGTGCTAGTTGTCTTATTTCAATGTCTAGCGATCGTCTTCCTCTGTGTCCTCGGCCAACTAAACTTCTTCAGTTTAACTCGGATCGTCTTAAAAGCTATTGTGTCCGGGTTTCTGGTTCGTGCTTTTGTTCATCTCGTGTCCGATAATTTCGTGAGGATAATTTTCGGGTTGTGTGAACTTCTTTTGTCTTGAGTCGAGTTAACTGTTTGGTTTCCCTACGAATGTGGTTTATTGAGTTTTTTATCTCCACTATTCTCATTTTAAGGCAATTTCTTCTGCAGGCTAACTCGAGTCGACTTAAATCGTTAGGGGGGAGAGCTTGACTATTAGCTCCACATTAATCTTAATAGTTTTGCCTGGGTTGTGTTTTAATAGAATGTTGGCATTTCCTCTCTCGTTTCGGGCATGAAAGCACTGTGGTCGACATAATTTGGCACGAATCGAGAGAATATTACGTCATCCGAGAGGGATGTGCACATCCAGGGTTCTATGACCTATGTCTGGAGGATTCTCCTACAACTGCAGCGACAGTTCTGGAGTCCATATGCTTACAATATGACAACAAAATTGAATTGAATAGTGAAAAATGAACTAGCTCTCATATAATATGCTTGCAGGTACCTTACCTTAGAATTCCCGAGCGTGCGTGCAAGAGCAAGAAGCAGTTTACAAACCAAACGAGAAGACAGGAACAGAAGCCGCTGTCCTGGGATCTCTCTTATCCAGGCACATCGACTTATCGATGAAAGCAGGAAACTAGTTGACCAAACAACAGCACATTTGCATTTACAATCTGCCAGCATTGACAATGAAGAATCGTTAGTACTTCTACAATACAAATTACTTGAACTCACTCAGTTGCACTCTGGCCCTAAATTAACGTACTGATCCTCACTGAAATCAGTAACTCTCACCTCATAATACAAGTTTCAAACAAACCTTAAAAGCCACAGCAAGAATACAAAATGCAAAATGCAAAAACAATGAAGCAAAAACAAAGACACCCTATATTCTTAGAAGAATTGCAAGGAGTGACTACAATGAATTTTAAACCGTCAATTGCACAAATGGCGTCTGAATTCAGAAATCCATTCCACACAGAAATTGCAACAAAACAAAGGAAACGGAGGCTGTGTGTCATTGCTCGACAAGCTGCAACCTAGACCTTGTGAATCGGCATTACTGCACAAATCGCTTCTAAATTCAGAAATCCAATCCATGCAGAAATTGCAACTAACAAAACAAAACGGACGCAATGTGTCAACGCTCGGCAGGCTGCAACCTAGACCTTGTGAATCGGCATTAGTTTTCTTATCTAAACGCTACAATTGTCACCCTCAGCGTGTCCACCGGAATCAAAAACACGGAATCGTTCAACGCTCTAAAACCTATAGCACAATTGCAGGAATTGCAGGAATACTCACACTCACCACCCCAAATTCAAGCAATTCAATGCCTTAAACCCTAAATCACATTTGCATGAAAATTAAGTCACAAACTTACATTAAGGAATTCACTGCAACTATAACTCTGAGCGTGTGCAATGGAAGCAACAAACCCAGAATTGATCTACACCCTAAACCCTAAAGAACAATTTGAAGAATATTTCTGATCTGCCAAAACGAACCCGCAAACAAAACATACATGCATACTTCATTTCAAACCCTTACCTGAAGAGCTCGCAGAACCTTCTCGGAGCAGCAACGCCGCGCTTGGAAGCCCGTCGCTGCGCCTTGCACCTCCGCCGCCTCACGCAGTAGCACGTATGCGCGCCTCCCAACCCCCAGCAGTTCGCACCACTCTCGTCGCGGCAGAAACAACCCAGAACCACGGACTCAGGAGCGGGAACCACAGACTTGCCGCCTTCCAATCTCCAGTAACCAGAAGAAGACAAAAGTCGTAACGGGAATCACGACGAGGGTTACGACTACGTGGAACGACAACGACGATCACAGAAGCGGGAATTGCAGCAGGAAGTCCAGCTTCAGAAATCAGCCCTTCCCTGACCGTCGTCACTTTAGAACCCTAAAATTTTGGTCCCCTATAGCTGCGGACTGCGGACCCTATAGACGGAACCCTATAACCCTAAACCCTATAGCCGAGAATCCTATAGGGCAACCAAATAGAAGTGGGGAATTTGTAGTTACTATAGAGAAACCAAATAGAAGTGGGGAATTTTGACTTCGTCACCTTAAAAGAATCAAGGTGGATTGACCCTCTCACTCGGCCTTACCAAAGGTGCATTTAAAAAAAAAGCCCCCTATTTTGGACCGTTCCAAAGTATATTCTTGACTTAACTAAACAAATTTGAGGTCTCTGATCGCAAATAAAAATTCAAAATTTGCAAAAAACATCATGTACAAGAAAAAGGGTTTACCCACAGGGCCGAGCAAGGGGGTCAATCCACCCTGGCCCCTAAAAGAATAGAAAGAATTTGAAAATGTCCAAAATAAACTAATCTAGAATGGACGGTCTGCTCACCATGGAAATCATCTTATTTATTAAATACCATTAGAATCTGTCAATTAAAATTACAAGCAATTTGACATTAAAAGTCAAAGTGATGTAAGAAGTTCAAAATTCTATAATCCAATTCAAGTTAAATTGCCGACAATAATGACGAAATCCTTAAAAGATTTAAAGATATCATACATGGTTTTCATATTCTTATTTCTTCAAAAACAATGTAAAAATAGAGTGTTATCTCACTTAAATATAAAAAACGAACTGATTATAAGAGTAACAATTGCTTTTTTCATTCAATCATATCCTTCTATCCGATAGTTTCACAAACAATAAATTGATATAAAGATTCTAAGGACAATTAAAAGTTACTAAATTAAATCCTATGCATGCCCCTATGAATTTCAAATGGTGGTAGACTCTAAAGCTTAAGGAAAATATAAACTTCCTAATTTAAGTTGTATGCATCCAACTGTAAAATTTCAAGACATTTTGAAATTTAGGACCATTCAAGGACACAGCCCAATTCAATCCCGATTTGTTCCCGTATCACATAAAGATGAATTTTCGAATGGGAAAGAATTTAAAATATTAGTAGAATCCAAAACCTAAGGATTGATCCAACATCCTAAATTAAGTTCTATAAATCCATACATGAAACTCCATGATATTTTCAAATTTTGGCCACAACAGTACAACAAGGGCCAAATTCAATCACAAATTCAATGCCACAACTCTTTACCAACTTCAAGTATAAATTACTAAAGATAAATAAACGACTAAAAAACAAAAGCTACACAAAATATCAAAAGGACCATCTCTGTCCTGTAGGGGACTGTTTCCAAGTTACAAATGTCATGGAATTTGTTGGCAATTAGAGGATCCAAAAAAATGTACAAGTTGTAAATAAACCCCACATATATAATCCATGTCGAGATTTCATTAAAACCACATTACTCTAATTTCTATACGTGAATGAAGAATAAAAAGGACCAGCTCTGCCCTGTAATTTATGAATCCCAATTCCAAATGTCATGGAATTTCTTGGCAATTGGAGGGTCCAAAAAAATGTACAAGTTGTAAATAATCCCCACATGTAGAATTCATGTGGAGATTTCAATCTTGCCGTACTACTCTCATTTCTCCACGAAAATGAAAAATAAAAAGGACCAGCTCTGCCGTGTAGTTTATGGATCCCAATTCCAAATGTCATGGAATTTGTTGGCAATTGGAGGGTCAAAAAAAATTGTACAAGTTGAAAATAATCCCCACATGTAGGATCCATGTGGACATTTCAATCTTGCCGTACTACTCTCATTTCTCCACGAAAATGAAAAATAAAAAGGACCAGCTCTGCCGTGTAGTTTATGGATCCCAATTCCAAATGTCATGGAATTTGTTGGCAATTGGAGGGACCAAAAAAATTGTACAAGTTGTAAATAATCCCCACATGTAGGATCCATGTGGACATTTCAATCTTGCCGCATTACTCTGATTTCTCCACGGAAATGAAAAATAAAGAGGACCAGCTCTACCCTATAGTTTATGGATCCCAATTCCAAATGTCATGGAATTTGTTGGCAATTGGAGGGTCCAAAAAAATGTACAAGTTGTAAATAATGCCCACATGTAGAATTCATGTGGAGATTTCAGTCTTGTCGCATTACTCTCATTTCTCCACGTGGATGAAAAATAAAGAGGACCAACTCTACCGTGTAGTCTATGGAGTCCAATTCCAAATGTCATGGAATTTGTTGGCAATTGGAGGGTCCAAAAAAATGTACAAGTTGTAAATAATGCCCACATGTAGAATTCATGTGGAGATTTCAGTCTTGTCGCATTACTCTCATTTCTCCACGTGGATGAAAAATAAAAAGGACCAACTCTGCCCTGTAGTTTATGGATCCCAATTCCAAATGTCATGGAATTTGTTGGCAATTGGAGGGCCTAAAAAAATATACAAGTTGTAAATAATCCCCACATGTAGAATCCATGTGGTGATTTCAATCTTGCTGCATTATTCTCATTTCTACACGTAAATGAAAAATAAAGTGGACCAGCTCTGCCGTGTAGTCTATGGAGCCCAATTCCAAATGTCATGGAATTTGTTGGCAATTGGAGGGTCTAAAAAAATGTACATGTTGTACATAATGCCCACATGTAGAATTCATGTGGTGATTTCAATCCTTCCGCATTACTCTCATTTCTCCACATGGATGAAAAATAAAAAGGACCAACTCTGCCTTGTAGTTTATGGATCCAAATTCGAAATGTCATGGAATTTGTTGGCAATTGGAGGGTCCAAAGAAATATACAGGTTGTAAATAATCCCCACATGTAGAATCCATGTGGAGATTTCAATCTTGCTGCATTATTCTCATTTCTCCACGTAAATGAAAAATAAAGAGGACCAACTCTGCCCTATAGTTTGTGGATCCCAATTCCAAATGTCATGGAATTTGTTGGCAATTGGAGGGTCTAAAAAAATGTACAAGTTGTAAATAATCCCCACATGTAGAATCCATGTGGTGATTTCAATCCTTTTGCATTACTCTCATTTCTCCACGTGGATGAAAAAGAAAAAGGACCAACTCTGCCCTGTAGTTTATGGATCCCAATTCCAAATGTCATGGAATTTGTTGGCAATTGGAGGGTCTAAAAAAATGTACAAGTTGCAAATAATCCCACATGTAGAATCCATGTGGAGATTTCAATCTTGCTGCATTACTCTCATTTCTCCAAATAAATGAGAAATAAAGAGGACAAGCTCTGCCTTGTAGTTTATGGATCCCAATTCCAAATGTCATGGAATTTGTTGGCAATTGGAGGGCCTAAAGAAATGTACAGGTTGTAATTAATCCTCACATGTAGAATCCATGTGGTGATTTCAATCTTGCTGCATTACTCTCATTTCTCCACGTAAATGAAAAATAAAGAGGACCAGCTCTATCCTGTAGTTTATGGATCCCAGTTCCAAATGTCATGGAATTTGTTGGCAGTTGGAGGGCCTAAAAAAATGTACAAGTTGCCAATAATCCCCACATGTAGAATCCATGTGGAGATTTCAATCTTGCTGCATTATTCTCATTTCTCCACGTAAATGAAAAATAAAGAGGAGCAGCTCTGTCCTGTAGTTTATGGATCCCAATTCCAAATGTCATGGAATTTGTTGGCAATTGGAAGGTCCAAAGAAATAAACAGGTTGTAAATATTCCCCGAATGTAGGATTCACGTGGTGATTTCAATCCTTCCGCATTACTCTCATTTCTCCACGGAAATGAAAAATAAAGACGACCAGCTCTGCCCTGTAGTTTATGGATCCCAATTCCAAATGTCATGGAATTTGTCGGCAACTGGAGGGCCTAAAAAAATATACAGGTTGTAAATAATCCACACATGTAGAATCCATGTGGTGATTTCAATCTTGCTGCATTATTCTCATTTCTACACATAAATGAAAAATAAAGAGGACCAGCTCTGCCCTGTAGTTTATGGATCCTAATTCCAAATGTCATGGAATTTGTTGGCAATTGGAGGGCCTAAAGAAATGTGCAGGTTGTAATTAATCCCCACATGTAGAATCCATGTGGTGATTTCAATCTTGCTCCATTACTCTCATTTCTCCACGTAAATGAAAAATAAAGAGGACCAACTCTGCCCTGTAGTTTATGGATCCCAGTTCCAAATGTCATGGAATTTGTTGGCAATTGGAGGGCCTAAAAAAATGTACAAGTTGTAAATAATCCACACATGTAGAATCCATGTGGAGATTTCAATCTTGCTGCATTACTCTTATTTCTCCACGTAAATGAAAAGTAAAGAGGACTAGCTCTGCCCTGTAGTTTATGGATCCCAATTCCAAATGTCATGGAATTTGTTGGCAATTCGAGGGCCTAAAAAAATGTACAGGTTGTAATTAATCCCCACATGTAGAATCCATGTGGTGATTTCAATCTTGCTCCATTACTCTCATTTCTCCACATAAATGAAAAATAAAAAGGACCAGCTCTGCCCTGTAGTTTATGGATCCCAATTCCAAATGTCATGGAATTTGTTGGCAATTGGAGGGTCTAAAAAAATGAACAAGTTGTAAATAATCTCCACATGTAGAATCCATGTGGAGATTTCAATCTTGCTGCATTACTCTTATTTCTCCACGTAAATGAAAAGTAAAGAGGACTAGCTCTGCCCTGTAGTTTATGGATCCCAATTCCAAATGTCATGGAATTGGTTGGTTACTGGAGGGTCTTAAAAACTATACAGGTTGTCAATAATCCCCACATGTAGAATCCATGTGGAGATTTCAATCTTGCTGCATTACTCTTATTTCTCCACGTAAATGAAAAATAAAGAGGACCAACTCTGCCCTGTAGTTTATGGATCCCAATTCCAAATGTCATGGAATTTGTTGGCAATTGGAGGGTCTAAAGAAATGTACATGTTGTTCATAATGCCCACATGTAGAATTTCTGTGGTGGTTTCAATCCTTCCGCATTACTCTCATCTCTCCACGGAAATGAAAAATAAAGAGGACCAACTCTGCCTTGTAGTTTATGGATCCCAATTCCAAATGTCATGGAATTTGTTGGCAATTGGAGGGCCTAAAAAAATGTACAAGTTGCAAATAATCCCCACATGTAGAATCCATGTGGAGATTTCAATCTTGCTGCATTACTCTCATTTCTCCACGTAAATGAAAAATAAAGAGGACCAACTCTGCCCTGTAGTTTATGGATCCCAATTCCAAATGTCATGGAATTTGTTGGCAATTGGAGGGTCCAAAAAAATTGTACAAGTTGTAAATAATCCCCACATGTAGAATCCATGTGGAGATTTCAATCTTGCTGCATTATTCTCATTTCTCCACGTAAATGAAAAATAAAGAGGACCAACACTGCCTTGTAGTTTACGGATCCCATTTCCAAATGTCATGGAATTTGTTGGCAATTGGAGGGTCTAAAAATATGTACATGTTGTACATAATGCCCACATGTAGAATTCATGTGGTGATATCAATCCTTCCGCATTATTCTCATTTCTCCACGTAAATGAAAAATAAAGAGGATCAGCTCTGCCTTGTAGTTTATGGATCCCAATTCCAAATGTCATGGAATTTGTTGGCAATTGGAGGGTCCAAAGAAATGTACAGGTTGTAGATATTCCCCACATGTAGAATCCATGAAGAGATTTCAATCTTGCTGCATTACTCTCATTTCTCCACGTAAATGAAAAATAAAGAGGACCAACACTGCTCTGTAGTTTATGGATCCCAATTCCAAATGTCATGGAATTTGTTGGCAATTGGAGGGTCTAAAAAAATATAGAGGTTGTAAATAATCCACACATGTAGAATCCATGTGGAGATTTCAATCTTGCTGCATTATTCTCATTTCTCCACGTAAATGAAAAATAAAGAGGACCAACTCTGCCCTGTAGTTTATGGATCCCAATTCCAAATGTCATGGAATTTGTTGGCAATTGGAGGGTCTAAAGAAATGTACATGTTGTTCATAATGCCCACATGTAGAATTTCTGTGGTGGTTTCAATCCTTCCGCATTACTCTCATCTCTCCACGGAAATGAAAAATAAAGAGGACCAACTCTGCCTTGTAGTTTATGGATCCCAATTCCAAATGTCATGGAATTTGTTGGCAATTGGAGGGCCTAAAAAAATGTACAAGTTGCAAATAATTCCCACATGTAGAATCCATGTGGAGATTTCAATCTTGCTGCATTACTCTTATTTCTCCACGTAAATGAAAAATAAAGAGGATCAGCTCTGCCTTGTAGTTTATGGATCCCAATTCCAAATGTCATGGATTTTGTTGGCAATTGGAGGGCCTAAAAAAATGTACAAGTTGCAAATAATCCCCACATGTAGAATCCATGTGGAGATTTCAATCTTGCTGCATAACTCTCATTTCTCCACATGGATGAAAAATAAAAAGGAGCAGCTCTGCCCTGTAGTTTATGGATCCCAATTCCAAATGTCATGGAATTTGTTGGCAATTGGAGGGTTTAAAAAAATATACAGGTTGTGAATAATCCACACATGTAGAATCCATGTGGAGATTTCAATCTTGCTGCATTATTCTCATTTCTCCACGTAAATGAAAAACAAGGAGGACCAACTCTGCCCTGTAGTTTATGGATCCCAATTCCAAATGTCATCGAATTTGTTGGTTATTGGAGGGTCTAAAAAAATATACAGGTTGTAAATAATCCCCACATGTAGAATCCATGTGGAGATTTCAATCTTGCTGCATTACTCTTATTTCTCCACATAAATGAAAAGTAAAGAGGACTAGCTCTGCCCTGTAGTTTATGGATCCCAATTCCAAATGTCATGGAATTTGTTGGCAATTGGAGGGTCTAAAAAAATATACAGGTTGTTAATAATCCCCACATGTAGAATCCATGTAGGGATTTCAATCTTGCTGCATTACTCTCATTTCTCCACATGGACGAAAAATAAAAAGGACCAGCTCTGCCCTGTAGTTTATGGAACCCAATTCCAAATGTCATGGAATTTGTTGGCAATTGGAGGGTCTAAAAAAATATTCAGGTTGTAAATAATCCCCACATGTAGAATCCATGTGGAGATTTCAATCTTGCTGCATTATTCTCATTTCTCCACGTAAATGAAAAATAAAGAGGACCAACTCTGCCCTGTAGTTTATGGATCCCAATTCCAAATGTCATGGAATTTGTTGGCAATTGGAGGGTCTAAAGAAATGTACAAGTTGTACATAATGCCCACATGTAGAATTCCTGTGGTGATTTCAATCCTTCCGCATTACTCTCATTTCTCCACGGAAATGAAAAATAAAGAAGATCAGCTCTGCCTTGTAGTTTATGGATCCCAATTCCAAATGTCATGGAATTTGTTGGCAATTGGAGGGTCTAAAAAAATATACAGGTTGATAATAATCCCCACATGTAGAATCCATGTGGAGATTTCAATCTTGCTGCATTATTCTCATTTCTCCACGTAAATGAAAAATAAAGAGGACCAACTCTGCCCTGTAGTTTATGGATCCCAATTCCAAATGTCATGGAATTTGTTGGTTATTGGAGGGTCTAAAAAAATATACAGGTTGTAAATAATCCCCACATGTAGAATCCATGTGGAGATTTCAATCTTGCTGCATTACTCTTATTTCTCCACGTAAATGAAAAGTAAAGAGGACTAGCTCTGCCCTGTAGTTTATGGATCCCAATTCCAAATGTCATGGAATTGGTTGGCAATTGGAGGGTCTAAAAAAATATACAGGTTGATAATAATCCCCACATGTAGAATCCATGTGGAGATTTCAATCTTGCTGCATTACTCTTATTTCTCCACGTAAATGAAAAGTAAAGAGGACCAACTCTGCCCTGTAGTTTATGGATCCCAATTCCAAATGTCATGGAATTTGTTGGTTATTGGAGGGTCTAAAAAAATATACAGGTTGTAAATAATCCCCACATGTAGAATCCATGTGGAGATTTCAATCTTGCTGCATTACTCTCATTTCTCCACGTAAATGAAAAATAAAGAGGAACAGCTCTGCCTTGTAGTTTATGGATCCCAATTCCAAATGTCATGGAATTTGTTGGCAATTGGAGGGCCTAAAAAAATGTACAAGTTGCAAATAATCCCCACATGTAGAATCCATGTGGAGATTTCAATATTGCTGCATTACTCTCATTTCTCCACGGAAATGAAAAATAAAGACGACCAACTCTGCCTTGTAGTTTATGGATCCCAATTCCAAATGTCATGGAATTTGTTGGCAATTGGAGGGTCTAAAAAAATGTACAAGTTGTACATAATCCCCACATGTAGAATCCATGTGGAGATTTCAATCTTGCTGCATTACTCTTATTTCTCCACGTAAATGAAAAGTAAAGAGGACTAGCTCTGCCCTGTAGTTTATGGATCCCAATTCCAAATGTCATGGAATTTGTTGGCAATTGGAGGGCCTAAAAAAATGTACAAGTTGCAAATAATCCCCACATGTAGAATCCATGTGGAGATTTCAATATTGCTGCATTACTCTCATTTCTCCACGGAAATGAAAAATAAAGACGACCAACTCTGCCTTGTAGTTTATGGATCCCAATTCCAAATGTCATGGAATTTGTTGGCAATTGGAGGGTCTAAAAAAATGTACAAGTTGTACATAATCCCCACATGTAGAATCCATGTGGAGATTTCAATCTTGCTGCATTATTCTCATTTCTCCACATAAATGAAAAATAAAGATGATCAGCTCTGCCTTGTAGTTTATGGATTCAATTCCAAATGTCATGGAATTTGTTGGCAATTGGAGGGCCTAAAAAAATGTACAAGTTGCAAATAATCCCCACATGTAGAATCCTTGTGGAGATTTCAATCTTGCTGCATTACTCTCATTTCTCCACGTAAATGAAAAATAAAGAGGACCAACTCTGCTCTGTAGTTTATGGATCCCAATTCCAAATGTCATGGAATTTGTTGGCAATTGGAGGGCCTAAAAAAATGTACAAGTTGCAAATAATCCCCACATGTAGAATCCATGTGGAGATTTCAATCTTGCTGCATTACTCTTATTTCTCCACGTAAATGAAAATTAAAGAGGACCAACTCTGCTCTGTAGTTTATGGATCCCAATTCCAAATCTCATGGAGTTTGTTGGCAATTGGAGGGTCCAAAGAAATGTCTAGGTTGTAGATATTCCCCACATGTAGAATCCATGTAGAGATTTCAATCTTGCTGCATTACTCTCATTTCTCCACATGGATGACAAATAAAAAGGACCAGCTCTGTCCTGTAGTTTATGGATCCCAATTCCAAATGTCATGGAATTTGTTGGCAATTGGAGGGCCTAAAAAAATGTACAAGTTGCAAATAATCCCCACATGTAGAATCCATGTGGAGATTTCAATCTTGCTGCATTACTCTTATTTCTCCACGCAAATGAAAAATAAAGAAGACCAACTCTGCCCTGTAGTTTATGGATCCCAATTCCAAATGTCATGGAATTTGTTGGCAATTGGAGGGTCTAAAAAAATATACAGGTTGTAAATAATCCCCACATCTAGAATCTATGTGAAGATTTCAATCTTGCTGCATTACTCTTATTTCTCCACGTAAATGAAAAGTAAAGAGGACTAGCTCTGCCCTGTAGTTTATGGATCCCAATTCCAAATGTCATGGAATTTGTTGGCAATTGGAGGGCCTAAAAAAATGTACAAGTTGCAAATAATCCCCACATGTAGAATCCATGTGGAGATTTTAATCTTGCTGCATTACTCTTATTTCTCCACGGAAATGAAAAATAAAGAGGACCAACTCTGCCCTGTAGTTTATGGATCCCAATTCCAAATGTCATGGAATTTGTTGGCAATTGGAGGGTCTAAAGAAATGTACATGTTGTTCATAATGCCCACATGTAGAATTCCTGTGGTCATTTCAATCCTTCCGCATTACTCTCATCTCTCCACGGAAATGAAAAATAAAGAGGACAAACTTTGCCCTGTAGTTTATGGATCCCAATTCCAAATGTCATGGAATTTGTTGGCAATTGGAGGGTCTAAAAGAATATACAGGTTGTAAATAATCCCCACATGTAGAATCTATGTGGAGATTTCTATCTTGCTGCATTACTCTTATTTCTCCACGGAAATGAAAAATAAAGAGGACCAACTCTGCCCTGTAGTTTATAGATCCCAATTCCAAATGTCATGGAATTTGTTGGCAATTGGAGGGCCTAGAAAAATGTACAAGTTGAAAATAATCCCCACATGTAGAATCCATGTGGAGATTTCAATCTTGCTGCATTACTCTCATTTCTCCACGTAAATGAAAAATAAGGAGGACCAACTCTGCCCTGTAGTTTATGGATCCCAATTCCAAATGTCATGGAATTTGTTGGCAATTGGAGGGTCCAAAGAAAGGTTTAGGTTGTAGATATTCCCCACATGTAGAATCCATTTGGAGATTTCAATCTTGCTGCATTACTCTTATTTCTCCAAGCAAATGAAAAATAAAGAGGACCAACTCTGCCCTGTAGTTTATGGATCCCAATTCCAAATGTCATGGAATTTGTTGGCAATTGGAGGGCCTAAAACAATGTACAAGTTGCAAATAATCACCACATGTAGAATCCATGTGGAGATTTCAATCTTGCTGCATTACTCTTATTTCTCCAAGCAAATGAAAAATAAAGAGGACCAACTCTGTCCTGTAGTTTATGGATCCCAATTCCAAATGTCATGGAATTTGTTGGTTATTGGAGGGTCTAAGAAAATGTACAGGTTGTAAATAATCCCCACATGTGGAATCCATGTGGAGATTTCAATCTTGCTGCTTTACTCTCATTTCTCCACGTAAATGAAAAATAAAGAGGACCAACTCTGCCTTGTAATTTATGGATCCCAATTCCAAATGTCATGGAATTTTTTGGCAATTGGAGGGTCTAAAAAAATATACAGGTTGTAAACAATCCCCACATGTAGAATCCATGTGGAGATTTCAATCTTGCTGCATTATTCTCATTTCTCCACGTAAATGAAAAATAAAGAGGACCAACTCTGTCTTGTAGTTTATGGATCCCAATTCCAAATGTCATGGAATTTGTTGGCAATTGGAGGGTCTAAAAAAATATACAGGTTGTAAATAATCCCCACATGTAGAATCCATGTGGAGATTTCAATTTTGCTGCATTACTCTTATTTCTCCACGCAAATGCAAAATAAAGAGGACCAACTCTGTCCTGTAGTTTATGGATCCCAATTCCAAATGTCATGGAATTTGTTGGCAATTGGAGTGTCCAAAGAAATGTTTAGGTTGTAGATATTCCCCACATGTAGAATCCATGTAGAGATTTCAATCTTGCTGCATTACTCTCATTTCTCCACGTAAATGAAAAATAAAGAGGACCAACTCTGCCCTGTAGTTTATGGATCCCAATTCCAAATGTCATGGAATTTGTTGGCAATTGGAGGGCCTAAAACAATGTACAAGTTGCAAATAATCACCACATGTAGAATCCATGTGGAGATTTCAATCTTGCTGCATTACTCTTATTTCTCCAAGCAAATGGAAAATAAAGAGGACCAACTCTGTCCTGTAGTTTATGGATCCCAATTCCAAATGTCATGGAATTTGTTGGCAATTGGAGTGTTCAAAGAAATGTTTAGGTTGTAGATATTCCCCACATTTAGAATCCATGTAGAGATTTCAATCTTGCTGCATTACTCTCATTTCTCCACGGAAATGAAAAATAAAGAGGACCAACTGTGCTCTGTAGTTTATGGATCCAATTCCAAATGTCATGGAATTTGTTGGCAATTGGAGGGTCCAAAGAAAGGTTTAGGTTGTAGATATTCCCCACATGTAGAATCCATTTGGAGATTTCAATCTTGCTGCATTACTCTTATTTCTCCAAGCAAATGAAAAATAAAGAGGACCAACTCTGCCCTGTAGTTTATGGATCCAAATTCCAAATGTCATGGAATTTGTTGGCAATTGGAGGGCCTAAAACAATGTACAAGTTGCAAATAATCACCACATGTAGAATCCATGTGGAGATTTCAATCTTGCTGCATTACTCTTATTTCTCCAAGCAAATGAAAAATAAAGAGGACCAACTCTGTCCTGTAGTTTATGGATCCCAATTCCAAATGTCATGGAATTTGTTGGCAATTGGAGTGTTCAAAGAAATGTTTAGGTTGTAGATATTCCCCACATGTAGAATCCATGTAGAGATTTCAATCTTGCTGCATTACTCTCATTTCTCCACGTAAATGAAAAATAAAGAGGACCAACTCTGCTCTGTAGTTTATGGATCCCAATTCCAAATGTCATGGAATTTGTTGGCAATTGGAGGGTCCAAAGAAAGGTTTAGGTTGTAGATATTCCCCACATGTAGAATCCATTTGGAGATTTCAATCTTGCTGCATTACTCTTATTTCTCCAAGCAAATGAAAAATAAAGAGGACCAACTCTGCCCTGTAGTTTATGGATCCCAATTCCAAATGTCATGGAAGTTGTTGGCAATTGGAGGGTCTAAAAAAATATACAGGTTATAAATAATCCCCACATGTAGAATCTATGTGGAGATTTCAATCTTGCTGCATTATTCTCATTTCTCCACGGAAATGAAAAATAAAGAGGACCAACTCTGCCTTGTAGTTTATGGATCACAATTCCAAATGTCATGGAATTTGTTGGCAATTGGAGGGCCTAAAACAATGTACAAGTTGCAAATAATCACCACATGTAGAATCCATGTGGAGATTTCAATCTTGCTGCATTACTCTTATTTCTCCAAGCAAATGAAAAATAAAGAGGACCAACTCTGTCCTGTAGTTTATGGATCCCAATTCCATATGTCATGGAATTTGTTGGCAATTGGAGTGTTCAAAGAAATGTTTAGGTTGTAGATATTCCCCACATGTAGAATCCATGTAGAGATTTCAATCTTGCTGCATTACTCTCATTTCTCCACGTAAATGAAAAATAAAGAGGACCAACTCTGCTCTGTAGTTTATGGATCCCAATTCCAAATGTCATGGAATTTGTTGGCAATTGGAGGGTCCAAAGAAAGGTTTAGGTTGTAGATATTCCCCACATGTAGAATCCATTTGGAGATTTCAATCTTGCTGCATTACTCTTATTTCTCCAAGCAAATGAAAAATAAAGAGGACCAACTCTGCCCTGTAGTTTATGGATCCCAATTCCAAATGTCATGGAATTTGTTGGCAATTGGAGGGTCTAAAAAAATATACAGGTTATAAATAATCCCCACATGTAGAATCTATGTGGAGATTTCAATCTTGCTGCATTATTCTCATTTCTCCACGGAAATGAAAAATAAAGAGGACCAACTCTGCCTTGTAGTTTATGGATCACAATTCCAAATGTCATGGAATTTGTTGGCAATTGGAGGGCCTAAAACAATGTACAAGTTGCAAATAATCACCACATGTAGAATCCATGTGGAGATTTCAATCTTGCTGCATTACTCTTATTTCTCCACGGAAATGAAAAATAAAGAGGACCAACTCTGCCTTGTAGTTTATGGATCACAATTCCAAATGTCATGGAATTTGTTGGCAATTGGAGGGCCTAAAACAATGTACAAGTTGCAAATAATCACCACATGTAGAATCCATGTGGAGATTTCAATTTTGCTGCATTACTCTTATTTCTCCATGCAAATGAAAAATAAAGAGGACCAACTCTGTCCTGTAGTTTATGGATCCCAATTCCAAATGTCATGGAATTTGTTGGCAATTGGAGTGTCCCAAGAAATGTTTAGGTTGTAGATATTCCCCACATGTAGAATCCATGTAGAGATTTCAATCTTGCTGCATTATTCTCATTTCTCCACGTAAATGAAAAATAAGGAGGACCAACTCAACCCTGTAGTTTATGGATCCCAATTCCAAATGTCATGGAATTTGTTGGCAATTGGATGGTCCAAAGAAAGGTTTAGGTTGTAGATATTCCCCACATGTAGAATCCATGTGGAGATTTCAATCTTGCTGCATTACTCTTATTTCTCCAAGCAAATGAAAAATAAAGAGGACCAACTCTGCCCTGTAGTTTATGGATCCCAATTCCAAATGTCATGGAATTTGTTGGCAATTGGAGGGTCTAAAAAAATATACAGGTTATAAATAATCCCCACATGTAGAATCTATGTGGAGATTTCAATCTTGCTGCATTACTCTCATTTCTCCACGCAATTGAAAAATAAAGAGGACCAACTCTGCCCTGTAGTTTATGGATCCCAATTCCAAATGTCATGGAATTTGTTGGCAATTGGAGGGCCTAAAAAAATGTACAAGTTGCAGATAATCCCCACATGTAGAATGCATGTAGAGATTTCAATCTTGCTGCATTACTCTTATTTCTCCACGCAAATGAAAAATAAAGAAGACCAACTCTGCCCTGTAGTTTATGGATCCCAATTCCAAATGTCATGGAATTTGTTGGCAATTGGAGGGCCTAAAAAAATGTACAAGTTGCAAATAATCCCCACATGTAGAATCCATGTGGAGATTTCAATCTTGCTGCATTACTCTTATTTCTCCACGCAAATGAAAAATAAAGAGGACCAACTCTGCCCTGTAGTTTATGGATCCCAATTCCAAATGTCATGGAATTTGTTGGCAATTGGAGGGCCTAAAAAAATGTACAAGTTGCAGATAATCCCCACATGTAGAATGCATGTAGAGATTTCAATCTTGCTGCATTACTCTTATTTCTCCACGCAAATGAAAAATAAAGAAGACCAACTCTGCCCTGTAGTTTATGGATCCCAATTCCAAATGTCATGGAATTTGTTGGCAATTGGAGGGCCTAAAAAAATGTACAAGTTGCAAATAATCCCCACATGTAGAATCCATGTGGAGATTTCAATCTTGCTGCATTACTCTTATTTCTCCACGCAAATGAAAAATAAAGAGGACCAACTCTGCCCTGTAGTTTATGGACCCCAATTCCAACTGTCATGGAATTTGTTGGCAATTGGAGGGTCTAAAAAAATGTACAAGCTGTACATAATGCCTACATGTACAATTCATGTGGTGATTTGAATTCTACCGCATTACCCTCATATCTCCGCGTGGATGAAAAATAAAAAGGACCAGCTCTGCCCTGTAGTTTATGGATCCCAATTCCAAATGTCATGGAATTTGTTGGCAATTGGAGGGTCCAAAGAATTGTCTAGGTTGTAGAAATTCCCCACATGTAGAATCCATTTGGAGATTTCAATCTTGCTGCATTACTCTTATTTCTCCACGTAAATGAAAAATAAAGAGGATCAGCTCTGCCTTGTAGTTTATGGATCCCAATTCCAAATGTCAATTAATTTGTTGGCAATTGGAGGGCCTAAAAAGATGTACAAGTTGCAAATAATTCCCACATGTAGAATCCATGTGGAGATTTCAATCTTGCTACATTATTTTCATTTCTCCACGTAAATGAAAAATAAAAAGAACCAGCTCTGCCTTGTAGTTTATGGATCCCAATTCCAAATGTCATGGAATTTGTTGGCAATTGGAGGGCCTAAAAAAATGTACAAGTTGCAAATAATCCCCACATGTAGAATCCATGTGGAGATTTCAATCTTGCTGCATTACTCTTATTTCTCCACGCAAATGAAAAATAAAAAAGACCAACTCTGCCCTGTAGTTTATGGATCCCAATTCCAAATGTCATGGAATTTGTTGGCAATTGGAGGGTCTAAAAAAATATACAGGTTGTAAACAATCCCCACATCTAGAATCTATGTGGAGATTTCAATCTTGCTGCATTACTCTTATTTCTCCACGTAAATGAAAAATAAAGAGGATCAGCTCTGCCTTGTAGTTTATAGATCCCAATTCCAAATGTCATGGAATTTGTTGGCAATTGGAGGGCCTAAAAAAATGTACAAGGTTCAAATAATCCCCACATGTAGAATCCATGTGGAGATTTCACTCTTGCTGCATTACTCTTATTTCTCCACGGAAATGAAAAATAAAGAGGACCAACTCTGCCCTGTAGTTTATGGATCCCAATTCCAAATGTCATGGAATTTGTTGGCAATTGGAGGGTCTAAAGAAATGTACATGTTGTTCATAATGCCCACATGTAGAATCTATGTGGAGATTTCAATCTTGCTGCATTACTCTTATTTCTCCACGCAAGTGAAAAATAAAGAGGACCAACTCTGCCCTGTAGTTTATGGATCCCAATTCCAAATGTCATGGAATTTGTTGGTTATTGGAGGGTCTAAGAAAATGTACAGGTTGTAAATAATCCCCACATGTAGAATCCATGTGGAGATTTCAATCTTGCTGCATTACTCTCATTTCTCCACGTAAATGAAAAATAAAGAGGACCAACTCTGCCTTGTAATTTATGGATCCCAATTCCAAATGTCATGGAATTTGTTGGCAATTGAAGGGTCCAAAGAAATGTGTAGGTTGTAGATATTTCCCACATGTAGAATCCATGTGGAGATTTCAATCTTGCTGCATTATTCTCATTTCTCCACGTAAATGAAAAATAAAGAGGACCAGCTCTGCCTTGTAGTTTATGGATCCCAATTCCAAATGTCATGGAATTTGTTGGCAATTGGAGGGCCTAAAAAAATGTACAAGTTGCAAATAATCCCCACATGTAGAATCCATGTGGAGATTTCAATTTTGCTGCATTACTCTTATTTCTCCACGCAAATGAAAAATAAAGAGGACCAACTCTGTCCTGTAGTTTATGGATCCCAATTCCAAATGTCATGGAATTTGTTGGCAATTGGAGGGTCCAAAGAAATGTTTAGGTTGTAGATATTCCCCACATGTAGAATCCATGTAGAGATTTCAATCTTGCTGCATTACTCTCATTTCTCCACGTAAATGAAAAATAAAGAGGACCAACTCTGCCCTGTAGTTTATGGATCCCAATTCCAAATGTCATGGAATTTGTTGGCAATTGGGGGGTCTAAAAAAATATACAGGTTATAAATAATCCCCACATGTAGAATCTATGTGGAGATTTCAATCTTGCTGCATTATTTTCATTTCTCCACGTAAATGAAAAACAAGGAGGACCAGCTCTGCCTTGTAGTTTATGGATCCCAATTCCAAATGTCAATTAATTTGTTGGCAATTGGAGGGCCTAGAAACATGTACAAGTTGCAAATAATTCCCACATGTAGAATCCATGTGGAGATTTCAATCTTGCTGCATTATTTTCATTTCTCCACGTAAATGAAAAATAAAAAGAACCAGCTCTGCCTTGTAGTTTATGGATCCCAATTCCAAATGTCATGGAATTTGTTGGTTACTGGAGGGTCTAAAAAAATATACAGGTTGTAAATAATCCCCCCATGTAGAATCCATGTGGAGATTTCAACCTTGCTGCATTAGTCTTATTTCTCCACGTAAATGAAATATAAAGAGGACCAACTCTGCCCTGTAGTTTATGGATCCCAATTCCAAATGTCATGGAATTTGTTGGCAATTGGAGGGCCTAAAAAATGTACAAGTTGCAAATAATCCCCACATGTAGAATCCATGTGGAGATTTCAATCTTGCTGCATTACTCTCATTTCTCCACGTAAATGAAAAATAAAGAGGACCAACTCTGCCCTGTAGTTTATGGATCCCAATTCCAAATGTCATGGAATTTGTTGGCAATTGGAGGGTCCAAAAAAATATACAATTTGTAAATAATCCCCACATGTAGAATCCATGTGGAGATTTCAATCTTGCTGCATTATTCTCATTTGTCCACGTAAATGAAAAATAAAGAGGACCAACTCTGCCTTGTAGTTTATGGATTCCAATTCCAAATGTCATGGAATTTGTTGGCAATTGGAGGGTCCAAAAAAATATACAATTAGTAAATAATCCCCACATGTAGAATCCATGTGGAGATTTCAATCTTGCTGCATTATTCTCATTTCTCCATGTAAATGAAAAATAAAGAAGATCAGCTCTGCCTTGTTGTTTATGGATCCCAATTCCAAATGTCATGGAATTTGTTGGCAACTGGAGGGCCTAAAAAATGTACAAGTTGCAAATAATCCCCACATGTAGAATCCATGTGGAGATTTCAATCTTGCTGCATTACTCTCATTTCTCCACGTAAATGAAAAATAAAGAGGACCAACTCTGCCCTGTAGTTTATGGATCCCAATTCCAAATGTCATGGAATTTGTTGGTTACTGGAGGGTCTAAAGAAATATACAGGTTGTGAATAATCCCCCCATTGTAGAATCCATGTGGAGATTTCAATCTTGCTGCATTACTCTTATTTCTCCAAGCAAATGAAAAATAAAGAGGACCAACTCTGCCCTGTAGTTTATGGATTCCAATTCCAAATGTCATGGAATTTGTTGGCAATTGAAGGGTCCAAAAAAATATACAATTTGTAAATAATCCCCACATGTAGAATCCATGTGGAGATTTCAATCTTGCTGCATTATTCTCATTTCTCCATGTAAATGAAAAATAAAGAGGACTAGCTCTGCCCTGTAGTTTATGGATCCCAATTCCAAATGTCATGGAATTTGTTGGCAATTGGAGGGCCTAAAAAAATGTACAAGTTGCAAATAATTCCCACATGTAGAATCCATTTGGAGATTTCAATCTTGCTGCATTACTCTTATTTCTCCACGTAAATGAAAAATAAAGAGGATCAGCTCTGCCTTGTAGTTTATGGATCCCCATTCCAAATGTCATGGAATTTGTTGGCAATTGGAGGGCCTAAAAGAATGTACAAGTTGTAAATAATCCCCACATGTAGAATCCATGTGGAGATTTCAATCTTGCTGCATTATTCTCATTTCTCCACCTAAATGAAAAATAAAGAGGACCAACTCTGCCCTGTAGTTTATGGATCCCAATTCCAAATGTCATGGAATTTGTTGGCAATTGGAGGGTCTAAAAAAATATACAGGTTGTAAATAATCCCCACATGTAGAATCCATGTGGAGATTTCAATCATGCTGCATTACTCTTATTTCTCCACGTAAATGAAATATAAAGAGGACCAACTCTGCCCTGTAGTTTATGGATCCCAATTCCTAATGTCATGGAATTTGTTGGCAATTGGAGGGTCTAAAAGAATACACAGGTTGTAAATAATCCCCACATGTAGAATCCATGTGGAGATTTCAATCTTGCTGCATTATTCTCATTTCTCCACGTAAATGAAAAATAAAGAGGACCAACTCTGCCTTGTAGTTTATGGATCCCGATTCCAAATGTCATGGAATTTGTTGGCAATTGGAGGGCCTAAAAAAATGTACAGGTTGAAAATAATCCCCACATGTAGAATCCATGTGGAGATTTCAATCTTGCTGCATTATTCTCATTTCTCCATGTAAATGAAAAATAAAGAGGATCAGCTCTGCCTTGTTGTTTATGGATCCCAATTCCAAATGTCATGGAATTTGTTGGCAACTGGAGGGCCTAAAAAATGTACAAGTTGCAAATAATCCCCACATGTAGAATCCATGTGGAGATTTCAATCTTGCTGCATTACTCTCATTTCTCCACGTAAATGAAAAATAAAGAGGACCAACTCTGCCCTGTAGTTTATGGATCCCAATTCCAAATGTCATGGAATTTGTTGGTTACTGGAGGGTCTAAAGAAATATACAGGTTGTGAATAATCCCCGCATTGTAGAATCCATGTGGAGATTTCAATCTTGCTGCATTACTCTTATTTCTCCACGTAAATGAAAAATAAAGAGGACCAACTCTGCCCTGTAGTTTATGGATTCCAATTCCAAATGTCATGGAATTTGTTGGCAATTGAAGGGTCCAAAAAAATATACAATTTGTAAATAATCCCCACATGTAGAATCCATGTGGAGATTTCAATCTTGCTGCATTATTCTCATTTCTCCATGTAAATGAAAAATAAAGAGGATCAGCTCTGCCTTGTAGTTTATGGATTCAATTCCAAATGTCATGGAATTTGTTGGCAATTGGAGGGCCTAAAAAAATGTACAAGTTGTAAATAATCCCCACATGTAGAATCCATGTGGAGATTTCAATCTTGCTGCATTATTCTCATTTCTCCACCTAAATGAAAAATAAAGAGGACCAACTCTGCCCTGTAGTTTATGGATCCCAATTCCAAATGTCATGGAATTTGTTGGCAATTGGAGGGTCTAAAAAAATATACAGGTTGTAAATAATCCCCACATGTAGAATCCATGTGGAGATTTCAATCTTGCTGCATTACTCTTATTTCTCCACGTAAATGAAATATAAAGAGGACCAACTCTGCCCTGTAGTTTATGGATCCCAATTCCAAATGTCATGGAATTTGTTGGCAATTGGAGGGTCTAAAAGAATACACAGGTTGTAAATAATCCCCACATGTAGAATCCATGTGGAGATTTCAATCTTGCTGCATTATTCTCATTTCTCCACGTAAATGAAAAATAAAGAGGACCAACTCTGCCTTGTAGTTTATGGATCCCGATTCCAAATGTCATGGAATTTGTTGGCAATTGGAGGGCCTAAAAAAATGTACAAGTTGAAAATAATCCCCACATGTAGAATCCATGTGGAGATTTCAATCTTGCTGCATTATTCTCATTTCTCCATGTAAATGAAAAATAAAGACGATCAGCTCTGCCTTGTTGTTTATGGATCCCAATTCCAAATGTCATGGAATTTGTTGGCAATTGGAGGGCCTAAAAAATGTACAAGTTGCAAATAATCCCCACATGTAGAATCCATGTGGAGATTTCAATCTTGCTGCATTACTCTCATTTCTCCACGTAAATGAAAAATAAAGAGGACCAACTCTGCCCTGTAGTTTATGGATCCCAATTCCAAATGTCATGGAATTTGTTGGCAATTGAAGGGTCCAAAGAAATGTGTAGGTTGTAGATATTCATCACATGTAGAATCCATGTAGAGATTTCAATCTTGCTACATTACTCTCATTTCTCCACGTAAATGAAAAATAAAGAGGACCAACTCTGCCCTGTAGTTTATGGATCCCAATTCCAAATGTCATGGAATTTGTTGGCAATTGGAGGGTCTAAAAAAATGTACAAGCTGTACGTAATGCCTACATGTAGAATTCATGTGGTGATTTCAATTCTACCGCATTACTCTCATTTCTCCGCGTGGATGAAAAATAAAAAGGACCAGCTCTGCCCTGTATTATATGGATCCCAATTCCAAATGTCATGGAATTTGTTGGCAATTGGAGGGTCTAAAAAAATATACAGGTTGTAAATAATCCCCACATGTAGAATCCATGTGGAGATTTCAATCTTGCTGCATTATTCTCATTTCTCCACGTAAATAAAAAATAAAGAGGACCAATTCTGCTCTGTAGTTTATGGATCCCAATTCCAAATGTCATGGAATTTGTTGGCAATTGGAGGGTCCAAAGAATTGTTTAGGTTGTAGAAATTCCCCACATGTGGAATCCATTTGGAGATTTCAATCTTGCTGCATTACTCTTATTTCTCCACGTAAATGAAAAATAAAGAGGATCAGCTCTGCCTTGTAGTTTATGGATCCCAATTCCAAATGTCATGGAATTTGTTCTCAATTGGAGGGCCTAAAAAAATGTACAAGTTGCAAATAATTCCCACATGTAGAATCCATGTGGAGATTTCAATCTTGCTGCATTATTCTCATTTCTCCACGTAAATGAAAAATAAAGAGGACTAGCTCTGCCCTGTAGTTTATGGATCCCAATTCCAAATGTCATGGAATTTGTTGGCAATTGGAGGGCCTAAAAAAATGTACAAGTTGCAAATAATTCCCACATGTAGAATCCATTTGGAGATTTCAATCTTGCTGCATTACTCTTATTTCTCCACGTAAATGAAAAATAAAGAGGATCAGCTCTGCCTTGTAGTTTATGGATCCCCATTCCAAATGTCATGGAATTTGTTGGCAATTGGAGGGCCTAAAAAAATGTACAAGTTGAAAATAATCCCCACATGTAGAATCCATGTGGAGATTTCAATCTTGCTGCATTACTCTTATTTCTCCACGTAAATGAAAAATAAAGAGGACCAACTCTGCCCTGTAGTTTATGGATCCCAATTCCAAATGTCATGGAATTTGTTGGCAATTGGAGGGTCCAAAGAATTGTTTAGGTTGTAGAAATTCCCCACATGTAGAATCCATGTGGAGATTTCAATCTTGCTGCATTACTCTTATTTCTCCACGTAAATGAAAAATAAAGAGGAACAGCTCTGCCTTGTAGTTTATGGATCCCAATTCCAAATGTCATGGAATTTGTTGGCAATTGGAGGGCCTAAAAAAATGTACAAGTTGCAAATAATTCCCACATGTAGAATCCATGTGGAGATTTCAATCTTGCTGCATTACTCTTATTTCTCCACGTAAATGAAAAGTAAAGAGGAACAGCTCTGCCTTGTAGTTTATGAATCCCAATTCCAAATGTCATGGAATTTGTTGGCAATTGGAGGGCCTAAAAAAACGTACAAGTTGCAAATAATTCCCACATATAGAATCCATGTGGAGATTTCAATCTTGCTGCATTACTCTCATTTCTCCACGTAAATGAAAAATAAAGAGGACTAGCTCTGCCCTGTAGTTTATGGATCCCAATTCCAAATGTCATGGAATTTGTTGGCAATTGGAGGGCCTAAAAAAATGTACAAGTTGCAAATAATTCCCACATGTAGAATCCATTTGGAGATTTCAATCTTGCTGCATTACTCTTATTTCTCCACGTAAATGAAAAATAAAGAGGATCAGCTCTGCCTTGTAGTTTATGGATCCCCATTCCAAATGTCATGGAATTTGTTGGCAATTGGAGGGCCTAAAAAAATGTACAAGTTGAAAATAATCCCCACATGTAGAATCCATGTGGAGATTTCAATCTTGCTGCATTACTCTTATTTCTCCACGTAAATGAAAAATAAAGAGGACCAACTCTGCCCTGTAGTTTATGGATCCCAATTCCAAATGTCATGGAATTTGTTGGCAATTGGAGGGTCCAAAGAATTGTTTAGGTTGTAGAAATTCCCCACATGTAGAATCCATGTGGAGATTTCAATCTTGCTGCATTACTCTTATTTCTCCACGTAAATGAAAAATAAAGAGGAACAGCTCTGCCTTGTAGTTTATGGATCCCAATTCCAAATGTCATGGAATTTGTTGGCAATTGGAGGGCCTAAAAAAATGTACAAGTTGCAAATAATTCCCACATGTAGAATCCATGTGGAGATTTCAATCTTGCTGCATTACTCTTATTTCTCCACGTAAATGAAAAGTAAAGAGGAACAGCTCTGCCTTGTAGTTTATGAATCCCAATTCCAAATGTCATGGAATTTGTTGGCAATTGGAGGGCCTAAAAAAACGTACAAGTTGCAAATAATTCCCACATATAGAATCCATGTGGAGATTTCAATCTTGCTGCATTACTCTCATTTCTCCACGTAAATGAAAAATAAAGAGGACTAGCTCTGCCCTGTAGTTTATGGATCCCAATTCCAAATGTCATGGAATTTGTTGGCAATTGGAGGGCCTAAAAAAATGTACAAGTTGCAAATAATTCCCACATGTAGAATCCATGTGGACATTTCAATCTTGCTGCATTACTCTTATTTCTCCACGTAAATGAAAAATAAAGAGGATCAGCTCTGCCTTGTAGTTTATGGATCCCCATTCCAAATGTCATGGAATTTGTTGGCAATTGGAGGGCCTAAAAAAATGTACAAGTTGAAAATAATCCCCACATGTAGAATCCATGTGGAGATTTCAATCTTGCTGCATTACTCTTATTTCTCCACGTAAATGAAAAATAAAGAGGACCAACTCTGCCCTGTAGTTTATGGATCCCAATTCCAAATGTCATGGAATTTGTTGGCAATTGGAGGGCCTAAAAAATGTACAAGTTGCAAATAATTCCCACATGTAGAATCCATTTGGAGATTTCAATCTTGCTGCATTACTCTCATTTCTCCACGTAAATGAAAAATAAAGAGGACCAACTCTGCCCTGTAGTTTATGGATCCCAATTCCAAATGTCATGGAATTTGTTGGCAATTGGAGGGTCTAAAAAAATATACAGGTTGTAAATAATCCCCACATGTAGAATCCATGTGGAGATTTCAATCTTGCTGCATTATTCTCATTTCTCCACGTAAATGAAAAATAAGGAGGACCAACTCTGCCCTGTAGTTTATGGATCCCAATTCCAAATGTCATGGAATTTGTTGGCAATTGAAGGGTCCAAAGAAATGTGTAGGTTGTAGATATTCATCACATGTAGAATCCATGTGGAGATTTCAATCTTGCTACATTACTCTCATTTCTCCACGTAAATGAAAAATAAAGAGGACCAACTCTGCCCTGTAGTTTATGGATCCCAATTCCAAATGTCATGGAATTTGTTGGCAATTGGAGGGTCTAAAAAAATGTACAAGCTGTACATAATGCCTACATGTAGAATTCATGTGGTGATTTCAATTCTACCGGATTATTCTCATTTCTCCGCGTGGATGAAAAATAAAAAGGACCAGCTCTGCCCTGTAGTTTATGGATCCCAATTCCAAATGTCATGGAATTTGTTGGCAATTGGAGGGTCCAAAGAAATGTGTAGGTTGTAGATATTCATCACATGTAGAATCCATGTGGAGATTTCAATCTTGCTACATTACTCTCATTTCTCCACGTAAATGAAAAATAAAGAGGATCAGCTCTGCCTTGTAGTTTATGGATCCCAATTCCAAATGTCATGGAATTTGTTCTCAATTGGAGGGCCTAAAAAAATGTACAAGTTGCAAATAATTCCCACATGTAGAATCCATGTGGACATTTCAATCTTGCTGCATTATTCTCATTTCTCCACGTAAATGAAAAATAAAGAGGACTAGCTCTGCCCTGTAGTTTATGGATCCCAATTCCAAATGTCATGGAATTTGTTGGCAATTGGAGGGCCTAAAAAAATGTACAAGTTGCAAATAATTCCCACATGTAGAATCCATGTGGAGATTTCAATCTTGCTGCATTATTCTCATTTCTCCACGTAAATGAAAAATAAAGAGGACTAGCTCTGCCCTGTAGTTTATGGATCCCAATTCCAAATGTCATGGAATTTGTTGGCAATTGGAGGGCCTAAAAAAATGTACAAGTTGCAAATAATTCCCACATGTAGAATCCATTTGGAGATTTCAATCTTGCTGCATTACTCTTATTTCTCCACGTAAATGAAAAATAAAGAGGATCAGCTCTGCCTTGTAGTTTATGGATCCCAATTCCAAATGTCATGGAATTTGTTGGCAATTGGAGGGCCTAAAAAAACGTACAAGATGCGAATAATTCCCACATATAGAATCCATGTGGACATTTCAATCTTGCTGCATTACTCTCATTTCTCCACGTAAATGAAAAATAAAGAGGACCAACTCTGCCCTGTAGTTTATGGATCCCAATTCCAAATGTCATGGAATTTGTTGGCAATTGGAGGGCCTAAAAAAATGTACAAGTTGCAAATAATTCCCACATGTAGAATCCATTTGGAGATTTCAATCTTGCTGCATTACTCTTATTTCTCCACGTAAATGAAAAATAAAGAGGATCAGCTCTGCCTTGTAGTTTATGGATCCCCATTCCAAATGTCATGGAATTTGTTGGCAATTGGAGGGCCTAAAAAAATGTACAAGTTGAAAATAATCCCCACATGTAGAATCCATGTGGAGATTTCAATCTTGCTGCATTACTCTTATTTCTCCACGTAAATGAAAAATAAAGAGGACCAACTCTGCCCTGTAGTTTATGGATCCCAATTCCAAATGTCATGGAATTTGTTGGCAATTGGAGGGTCCAAAGAATTGTTTAGGTTGTAGAAATTCCCCACATGTAGAATCCATGTGGAGATTTCAATCTTGCTGCATTACTCTTATTTCTCCACGTAAATGAAAAATAAAGAGGAACAGCTCTGCCTTGTAGTTTATGGATCCCAATTCCAAATGTCATGGAATTTGTTGGCAATTGGAGGGCCTAAAAAAATGTACAAGTTGCAAATAATTCCCACATGTAGAATCCATGTGGAGATTTCAATCTTGCTGCATTACTCTTATTTCTCCACGTAAATGAAAAGTAAAGAGGAACAGCTCTGCCTTGTAGTTTATGAATCCCAATTCCAAATGTCATGGAATTTGTTGGCAATTGGAGGGCCTAAAAAAACGTACAAGTTGCAAATAATTCCCACATATAGAATCCATGTGGAGATTTCAATCTTGCTGCATTACTCTCATTTCTCCACGTAAATGAAAAATAAAGAGGACTAGCTCTGCCCTGTAGTTTATGGATCCCAATTCCAAATGTCATGGAATTTGTTGGCAATTGGAGGGCCTAAAAAAATGTACAAGTTGCAAATAATTCCCACATGTAGAATCCATTTGGAGATTTCAATCTTGCTGCATTACTCTCATTTCTCCACGTAAATGAAAAATAAAGAGGACTAGCTCTGCCCTGTAGTTTATGGATCCCAATTCCAAATGTCATGGAATTTGTTGGCAATTGGAGGGCCTAAAAAAATGTACAAGTTGCAAATAATCCCCACATCTAGAATCCATGTGGAGATTTCAATCTTGCTGCATTATTCTCATTTCTCCACGTAAATGAAAAATAAGGAGGACCAACTCTGCCCTGTAGTTTATGGATCCCAATTCCAAATGTCATGGAATTTGTTGGCAATTGAAGGGTCCAAAGAAATGTGTAGGTTGTAGATATTCATCACATGTAGAATCCATGTGGAGATTTCAATCTTGCTGCATTACTCTCATTTCTCCACGTAAATGAAAAATAAAGAGGACCAACTCTGCCCTGTAGTTTATGGATCCCAATTCCAAATGTCATGGAATTTGTTGGCAATTGGAGGGTCTAAAAAAATGTACAAGCTGTACATAATGCCTACATGTAGAATTCATGTGGTGATTTCAATTCTACCGGATTACTCTCATTTCTCCGCGTGGATGAAAAATAAAAAGGACCAGCTCTGCCCTGTAGTTTATAGATCCCAATTCCAAATGTCATGGAATTTGTTGGCAATTGGAGGGCCTAAAAAAACGTACAAGTTGCAAATAATTCCCACATGTAGAATCCATGTGGAGATTTCAATCTTGCTGCATTACTCTCATTTCTCCACGTAAATGAAAAATAAAGAGGACTAGCTCTGCCCTGTAGTTTATGGATCCCAATTCCAAATGTCATGGAATTTGTTGGCAATTGGAGGGCCTAAAAAAATGTACAAGTTGCAAATAATTCCCACATGTAGAATCCATTTGGAGATTTCAATCTTGCTGCATTACTCTTATTTCTCCACGTAAATGAAAAATAAAGAGGATCAGCTCTGCCTTGTAGTTTATGGATCCCCATTCCAAATGTCATGGAATTTGTTGGCAATTGGAGGGCCTAAAAAAATGTACAAGTTGAAAATAATCCCCACATGTAGAATCCATGTGGAGATTTCAATCTTGCTGCATTATTCTCACTTCTCCACGTAAATGAAAAATAAAGAGGACCAACTCTGCCTTGTAGTTTATGGATCACAATTCCAAATGTCATGGAATTTGTTGGCAATTGGGGGGCCTAAAAAAAGTACAAGTTGTAAATAATCCCCACATGTAGAATCCATGTGGAGATTTCAATCTTGCTGCATTATTCTCAGTTCTCCACGTAAATGAAAAATAAGGAGGACCAACTCTGCCCTGTAGTTTATAGATCCCAATTCCAAATGTCATGGAATTTGTTGGCAATTGAAGGGTCCAAAGAAATGTGTAGGTTGTAGATATTCATCACATGTAGAATCCATGTGGAGATTTCAATCTTGCTGCATTACTCTTATTTCTCCACGTAAATGAAAAATAAAGAGGATCAGCTCTGCCTTGTAGTTTATGGATCCCAATTCCAAATGTCAATTAATTTGTTGGCAATTGGAGGGCCTAAAAACATGTACAAGTTGCAAATAATTCCCACATGTAGAATCCATGTGGAGATTTCAATCTTGCTGCATTATTTTCATTTCTCCACGTAAATGAAAAAAAAAAAGGACCAGCTCTGCCTTGTAGTTTATGGATCCCAATTCCAAATGTCATGGAATTTGTTGGTTACTGGAGGGTCTAAAAAAATATACAGGTTGTAAATAATCCCCCCATGTAGAATCCATATGGAGATTTCAACCTTGCTGCATTAGTCTTATTTCTCCACGTAAATGAAAAATAAAAAGAACCAGCTCTGCCTTGTAGTTTATGGATTCCAATTCCAAATGTCATGGAATTTGTTGGCAATTGGAGGGCCTAAAAAAATGTACAAGTTGCAAATAATTCCCACATGTAGAATCCATTTGGAGATTTCAATCTTGCTGCATTATTCTCATTTCTCCATGTAAATGAAAAATAAAGAAGATCAGCTCTGCCTTGTTGTTTATGGATCCCAATTCCAAATGTCATGGAATTTGTTGGCAATTGGAGGGCCTAAAAAATGTACAAGTTGCAAATAATTCCCACATGTAGAATCCATTTGGAGATTTCAATCTTGCTGCATTACTCTCATTTCTCCACGTAAATGAAAAATAAAGAGGACCAACTCTGCCCTGTAGTTTATGGATCCCAATTCCAAATGTCATGGAATTTGTTGGCAATTGGAGGGCCTAAAAAAATATACAGGTTGTAAATAATCCCCACATGTAGAATCCATGTGGAGATTTCAATCTTGCTGCATTATTCTCATTTCTCCACGTAAATGAAAAATAAGGAGGACCAACTCTGCCCTGTAGTTTATGGATCCCAATTCCAAATGTCATGGAATTTGTTGGCAATTGAAGGGTCCAAAGAAATGTGTAGGTTGTAGATATTCATCACATGTAGAATCCATGTGGAGATTTCAATCTTGCTACATTACTCTCATTTCTCCACGTAAATGAAAAATAAAGAGGATCAGCTCTGCCTTGTAGTTTATGGATCCCAATTCCAAATGTCATGGAATTTGTTCTCAATTGGAGGGCCTAAAAAAATGTACAAGTTGCAAATAATTCCCACATGTAGAATCCATGTGGACATTTCAATCTTGCTGCATTATTCTCATTTCTCCACGTAAATGAAAAATAAAGAGGACTAGCTCTGCCCTGTAGTTTATGGATCCCAATTCCAAATGTCATGGAATTTGTTGGCAATTGGAGGGCCTAAAAAAATGTACAAGTTGCAAATAATTCCCACATGTAGAATCCATGTGGAGATTTCAATCTTGCTGCATTACTCTTATTTCTCCACGTAAATGAAAAATAAAGAGGATCAGCTCTGCCTTGTAGTTTATGGATCCCAATTCCAAATGTCATGGAATTTGTTGGCAATTGGAGGGCCTAAAAAAACGTACAAGATGCAAATAATTCCCACATATAGAATCCATGTGGACATTTCAATCTTGCTGCATTACTCTCGTTTCTCCACGTAAATGAAAAATAAAGAGGACCAACTCTGCCCTGTAGTTTATGGATCCCAATTCCAAATGTCATGGAATTTGTTGGCAATTGGAGGGCCTAAAAAAATGTACAAGTTGCAAATAATCCCCACATCTAGAATCCATGTGGAGATTTCAATCTTGCTGCATTATTCTCATTTCTCCACGTAAATGAAAAATAAGGAGGACCAACTCTGCCCTGTAGTTTATGGATCCCAATTCCAAATGTCATGGAATTTGTTGGCAATTGAAGGGTCCAAAGAAATGTGTAGGTTGTAGATATTCATCACATGTAGAATCCATGTGGAGATTTCAATCTTGCTGCATTACTCTCATTTCTCCACGTAAATGAAAAATAAAGAGGACCAACTCTGCCCTGTAGTTTATGGATCCCAATTCCAAATGTCATGGAATTTGTTGGCAATTGGAGGGTCTAAAAAAATGTACAAGCTGTACATAATGCCTACATGTAGAATTCATGTGGTGATTTCAATTCTACCGGATTACTCTCATTTCTCCGCGTGGATGAAAAATAAAAAGGACCAGCTCTGCCCTGTAGTTTATAGATCCCAATTCCAAATGTCATGGAATTTGTTGGCAATTGGAGGGCCTAAAAAAACGTACAAGTTGCAAATAATTCCCACATGTAGAATCCATGTGGAGATTTCAATCTTGCTGCATTACTCTCATTTCTCCACGTAAATGAAAAATAAAGAGGACTAGCTCTGCCCTGTAGTTTATGGATCCCAATTCCAAATGTCATGGAATTTGTTGGCAATTGGAGGGCCTAAAAAAATGTACAAGTTGCAAATAATTCCCACATGTAGAATCCATTTGGAGATTTCAATCTTGCTGCATTACTCTTATTTCTCCACGTAAATGAAAAATAAAGAGGATCAGCTCTGCCTTGTAGTTTATGGATCCCCATTCCAAATGTCATGGAATTTGTTGGCAATTGGAGGGCCTAAAAAAATGTACAAGTTGAAAATAATCCCCACATGTAGAATCCATGTGGAGATTTCAATCTTGCTGCATTATTCTCACTTCTCCACGTAAATGAAAAATAAAGAGGACCAACTCTGCCTTGTAGTTTATGGATCACAATTCCAAATGTCATGGAATTTGTTGGCAATTGGGGGGCCTAAAAAAAGTACAAGTTGTAAATAATCCCCACATGTAGAATCCATGTGGAGATTTCAATCTTGCTGCATTATTCTCAGTTCTCCACGTAAATGAAAAATAAGGAGGACCAACTCTGCCCTGTAGTTTATAGATCCCAATTCCAAATGTCATGGAATTTGTTGGCAATTGAAGGGTCCAAAGAAATGTGTAGGTTGTAGATATTCATCACATGTAGAATCCATGTGGAGATTTCAATCTTGCTGCATTACTCTTATTTCTCCACGTAAATGAAAAATAAAGAGGATCAGCTCTGCCTTGTAGTTTATGGATCCCAATTCCAAATGTCAATTAATTTGTTGGCAATTGGAGGGCCTAAAAACATGTACAAGTTGCAAATAATTCCCACATGTAGAATCCATGTGGAGATTTCAATCTTGCTGCATTATTTTCATTTCTCCACGTAAATGAAAAAAAAAAAGGACCAGCTCTGCCTTGTAGTTTATGGATCCCAATTCCAAATGTCATGGAATTTGTTGGTTACTGGAGGGTCTAAAAAAATATACAGGTTGTAAATAATCCCCCCATGTAGAATCCATATGGAGATTTCAACCTTGCTGCATTAGTCTTATTTCTCCACGTAAATGAAAAATAAAAAGAACCAGCTCTGCCTTGTAGTTTATGGATTCCAATTCCAAATGTCATGGAATTTGTTGGCAATTGGAGGGCCTAAAAAAATGTACAAGTTGCAAATAATTCCCACATGTAGAATCCATTTGGAGATTTCAATCTTGCTGCATTATTCTCATTTCTCCATGTAAATGAAAAATAAAGAAGATCAGCTCTGCCTTGTTGTTTATGGATCCCAATTCCAAATGTCATGGAATTTGTTGGCAATTGGAGGGCCTAAAAAATGTACAAGTTGCAAATAATTCCCACATGTAGAATCCATTTGGAGATTTCAATCTTGCTGCATTACTCTCATTTCTCCACGTAAATGAAAAATAAAGAGGACCAACTCTGCCCTGTAGTTTATGGATCCCAATTCCAAATGTCATGGAATTTGTTGGCAATTGGAGGGCCTAAAAAAATATACAGGTTGTAAATAATCCCCACATGTAGAATCCATGTGGAGATTTCAATCTTGCTGCATTATTCTCATTTCTCCACGTAAATGAAAAATAAGGAGGACCAACTCTGCCCTGTAGTTTATGGATCCCAATTCCAAATGTCATGGAATTTGTTGGCAATTGAAGGGTCCAAAGAAATGTGTAGGTTGTAGATATTCATCACATGTAGAATCCATGTGGAGATTTCAATCTTGCTACATTACTCTCATTTCTCCACGTAAATGAAAAATAAAGAGGATCAGCTCTGCCTTGTAGTTTATGGATCCCAATTCCAAATGTCATGGAATTTGTTCTCAATTGGAGGGCCTAAAAAAATGTACAAGTTGCAAATAATTCCCACATGTAGAATCCATGTGGACATTTCAATCTTGCTGCATTATTCTCATTTCTCCACGTAAATGAAAAATAAAGAGGACTAGCTCTGCCCTGTAGTTTATGGATCCCAATTCCAAATGTCATGGAATTTGTTGGCAATTGGAGGGCCTAAAAAAATGTACAAGTTGCAAATAATTCCCACATGTAGAATCCATGTGGAGATTTCAATCTTGCTGCATTACTCTTATTTCTCCACGTAAATGAAAAATAAAGAGGATCAGCTCTGCCTTGTAGTTTATGGATCCCAATTCCAAATGTCATGGAATTTGTTGGCAATTGGAGGGCCTAAAAAAACGTACAAGATGCAAATAATTCCCACATATAGAATCCATGTGGACATTTCAATCTTGCTGCATTACTCTCGTTTCTCCACGTAAATGAAAAATAAAGAGGACCAACTCTGCCCTGTAGTTTATGGATCCCAATTCCAAATGTCATGGAATTTGTTGGCAATTGGAGGGCCTAAAAAAATGTACAAGTTGCAAATAATTCCCACATGTAGAATCCATTTGGAGATTTCAATCTTGCTGCATTACTCTTATTTCTCCACGTAAATGAAAAATAAAGAGGATCAGCTCTGCCTTGTAGTTTATGGATCCCCATTCCAAATGTCATGGAATTTGTTGGCAATTGGAGGGCCTAAAAAAATGTACAAGTTGAAAATAATCCCCACATGTAGAATCCATGTGGAGATTTCAATCTTGCTGCATTACTCTTATTTCTCCACGTAAATGAAAAATAAAGAGGACCAACTCTGCCCTGTAGTTTATGGATCCCAATTCCAAATGTCATGGAATTTGTTGGCAATTGGAGGGTCCAAAGAATTGTTTAGGTTGTAGAAATTCCCCACATGTAGAATCCATGTGGAGATTTCAATCTTGCTGCATTACTCTTATTTCTCCACGTAAATGAAAAATAAAGAGGACCAACTCTGCCCTGTAGTTTATGGATCCCAATTCCAAATGTCATGGAATTTGTTGGCAATTGGAGGGCCTAAAAAAATGTACAAGTTGCAAATAATTCCCACATGTAGAATCCATGTGGAGATTTCAATCTTGCTGCATTACTCTTATTTCTCCACGTAAATGAAAAGTAAAGAGGAACAGCTCTGCCTTGTAGTTTATGAATCCCAATTCCAAATGTCATGGAATTTGTTGGCAATTGGAGGGCCTAAAAAAACGTACAAGTTGCAAATAATTCCCACATATAGAATCCATGTGGAGATTTCAATCTTGCTGCATTACTCTCATTTCTCCACGTAAATGAAAAATAAAGAGGACTAGCTCTGCCCTGTAGTTTATGGATCCCAATTCCAAATGTCATGGAATTTGTTGGCAATTGGAGGGCCTAAAAAAATGTACAAGTTGCAAATAATTCCCACATGTAGAATCCATTTGGAGATTTCAATCTTGCTGCATTACTCTCATTTCTCCACGTAAATGAAAAATAAAGAGGACTAGCTCTGCCCTGTAGTTTATGGATCCCAATTCCAAATGTCATGGAATTTGTTGGCAATTGGAGGGCCTAAAAAAATGTACAAGTTGCAAATAATCCCCACATCTAGAATCCATGTGGAGATTTCAATCTTGCTGCATTATTCTCATTTCTCCACGTAAATGAAAAATAAGGAGGACCAACTCTGCCCTGTAGTTTATGGATCCCAATTCCAAATGTCATGGAATTTGTTGGCAATTGAAGGGTCCAAAGAAATGTGTAGGTTGTAGATATTCATCACATGTAGAATCCATGTGGAGATTTCAATCTTGCTGCATTACTCTCATTTCTCCACGTAAATGAAAAATAAAGAGGACCAACTCTGCCCTGTAGTTTATGGATCCCAATTCCAAATGTCATGGAATTTGTTGGCAATTGGAGGGTCTAAAAAAATGTACAAGCTGTACATAATGCCTACATGTAGAATTCATGTGGTGATTTCAATTCTACCGGATTACTCTCATTTCTCCGCGTGGATGAAAAATAAAAAGGACCAGCTCTGCCCTGTAGTTTATAGATCCCAATTCCAAATGTCATGGAATTTGTTGGCAATTGGAGGGCCTAAAAAAACGTACAAGTTGCAAATAATTCCCACATGTAGAATCCATGTGGAGATTTCAATCTTGCTGCATTACTCTCATTTCTCCACGTAAATGAAAAATAAAGAGGACTAGCTCTGCCCTGTAGTTTATGGATCCCAATTCCAAATGTCATGGAATTTGTTGGCAATTGGAGGGCCTAAAAAAATGTACAAGTTGCAAATAATTCCCACATGTAGAATCCATTTGGAGATTTCAATCTTGCCGCATTACTCTTATTTCTCCACGTAAATGAAAAATAAAGAGGATCAGCTCTGCCTTGTAGTTTATGGATCCCCATTCCAAATGTCATGGAATTTGTTGGCAATTGGAGGGCCTAAAAAAATGTACAAGTTGAAAATAATCCCCACATGTAGAATCCATGTGGAGATTTCAATCTTGCTGCATTATTCTCATTTCTCCACGTAAATGAAAAATAAAGAGGACCAACTCTGCCTTGTAGTTTATGGATCACAATTCCAAATGTCATGGAATTTGTTGGCAATTGGGGGGCCTAAAAAAAGTACAAGTTGTAAATAATCCCCACATCTAGAATCCATGTGGAGATTTCAATCTTGCTGCATTACTCTCATTTCTCCACGTAAATGAAAAATAAGGAGGACCAACTCTGCCCTGTAGTTTATAGATCCCAATTCCAAATGTCATGGAATTTGTTGGCAATTGAAGGGTCCAAAGAAATGTGTAGGTTGTAGATATTCATCACATGTAGAATCCATGTGGAGATTTCAATCTTGCTGCATTACTCTTATTTCTCCACGTAAATGAAAAATAAAGAGGATCAGCTCTGCCTTGTAGTTTATGGATCCCAATTCCAAATGTCAATTAATTTGTTGGCAATTGGAGGGCCTAAAAACATGTACAGGTTGCAAATAATTCCCACATGTAGAATCCATGTGGAGATTTCAATCTTGCTGCATTATTTTCATTTCTCCACGTAAATGAAAAATAAAGAGGATCAGCTCTGCCTTGTAGTTTATGGATCCCAATTCCAAATGTCATGGAATTTGTTGGCAATTGGAGGGCCTAAAAAAATGTACAAGTTGCAAATAATTCCCACATGTAGAATCCATTTGGAGATTTCAATCTTGCCGCATTACTCTTATTTCTCCACGTAAATGAAAAATAAAGAGGATCAGCTCTGCCTTGTAGTTTATGGATCCCCATTCCAAATGTCATGGAATTTGTTGGCAATTGGAGGGCCTAAAAAAATGTACAAGTTGAAAATAATCCCCACATGTAGAATCCATGTGGAGATTTCAATCTTGCTGCATTATTCTCATTTCTCCACGTAAATGAAAAATAAAGAGGACCAACTCTGCCTTGTAGTTTATGGATCACAATTCCAAATGTCATGGAATTTGTTGGCAATTGGGGGGCCTAAAAAAAGTACAAGTTGTAAATAATCCCCACATCTAGAATCCATGTGGAGATTTCAATCTTGCTGCATTATTCTCATTTCTCCACGTAAATGAAAAATAAGGAGGACCAACTCTGCCCTGTAGTTTATAGATCCCAATTCCAAATGTCATGGAATTTGTTGGCAATTGAAGGGTCCAAAGAAATGTGTAGGTTGTAGATATTCATCACATGTAGAATCCATGTGGAGATTTCAATCTTGCTGCATTACTCTTATTTCTCCACGTAAATGAAAAATAAAGAGGATCAGCTCTGCCTTGTAGTTTATGGATCCCAATTCCAAATGTCAATTAATTTGTTGGCAATTGGAGGGCCTAAAAACATGTACAGGTTGCAAATAATTCCCACATGTAGAATCCATGTGGAGATTTCAATCTTGCTGCATTATTTTCATTTCTCCACGTAAATGAAAAATAAAGAGGATCAGCTCTGCCTTGTAGTTTATGGATCCCAATTCCAAATGTCAATTAATTTGTTGGCAATTGGAGGGCCTAAAAACATGTACAGGTTGCAAATAATTCCCACATGTAGAATCCATGTGGAGATTTCAATCTTGCTGCATTACTCTTATTTCTCCACGTAAATGAAAAATAAAGAGGATCAGCTCTGCCTTGTAGTTTATGGATCCCAATTCCAAATGTCATGGAATTTGTTGGCAATTGGAGGGCCTAAAAAAACGTACAAGATGCAAATAATTCCCACATATAGAATCCATGTGGACATTTCAATCTTGCTGCATTACTCTCGTTTCTCCACGTAAATGAAAAATAAAGAGGACCAACTCTGCCCTGTAGTTTATGGATCCCAATTCCAAATGTCATGGAATTTGTTGGCAATTGGAGGGCCTAAAAAAATGTACAAGTTGCAAATAATCCCCACATCTAGAATCCATGTGGAGATTTCAATCTTGCTGCATTATTCTCATTTCTCCACGTAAATGAAAAATAAGGAGGACCAACTCTGCCCTGTAGTTTATGGATCCCAATTCCAAATGTCATGGAATTTGTTGGCAATTGAAGGGTCCAAAGAAATGTGTAGGTTGTAGATATTCATCACATGTAGAATCCATGTGGAGATTTCAATCTTGCTGCATTACTCTCATTTCTCCACGTAAATGAAAAATAAAGAGGACCAACTCTGCCCTGTAGTTTATGGATCCCAATTCCAAATGTCATGGAATTTGTTGGCAATTGGAGGGTCTAAAAAAATGTACAAGCTGTACATAATGCCTACATGTAGAATTCATGTGGTGATTTCAATTCTACCGGATTACTCTCATTTCTCCGCGTGGATGAAAAATAAAAAGGACCAGCTCTGCCCTGTAGTTTATAGATCCCAATTCCAAATGTCATGGAATTTGTTGGCAATTGGAGGGCCTAAAAAAACGTACAAGTTGCAAATAATTCCCACATGTAGAATCCATGTGGAGATTTCAATCTTGCTGCATTACTCTCATTTCTCCACGTAAATGAAAAATAAAGAGGACTAGCTCTGCCCTGTAGTTTATGGATCCCAATTCCAAATGTCATGGAATTTGTTGGCAATTGGAGGGCCTAAAAAAATGTACAAGTTGCAAATAATTCCCACATGTAGAATCCATTTGGAGATTTCAATCTTGCTGCATTACTCTTATTTCTCCACGTAAATGAAAAATAAAGAGGATCAGCTCTGCCTTGTAGTTTATGGATCCCCATTCCAAATGTCATGGAATTTGTTGGCAATTGGAGGGCCTAAAAAAATGTACAAGTTGAAAATAATCCCCACATGTAGAATCCATGTGGAGATTTCAATCTTGCTGCATTATTCTCACTTCTCCACGTAAATGAAAAATAAAGAGGACCAACTCTGCCTTGTAGTTTATGGATCACAATTCCAAATGTCATGGAATTTGTTGGCAATTGGGGGGCCTAAAAAAAGTACAAGTTGTAAATAATCCCCACATGTAGAATCCATGTGGAGATTTCAATCTTGCTGCATTATTCTCAGTTCTCCACGTAAATGAAAAATAAGGAGGACCAACTCTGCCCTGTAGTTTATAGATCCCAATTCCAAATGTCATGGAATTTGTTGGCAATTGAAGGGTCCAAAGAAATGTGTAGGTTGTAGATATTCATCACATGTAGAATCCATGTGGAGATTTCAATCTTGCTGCATTACTCTTATTTCTCCACGTAAATGAAAAATAAAGAGGATCAGCTCTGCCTTGTAGTTTATGGATCCCAATTCCAAATGTCAATTAATTTGTTGGCAATTGGAGGGCCTAAAAACATGTACAAGTTGCAAATAATTCCCACATGTAGAATCCATGTGGAGATTTCAATCTTGCTGCATTATTTTCATTTCTCCACGTAAATGAAAAAAAAAAAGGACCAGCTCTGCCTTGTAGTTTATGGATCCCAATTCCAAATGTCATGGAATTTGTTGGTTACTGGAGGGTCTAAAAAAATATACAGGTTGTAAATAATCCCCCCATGTAGAATCCATATGGAGATTTCAACCTTGCTGCATTAGTCTTATTTCTCCACGTAAATGAAAAATAAAAAGAACCAGCTCTGCCTTGTAGTTTATGGATTCCAATTCCAAATGTCATGGAATTTGTTGGCAATTGGAGGGCCTAAAAAAATGTACAAGTTGCAAATAATTCCCACATGTAGAATCCATTTGGAGATTTCAATCTTGCTGCATTATTCTCATTTCTCCATGTAAATGAAAAATAAAGAAGATCAGCTCTGCCTTGTTGTTTATGGATCCCAATTCCAAATGTCATGGAATTTGTTGGCAATTGGAGGGCCTAAAAAATGTACAAGTTGCAAATAATTCCCACATGTAGAATCCATTTGGAGATTTCAATCTTGCTGCATTACTCTCATTTCTCCACGTAAATGAAAAATAAAGAGGACCAACTCTGCCCTGTAGTTTATGGATCCCAATTCCAAATGTCATGGAATTTGTTGGCAATTGGAGGGCCTAAAAAAATATACAGGTTGTAAATAATCCCCACATGTAGAATCCATGTGGAGATTTCAATCTTGCTGCATTATTCTCATTTCTCCACGTAAATGAAAAATAAGGAGGACCAACTCTGCCCTGTAGTTTATGGATCCCAATTCCAAATGTCATGGAATTTGTTGGCAATTGAAGGGTCCAAAGAAATGTGTAGGTTGTAGATATTCATCACATGTAGAATCCATGTGGAGATTTCAATCTTGCTACATTACTCTCATTTCTCCACGTAAATGAAAAATAAAGAGGATCAGCTCTGCCTTGTAGTTTATGGATCCCAATTCCAAATGTCATGGAATTTGTTCTCAATTGGAGGGCCTAAAAAAATGTACAAGTTGCAAATAATTCCCACATGTAGAATCCATGTGGACATTTCAATCTTGCTGCATTATTCTCATTTCTCCACGTAAATGAAAAATAAAGAGGACTAGCTCTGCCCTGTAGTTTATGGATCCCAATTCCAAATGTCATGGAATTTGTTGGCAATTGGAGGGCCTAAAAAAATGTACAAGTTGCAAATAATTCCCACATGTAGAATCCATGTGGAGATTTCAATCTTGCTGCATTACTCTTATTTCTCCACGTAAATGAAAAATAAAGAGGATCAGCTCTGCCTTGTAGTTTATGGATCCCAATTCCAAATGTCATGGAATTTGTTGGCAATTGGAGGGCCTAAAAAAACGTACAAGATGCAAATAATTCCCACATATAGAATCCATGTGGACATTTCAATCTTGCTGCATTACTCTCGTTTCTCCACGTAAATGAAAAATAAAGAGGACCAACTCTGCCCTGTAGTTTATGGATCCCAATTCCAAATGTCATGGAATTTGTTGGCAATTGGAGGGCCTAAAAAAATGTACAAGTTGCAAATAATTCCCACATGTAGAATCCATTTGGAGATTTCAATCTTGCTGCATTACTCTTATTTCTCCACGTAAATGAAAAATAAAGAGGATCAGCTCTGCCTTGTAGTTTATGGATCCCCATTCCAAATGTCATGGAATTTGTTGGCAATTGGAGGGCCTAAAAAAATGTACAAGTTGAAAATAATCCCCACATGTAGAATCCATGTGGAGATTTCAATCTTGCTGCATTACTCTTATTTCTCCACGTAAATGAAAAATAAAGAGGACCAACTCTGCCCTGTAGTTTATGGATCCCAATTCCAAATGTCATGGAATTTGTTGGCAATTGGAGGGTCCAAAGAATTGTTTAGGTTGTAGAAATTCCCCACATGTAGAATCCATGTGGAGATTTCAATCTTGCTGCATTACTCTTATTTCTCCACGTAAATGAAAAATAAAGAGGACCAACTCTGCCCTGTAGTTTATGGATCCCAATTCCAAATGTCATGGAATTTGTTGGCAATTGGAGGGCCTAAAAAAATGTACAAGTTGCAAATAATTCCCACATGTAGAATCCATGTGGAGATTTCAATCTTGCTGCATTACTCTTATTTCTCCACGTAAATGAAAAGTAAAGAGGAACAGCTCTGCCTTGTAGTTTATGAATCCCAATTCCAAATGTCATGGAATTTGTTGGCAATTGGAGGGCCTAAAAAAACGTACAAGTTGCAAATAATTCCCACATATAGAATCCATGTGGAGATTTCAATCTTGCTGCATTACTCTCATTTCTCCACGTAAATGAAAAATAAAGAGGACTAGCTCTGCCCTGTAGTTTATGGATCCCAATTCCAAATGTCATGGAATTTGTTGGCAATTGGAGGGCCTAAAAAAATGTACAAGTTGCAAATAATTCCCACATGTAGAATCCATTTGGAGATTTCAATCTTGCTGCATTACTCTCATTTCTCCACGTAAATGAAAAATAAAGAGGACTAGCTCTGCCCTGTAGTTTATGGATCCCAATTCCAAATGTCATGGAATTTGTTGGCAATTGGAGGGCCTAAAAAAATGTACAAGTTGCAAATAATCCCCACATCTAGAATCCATGTGGAGATTTCAATCTTGCTGCATTATTCTCATTTCTCCACGTAAATGAAAAATAAGGAGGACCAACTCTGCCCTGTAGTTTATGGATCCCAATTCCAAATGTCATGGAATTTGTTGGCAATTGAAGGGTCCAAAGAAATGTGTAGGTTGTAGATATTCATCACATGTAGAATCCATGTGGAGATTTCAATCTTGCTGCATTACTCTCATTTCTCCACGTAAATGAAAAATAAAGAGGACCAACTCTGCCCTGTAGTTTATGGATCCCAATTCCAAATGTCATGGAATTTGTTGGCAATTGGAGGGTCTAAAAAAATGTACAAGCTGTACATAATGCCTACATGTAGAATTCATGTGGTGATTTCAATTCTACCGGATTACTCTCATTTCTCCGCGTGGATGAAAAATAAAAAGGACCAGCTCTGCCCTGTAGTTTATAGATCCCAATTCCAAATGTCATGGAATTTGTTGGCAATTGGAGGGCCTAAAAAAACGTACAAGTTGCAAATAATTCCCACATGTAGAATCCATGTGGAGATTTCAATCTTGCTGCATTACTCTCATTTCTCCACGTAAATGAAAAATAAAGAGGACTAGCTCTGCCCTGTAGTTTATGGATCCCAATTCCAAATGTCATGGAATTTGTTGGCAATTGGAGGGCCTAAAAAAATGTACAAGTTGCAAATAATTCCCACATGTAGAATCCATTTGGAGATTTCAATCTTGCCGCATTACTCTTATTTCTCCACGTAAATGAAAAATAAAGAGGATCAGCTCTGCCTTGTAGTTTATGGATCCCCATTCCAAATGTCATGGAATTTGTTGGCAATTGGAGGGCCTAAAAAAATGTACAAGTTGAAAATAATCCCCACATGTAGAATCCATGTGGAGATTTCAATCTTGCTGCATTATTCTCATTTCTCCACGTAAATGAAAAATAAAGAGGACCAACTCTGCCTTGTAGTTTATGGATCACAATTCCAAATGTCATGGAATTTGTTGGCAATTGGGGGGCCTAAAAAAAGTACAAGTTGTAAATAATCCCCACATCTAGAATCCATGTGGAGATTTCAATCTTGCTGCATTACTCTCATTTCTCCACGTAAATGAAAAATAAGGAGGACCAACTCTGCCCTGTAGTTTATAGATCCCAATTCCAAATGTCATGGAATTTGTTGGCAATTGAAGGGTCCAAAGAAATGTGTAGGTTGTAGATATTCATCACATGTAGAATCCATGTGGAGATTTCAATCTTGCTGCATTACTCTTATTTCTCCACGTAAATGAAAAATAAAGAGGATCAGCTCTGCCTTGTAGTTTATGGATCCCAATTCCAAATGTCAATTAATTTGTTGGCAATTGGAGGGCCTAAAAACATGTACAGGTTGCAAATAATTCCCACATGTAGAATCCATGTGGAGATTTCAATCTTGCTGCATTATTTTCATTTCTCCACGTAAATGAAAAAAAAAAAGGACCAGCTCTGCCTTGTAGTTTATGGATCCCAATTCCAAATGTCATGGAATTTGTTGGCAATTGGAGGGCCTAAAAAAATGTACAAGTTGCAAATAATTCCCACATGTAGAATCCATTTGGAGATTTCAATCTTGCCGCATTACTCTTATTTCTCCACGTAAATGAAAAATAAAGAGGATCAGCTCTGCCTTGTAGTTTATGGATCCCCATTCCAAATGTCATGGAATTTGTTGGCAATTGGAGGGCCTAAAAAAATGTACAAGTTGAAAATAATCCCCACATGTAGAATCCATGTGGAGATTTCAATCTTGCTGCATTATTCTCATTTCTCCACGTAAATGAAAAATAAAGAGGACCAACTCTGCCTTGTAGTTTATGGATCACAATTCCAAATGTCATGGAATTTGTTGGCAATTGGGGGGCCTAAAAAAAGTACAAGTTGTAAATAATCCCCACATCTAGAATCCATGTGGAGATTTCAATCTTGCTGCATTATTCTCATTTCTCCACGTAAATGAAAAATAAGGAGGACCAACTCTGCCCTGTAGTTTATAGATCCCAATTCCAAATGTCATGGAATTTGTTGGCAATTGAAGGGTCCAAAGAAATGTGTAGGTTGTAGATATTCATCACATGTAGAATCCATGTGGAGATTTCAATCTTGCTGCATTACTCTTATTTCTCCACGTAAATGAAAAATAAAGAGGATCAGCTCTGCCTTGTAGTTTATGGATCCCAATTCCAAATGTCAATTAATTTGTTGGCAATTGGAGGGCCTAAAAACATGTACAGGTTGCAAATAATTCCCACATGTAGAATCCATGTGGAGATTTCAATCTTGCTGCATTATTTTCATTTCTCCACGTAAATGAAAAAAAAAAAGGACCAGCTCTGCCTTGTAGTTTATGGATCCCAATTCCAAATGTCATGGAATTTGTTGGTTACTGGAGGGTCTAAAAAAATATACAGGTTGTAAATAATCCCCCCATGTAGAATCCATATGGAGATTTCAACCTTGCTGCATTAGTCTTATTTCTCCACGTAAATGAAAAATAAAAAGAACCAGCTCTGCCTTGTAGTTTATGGATTCCAATTCCAAATGTCATGGAATTTGTTGGCAATTGGAGGGCCTAAAAAAATGTACAAGTTGCAAATAATTCCCACATGTAGAATCCATGTGGAGATTTCAATCTTGCTGCATTACTCTGATTTCTCCACGTAAATGAAAAATAAAGAGGACCAACTCTGCCCTGTAGTTTATGGATCCCAATTCCAAATGTCATGGAATTTGTTGGCAATTGGAGGGCCTAAAAAAATGTACAAGTTGCAAATAATCCCCACATCTAGAATCCATGTGGAGATTTCAATCTTGCTGCATTATTCTCATTTCTCCACGTAAATGAAAAATAAGGAGGACCAACTCTGCCCTGTAGTTTATGGATCCCAATTCCAAATGTAATGGAATTTGTTGGCAATTGAAGGGTCCAAAGAAATGTGTAGGTTGTAGATATTCATCACATGTAGAATCCATGTGGAGATTTCAATCTTGCTGCATTACTCTCATTTCTCCACGTAAATGAAAAATAAAGAGGACCAACTCTGCCCTGTAGTTTATGGATCCCAATTCCAAATGTCATGGAATTTGTTGGCAATTGGAGGGTCTAAAAAAATGTACAAGCTGTACATAATGCCTACATGTAGAATTCATGTGGTGATTTCAATTCTACCGGATTACTCTCATTTCTCCGCGTGGATGAAAAATAAAAAGGACCAGCTCTGCCCTGTAGTTTATAGATCCCAATTCCAAATGTCATGGAATTTGTTGGCAATTGGAGGGCCTAAAAAAACGTACAAGTTGCAAATAATTCCCACATGTAGAATCCATGTGGAGATTTCAATCTTGCTGCATTACTCTCATTTCTCCACGTAAATGAAAAATAAAGAGGACTAGCTCTGCCCTGTAGTTTATGGATCCCAATTCCAAATGTCATGGAATTTGTTGGCAATTGGAGGGCCTAAAAAAATGTACAAGTTGCAAATAATTCCCACATGTAGAATCCATTTGGAGATTTCAATCTTGCCGCATTACTCTTATTTCTCCACGTAAATGAAAAATAAAGAGGATCAGCTCTGCCTTGTAGTTTATGGATCCCCATTCCAAATGTCATGGAATTTGTTGGCAATTGGAGGGCCTAAAAAAATGTACAAGTTGAAAATAATCCCCACATGTAGAATCCATGTGGAGATTTCAATCTTGCTGCATTATTCTCATTTCTCCACGTAAATGAAAAATAAAGAGGACCAACTCTGCCTTGTAGTTTATGGATCACAATTCCAAATGTCATGGAATTTGTTGGCAATTGGGGGGCCTAAAAAAAGTACAAGTTGTAAATAATCCCCACATCTAGAATCCATGTGGAGATTTCAATCTTGCTGCATTATTCTCATTTCTCCACGTAAATGAAAAATAAGGAGGACCAACTCTGCCCTGTAGTTTATAGATCCCAATTCCAAATGTCATGGAATTTGTTGGCAATTGAAGGGTCCAAAGAAATGTGTAGGTTGTAGATATTCATCACATGTAGAATCCATGTGGAGATTTCAATCTTGCTGCATTACTCTTATTTCTCCACGTAAATGAAAAATAAAGAGGATCAGCTCTGCCTTGTAGTTTATGGATCCCAATTCCAAATGTCAATTAATTTGTTGGCAATTGGAGGGCCTAAAAACATGTACAGGTTTCAAATAATTCCCACATGTAGAATCCATGTGGAGATTTCAATCTTGCTGCATTATTTTCATTTCTCCACGTAAATGAAAAAAAAAAAGGACCAGCTCTGCCTTGTAGTTTATGGATCCCAATTCCAAATGTCATGGAATTTGTTGGTTACTGGAGGGTCTAAAAAAATATACAGGTTGTAAATAATCCCCCCATGTAGAATCCATATGGAGATTTCAACCTTGCTGCATTAGTCTTATTTCTCCACGTAAATGAAAAATAAAAAGAACCAGCTCTGCCTTGTAGTTTATGGATTCCAATTCCAAATGTCATGGAATTTGTTGGCAATTGGAGGGCCTAAAAAAATGTACAAGTTGCAAATAATTCCCACATGTAGAATCCATGTGGAGATTTCAATCTTGCTGCATTACTCTTATTTCTCCACGTAAATGAAAAATAAAGAGGACCAACTCTGCCCTGTAGTTTATGGATCCCAATTCCAAATGTCATGGAATTTGTTGGCAATTGGAGGGCCTAAAAAAACGTACAAGTTGCAAATAATTCCCACATATAGAATCCATGTGGAGATTTCAATCTTGCTGCATTACTCTCATTTCTCCACGTAAATGAAAAATAAAGAGGACTAGCTCTGCCCTGTAGTTTATGGATCCCAATTCCAAATGTCATGGAATTTGTTGGCAATTGGAGGGCCTAAAAAAATGTACAAGTTGCAAATAATTCCCACATGTAGAATCCATTTGGAGATTTCAATCTTGCTGCATTACTCTCATTTCTCCACGTAAATGAAAAATAAAGAGGACTAGCTCTGCCCTGTAGTTTATGGATCCCAATTCCAAATGTCATGGAATTTGTTGGCAATTGGAGGGCCTAAAAAAATGTACAAGTTGCAAATAATCCCCACATCTAGAATCCATGTGGAGATTTCAATCTTGCTGCATTATTCTCATTTCTCCACGTAAATGAAAAATAAGGAGGACCAACTCTGCCCTGTAGTTTATGGATCCCAATTCCAAATGTCATGGAATTTGTTGGCAATTGAAGGGTCCAAAGAAATGTGTAGGTTGTAGATATTCATCACATGTAGAATCCATGTGGAGATTTCAATCTTGCTGCATTACTCTCATTTCTCCACGTAAATGAAAAATAAAGAGGACCAACTCTGCCTTGTAGTTTATGGATCCCAATTCCAAATGTCATGGAATTTGTTGGCAATTGAAGGGTCCAAAGAAATGTGTAGGTTGTAGATATTCATCACATGTAGAATCCATGTGGAGATTTCAATCTTGCTACATTACTCTCATTTCTCCACGTAAATGAAAAATAAAGAGGACCAACTCTGCCCTGTAGTTTATGGATCCCAATTCCAAATGTCATGGAATTTGTTGGCAATTGAAGGGTCCAAAGAAATGTGTAGGTTGTAGATATTCATCACATGTAGAATCCATGTGGAGATTTCAATCTTGCTACATTACTCTCATTTCTCCACGTAAATGAAAAATAAAGAGGACCAACTCTGCCCTGTAGTTTATGGATCCCAATTCCAAATGTCATGGAATTTGTTGGCAATTGGAGGGTCTAAAAAAATGTACAAGCTGTACATAATGCCTACATGTAGAATTCATGTGGTGATTTCAATTCTACCGGATTACTCTCATTTCTCCGCGTGGATGAAAAATAAAAAGGACCAGCTCTGCCCTGTAGTTTATAGATCCCAATTCCAAATGTCATGGAATTTGTTGGCAATTGGAGGGCCTAAAAAAACGTACAAGTTGCAAATAATTCCCACATGTAGAATCCATGTGGAGATTTCAATCTTGCTGCATTACTCTCATTTCTCCACGTAAATGAAAAATAAAGAGGACTAGCTCTGCCCTGTAGTTTATGGATCCCAATTCCAAATGTCATGGAATTTGTTGGCAATTGGAGGGCCTAAAAAAATGTACAAGTTGCAAATAATTCCCACATGTAGAATCCATTTGGAGATTTCAATCTTGCCGCATTACTCTTATTTCTCCACGTAAATGAAAAATAAAGAGGATCAGCTCTGCCTTGTAGTTTATGGATCCCCATTCCAAATGTCATGGAATTTGTTGGCAATTGGAGGGCCTAAAAAAATGTACAAGTTGAAAATAATCCCCACATGTAGAATCCATGTGGAGATTTCAATCTTGCTGCATTATTCTCATTTCTCCACGTAAATGAAAAATAAAGAGGACCAACTCTGCCTTGTAGTTTATGGATCACAATTCCAAATGTCATGGAATTTGTTGGCAATTGGGGGGCCTAAAAAAAGTACAAGTTGTAAATAATCCCCACATCTAGAATCCATGTGGAGATTTCAATCTTGCTGCATTATTCTCATTTCTCCACGTAAATGAAAAATAAGGAGGACCAACTCTGCCCTGTAGTTTATAGATCCCAATTCCAAATGTCATGGAATTTGTTGGCAATTGAAGGGTCCAAAGAAATGTGTAGGTTGTAGATATTCATCACATGTAGAATCCATGTGGAGATTTCAATCTTGCTGCATTACTCTTATTTCTCCACGTAAATGAAAAATAAAGAGGATCAGCTCTGCCTTGTAGTTTATGGATCCCAATTCCAAATGTCAATTAATTTGTTGGCAATTGGAGGGCCTAAAAACATGTACAAGTTGCAAATAATTCCCACATGTAGAATCCATGTGGAGATTTCAATCTTGCTGCATTATTTTCATTTCTCCACGTAAATGAAAAAAAAAAAGGACCAGCTCTGCCTTGTAGTTTATGGATCCCAATTCCAAATGTCATGGAATTTGTTGGTTACTGGAGGGTCTAAAAAAATATACAGGTTGTAAATAATCCCCCCATGTAGAATCCATATGGAGATTTCAACCTTGCTGCATTAGTCTTATTTCTCCACGTAAATGAAAAATAAAAAGAACCAGCTCTGCCTTGTAGTTTATGGATTCCAATTCCAAATGTCATGGAATTTGTTGGCAATTGGAGGGCCTAAAAAAATGTACAAGTTGCAAATAATTCCCACATGTAGAATCCATCTGGAGATTTCAATCTTGCTGCATTATTCTCATTTCTCCATGTAAATGAAAAATAAAGAAGATCAGCTCTGCCTTGTTGTTTATGGATCCCAATTCCAAATGTCATGGAATTTGTTGGCAATTGGAGGGCCTAAAAAATGTACAAGTTGCAAATAATTCCCACATGTAGAATCCATTTGGAGATTTCAATCTTGCTGCATTACTCTCATTTCTCCACGTAAATGAAAAATAAAAAGGACCAACTCTGCCCTGTAGTTTATGGATCCCAATTCCAAATGTCATGGAATTTGTTGGCAATTGGAGGGTCTAAAAAAATATACAGGTTGTAAATAATCCCCACATGTAGAATCCATGTGGAGATTTCAATCTTGCTGCATTATTCTCATTTCTCCACGTAAATGAAAAATAAGGAGGACCAACTCTGCCCTGTAGTTTATGGATCCCAATTCCAAATGTCATGGAATTTGTTGGCAATTGAAGGGTCCAAAGAAATGTGTAGGTTGTAGATATTCATCACATGTAGAATCCATGTGGAGATTTCAATCTTGCTACATTACTCTCATTTCTCCACGTAAATGAAAAATAAAGAGGACCAACTCTGCCCTGTAGTTTATGGATCCCAATTCCAAATGTCATGGAATTTGTTGGCAATTGGAGGGTCTAAAAAAATGTACAAGCTGTACATAATGCCTACATGTAGAATTCCTGTGGTGATTTCAATTCTACCGGATTACTCTCATTTCTCCGCGTGGATGAAAAATAAAAAGGACCAGCTCTGCCCTGTAGTTTATGGATCCCAATTCCAAATGTCATGGAATTTGTTGGCAATTGGAGGGTCCAAAGAAATGTGTAGGTTGTAGATATTCATTACATGTAGAATCCATGTGGAGATTTCAATCTTGCTACATTACTCTCATTTCTCCACGTAAATGAAAAATAAAGAGGATCAGCTCTGCCTTGTAGTTTATGGATCCCAATTCCAAATGTCATGGAATTTGTTCTCAATTGGAGGGCCTAAAAAAATGTACAAGTTGCAAATAATTCCCACATGTAGAATCCATGTGGACATTTCAATCTTGCTGCATTATTCTCATTTCTCCACGTAAATGAAAAATAAAGAGGACTAGCTCTGCCCTGTAGTTTATGGATCCCAATTCCAAATGTCATGGAATTTGTTGGCAATTGGAGGGCCTAAAAAAATGTACAAGTTGCAAATAATTCCCACATGTAGAATCCATGTGGAGATTTCAATCTTGCTGCATTACTCTTATTTCTCCACGTAAATGAAAAATAAAGAGGATCAGCTCTGCCTTGTAGTTTATGGATCCCCATTCCAAATGTCATGGAATTTGTTGGCAATTGGAGGGCCTAAAAAAACGTACAAGATGCAAATAATTCCCACATATAGAATCCATGTGGACATTTCAATCTTGCTGCATTACTCTCATTTCTCCACGTAAATGAAAAATAAAGAGGACCAACTCTGCCCTGTAGTTTATGGATCCCAATTCCAAATGTCATGGAATTTGTTGGCAATTGGAGGGTCCAAAGAATTGTTTAGGTTGTAGAAATTCCCCACATGTAGAATCCATGTGGAGATTTCACTCTTGCTGCATTACTCTTATTTCTCCACATAAATGAAAAATAAAGAGGAACACCTCTGCCTTGTAGTTTATGGATCCCAATTCCAAATGTCATGGAATTTGTTGGCAATTGGAGGGCCTAAAAAAACGTACAAGATGCAAATAATTCCCACATATAGAATCCATGTGGACATTTCAATCTTGCTGCATTACTCTCATTTCTCCACGTAAATGAAAAATAAAGAGGACCAACTCTGCCCTGTAGTTTATGGATCCCAATTCCAAATGTCATGGAATTTGTTGGCAATTGGAGGGTCCAAAGAATTGTTTAGGTTGTAGAAATTCCCCACATGTAGAATCCATGTGGAGATTTCAATCTTGCTGCATTACTCTTATTTCTCCACGTAAATGAAAAATAAAGAGGAACAGCTCTGCCCTGTAGTTTATGGATCCCAATTCCAAATGTCATGGAATTTGTTGGCAATTGGAGGGCCTAAAAAAACGTACAAGTTGCAAATAATTCCCACATATAGAATCCATGAGGAGATTTCAATCTTGCTGCATTACTCTCATTTCTCCACGTAAATGAAAAATAAAGAGGACTAGCTCTGCCCTGTAGTTTATGGATCCCAATTCCAAATGTCATGGAATTTGTTGGCAATTGGAGGGCCTAAAAAAATGTACAAGTTGCAAATAATTCCCACATGTAGAATCCATTTGGAGATTTCAATCTTGCTGCATTACTCTTATTTCTCCACGTAAATGAAAAATAAAGAGGATCAGCTCTGCCTTGTAGTTTATGGATCCCCATTCCAAATGTCATGGAATTTGTTGGCAATTGGAGGGCCTAAAAAAATGTACAAGTTGAAAATAATCCCCACATGTAGAATCCATGTGGAGATTTCAATCTTGCTGCATTATTCTCATTTCTCCACGTAAATGAAAAATAAGGAGGACCAACTCTGCCCTGTAGTTTATGGATCCCAATTCCAAATGTCATGGAATTTATTGGCAATTGAAGGGTCCAAAGAAATGTGTAGGTTGTAGATATTCATCACATGTAGAATCCATGTGGAGATTTCAATCTTGCTGCATTACTCTCATTTCTCCACGTAAATGAATAATAAAGAGGACCAACTCTGCCCTGTAGTTTATGGATCCCAATTCCAAATGTCATGGAATTTGTTGGCAATTGGAGGGTCTAAAAAAATGTACAAGCTGTACATAATGCCTACATGTAGAATTCATGTGGTGATTTCAATTCTACCGGATTACTCTCATTTCTCCGCGTGGATGGAAAATAAAAAGGACCAGCTCTGCCCTGTAGTTTATGGATCCCAATTCCAAATGTCATGGAATTTGTTGGCAATTGGAGGGTCCAAAGAATTGTTTAGGTTGTAGAAATTCCCCACATGTAGAATCCATGTGGAGATTTCAATCTTGCTGCATTACTCTTATTTCTCCACGTAAATGAAAAATAAAGAGGACTAGCTCTGCCCTGTAGTTTATGGATCCCAATTCCAAATGTCATGGAATTTGTTGGCAATTGGAGGGCCTAAAAAAACGTACAAGTTGCAAATAATTCCCACATATAGAATCCATGAGGAGATTTCAATCTTGCTGCATTACTCTCATTTCTCCACGTAAATGAAAAATAAAGAGGACTAGCTCTGCCCTGTAGTTTATGGATCCCAATTCCAAATGTCATGGAATTTGTTGGCAATTGGAGGGCCTAAAAAAATGTACAAGTTGCAAATAATTCCCACATGTAGAATCCATTTGGAGATTTCAATCTTGCTGCATTACTCTTATTTCTCCACGTAAATGAAAAATAAAGAGGATCAGCTCTGCCTTGTAGTTTATGGATCCCCATTCCAAATGTCATGGAATTTGTTGGCAATTGGAGGGCCTAAAAAAATGTACAAGTTGAAAATAATCCCCACATGTAGAATCCATGTGGAGATTTCAATCTTGCTGCATTATTCTCATTTCTCCACGTAAATGAAAAATAAGGAGGACCAACTCTGCCCTGTAGTTTATGGATCCCAATTCCAAATGTCATGGAATTTGTTGGCAATTGAAGGGTCCAAAGAAATGTGTAGGTTGTAGATATTCATCACATGTAGAATCCATGTGGAGATTTCAATCTTGCTGCATTACTCTCATTTCTCCACGTAAATGAAAAATAAAGAGGACCAACTCTGCCTTGTAGTTTATGGATCCCAATTCCAAATGTCATGGAATTTGTTGGCAATTGGAGGGTCTAAAAAAATGTACAAGCTGTACATAATGCCTACATGTAGAATTCATGTGGTGATTTCAATTCTACCGGATTACTCTCATTTCTCCGCGTGGATGGAAAATAAAAAGGACCAGCTCTGCCCTGTAGTTTATGGATCCCAATTCCAAATGTCATGGAATTTGTTGGCAATTGGAGGGTCCAAAGAATTGTTTAGGTTGTAGAAATTCCCCACATGTAGAATCCATGTGGAGATTTCAATCTTGCTGCATTACTCTTATTTCTCCACGTAAATGAAAAATAAAGAGGACTAGCTCTGCCCTGTAGTTTATGGATCCCAATTCCAAATGTCATGGAATTTGTTGGCAATTGGAGGGCCTAAAAAAACGTACAAGTTGCAAATAATTCCCACATATAGAATCCATGAGGAGATTTCAATCTTGCTGCATTACTCTCATTTCTCCACGTAAATGAAAAATAAAGAGGACTAGCTCTGCCCTGTAGTTTATGGATCCCAATTCCAAATGTCATGGAATTTGTTGGCAATTGGAGGGCCTAAAAAAATGTACAAGTTGCAAATAATTCCCACATGTAGAATCCATTTGGAGATTTCAATCTTGCTGCATTACTCTTATTTCTCCACGTAAATGAAAAATAAAGAGGATCAGCTCTGCCTTGTAGTTTATGGATCCCCATTCCAAATGTCATGGAATTTGTTGGCAATTGGAGGGCCTAAAAAAATGTACAAGTTGAAAATAATCCCCACATGTAGAATCCATGTGGAGATTTCAATCTTGCTGCATTATTCTCATTTCTCCACGTAAATGAAAAATAAGGAGGACCAACTCTGCCCTGTAGTTTATGGATCCCAATTCCAAATGTCATGGAATTTGTTGGCAATTGAAGGGTCCAAAGAAATGTGTAGGTTGTAGATATTCATCACAAGTAGAATCCATGTGGAGATTTCAATCTTGCTGCATTACTCTCATTTCTCCACGTAAATGAAAAATAAAGAGGACCAACTCTGCCCTGTAGTTTATGGATCCCAATTCCAAATGTCATGGAATTTGTTGGCAATTGGAGGGTCTAAAAAAATGTACAAGCTGTACATAATGCCTACATGTAGAATTCATGTGGTGATTTCAATTCTACCGGATTACTCTCATTTCTCCGCGTGGATGGAAAATAAAAAGGACCAGCTCTGCCCTGTAGTTTATGGATCCCAATTCCAAATGTCATGGAATTTGTTGGCAATTGGAGGGTCCAAAGAATTGTTTAGGTTGTAGAAATTCCCCACATGTAGAATCCATCTGGAGATTTCAATCTTGCTGCATTACTCTTATTTCTCCACGTAAATAAAAATAAAGAGGAACAGCTCTGCCTTGTAGTTTATGGATCCCAATTCCAAATGTCATGGAATTTGTTGGCAATTGGAGGGCCTAAAAAAATGTACAAGTTGCAAATAATTCCCACATGTAGAATCCATTTGGAGATTTCAATCTTGCTGCAGTACTCTTATTTCTCCACGTAAATGAAAAATAAAGAGGATCAGCTCTGCCTTGTAGTTTATGGATCCCCATTCCAAATGTCATGGAATTTGTTGGCAATTGGAGGGCCTAAAAAAATGTACAAGTTGCAAATAATCCCCACATGTAGAATCCATGTGGAGATTTCAATCTTGCTGCATTATTCTCATTTCTCCACGTAAATGAAAAATAAAGAGGACCAACTCTGCCCTGTAGTTTATGGATCCCCATTCCAAATGTCATGGAATTTGTTGGCAATTGGAGGGTCCAAAGAAATGTTTAGGTTGTAGAAATTCCCCACATGTAGAATCCATGTGGAGATTTCAATCTTGCTGCATTATTCTCATTTCTCCACGTAAATGAAAAATAAGGAGGACCAACTCTGCCCTGTAGTTTATGGATCCCAATTCCAAATGTCATGGAATTTGTTGGCAATTGGAGGGTCCAAAGAAATGTTTAGGTTGTAGAAATTCCCCACATGTAGAATCCATGTGGAGATTTCAATCTTGCTGCATTACTCTTATTTCTCCACGTAAATGAAATATAAAGAGGAACAGCTCTGCCTTGTAGTTTATGGATCCCAATTACAAATGTCATGGAATTTGTTGGCAATTGGAGGGCCTAAAAAAACGTACAAGTTGCAAATAATTCCCACATATAGAATCCATGAGGAGATTTCAATCTTGCTGCATTACTCTCATTTCTCCACGTAAATGAAAAATAAAGAGGACTAGCTCTGCCCTGTAGTTTATGGATCCCAATTCCAAATGTCATGGAATTTGTTGGCAATTGGAGGGCCTAAAAAAATGTACAAGTTGCAAATAATTCCCACATGTAGAATCCATTTGGAGATTTCAATCTTGCTGCATTACTCTTATTTCTCCACGTAAATGAAAAATAAAGAGGATCAGCTCTGCCTTGTAGTTTATGGATCGCCATTCCAAATGTCATGGAATTTGTTGGCAATTGGAGGGCCTAAAAAAATGTACAAGTTGAAAATAATCCCCACATGTAGAATCCATGTGGAGATTTCAATCTTGCTGCATTATTCTCATATCTCCACGTAAATGAAAAATAAGGAGGACCAACTCTGCCCTGTAGTTTATGGATCCCAATTCCAAATGTCATGGAATTTGTTGGCAATTGAAGGGTCCAAAGAAATGTGTAGGTTGTAGATATTCATCACATGTAGAATCCATGTGGAGATTTCAATCTTGCTGCATTACTCTCATTTCTCCACGTAAATGAAAAATAAAGAGGACCAACTCTGCCCTGTAGTTTATGGATCCCAATTCCAAATGTCATGGAATTTGTTGGCAATTGGAGGGTCTAAAAAAATGTACAAGCTGTACATAATGCCTACATGTAGAATTCATGTGGTGATTTCAATTCTACCGGATTACTCTCATTTCTCCGCGTGGATGAAAAATAAAAAGGACCAGCTCTGCCCTGTAGTTTATGGATCCCAATTCCAAATGTCATGGAATTTGTTGGCAATTGGAGGGTCCAAAGAATTGTTTAGGTTGTAGAAATTCCCCACATGTAGAATCCATCTGGAGATTTCAATCTTGCTGCATTACTCTTATTTCTCCACGTAAATGAAAAATAAAGAGGAACAGCTCTGCCTTGTAGTTTATGGATCCCAATTCCAAATGTCATGGAATTTGTTGGCAATTGGAGGGCCTAAAAAAATGTACAAGTTGAAAATAATCCCCACATGTAGAATCCATGTGGAGATTTCAATCTTGCTGCATTATTCTCATTTCTCCACGTAAATGAAAAATAAGGAGGACCAACTCTGCCCTGTAGTTTATGGATCCCAATTCCAAATGTCATGGAATTTGTTGGCAATTGGAGGGTCCAAAGAAATGTTTAGGTTGTAGAAATTCCCCACATGTAGAATCCATGTGGAGATTTCAATCTTGCTGCATTATTCTCATTTCTCCATGTAAATGAAAAATAAAGAGGACCAACTCTGCGGATTAATTTATGGATCCCCATTCCAAATGTCATGGAATTTGTTGGCAATTGGAGGGTCCAAAGAATTGTTTAGGTTGTAGAAATTCCCCACATGTAGAATCCATGTGGAGATTTCAATCTTGCTGCATTACTCTTATTTCTCCACGCAAATGAAAAATAAAGAGGATCAGCTCTGCCTTGTAGTTTATGGATCCCAATTCCAAATGTCATGGAATTTGTTCTCAATTGGAGGGCCTAAAAAAATGTACAAGTTGCAAATAATTCCCACATGTAGAATCCATGTGGAGATTTCAATCTTGCTGCATTATTCTCATTTCTCCACGTAAATGAAAAATAAAGAGGACTAGCTCTGCCCTGTAGTTTATGGATCCCAATTCCAAATGTCATGGAATTTGTTGGCAATTGGAGGGCCTAAAAAAATGTACAAGTTGCAAATAATTCCCACATGTAGAATCCATTTGCAGATTTCAATCTTGCTGCATTACTCTTATTTCTCCACGTAAATGAAAAATAAAGAGGATCAGCTCTGCCTTGTAGTTTATGGATCCCCATTCCAAATGTCATGGAATTTGTTGGCAATTGGAGGGCCTAAAAAAATGTACAAGTTGAAAATAATCCCCACATGTAGAATCCATGTGGAGATTTCAATCTTGCTGCATTACTCTTATTTCTCCACGTAAATGAAAAATAAAGAGGACCAACTCTGCCCTGTAGTTTATGGATCCCAATTCCAAATGTCATGGAATTTGTTGGCAATTGGAGGGCCTAAAAAAATGTACAAGTTGCAAATAATTCCCACATGTAGAATCCATTTGGAGATTTTAATCTTGCTGCATTACTCTTATTTCTCCACGTAAATGAAAAATAAAGAGGAACACCTCTGCCTTGTAGTTTATGGATCCCAATTCCAAATGTCATGGAATTTGTTGGCAATTGGAGGGTCCAAAGAATTGTTTAGGTTGTAGAAATTCCCCACATGTAGAATCCATTTGGAGATTTCAGTCTTGCTGCATTACTCTTATTTCTCCACGTAAATGAAAAATAAAGAGGACGAGCTCTGCCCTGTAGTTTATGGATCCCAATTCCAAATGTCATGGAATTTGTTGGCAATTGGAGGGCCTAAAAAAACGTACAAGTTGCAAATAATTCCCACATATAGAATCCATGAGGAGTTTTCAATCTTGCTGCATTACTCTCATTTCTCCACGTAAATGAAAAATAAAGAGGACTAGCTCTGCCCTGTAGTTTATGGATCCCAATTCCAAATGTCATGGAATTTGTTGGCAATTGGAGGGCCTAAAAAAATGTACAAGTTGCAAATAATTCCCACATGTAGAATCCATTTGGAGATTTCAATCTTGCTGCATTACTCTTATTTCTCCACGTAAATGAAAAATAAAGAGGATCAGCTCTGCCTTGTAGTTTATGGATCCCCATTCCAAATGTCATGGAATTTGTTGGCAATTGGAGGGCCAAAAAAAATGTACAAGTTGCAAATAATTCCCACATGTAGAATCCATTTGGAGATTTCAATCTTGCTGCATTACTCTTATTTCTCCACGTAAATGAAAAATAAAGAGGATCAGCTCTGCCTTGTAGTTTATGGATCCCCATTCCAAATGTCATGGAATTTGTTGGCAATTGGAGGGCCTAAAAAAATGTACAAGTTGAAAATAATCCCCACATGTAGAATCCATGTGGAGATTTCAATCTTGCTGCATAATTCTCATTTCTCCACGTAAATGAAAAATAAGGAGGACCAACTCTGCCCTGTAGTTTATGGATCCCCATTCCAAATGTCATGGAATTTGTTGGCAATTGGAGGGTCCAAAGAAATGTTTAGGTTGTAGAAATTCCCCACATGTAGAATCCATGTGGAGATTTCAATCTTGCTGCATTATTCTCATTTCTCCACGTAAATGAAAAATAAGGAGGACCAACTCTGCCCTGTAGTTTATGGATCCCAATTCCAAATGTCATGGAATTTGTTGGCAATTGAAGGGTCCAAAGAAATGTGTAGGTTGTAGATATTCATCACATGTAGAATCCATGTGGAGATTTCAATCTTGCTGCATTACTCTCATTTCTCCACGTAAATGAAAAATAAAGAGGAACAGCTCTGCCTTGTAGTTTATGGATCCCAATTCCAAATGTCATGGAATTTGTTGGCAATTGGAGGGCCAAAAAAATGTACAAGCTGTACATAATGCCTACATGTAGAATTCATGTGGTGATTTCAATTCTACCGGATTACTCTCATTTCTCCGCGTGGATGAAAAATAAAAAGGACCAGCTCTGCCCTGTAGTTTATGGATCCCAATTCCAAATGTCATGGAATTTGTTGGCAATTGGAGGGTCCAAAGAATTGTTTAGGTTGTAGAAATTCCCCACATGTAGAATCCATCTGGAGATTTCAATCTTGCTGCATTACTCTTATTTCTCCACGTAAATGAAAAATAAAGAGGACTAGCTCTGCCCTGTAGTTTATGGATCCCAATTCCAAATGTCATGGAATTTGTTGGCAATTGGAGGGCCAAAAAAAATGTACAAGTTGCAAATAATTCCCACATGTAGAATCCATTTGGAGATTTCAATCTTGCTGCATTACTCTTATTTCTCCACGTAAATGAAAAATAAAGAGGATCAGCTCTGCCTTGTAGTTTATGGATCCCCATTCCAAATGTCATGGAATTTGTTGGCAATTGGAGGGCCTAAAAAAATGTACAAGTTGAAAATAATCCCCACATGTAGAATCCATGTGGAGATTTCAATCTTGCTGCATTATTCTCATTTCTCCACGTAAATGAAAAATAAGGAGGACCAACTCTGCCCTGTAGTTTATGGATCGCCATTCCAAATGTCATGGAATTTGTTGGCAATTGGAGGGTCCAAAGAAATGTTTAGGTTGTAGAAATTCCCCACATGTAGAATCCATGTGGAGATTTCAATCTTGCTGCATTATTCTCATTTCTCCACGTAAATGAAAAATAAGGAGGACCAACTCTGCCCTGTAGTTTATGGATCCCAATTCCAAATGTCATGGAATTTGTTGGCAATTGGAGGGTCCAAAGAAATGTTTAGGTTGTAGAAATTCCCCACATGTAGAATCCATGTGGAGATTTCAATCTTGCTGCATTACTCTTATTTCTCCACGTAAATGAAAAATAAAGAGGAACAGCTCTGCCTTGTAGTTTATGGATCCCAATTCCAAATGTCATGGAATTTGTTGGCAATTGGAGGGTCCAAAGAATTGTTTAGGTTGTAGAAATTCCCCACATGTAGAATCCATGTGGAGATTTCAATCTTGCTGCATTACTCTTATTTCTCCACGTAAATGAAAAGTAAAGAGGAACAGCTCTGCCTTGTAGTTTATGGATCCCAATTACAAATGTCATGGAATTTGTTGGCAATTGGAGGGCCTAAAAAAACGTACAAGTTGCAAATAATTCCCACATATAGAATCCATGAGGAGATTTCAATCTTGCTGCATTACTCTCATTTCTCCACGTAAATGAAAAATAAAGAGGACTAGCTCTGCCTTGTAGTTTATGGATCCCAATTCCAAATGTCATGGAATTTGTTGGCAATTGGAGGGCCTAAAAAAATGTACAAGTTGCAAATAATTCCCACATGTAGAATCCATTTGGAGATTTCAATCTTGCTGCATTACTCTTATTTCTCCACGTAAATGAAAAATAAAGAGGATCAGCTCTGCCTTGTAGTTTATGGATCGCCATTCCAAATGTCATGGAATTTGTTGGCAATTGGAGGGCCTAAAGAAATGTACAAGTTCAAAATAATCCCCACATGTAGAATCCATGTGGAGATTTCAATCTTGCTGCATTATTCTCATATCTCCACGTAAATGAAAAATAAGGAGGACCAACTCTGCCCTGTAGTTTATGGATCCCAATTCCAAATGTCATGGAATTTGTTGGCAATTGAAGGGTCCAAAGAAATGTGTAGGTTGTAGATATTCATCACATGTAGAATCCATGTGGAGATTTCAATCTTGCTGCATTACTCTCATTTCTCCACGTAAATGAAAAATAAAGAGGACCAACTCTGCCCTGTAGTTTATGGATCCCAATTCCAAATGTCATGGAATTTGTTGGCAATTGGAGGTTCTAAAAAAATCTACAAGCTGTACATAATGCCTACATGTAGAATTCATGTGGTGATTTCAATTCTACCGGATTACTCTCATTTCTCCGCGTGGATGAAAAATAAAAAGGACCAGCTCTGCCCTGTAGTTTATGGATCCCAATTCCAAATGTCATGGAATTTGTTGGCAATTGGAGGGTCCAAAGAATTGTTTAGGTTGTAGAAATTCCCCACATGTAGAATCCATGTGGAGATTTCAATCTTGCTGCATTACTCTTATTTCTCCACGTAAATGAAAAATAAAGAGGAACAGCTCTGCCTTGTAGTTTATGGATCCCAATTCCAAATGTCATGGAATTTGTTGGCAATTGGAGGGCCTAAAAAAATGTACAAGTTGAAAATAATCCCCACATGTAGAATCCATGTGGAGATTTCAATCTTGCTGCATTATTCTCATTTCTCCACGTAAATGAAAAATAAGGAGGACCAACTCTGCCCTGTAGTTTATGGATCCCAATTCCAAATGTCATGGAATTTGTTGGCAATTGGAGGGTCCAAAGAAATGTTTAGGTTGTAGAAATTCCCCACATGTAGAATCCATGTGGAGATTTCAATCTTGCTGCATTATTCTCATTTCTCCACGTAAATGAAAAATAAAGAGGACCAACTCTGCCGTGTAGTTTATGGATCCCAATTCCAAATGTCATGGAATTTGTTGGCAATTGGAGGGTCCAAAGAATTGTTTAGGTTGTAGAAATTCCCCACATGTAGAATCCATGTGGAGATTTCAATCTTGCTGCATTACTCTTATTTCTCCACGCAAATGAAAAATAAAGAGGATCAGCTCTGCCTTGTAGTTTACGGATCCCAATTCCAAATGTCATGGAATTTGTTCTCAATTGGAGGGCCTAAAAAAATGTACAAGTTGCAAATAATTCCCACATGTAGAATCCATGTGGAGATTTCAATCTTGCTGCATTATTCTCATTTCTCCACGTAAATGAAAAATAAAGAGGACTAGCTCTGCCCTGTAGTTTATGGATCCCAATTCCAAATGTCATGGAATTTGTTGGCAATTGGAGGGCCTAAAAAAATGTACAAGTTGCAAATAATTCCCACATGTAGAATCCATTTGGAGATTTCAATCTTGCTGCATTACTCTTATTTCTCCACGTAAAAGAAAAATAAAGAGGATCAGCTCTGCCTTGTAGTTTATGGATCCCCATTCCAAATGTCATGGAATTTGTTGGCAATTGGAGGGCCTAAAAAAATGTACAAGTTGAAAATAATCCCCACATGTAGAATCCATGTGGAGATTTCAATCTTGCTGCATTACTCTTATTTCTCCACGTAAATGAAAAATAAAGAGGACCAACTCTGCCCTGTAGTTTATGGATCCCAATTCCAAATGTCATGGAATTTGTTGGCAATTGGAGGGTCCAAAGAATTGTTTAGGTTGTAGAAATTCCCCACATGTAGAATCCATGTGGAGATTTCAATCTTGCTGCATTACTCTTATTTCTCCACGTAAATGAAATATAAAGAGGAACAGCTCTGCCTTGTAGTTTATGGATCCCAATTCCAAATGTCATGGAATTTGTTGGCAATTGGAGGGTCCAAAGAATTGTTTAGGTTGTAGAAATTCCCCACATGTAGAATCCATGTGGAGATTTCAATCTTGCTGCATTACTCTTATTTCTCCACGTAAATGAAAAATAAAGAGGAACAGCTCTGCCTTCTAGTTTATGGATCCCAATTTCAAATGTCATGGAATTTGTTGGCAATTGGAGGGCCTAAAAAAATGTACAAGTTGCAAATAATTCCCACATGTAGAATCCATGTGGAGATTTCAATCTTGCTGCATTATTCTCATTTCTCCACGTAAATGAAAAATAAAGAGGACTAGCTCTGCCCTGTAGTTTATGGATCCCAATTCCAAATGTCATGGAATTTGTTGGCAATTGGAGGGCCTAAAAAAATGTACAAGTTGCAAATAATTCCCACATGTAGAATCCATTTGGAGATTTCAATCTTGCTGCATTACTCTTATTTCTCCACGTAAATGAAAAATAAAGAAGATCAGCTCTGCCTTGTAGTTTATGGATCCCCATTCCAAATGTCATGGAATTTGTTGGCAATTGGAGGGCCTAAAAAAATGTACAAGTTGAAAATAATCCCCACATGTAGAATCCATGTGGAGATTTCAATCTTGCTGCATTACTCTTATTTCTCCACGTAAATGAAAAATAAAGAGGGCCAACTCTGCCCTGTAGTTTATGGATCCCAATTCCAAATGTCATGGAATTTGTTGGCAATTGGAGGGCCTAAAAAAATGTACAAGTTGCAAATAATTCCCACATGTAGAATCCATTTGGAGATTTTAATCTTGCTGCATTACTCTTATTTCTCCACGTAAATGAAAAATAAAGAGGATCAGCTCTGCCTTGTAGTTTATGGATCCCAATTCCAAATGTCATGGAATTTGTTGGCAATTGGAGGGCCTAAAAAAACGTACAAGATGCAAATAATTCCCACATATAGAATCCATGTGGAGATTTCAATCTTGCTGCATTACTCTCATTTCTCCACGTAAATGAAAAATAAAGAAGACCAACTCTGCCCTGTAGTTTATGGATCCCAATTCCAAATGTCATGGAATTTGTTGGCAATTGGAGGGCCTAAAAAAATGTACAAGTTGCAAATAATTCCCACATGTAGAATCCATTTGGAGATTTCAATCTTGCTGCATTACTCTTATTTCTCCACGTAAATGAAAAATAAAGAGGAACAGCTCTGCCTTGTAGTTTATGGATCCCAATTACAAATGTCATGGAATTTGTTGGCAATTGGAGGGCCTAAAAAAACGTACAAGTTGCAAATAATCCCCACATATAGAATCCATGTGGAGATTTCAATCTTGCTGCATTACTCTCATTTCTCCACGTAAATGAAAAATAAAGAGGACTAGCTCTGCCCTGTAGTTTATGGATCCCAATTCCAAATGTCATGGAATTTGTTGGCAATTGGAGGGTCCAAAGAATTGTTTAGGTTGTAGAAATTCCCCACATGTAGAATCCATGTGGAGATTTCAATCTTGCTGCATTACTCTTATTTCTCCACGTAAATGAAAAATAAAGAGGAACAGCTCTGCCTTGTAGTTTATGGATCCCAATTACAAATGTCATGGAATTTGTTGGCAATTGGAGGGCCTAAAAAAACGTACAAGTTGCAAATAATCCCCACATATAGAATCCATGTGGAGATTTCAATCTTGCTGCATTACTCTCATTTCTCCACGTAAATGAAAAATAAAGAGGACTAGCTCTGCCCTGTAGTTTATGGATCCCAATTCCAAATGTCATGGAATTTGTTGGCAATTGGAGGGTCCAAAGAATTGTTTAGGTTGTAGAAATTCCCCACCTGTAGAATCCATGTGGAGATTTCAATCTTGCTGCATTACTCTTATTTCTCCATGTAAATGAAAAATAAAGAGGATCAGCTCTGCCTTGTAGTTTATGGATCCCCATTCCAAATGTCATGGAATTTGTTGGCAATTGGAGGGCCTAAAAAAATGTACAAGTTGAAATTAATCCCCACATGTAGAATACATGTGGAGATTTCAATATTGCTGCATTATTCTCATTTCTCCACGTAAATGAAAAATAAGGAGGACCAACTCTGCCCTGTAGTTTATGGATCCCAATTCCAAATGTCATGGAATTTGTTGGCAATTGAAGGGTCCAAAGAAATGTGTAGGTTGTAGATATTCATCACATGTAGAATCCATGTGGAGATTTCAATCTTGCTGCATTACTCTCATTTCTCCACGTAAATGAAAAATAAAGAGGACCAACTCTGCCGTGTAGTTTATGGATCCCAATTCCAAATGTCATGGAATTTGTTGGCAATTGGAGGGTCTAAAAAAATGTACAAGCTGTACATAATGCCTACATGTAGAACTCATGTGGTGATTTCAGTTCTACCGGATTACTCTCATTTCTCCGCGTGGATGAAAAATAAAAAGGACCAGCTCTGCCCTGTAGTTTATGGATCCCAATTCCAAATGTCATGGAATTTGTTGGCAATTGGAGGGTCCAAAGAATTGTTTAGGTTGTAGAAATTCCCCACATGTAGAATCCATCTGGAGATTTCAATCTTGCTGCATTATTCTCATTTCTCCACGTAAATGAAAAATAAAGAGGACTAGCTCTGCCCTGTAGTTTATGGATCCCAATTCCAAATGTCATGGAATTTGTTGGCAATTGGAGGGCCTAAAAAAATGTACAAGTTGCAAATAATTCCCACATGTAGAATCCATTTGGAGATTTCAATCTTGCTGCATTACTCTTATTTCTCCACGTAAATGAAAAATAAAGAGGATCAGCTCTGCCTTGTAGTTTATGGATCCCCATTCCAAATGTCATGGAATTTGTTGGCAATTGGAGGGCCTAAAAAAATGTACAAGTTGAAATTAATCCCCACATGTAGAATCCATGTGGAGATTTCAATCTTGCTGCATTACTCTTATTTCTCCACGTAAATGAAAAATAAAGAGGACCAACTCTGCCCTGTAGTTTATGGATCCCAATTCCAAATGTCATGGAATTTGTTGGCAATTGGAGGGCCTAAAAAAATGTACAAGTTGCAAATAATTCCCACATATAGAATCCATGTGGAGATTTCAATCTTGCTGCATTACTCTCATTTCTCCACGTAAATGAAAAATAAAGAAGACCAACTCTGCCCTGTAGTTTATGGATCCCAATTCCAAATGTCATGGAATTTGTTGGCAATTGGAGGGTCTAAAAAAATGTTTAGGTTGTAGAAATTCCCCACATGTAGAATCCATGTGGAGATTTCAATCTTGCTGCATTACTCTTATTTCTCCACGTAAATGAAAAATAAAGAGGACTAGCTCTGCCTTGTAGTTTATGGATCCCAATTCCAAATGTCATGGAATTTGTTGGCAATTGGAGGGTCCAAAGAATTGTTTAGGTTGTAGAAATTCCCCACATGTAGAATCCATGTGGAGATTTCAATCTTGCTGCATGACTCTTATTTCTCCACGTAAATGAAAAATAAAGAGGAACAGCTCTGCCTTGTAGTTTATGGATCCCAATTTCAAATGTCATGGAATTTGTTGGCAATTGGAGGGCCTAAAAAAACGTACAAGTTGCAAATAATTCCCACATATAGAATCCATGAGGAGATTTCAATCTTGCTGCATTACTCTCATTTCTCCACGTAAATGAAAAATAAAGAGGAACAGCTCTGCCCTGTAGTTTATGGATCCCAATTCCAAATGTCATGGAATTTGTTGGCAATTGGAGGGCCTAAAAAAATGTACAAGTTGCAAATAATTCCCACATGTAGAATCCATTTGGAGATTTCAATCTTGCTGCATTACTCTTATTTCTCCACGTAAATGAAAAATAAAGAAGATCAGCTCTGCCTTGTAGTTTATGGATCCCCATTCCAAATGTCATGGAATTTGTTGGCAATTGGAGGGCCTAAAAAAATGTACAAGTTGAAAATAATCCCCACATGTAGAATCCATGTGGAGATTTCAATCTTGCTGCATTACTCTTATTTCTCCACGTAAATGAAAAATAAAGAGGGCCAACTCTGCCCTGTAGTTTATGGATCCCAATTCCAAATGTCATGGAATTTGTTGGCAATTGGAGGGCCTAAAAAAATGTACAAGTTGCAAATAATTCCCACATGTAGAATCCATTTGGAGATTTTAATCTTGCTGCATTACTCTTATTTCTCCACGTAAATGAAAAATAAAGAGGATCAGCTCTGCCTTGTAGTTTATGGATCCCAATTCCAAATATCATGGATTTGTTGGCAATTGGAGGGCCTAAAAAAACGTACAAGATGCAAATAATTCCCACATATAGAATCCATGTGGAGATTTCAATCTTGCTGCATTACTCTCATTTCTCCACGTAAATGAAAAATAAAGAAGACCAACTCTGCCCTGTAGTTTATGGATCCCAATTCCAAATGTCATGGAATTTGTTGGCAATTGGAGGGTCCAAAGAATTGTTTAGGTTGTAGAAATTCCCCACATGTAGAATCCATGTGGAGATTTCAATCTTGCTGCATTACTCTTATTTCTCCACGTAAATGAAAAATAAAGAGGAACAGCTCTGCCTTGTAGTTTATGGATCCCAATTCCAAATGTCATGGAATTTGTTGGCAATTGAAGGGTCCAAAGAAATGTGTAGGTTGTAGATATTCATCACATGTAGAATCCATGTGGAGATTTCAATCTTGCTGCATTACTCTCATTTCTCCACGTAAATGAAAAATAAAGAGGACCAACTCTGCCCTGTAGTTTATGGATCCCAATTCCAAATGTCATGGAATTTGTTGGCAATTGGAGGGCCTAAAAAAATGTACAAGTTGCAAATAATTCCCACATGTAGAATCCATTTGGAGATTTCAATCTTGCTGCATTACTCTTATTTCTCCACGTAAATGAAAAATAAAGAGGATCAGCTCTGCCTTGTAGTTTATGGATCCCCATTCCAAATGTCATGGAATTTGTTGGCAATTGGAGCGCCTAAAAAAATGTACAAGTTGAAAATAATCCCCACATGTAGAATCCATGTGGAGATTTCAATATTGCTGCATTATTCTCATTTCTCCACGTAAATGAAAAATAAGGAGGACCAACTCTGCCCTGTAGTTTATGGATCCCAATTCCAAATGTCATGGAATTTGTTGGCAATTGAAGGGTCCAAAGAAATGTGTAGGTTGTAGATATTCATCACATGTAGAATCCATGTGGAGATTTCAATCTTGCTGCATTACTCTCATTTCTCCACGTAAATGAAAAATAAAGAGGACCAACTCTGCCCTGTAGTTTATGGATCCCAATTCCAAATGTCATGGAATTTGTTGGCAATTGGAGGGTCTAAAAAAATGTACAAGCTGTACATAATGCCTACATGTAGAATTCATGTGGTGATTTCAATTCTACCGGATTACTCTCATTTCTCCGCGTGGATGAAAAATAAAAAGGACCAGCTCTGCCCTGTAGTTTATGGATCCCAATTCCAAATGTCATGGAATTTGTTGGCAATTGGAGGGTCCAAAGAATTGTTTAGGTTGTAGAAATTCCCCACATGTAGAATCCATGTGGAGATTTCAATCTTGCTGCATTACTCTCATTTCTCCACGTAAATGAAAAATAAAGAGGACTAGCTCTGCCCTGTAGTTTATGGATCCCAATTCCAAATGTCATGGAATTTGTTGGCAATTGGAGGGCCTAAAAAAATGTACAAGTTGCAAATAATTCCCACATGTAGAATCCATTTGGAGATTTCAATCTTGCTGCATTACTCTTATTTCTCCACGTAAATGAAAAATAAAGAGGATCAGCTCTGCCTTGTAGTTTATGGATCGCCATTCCAAATGTCATGGAATTTGTTGGCAATTAGAGGGCCTAAAAAAATGTACAAGCTGTACATAATGCCTACATGTAGAATCCATGTGGAGATTTCAATCTTGCTGCATTATTCTCATTTCTCCACGTAAATGAAAAATAAGGAGGACCAACTCTGCCCTGTAGTTTATGGATCCCAATTCCAAATGTCATGGAATTTGTTGGCAATTGAAGGGTCCAAAGAAATGTGTAGGTTGTAGATATTCATCACATGTAGAATCCATGTGGAGATTTCAATCTTGCTGCATTACTCTCATTTCTCCACGTAAATGAAAAATAAAGAGGACCAACTCTGCCGTGTAGTTTATGGATCCCAATTCCAAATGTCATGGAATTTGTTGGCAATTGGAGGGTCTAAAAAAATGTACAAGCTGTACATAATGCGTACATGTAGAATTCATGTGGTGATTTCAATTCTACCGGATTACTCTCATTTCTCCGCGTGGATGAAAAATAAAAAGGACCAGCTCTGCCCTGTAGTTTATGGATCCCAATTCCAAATGTCATGGAATTTGTTGGCAATTGGAGGGTCCAAAGAAATGTTTAGGTTGTAGAAATTCCCCACATGTAGAATCCATGTGGAGATTTCAATCTTGCTGCATTACTCTCATTTCTCCACGTAAATGAAAAATAAAGAGGAACAGCTCTGCCTTGTAGTTTATGGATCCCAATTCCAAATGTCATGGAATTTGTTGGCAATTGGAGGGTCCAAAGAATTGTTTAGGTTGTAGAAATTCCCCACATGTAGAATCCATGTGGAGATTTCAATCTTGCTGCATTACTCTCATTTCTCCACGTAAATGAAAAATAAAGAGGACTAGCTCTGCCCTGTAGTTTATGGATCCCAATTCCAACTGTCATGGAATTTGTTGGCAATTGGAGGGTCCAAAGAATTGTTTAGGTTGTAGAAATTCCCCACATGTAGAATCCATGTGGAGATTTCAATCTTGCTGCATTACTCTTATTTCTCCACGTAAATGAAAAATAAAGAGGAACAGCTCTGCCTTGTAGTTTATGGATCCCAATTCCAAATGTCATGGAATTTGTTGGCAATTGGAGGGCCTAAAAAAATGTACAAGTTGCAAATAATTCCCACATGTAGAATCCATTTGGGGATTTCAATCTTGCTGCATTACTCTTATTTCTCCACGTAAATGAAAAATAAAGAGGATCAGCTCTGCCTTGTAGTTTATGGATCCCCATTCCAAATGTCATGGAATTTGTTGGCAATTGGAGGGCCTAAAAAAATGTACAAGTTGCAAATAATTCCCACATGTAGAATCCATTTGGAGATTTCAATCTTGCTGCATTACTCTTATTTCTCCACGTAAATGAAAAATAAAGAGGATCAGCTCTGCCCTGTAGTTTATGGATCCCAATTCCAAATGTCATGGAATTTGTTGGCAATTGGAGGGTCCAAAGAATTGTTTAGGTTGTAGAAATTCCCCACATGTAGAATCCATGTGGAGATTTCAATCTTGCTGCATTACTCTTATTTCTCCACGTAAATGAAAAATAAAGAGGAACAGCTCTGCCTTGTAGTTTATGGATCCCAATTACAAATGTCATGGAATTTGTTGGCAATTGGAGGGCCTAAAAAAACGTACAAGTTGCAAATAATCCCCACATATAGAATCCATGTGGAGATTTCAATCTTGCTGCATTACTCTCATTTCTCCACGTAAATGAAAAATAAAGAGGACTAGCTCTGCCCTGTAGTTTATGGATCCCAATTCCAACTGTCATGGAATTTGTTGGCAATTGGAGGGTCCAAAGAATTGTTTAGGTTGTAGAAATTCCCCACATGTAGAATCCATGTGGAGATTTCAATCTTGCTGCATTACTCTTATTTCTCCACGTAAATGAAAAATAAAGAGGATCAGCTCTGCCCTGTAGTTTATGGATCCCAATTCCAAATGTCATGGAATTTGTTGGCAATTGAAGGGTCCAAAGAAATGTGTAGGTTGTAGATATTCATCACATGTAGAATCCATGTGGAGATTTCAATCTTGCTGCATTACTCTCATTTCTCCACGTAAATGAAAAATAAAGAGGACCAACTCTGCCCTGTAGTTTATGGATCCCAATTCCAAATGTCATGGAATTTGTTGGCAATTGGAGGGTCTAAAAAAATGTACAAGCTGTACATAATGCCTACATGTAGAATTCATGTGGTGATTTCAATTCTACCGGATTACTCTCATTTCTCCGCGTGGATGAAAAATAAAAAGGACCAGCTCTGCCCTGTAGTTTATGGATCCCAATTCCAAATGTCATGGAATTTGTTGGCAATTGGAGGGCCTAAAAAAACGTACAAGTTGCAAATAATTCCCACATGTAGAATCCATGTGGAGATTTCAATCTTGCTGCATTATTCTCATTTCTCCACGTAAATGAAAAATAAAGAAGACTAGCTCTGCCCTGTAGTTTATGGATCCGAATTCCAAATGTCATGGAATTTGTTGGCAATTGGAGGGCCTAAAAAAATGTACAAGTTGCAAATAATTCCCACATGTAGAATCCATTTGGAGATTTCAATCTTGCTGCATTACTCTTATTTCTCCACGTAAATGAAAAATAAAGAGGATCAGCTCTGCCTTGTAGTTTATGGATCCCAAGTCCAAATGTCATGGAATTTGTTGGCAATTGGAGGGTCCAAAGAATTGTTTAGGTTGTAGAAATTCCCCACATGTAGAATCCATGTGGAGATTTCAATCTTGCTGCATTACTCTCATTTCTCCACGTAAATGAAAAATAAAGAGGATCAGCTCTGCCTTGTAGTTTATGGATCCCAATTCCAAATGTCATGGAATTTGTTGGCAATTGGAGGGCCTAAAAAAATGTACAAGTTGCAAATAATTCCCACATGTAGAATCCATTTGGAGATTTCAATCTTGCTGCATTACTCTCATTTCTCCACGTAAATGAAAAATAAAGAGGACCAACTCTGCCCTGTAGTTTATGGATCCCAATTCCAAATGTCATGGAATTTGTTGGCAATTGGAGGGTCTAAAAAACTGTACAAGCTGTACATAATGCCTACATGTAGAATTCATGTGGTGATTTCAATTCTACCGGATTACTCTCATTTCTCCGCGTGGATGAAAAATAAAAAGGATCAGCTCTGCCTTGTAGTTTATGGATCCCAATTCCAAATATCATGGATTTGTTGGCAATTGGAGGGCCTAAAAAAACGTACAAGATGCAAATAATTCCCACATATAGAATCCATGTGGAGATTTCAATCTTGCTGCATTACTCTCATTTCTCCACGTAAATGAAAAATAAAGAAGACCAACTCTGCCCTGTAGTTTATGGATCCCAATTCCAAATGTCATGGAATTTGTTGGCAATTGGAGGGTCCAAAGAATTGTTTAGGTTGTAGAAATTCCCCACATGTAGAATCCATGTGGAGATTTCAATCTTGCTGCATTACTCTTATTTCTCCACGTAAATGAAAAATAAAGAGGAACAGCTCTGCCTTGTAGTTTATGGATCCCAATTCCAAATGTCATGGAATTTGTTGGCAATTGGAGGGCCTAAAAAAACGTACAAGTTGCAAATAATCCCCACATATAGAATCCATGTGGAGATTTCAATCTTGCTGCATTACTCTCATTTCTCCACGTAAATGAAAAATAAAGAGGACCAACTCTGCCCTGTAGTTTATGGATCCCAATTCCAAATGTCATGGAATTTGTTGGCAATTGGAGGGCCTAAAAAAATGTACAAGTTGCAAATAATTCCCACATGTAGAATCCATTTGGAGATTTCAATCTTGCTGCATTACTCTTATTTCTCCACGTAAATGAAAAATAAAGAGGATCAGCTCTGCCTTGTAGTTTATGGATCCCCATTCCAAATGTCATGGAATTTGTTGGCAATTGGAGCGCCTAAAAAAATGTACAAGTTGAAAATAATCCCCACATGTAGAATCCATGTGGAGATTTCAATATTGCTGCATTATTCTCATTTCTCCACGTAAATGAAAAATAAGGAGGACCAACTCTGCCCTGTAGTTTATGGATCCCAATTCCAAATGTCATGGAATTTGTTGGCAATTGAAGGGTCCAAAGAAATGTGTAGGTTGTAGATATTCATCACATGTAGAATCCATGTGGAGATTTCAATCTTGCTGCATTACTCTCATTTCTCCACGTAAATGAAAAATAAAGAGGACCAACTCTGCCCTGTAGTTTATGGATCCCAATTCCAAATGTCATGGAATTTGTTGGCAATTGGAGGGTCTAAAAAAATGTACAAGCTGTACATAATGCCTACATGTAGAATTCATGTGGTGATTTCAATTCTACCGGATTACTCTCATTTCTCCGCGTGGATGAAAAATAAAAAGGACCAGCTCTGCCCTGTAGTTTATGGATCCCAATTCCAAATGTCATGGAATTTGTTGGCAATTGGAGGGTCCAAAGAATTGTTTAGGTTGTAGAAATTCCCCACATGTAGAATCCATGTGGAGATTTCAATCTTGCTGCATTACTCTCATTTCTCCACGTAAATGAAAAATAAAGAGGACTAGCTCTGCCCTGTAGTTTATGGATCCCAATTCCAAATGTCATGGAATTTGTTGGCAATTGGAGGGCCTAAAAAAATGTACAAGTTGCAAATAATTCCCACATGTAGAATCCATTTGGAGATTTCAATCTTGCTGCATTACTCTTATTTCTCCACGTAAATGAAAAATAAAGAGGATCAGCTCTGCCTTGTAGTTTATGGATCGCCATTCCAAATGTCATGGAATTTGTTGGCAATTAGAGGGCCTAAAAAAATGTACAAGCTGTACATAATGCCTACATGTAGAATCCATGTGGAGATTTCAATCTTGCTGCATTATTCTCATTTCTCCACGTAAATGAAAAATAAGGAGGACCAACTCTGCCCTGTAGTTTATGGATCCCAATTCCAAATGTCATGGAATTTGTTGGCAATTGAAGGGTCCAAAGAAATGTGTAGGTTGTAGATATTCATCACATGTAGAATCCATGTGGAGATTTCAATCTTGCTGCATTACTCTCATTTCTCCACGTAAATGAAAAATAAAGAGGACCAACTCTGCCGTGTAGTTTATGGATCCCAATTCCAAATGTCATGGAATTTGTTGGCAATTGGAGGGTCTAAAAAAATGTACAAGCTGTACATAATGCGTACATGTAGAATTCATGTGGTGATTTCAATTCTACCGGATTACTCTCATTTCTCCGCGTGGATGAAAAATAAAAAGGACCAGCTCTGCCCTGTAGTTTATGGATCCCAATTCCAAATGTCATGGAATTTGTTGGCAATTGGAGGGTCCAAAGAAATGTTTAGGTTGTAGAAATTCCCCACATGTAGAATCCATGTGGAGATTTCAATCTTGCTGCATTACTCTCATTTCTCCACGTAAATGAAAAATAAAGAGGAACAGCTCTGCCTTGTAGTTTATGGATCCCAATTCCAAATGTCATGGAATTTGTTGGCAATTGGAGGGTCCAAAGAATTGTTTAGGTTGTAGAAATTCCCCACATGTAGAATCCATGTGGAGATTTCAATCTTGCTGCATTACTCTCATTTCTCCACGTAAATGAAAAATAAAGAGGACTAGCTCTGCCCTGTAGTTTATGGATCCCAATTCCAACTGTCATGGAATTTGTTGGCAATTGGAGGGTCCAAAGAATTGTTTAGGTTGTAGAAATTCCCCACATGTAGAATCCATGTGGAGATTTCAATCTTGCTGCATTACTCTTATTTCTCCACGTAAATGAAAAATAAAGAGGAACAGCTCTGCCTTGTAGTTTATGGATCCCAATTCCAAATGTCATGGAATTTGTTGGCAATTGGAGGGCCTAAAAAAATGTACAAGTTGCAAATAATTCCCACATGTAGAATCCATTTGGGGATTTCAATCTTGCTGCATTACTCTTATTTCTCCACGTAAATGAAAAATAAAGAGGATCAGCTCTGCCTTGTAGTTTATGGATCCCCATTCCAAATGTCATGGAATTTGTTGGCAATTGGAGGGCCTAAAAAAATGTACAAGTTGCAAATAATTCCCACATGTAGAATCCATTTGGAGATTTCAATCTTGCTGCATTACTCTTATTTCTCCACGTAAATGAAAAATAAAGAGGATCAGCTCTGCCCTGTAGTTTATGGATCCCAATTCCAAATGTCATGGAATTTGTTGGCAATTGGAGGGTCCAAAGAATTGTTTAGGTTGTAGAAATTCCCCACATGTAGAATCCATGTGGAGATTTCAATCTTGCTGCATTACTCTTATTTCTCCACGTAAATGAAAAATAAAGAGGAACAGCTCTGCCTTGTAGTTTATGGATCCCAATTACAAATGTCATGGAATTTGTTGGCAATTGGAGGGCCTAAAAAAACGTACAAGTTGCAAATAATCCCCACATATAGAATCCATGTGGAGATTTCAATCTTGCTGCATTACTCTCATTTCTCCACGTAAATGAAAAATAAAGAGGACTAGCTCTGCCCTGTAGTTTATGGATCCCAATTCCAACTGTCATGGAATTTGTTGGCAATTGGAGGGTCCAAAGAATTGTTTAGGTTGTAGAAATTCCCCACATGTAGAATCCATGTGGAGATTTCAATCTTGCTGCATTACTCTTATTTCTCCACGTAAATGAAAAATAAAGAGGATCAGCTCTGCCCTGTAGTTTATGGATCCCAATTCCAAATGTCATGGAATTTGTTGGCAATTGAAGGGTCCAAAGAAATGTGTAGGTTGTAGATATTCATCACATGTAGAATCCATGTGGAGATTTCAATCTTGCTGCATTACTCTCATTTCTCCACGTAAATGAAAAATAAAGAGGACCAACTCTGCCCTGTAGTTTATGGATCCCAATTCCAAATGTCATGGAATTTGTTGGCAATTGGAGGGTCTAAAAAAATGTACAAGCTGTACATAATGCCTACATGTAGAATTCATGTGGTGATTTCAATTCTACCGGATTACTCTCATTTCTCCGCGTGGATGAAAAATAAAAAGGACCAGCTCTGCCCTGTAGTTTATGGATCCCAATTCCAAATGTCATGGAATTTGTTGGCAATTGGAGGGCCTAAAAAAACGTACAAGTTGCAAATAATTCCCACATGTAGAATCCATGTGGAGATTTCAATCTTGCTGCATTATTCTCATTTCTCCACGTAAATGAAAAATAAAGAAGACTAGCTCTGCCCTGTAGTTTATGGATCCGAATTCCAAATGTCATGGAATTTGTTGGCAATTGGAGGGCCTAAAAAAATGTACAAGTTGCAAATAATTCCCACATGTAGAATCCATTTGGAGATTTCAATCTTGCTGCATTACTCTTATTTCTCCACGTAAATGAAAAATAAAGAGGATCAGCTCTGCCTTGTAGTTTATGGATCCCAAGTCCAAATGTCATGGAATTTGTTGGCAATTGGAGGGTCCAAAGAATTGTTTAGGTTGTAGAAATTCCCCACATGTAGAATCCATGTGGAGATTTCAATCTTGCTGCATTACTCTCATTTCTCCACGTAAATGAAAAATAAAGAGGATCAGCTCTGCCTTGTAGTTTATGGATCCCAATTCCAAATGTCATGGAATTTGTTGGCAATTGGAGGGCCTAAAAAAATGTACAAGTTGCAAATAATTCCCACATGTAGAATCCATTTGGAGATTTCAATCTTGCTGCATTACTCTCATTTCTCCACGTAAATGAAAAATAAAGAGGACCAACTCTGCCCTGTAGTTTATGGATCCCAATTCCAAATGTCATGGAATTTGTTGGCAATTGGAGGGTCTAAAAAACTGTACAAGCTGTACATAATGCCTACATGTAGAATTCATGTGGTGATTTCAATTCTACCGGATTACTCTCATTTCTCCGCGTGGATGAAAAATAAAAAGGACCAGCTCTGCCCTGTAGTTTATGGATCCCAATTCCAAATGTCATGGAATTTGTTGGCAATTGGAGGGTCTAAAAAAATGTACAAGCTGTACATAATGCCTACATGTAGAATCCATGTGAAGATTTCAATCTTGCTGCATTATTCTCATTTCTCCACGTAAATGAAAAATAAAGAGGACCAACTCTGCTCTGTAGTTTATGGATCCCAATTCCAAATGTCATGGAATTTGTTGGCAATTGGAGGGTCCAAAGAATTGTTTAGGTTGTAGAAATTCCCCACATGTAGAATCCATGTGGAGATTTCAATCTTGCTGCATTACTCTCATTTCTCCACGTAAATGAAAAATAAAGAGGACCCACTCTGCCCTATAGTTTATGGATCCCAATTCCAAATGTCATGGAATTTGTTGGCAATTGGAGGGTCCAAAGAAATGTGTAGGTTGTAGATATTCATCACATGTAGAATCCATGTGGAGATTTCAATCTTGCTGCATTACTCTCATTTCTCCACGTAAATGAAAAATAAAGAGGACCAACTCTGCCCTGTAGTTTATGGATCCCAATTCCAAATGTCATGGAATTTGTTGGCAATTGGAGGGTCTAAAAAAGTGTACAAGCTGTACATAATGCCTACATGAAGAATTCATGTGGTGATTTCAACTCTACCGGATTACTCGCATTTCTCCACGTAAATGAAAAATAAAGAGGACCAACTCTGCTCTGTAGTTTATGGATCCCAATTCCAAATGTCATGGAATTTGTTGGCAATTGGAGGGTCCAAAGAATTGTTTAGGTTGTAGAAATTCCCCACATGTAGAATCCATTTGGAGATTTCAATCTTGCTGCATTACTCTTATTTCTCCACGTAAATGATAAGTAAAGAGGAACAGCTCTGCCTTGTAGTTTATGGATCCCAATTCCAAATGTCATGGAATTTGTTGGCAATTGGAGGGCCTAAAAAAATGTACAAGTTGCAAATAATTCCCACATGTAGAATCCATTTGGAGATTTCAATCTTGCTGCATTACTCTCATTTCTCCACGTAAATGAAAAATAAAGAGGACCAACTCTGCCGTGTAGTTTATGGATCCCAATTCCAAATGTCATGGAATTTGTTGGCAATTGGAGGGTCTAAAAAACTGTACAAGCTGTACATAATGCCTACATGTAGAATTCATGTGGTGATTTCAATTCTACCGGATTACTCTCATTTCTCCGCGTGGATGAAAAATAAAAAGGACCAGCTCTGCCCTGTAGTTTATGGATCCCAATTCCAAATGTCATGGAATTTGTTGGCAATTGGAGGGTCTAAAAAAATGTACAAGCTGTACATAATGCCTACATGTAGAATCCATGTGGAGATTTCAATCTTGCTGCATTATTCTCATTTCTCCACGTAAATGAAAAATAAAGAGGACCAACTCTGCTCTGTAGTTTATGGATCCCAATTCCAAATGTCATGGAATTTGTTGGCAATTGGAGGGTCCAAAGAATTGTTTAGGTTGTAGAAATTCCCCACATGTAGAATCCATGTGGAGATTTCAATCTTGCTGCATTACTCTCATTTCTCCACGTAAATGAAAAATAAAGAGGACCAACTCTGCCCTGTAGTTTATGGATCCCAATTCCAAATGTCATGGAATTTGTTGGCAATTGGAGGGCCTAAAAAAATGTACAAGTTGCAAATAATCCCCACATGTAGAATCCATGTGGAGATTTCAATCTTGCTGCATTATTCTCATTTCTCCACGTAAATGAAAAATAAAGAGGATCAGCTCTGCCTTGTAGTTTATGGATCCCAATTCCAAATGTCATGGAATTTGTTGGCAATTGGAGGGCCTAAAAAAATGTACAAGTTGCAAATAATCCCCACATGTAGAATCCATGTGGAGATTTCAATCTTGCTGCATTATTCTCATTTCTCCACGTAAATGAAAAATAAGGAGGACCAACTCTGCCCTGTAGTTTATGGATCCCAATTGCAAATGTCATGGAATTTGTTGGCAATTGAAGGGTCCAAAGAAATGTTTAGGTTGTAGAAATTCCCCACATGTAGAATCCATGTGGAGATTTCAATCTTGCTGCATTACTCTTATTTCTCCACGTAAATGAAAAATAAAGAGGATCAGCTCTGCCTTGTAGTTTATGGATCCCAATTCCAAATGTCATGGAATTTGTTGGCAATTGGAGGGCCTAAAAAAATGTACAAGTTGAAAATAATCCCCACATGTAGAATCCATTTGGAGATTTCAATCTTGCTGCATTACTCTCATTTCTCCAGGTAAATGAAAAATAAAGAGGACCAACTCTGCCCTGTAGTTTATGGATCCCAATTCCAAATGTCATGGAATTTGTTGGCAATTGGAGTGTCCAAAGAAATGTACAAGCTGTACATAATGCCTACATGTAGAATCCATGTGGAGATTTCAATCTTGCTGCATTATTCTCATTTCTCCACGCAAATGAAAAATAAAAAGGACCAACTCTGCTCTGTAGTTTATGGATCCCAATTCCAAATGTCATGGAATTTGTTGGCAATTGGAGGGTCCAAAGAATTGTTTAGGTTGTAGAAATTCCCCACATGTAGAATCCATTTGGAGATTTCAATCTTGCTGCATTACTCTTATTTCTCCACGTAAATGAAAAATAAAGAGGAACAGCTCTGCCTTGTAGTTTATGGATCCCAATTCCAAATGTCATGGAATTTGTTGGCAATTGGAGGGCCTAAAAAAACGTACAAGTTGCAAATAATTCCCACATGTAGAATGCATGTGGAGATTTCATTCTTGCTGCATTACTCTCATTTCTCCACGTAAATGAAAAATAAAGAGGATCAGCTCTGCTCTGTAGTTTATGGATCCCAATTCCAAATGTCATGGAATTTGTTGGCAATTGGAGGGTCCAAAGAATTGTTTAGGTTGTAGAAATTCCCCACATGTAGAATCCATTTGGAGATTTCAATCTTGCTGCATTACTCTTATTTCTCCACGTAAATGAAAAATAAAGAGGATCAGCTCTGCCTTGTAGTTTATGGATCCCAATTCCAAATGTCATGGAATTTGTTCTCAATTGGAGGGCCTAAAAAAATGTACAAGTTGCAAATAATTCCCACATGTAGAATCCATGTGGAGATTTCAATCTTGCTGCATTACTCTCATTTCTCCACGTAAATGAAAAATAAAGAGGAACAGCTCTGCCTTGTAGTTTATGGATCCCAATTCCAAATGTCATGGAATTTGTTGGCAATTGGAGGGCCTAAAAAAACGTACAAGTTGCAAATAATTCCCACATGTAGAATCCATGTGGAGATTTCATTCTTGCTGCATTACTCTCATTTCTCCACGTAAATGAAAAATAAGGAGGACCAACTCTGCCCTGTAGTTTATGGATCCCAATTCCAAATGTCATGGAATTTGTTGGCAATTGGAGGGTCCAAAGAATTGTTTAGGTTGTAGAAATTCCCCACATGTAGAATCCATTTGGAGATTTCAATCTTGCTGCGTTACTCTTATTTCTCCACGTAAATGAAAAATAAAGAGGATCAGCTCTGCCTTGTAGTTTATGGATCCGAATTCCAAATGTCATGGAATTTGTTGGCAATTGGAGGGTCTAAAAAAAAGGACTTGTTGTACATAATGCCCACATGTAGAATTACTGTGGTGATTTCAATCCATCCGCATTACTCTCATTTCTCCACGGAAATGAAAAATAAAGAGGACCAACTCTGCCCTGTAGTTTATGGAGCCCAATTCCAAATGTCATGGAATTTGTTGGCAATTGGAGTGTCTAAAAAAATATACAGGTTGTAAATAATCCCCACATGTAGAATCCATTTGGAGATTTCAATCTTGTTGCATTATTCTCATTTCTCCACGTAAATGAAAAATAAGGAGGACCAACTCTGCCCTGTAGTTTATGGATCCCAATTCCAAATGTCATGGAATTTGTTGGCAATTGGAGGGTCTAAAAAAATATACAGGTTGTAAATAATCCCCACATGTAGAATCCATGTGGAGATTTCAATCTTGCTGCATTACTCTCATTTCTCCACGTAAATGAAAAATAAAGAGGACCAACTCTGCCCTGTAGTTTATGGATCCCAATTCCAAATGTCATGGAATTTGTTGGCAATTGGAGGGCCTAAAAAAATGTACAAGCTGTACATAATGCCTACATGTAGAATTCCTGTGGTGATTTCAATTCTACCGGATTACTCTCATTTCTCCGCGTGGATGAAAAATAAAAAGGACCAGCTCTGCCCTGTAGTTTATGGATCCCAATTCCAAATATCATGGAATTTGTTCTCAATTGGAGGGCCTAAAAAAATGTACAAGTTGCAAATAATCCCCACATGTAGAATCCATGTGGAGATTTCAATCTTGCTGCATTACTCTCATTTCTCCACGTAAATGAAAAATAAAGAGGATCAGCTCTGCCTTGTAGTTTATGGATCCCAATTCCAAATGTCATGGAATTTGTTGGCAATTGGAGGGCCTAAAAAAATGTACAAGTTGCAAATAATCCCCACATGTAGAATCCATGTGGAGATTTCAATCTTGCTGCATTATTCTCATTTCTCCACGTAAATGAAAAATAAGGAGGACCAACTCTGCCCTGTAGTTTATGGATCCCAATTGCAAATGTCATGGAATTTGTTGGCAATTGAAGGGTCCAAAGAAATGTTTAGGTTGTAGAAATTCCCCACATGTAGAATCCATGTGGAGATTTCAATCTTGCTGCATTACTCTTATTTCTCCACGTAAATGAAAAATAAAGAGGATCAGCTCTGCCTTGTAGTTTATGGATCCCAATTCCAAATGTCATGGAATTTGTTGGCAATTGGAGGGCCTAAAAAAATGTACAAGTTGAAAATAATCCCCACATGTAGAATCCATTTGGAGATTTCAATCTTGCTGCATTACTCTCATTTCTCCAGGTAAATGAAAAATAAAGAGGACCAACTCTGCCCTGTAGTTTATGGATCCCAATTCCAAATGTCATGGAATTTGTTGGCAATTGGAGTGTCCAAAGAAATGTACAAGCTGTACATAATGCCTACATGTAGAATCCATGTGGAGATTTCAATCTTGCTGCATTATTCTCATTTCTCCACGCAAATGAAAAATAAAAAGGACCAACTCTGCTCTGTAGTTTATGGATCCCAATTCCAAATGTCATGGAATTTGTTGGCAATTGGAGGGTCCAAAGAATTGTTTAGGTTGTAGAAATTCCCCACATGTAGAATCCATTTGGAGATTTCAATCTTGCTGCATTACTCTTATTTCTCCACGTAAATGAAAAATAAAGAGGAACAGCTCTGCCTTGTAGTTTATGGATCCCAATTCCAAATGTCATGGAATTTGTTGGCAATTGGAGGGCCTAAAAAAACGTACAAGTTGCAAATAATTCCCACATGTAGAATGCATGTGGAGATTTCATTCTTGCTGCATTACTCTCATTTCTCCACGTAAATGAAAAATAAAGAGGATCAGCTCTGCTCTGTAGTTTATGGATCCCAATTCCAAATGTCATGGAATTTGTTGGCAATTGGAGGGTCCAAAGAATTGTTTAGGTTGTAGAAATTCCCCACATGTAGAATCCATTTGGAGATTTCAATCTTGCTGCATTACTCTTATTTCTCCACGTAAATGAAAAATAAAGAGGATCAGCTCTGCCTTGTAGTTTATGGATCCCAATTCCAAATGTCATGGAATTTGTTCTCAATTGGAGGGCCTAAAAAAATGTACAAGTTGCAAATAATTCCCACATGTAGAATCCATGTGGAGATTTCAATCTTGCTGCATTACTCTCATTTCTCCACGTAAATGAAAAATAAAGAGGAACAGCTCTGCCTTGTAGTTTATGGATCCCAATTCCAAATGTCATGGAATTTGTTGGCAATTGGAGGGCCTAAAAAAACGTACAAGTTGCAAATAATTCCCACATGTAAAATCCATGTGGAGATTTCATTCTTGCTGCATTACTCTCATTTCTCCACGTAAATGAAAAATAAGGAGGACCAACTCTGCCCTGTAGTTTATGGATCCCAATTCCAAATGTCATGGAATTTGTTGGCAATTGGAGGGTCCAAAGAATTGTTTAGGTTGTAGAAATTCCCCACATGTAGAATCCATTTGGAGATTTCAATCTTGCTGCGTTACTCTTATTTCTCCACGTAAATGAAAAATAAAGAGGATCAGCTCTGCCTTGTAGTTTATGGATCCGAATTCCAAATGTCATGGAATTTGTTGGCAATTGGAGGGTCTAAAAAAAAGGACTTGTTGTACATAATGCCCACATGTAGAATTACTGTGGTGATTTCAATCCATCCGCATTACTCTCATTTCTCCACGGAAATGAAAAATAAAGAGGACCAACTCTGCCCTGTAGTTTATGGAGCCCAATTCCAAATGTCATGGAATTTGTTGGCAATTGGAGTGTCTAAAAAAATATACAGGTTGTAAATAATCCCCACATGTAGAATCCATTTGGAGATTTCAATCTTGTTGCATTATTCTCATTTCTCCACGTAAATGAAAAATAAGGAGGACCAACTCTGCCCTGTAGTTTATGGATCCCAATTCCAAATGTCATGGAATTTGTTGGCAATTGGAGGGTCTAAAAAAATATACAGGTTGTAAATAATCCCCACATGTAGAATCCATGTGGAGATTTCAATCTTGCTGCATTACTCTCATTTCTCCACGTAAATGAAAAATAAAGAGGACCAACTCTGCCCTGTAGTTTATGGATCCCAATTCCAAATGTCATGGAATTTGTTGGCAATTGGAGGGTCTCAAAAAATGTACAAGCTGTACATAATGCCTACATGTAGAATTCCTGTGGTGATTTCAATTCTACCGGATTACTCTCATTTCTCCGCGTGGATGAAAAATAAAAAGGACCAGCTCTGCCCTGTAGTTTATGGATCCCAATTCCAAATATCATGGAATTTGTTGGCAATTGGAGGGTCTAAAAAAATATACAGGTTGTAAATAATCCCCACATGTAGAATCCATGTGGAGATTTCAATCTTGCTGCATTATTCTCATTTCTCCACGTAAATGAAAAATAAAGAGGACCAACACTGCCCTGTAGTTTATGGATCCCAATTCCAAATGTCATGGAATTTGTTGGCAATTGGAGGGTCCAAAGAATTGTTTAGGTTGTAGAAATTCCCCACATGTAGAATCCATTTGGAGATTTCAATCTTGCTGCATTACTCTTATTTCTCCACGTAAATGAAAAATAAAGAGGATCAGCTCTGCCTTGTAGTTTATGGATCCCAAGTCCAAATGTCATGGAATTTGTTGGCAATTGGAGGGCCTAAAAAAATGTAAAAGTTGCAAATAATTCCCACATGTAGAGTCCATGTGGAGATTTCAATCTTGCGTCATTACTCTTATTTCTCCACGCAAGTGAAAAATAAAGAGGACCAACTATGCCCTGTAGTTTATGGATCCCAATTCCAAATGTCATGGAATTTGTTGGCAATTGGAGGGCCTAAAAAAATGTACAAGTTGCAAATAATTCCCACATGTAGAATCCATGTGGAGATTTCAATCTTGCTGCATTACTCTCATTTCTCCACGTAAATGAAAAATAAAGAGGACTAGCTCTGCCCTGTAGTTTATGGATCCCAATTCCAAATGTCATGGAATTTGTTGGCAATTGGAGGGCCTAAAAAAATGTACAAGTTGCAAATAATTCCCACATGTAGAATCCATGTGGAGATTTCAATCTTGCTGCATTACTCTTATTTCTCCACGCAAATGAAAAATAAAGAGGACCAACTCTGCTCTGTAGTTTATGGATCCCAATTCCAAATGTCATGGAATTTGTTGGCAATTGGAGGGTCCAAAGAATTGTTTAGGTTGTAGAAATTCCCCACATGTAGAATCCATTTGGAGATTTCAATCTTGCTGCATTACTCTTATTTCTCCACGTGAATGAAAAATAAAGAAGATCAGCTCTGCCTTGTAGTTTATGGATCCCAATTCCAAATGTCATGGAATTTGTTGGCAATTGGAGGGCCTAAAAAAATGTACAAGTTGCAAATAATTCCCACATGTAGAATCCATGTGGAGATTTCAATCTTGCTGCATTACTCTCATTTCTCCACGTAAATGAAAAATAAAGAGGACTAGCTCTGCCCTGTAGTTTATGGATCCGAATTCCAAATGTCATGGAATTTGTTGGCAATTGGAGGGCCTAAAAAAATGTACAAGTTGCAAATAATTCCCACATGTAGAATCCATTTGGAGATTTCAATCTTGCTGCATTACTCTTATTTCTCCACGTAAATGAAAAATAAAGAGGATCAGCTCTGCCTTGTAGTTTATGGATCCCAAGTCCAAATGTCATGGAATTTGTTGGCAATTGGAGGGTCCAAAGAATTGTTTAGGTTGTAGAAATTCCCCACATGTAGAATCCATGTGGAGATTTCAATCTTGCTGCATTACTCTCATTTCTCCACGTAAATGAAAAATAAAGAGGACCAACTCTGCCCTGTAGTTTATGGATCCCAATTCCAAATGTCATGGAATTTGTTGGCAATTGGAGGGTCCAAAGAAATGTGTAGGTTGTAGATATTCATCACATGTAGAATCCATGTGGAGATTTCAATCTTGCTGCATTACTCTCATTTCTCCACGTAAATGAAAAATAAAGAGGACCAACTCTGCCCTGTAGTTTATGGATCCCAATTCCAAATGTCATGGAATTTGTTGGCAATTGGAGGGTCTAAAAAAATGTACAAGCTGTACATAATGCCTACATGAAGAATTCATGTGGTGATTTCAATTCTACCGGATTACTCGCATTTCTCCACGTAAATGAAAAATAAAGAGGACCAACTCTGCTCTGTAGTTTATGGATCCCAATTCCAAATGTCATGGAATTTGATGGCAATTGGAGGGTCCAAAGAATTGTTTAGGTTGTAGAAATTCCCCACATGTAGAATCCATTTGGAGATTTCAATCTTGCTGCATTACTCTTATTTCTCCACGTAAATGATAAGTAAAGAGGAACAGCTCTGCCTTGTAGTTTATGGATCCCAATTCCAAATGTCATGGAATTTGTTGGCAATTGGAGGGCCTAAAAAAATGTACAAGTTGAAAATAATCCCCACATGTAGAATCCATTTGGAGATTTCAATCTTGCTGCATTACTCTCATTTCTCCACGTAAATGAAAAATAAAGAGGACCAACTCTGCCGTGTAGTTTATGGATCCCAATTCCAAATGTCATGGAATTTGTTGGCAATTGGAGGGTCTAAAAAACTGTACAAGCTGTACATAATGCCTACATGTAGAATTCATGTGGTGATTTCAATTCTACCGGATTACTCACATTTCTCCGCCTGGATGAAAAATAAAAAGGACCAGCTCTGCCCTGTAATTTATGGATCCCAATTCCAAATGTCATGGAATTTGTTGGCAATTGGAGGGTCTAAAAAAATGTACAAGCTGTACATAATGCCTACATGTAGAATCCATGTGGAGATTTCAATCTTGCTGCATTATTCTCATTTCTCCACGTAAATGAAAAATAAAGAGGACCAACTCTGCTCTGTAGTTTATGGATCCGAATTCCAAATGTCATGGAATTTGTTGGCAATTGGAGGGCCTAAAAAAATGTACAAGTTGCAAATAATTCCCACATGTAGAATCCATGTGGAGATTTCAATCTTGCTGCATTACTCTCATTTCTCCACGTAAATGAAAAATAAAGAGGACCAACTCTGCCCTGTAGTTTATGGATCCCAATTCCAAATGTCATGGAATTTGTTGGCAATTGGAGGGTCTAAAAAAATGTACAAGCTGTACATAATGCCTACATGTAGAATTCATGTGGTGATTTCAATTCTACCGGATTACTCTCATTTCTCCGCGTGGATGAAAAATAAAAAGGACCAGCTCTGCCCTGTAGTTTATGGATCCCAATTCCAAATGTCATGGAATTTGTTGGCAATTGGAGGGCCTAAAAAAACGTACAAGTTGCAAATAATTCCCACATGTAGAATCCATGTGGAGATTTCAATCTTGCTGCATTACTCTCATTTCTCCACGTAAATGAAAAATAAAGAGGACTAGCTCTGCCCTGTAGTTTATGGATCCGAATTCCAAATGTCATGGAATTTGTTGGCAATTGGAGGGCCTAAAAAAATGTACAAGTTGCAAATAATTCCCACATGTAGAATCCATTTGGAGATTTCAATCTTGCTGCATTACTCTTATTTCTCCACGTAAATGAAAAATAAAGAGGATCAGCTCTGCCTTGTAGTTTATGGATCCCAAGTCCAAATGTCATGGAATTTGTTGGCAATTGGAGGGTCCAAAGAATTGTTTAGGTTGTAGAAATTCCCCACATGTAGAATCCATGTGGAGATTTCAATCTTGCTGCATTACTCTCATTTCTCCACGTAAATGAAAAATAAAGAGGACCAACTCTGCCCTGTAGTTTATGGATCCCAATTCCAAATGTCATGGAATTTGTTGGCAATTGGAGGGTCCAAAGAAATGTGTAGGTTGTAGATATTCATCACATGTAGAATCCATGTGGAGATTTCAATCTTGCTGCATTACTCTCATTTCTCCACGTAAATGAAAAATAAAGAGGACCAACTCTGCCCTGTAGTTTATGGATCCCAATTCCAAATGTCATGGAATTTGTTGGCAATTGGAGGGTCTAAAAAAATGTACAAGCTGTACATAATGCCTACATGAAGAATTCATGTGGTGATTTCAATTCTACCGGATTACTCGCATTTCTCCACGTAAATGAAAAATAAAGAGGACCAACTCTGCTCTGTAGTTTATGGATCCCAATTCCAAATGTCATGGAATTTGATGGCAATTGGAGGGTCCAAAGAATTGTTTAGGTTGTAGAAATTCCCCACATGTAGAATCCATTTGGAGATTTCAATCTTGCTGCATTACTCTTATTTCTCCACGTAAATGATAAGTAAAGAGGAACAGCTCTGCCTTGTAGTTTATGGATCCCAATTCCAAATGTCATGGAATTTGTTGGCAATTGGAGGGCCTAAAAAAATGTACAAGTTGAAAATAATCCCCACATGTAGAATCCATTTGGAGATTTCAATCTTGCTGCATTACTCTCATTTCTCCACGTAAATGAAAAATAAAGAGGACCAACTCTGCCGTGTAGTTTATGGATCCCAATTCCAAATGTCATGGAATTTGTTGGCAATTGGAGGGTCTAAAAAACTGTACAAGCTGTACATAATGCCTACATGTAGAATTCATGTGGTGATTTCAATTCTACCGGATTACTCACATTTCTCCGCCTGGATGAAAAATAAAAAGGACCAGCTCTGCCCTGTAATTTATGGATCCCAATTCCAAATGTCATGGAATTTGTTGGCAATTGGAGGGTCTAAAAAAATGTACAAGCTGTACATAATGCCTACATGTAGAATCCATGTGGAGATTTCAATCTTGCTGCATTATTCTCATTTCTCCACGTAAATGAAAAATAAAGAGGACCAACTCTGCTCTGTAGTTTATGGATCCGAATTCCAAATGTCATGGAATTTGTTGGCAATTGGAGGGCCTAAAAAAATGTACAAGTTGCAAATAATTCCCACATGTAGAATCCATGTGGAGATTTCAATCTTGCTGCATTACTCTCATTTCTCCACGTAAATGAAAAATAAAGAGGACCAACTCTGCCCTGTAGTTTATGGATCCCAATTCCAAATGTCATGGAATTTGTTGGCAATTGGAGGGTCTAAAAAAATGTACAAGCTGTACATAATGCCTACATGTAGAATTCATGTGGTGATTTCAATTCTACTGGATTACTCTCATTTCTCCGCGTGGATGAAAAATAAAAAGGACCAGCTCTGCCCTGTAGTTTATGGATCCCAATTCCAAATGTCATGGAATTTGTTGGCAATTGGAGGGCCTAAAAAAACGTACAAGTTGCAAATAATTCCCACATGTAGAATCCATGTGGAGATTTCAATCTTGCTGCATTACTCTCATTTCTCCACGTAAATGAAAAATAAAGAGGACTAGCTCTGCCCTGTAGTTTATGGATCCGAATTCCAAATGTCATGGAATTTGTTGGCAATTGGAGGGCCTAAAAAAATGTACAAGTTGCAAATAATTCCCACATGTAGAATCCATTTGGAGATTTCAATCTTGCTGCATTACTCTTATTTCTCCACGTAAATGAAAAATAAAGAGGATCAGCTCTGCCTTGTAGTTTATGGATCCCAAGTCCAAATGTCATGGAATTTGTTGGCAATTGGAGGGTCCAAAGAATTGTTTAGGTTGTAGAAATTCCCCACATGTAGAATCCATGTGGAGATTTCAATCTTGCTGCATTACTCTCATTTCTCCACGTAAATGAAAAATAAAGAGGACCAACTCTGCCCTGTAGTTTATGGATCCCAATTCCAAATGTCATGGAATTTGTTGGCAATTGGAGGGTCCAAAGAAATGTGTAGGTTGTAGATATTCATCACATGTAGAATCCATGTGGAGATTTCAATCTTGCTGCATTACTCTCATTTCTCCACGTAAATGAAAAATAAAGAGGACCAACTCTGCCCTGTAGTTTATGGATCCCAATTCCAAATGTCATGGAATTTGTTGGCAATTGGAGGGTCTAAAAAAAATGTACAAGCTGTACATAATGCCTACATGAAGAATTCATGTGGTGATTTCAACTCTACCGGATTACTCGCATTTCTCCACGTAAATGAAAAATAAAGAGGACCAACTCTGCTCTGTAGTTTATGGATCCCAATTCCAAATGTCATGGAATTTGTTGGCAATTGGAGGGCCTAAAAAAACGTACAAGTTGCAAATAATTCCCACATGTAGAATCCATGTGGAGATTTCAATCTTGCTGCATTACTCTCATTTCTCCACGTAAATGAAAAATAAAGAGGACTAGCTCTGCCCTGTAGTTTATGGATCCCAATTCCAAATGTCATGGAATTTGTTGGCAATTGGAGGGTCTAAAAAAAATGTACAAGCTGTACATAATGCCTACATGTAGAATTCATGTGGTGATTTCAATTCTACCGGATTACTCTCATTTCTCCGCCTGGATGAAAAATAAAAAGGACCAGCTCTGCCCTGTAGTTTATGGATCCCAATTCCAAATGTCATGGAATTTGTTGGCAATTGGAGGGCCTAAAAAAACGTACAAGTTGCAAATAATTCCCACATGTAGAATCCATGTGGAGATTTCAATCTTGCTGCATTATTCTCATTTCTCCACGTAAATGAAAAATAAAGAGGACCAACTCTGCTCTGTAGTTTATGGATCCCAATTCCAAATGTCATGGAATTTGTTGGCAATTGGAGGGTCCAAAGAATTGTTTAGGTTGTAGAAATTCCCCACATGTAGAATCCATTTGGAGATTTCAATCTTGCTGCATTACTCTTATTTCTCCACGTAAATGAAAAATAAAGAGGATCAGCTCTGCCTTGTAGTTTATGGATCCCAATTCCAAATGTCATGGAATTTGTTGGCAATTGGAGGGCCTAAAAAAATGTACAAGTTGAAAATAATCCCCACATGTAGAATCCATGTGGAGATTTCAATCTTGCTGCATTATTCTCATTTCTCCACGTAAATGAAAAATAAGGAGGACCAACTCTGCCCTGTAGTTTATGGATCCCAATTGCAAATGTCATGGAATTTGTTGGCAATTGAAGGGTCCAAAGAAATGTTTAGGTTGTAGAAATTCCCCACATGTAGAATCCATGTGGAGATTTCAATCTTGCTGCATTACTCTTATTTCTCCACGTAAATGAAAAATAAAGAGGATCAGCTCTGCCTTGTAGTTTATGCATCCCAATTCCAAATGTCATGGAATTTGTTGGCAATTGGAGGGCCTAAAAAAATGTACAAGTTGAAAATAATCCCCACATGTAGAATCCATTTGGAGATTTCAATCTTGCTGCATTACTCTCATTTCTCCACGTAAATGAAAAATAAACAGGACCAACTCTGCCCTGTAGTTTATGGATCCCAATTCCAAATGTCATGGAATTTGTTGGCAATTGGAGGGTCTAAAAAAATGTACAAGCTGTACATAATGCCTACATGTAGAATCCATGTGGAGATTTCAATCTTGCTGCATTATTCTCATTTCTCCACGTAAATGAAAAATAAAAAGGACCAACTCTGCTCTGTAGTTTATGGATCCCAATTCCAAATGTCATGGAATTTGTTGGCAATTGGAGGGTCCAAAGAATTGTTTAGGTTGTAGAAATTCCCCACATGTAGAATCCATTTGGAGATTTCAATCTTGCTGCATTACTCTTATTTCTCCACGTAAATGAAAAATAAAGAAGAACAGCTCTGCCTTGTAGTTTATGGATCCCAATTCCAAATGTCATGGAATTTGTTGGCAATTGGAGGGCCTAAAAAAACGTACAAGTTGCAAATAATTCCCACATATAGAATCCATGTGGAGATTTCATTCTTGCTGCATTACTCTCATTTCTCCACGTAAATGAAAAATAAAGAGGATCAGCTCTGCTCTGTAGTTTATGGATCCCAATTCCAAATGTCATGGAATTTGTTGGCAATTGGAGGGTCCAAAGAATTGTTTAGGTTGTAGAAATTCCCCACATGTAGAATCCATTTGGAGATTTCAATCTTGCTGCATTACTCTTATTTCTCCACGTAAATGAAAAATAAAGAGGATCAGCTCTGCCTTGTAGTTTATGGATCCCAATTCCAAATGTCATGGAATTTGTTCTCAATTGGAGGGCCTAAAAAAATGTACAAGTTGCAAATAATTCCCACATGTAGAATCCATGTGGAGATTTCAATCTTGCTGCATTACTCTCATTTCTCCACGTAAATGAAAAATAAAGAGGAACAGCTCTGCCTTGTAGTTTATGGATCCCAATTCCAAATGTCATGGAATTTGTTGGCAATTGGAGGGCCTAAAAAAACGTACAAGTTGCAAATAATTCCCACATGTAGAATCCATGTGGAGATTTCATTCTTGCTGCATTACTCTCATTTCTCCACGTAAATGAAAAATAAGGAGGACCAACTCTGCCCTGTAGTTTATGGATCCCAATTCCAAATGTCATGGAATTTGTTGGCAATTGGAGGGTCCAAAGAATTGTTTAGGTTGTAGAAATTCCCCACATGTAGAATCCATTTGGAGATTTCAATCTTGCTGCATTACTCTTATTTCTCCACGTAAATGAAAAATAAAGAGGATCAGCTCTGCCTTGTAGTTTATGGATCCTAATTCCAAATGTCATAGAATTTGTTGGCAATTGGAGGGTCTAAAAAAAAGGACTTGTTGTACATAATGCCCACATGTAGAATTACTGTGGTGATTTCAATCCATCCGCATTACTCTCATTTCTCCACGTAAATGAAAAATAAAGAGGACCAACTCTGCCCTGTAGTTTATGGAGCCCAATTCCAAATGTCATGGAATTTGTTGGCAATTGGAGTGTCTAAAAAAATATACAGGTTGTAAATAATCCCCACATGTAGAATCCATTTGGAGATTTCAATCTTGTTGCATTATTCTCATTTCTCCACGTAAATGAAAAATAAGGAGGACCAACTCTGCCCTGTAGTTTATGGATCCCAATTCCAAATGTCATGGAATTTGTTGGCAATTGGAGGGTCTAAAAAAATATACAGGTTGTAAATAATCCCCACATGTAGAATCCATTTGGAGATTTCAATCTTGTTGCATTATTCTCATTTCTCCACGTAAATGAAAAATAAGGAGGACCAACTCTGCCCTGTAGTTTATGGATCCCAATTCCAAATGTCATGGAATTTGTTGGCAATTGGAGTGTCTAAAAAAATATACAGGTTGTAAATAATCCCCACATGTAGAATCCATTTGGAGATTTCAATCTTGTTGCATTATTCTCATTTCTCCACGTAAATGAAAAATAAGGAGGACCAACTCTGCCTTGTAGTTTATGGATCCCAATTCCAAATGTCATGGAATTTGTTGGCAATTGGAGGGTCTCGAAAAATGTACAAGCTGTACATAATGCCTACATGTAGAATTCATGTGGTGATTTCAATTCTACCGGATTACTCTCATTTCTCCGCGTGGATGAAAAATAAAGAGGACCAACACTGCCCTGTAGTTTATGGATCCCAATTCCAAATGTCATGGAATTTGTTGGCAATTGGAGGGTCCAAAGAATTGTTTAGGTTGTAGAAATTCCCCACATGTAGAATCCATTTGGAGATTTCAATCTTGCTGCATTACTCTTATTTCTCCACGTAAATGAAAAATAAAGAGGATCAGCTCTGCCTTGTAGTTTACGGATCCCAATTCCAAATGTCATGGAATTTGTTGGCAATTGGAGGGCCTAAAAAAATGTACAAGTTGCAAATAATTCCCACATGTAGAGTCCATGTGGAGATTTCAATCTTGCTGCATTACTCTTATTTCTCCACGCAAGTGAAAAATAAAGAGGACCAACTATGCCCTGTAGTTTATGGATCCCAATTCCAAATGTCATGGAATTTGTTGGCAATTGGAGGGCCTAAAAAAATGTACAAGTTGCAAATAATTCCCACATGTAGAATCCATGTGGAGATTTCAATCTTGCTGCATTACTCTCATTTCTCCACGTAAATGAAAAATAAAGAGGACTAGCTCTGCCCTGTAGTTTATGGATCCCAATTCCAAATGTCATGGAATTTGTTGGCAATTGGAGGGCCTAAAAAAATGTACAAGTTGCAAATAATTCCCACATGTAGAATCCATGTGGAGATTTCAATCTTGCTGCATTACTCTTATTTCTCCACGCAAATGAAAAATAAAGAGGACCAACTCTGCTCTGTAGTTTATGGATCCCAATTCCAAATGTCATGGAATTTGTTGGCAATTGGAGGGTCCAAAGAATTGTTTAGGTTGTAGAAATTCCCCACATGTAGAATCCATTTGGAGATTTCAATCTTGCTGCATTACTCTCATTTCTCTACGTAAATGAAAAATAAAGAGGATCAGCTCTGCCTTGTAGTTTATGGATCCCAATTCCAAATGTCATGGAATTTGTTGGCAATTGGAGGGCCTAAAAAAATGTAAAAGTTGCAAATAATTCCCTCATGTAGAGTCCATGTGGAGATTTCAATCTTGCTGCATTACTCTTATTTCTCCACGCAAGTGAAAAATAAAGAGGACCAACTATGCCCTGTAGTTTATGGATCCCAATTCCAAATGTCATGGAATTTGTTGGCAATTGGAGGGCCTAAAAAAATGTACAAGTTGCAAATAATTCCCACATGTAGAATCCATGTGGAGATTTCAATCTTGCTGCATTACTCTCATTTCTCCACGTAAATGAAAAATAAAGAGGACTAGCTCTGCCCTGTAGTTTATGGATCCCAATTCCAAATGCCCTGGAATTTGTTGGCAATTGGAGGGCCTAAAAAAATGTACAAGTTGCAAATAATTCCCACATGTAGAATCCATGTGGAGATTTCAATCTTGCTGCATTACTCTTATTTCTCCACGCAAATGAAAAATAAAGAGGACCAACTCTGCTCTGTAGTTTATGGATCCCAATTCCAAATGTCATGGAATTTGTTGGCAATTGGAGGGTCCAAAGAATTGTTTAGGTTGTAGAAATTCCCCACATGTAGAATCCATGCGGAGATTTCAATCTTGCTGCATTACTCTCATTTCTCCACGTAAATGAAAAATAAAGAGGATCAGCTCTGCCTTGTAGTTTATGGATCCCAATTCCAAATGTCATGGAATTTGTTGGCAATTGGAGGGTCCAAAGAATTGTATAGGTTGTAGAAATTCCCCACATGTAGAATCCATTTGGAGATTTCAATCTTGCTGCATTACTCTTATTTCTCCACGTAAATGAAAAATAAAGAGGACCAACTCTGCTCTGTAGTTTATGGATCCCAATTCCAAATGTCATGGAATTTGTTGGCAATTGGAGGGTCCAAAGAATTGTTTAGGTTGTAGAAATTCCCCACATGTAGAATCCATTTGGAGATTTCAATCTTGCTGCATTACTCTTATTTCTCCACGTAAATGAAAAATAAAGAGGATCAGCTCTGCCTTGTAGTTTATGGATCCCAATTCCAAAGGTCATGGAATTTGTTGGCAATTGGAGGGCCTAAAAAAATGTACAAGTTGCAAATAATTCCCACATGTAGAATCCATGTGGAGATTTCAATCTTGCTGCATTACTCTTATTTCTCCACGCAAATGAAAAATAAAGAGGACCAACTCTGCTCTGTAGTTTATGGATCCCAATTCCAAATGTCATGGAATTTGTTGGCAATTGGAGGGTCCAAAGAATTGTTTAGGTTGTAGAAATTCCCCACATGTAGAATCCATGCGGAGATTTCAATCTTGCTGCATTACTCTCATTTCTCCACGTAAATGAAAAATAAAGAGGATCAGCTCTGCCTTGTAGTTTATGGATCCCAATTCCAAATATCATGGAATTTGTTGGCAAATGGAGGGCCTAAAAAAATGTACAAGTTGCAAATAATTCCCACATGTAGAATCCATGTGGAGATTTCAATCTTGCTGCATTACTCTTATTTCTCCACGCAAATGAAAAATAAAGAGGACCAACTCTGCTCTGTAGTTTATGGATCCCAATTCCAAATGTCATGGAATTTGTTGGCAATTGGAGGGTCCAAAGAATTGTTTAGGTTGTAGAAATTCCCCACATGTAGAATCCATGCGGAGATTTCAATCTTGCTGCATTACTCTCATTTCTCCACGTAAATGAAAAATAAAGAGGATCAGCTCTGCCTTGTAGTTTATGGATCCCAATTCCAAATGTCATGGAATTTGTTGGCAATTGGAGGGTCCAAAGAATTGTTTAGGTTGTAGAAATTCCCCACATGTAGAATCCATTTGGAGATTTCAATCTTGCTGCATTACTCTTATTTCTCCACGTAAATGAAAAATAAAGAGGATCAGCTCTGCCTTGTAGTTTATGGATCCCAATTCCAAATGTCATGGAATTTGTTGGCAATTGGAGGGCCGAAAAAAATGTACAAGTTGCAAATAATTCCCACATGTAGAATCCATGTGGAGATTTCAATCTTGCTGCATTACTCTCATTTCTCCACGTAAATGAAAAATAAAGAGGATCAGCTCTGCCTTGTAGTTTATGGATCCCAATTCCAAATGTCATGGATTTTGTTGGTTACTGGAGGGTCTAAAAAAATATACAGGTTGTAAATAATTGCCCCATGTAGAATCCATGTGGAGATTTCAATCTTGCTGCATTACTCTTATTTCTCCACCTAAATGAAAAATAAAGAGGACCAACTCTGCGGATTAATTTATGGATTCCAATTCCAAATGTCATGGAATTTGTTGGTTATTGGAGGGTTTAAAAAAATATACAGGTTGTGAATAATCCCCTCATGTAGAATCCATGTGGAGATTTCAATCTTGCTGCATTACTCTTATTTCTCCACGTAAATGAAAAATAAAGAGGACTAACTCTGCGGATTAATTTATGGATCCCAATTCCAAATGTCATGGAATTTGTTGGCAGTTGGAGAGCCTAAAAAAATACAAAGGTTGTAAATAATTCCCCACATGTAGAATCCATGTGGAGATTTCAATCTTGCTGCATTACTCTCATTTCTCCACGTAAATGAAAAATAAAGAGGATCAGCTCTGCCTTGTAGTTTATGGATCCCAATTCCAAATATCATGGAATTTGTTGGCAATTGGAGGGCCTAAAAAAATGTACAAGTTGCAAATAATTCCCACATGTAGAATCCATGTGGAGATTTCAATCTTGCTGCATTACTCTTATTTCTCCACGCAAATGAAAAATAAAGAGGACCAACTCTGCTCTGTAGTTTATGGATCCCAATTCCAAATGTCATGGAATTTGTTGGCAATTGGAGGGTCCAAAGAATTGTTTAGGTTGTAGAAATTCCCCACATGTAGAATCCATGCGGAGATTTCAATCTTGCTGCATTACTCTCATTTCTCCACGTAAATGAAAAATAAAGAGGATCAGCTCTGCCTTGTAGTTTATGGATCCCAATTCCAAATGTCATGGAATTTGTTGGCAATTGGAGGGTCCAAAGAATTGTTTAGGTTGTAGAAATTCCCCACATGTAGAATCCATGTGGAGATTTCAATCTTGCTGCATTACTCTTATTTCTCCACCTAAATGAAAAATAAAGAGGACCAACTCTGCGGATTAATTTATGGATTCCAATTCCAAATGTCATGGAATTTGTTGGGAATTGGAGGGTCTAAAAAAATATACAGGTTGTAAATAATCTCCTCATGTAGAATCCATGTGGAGATTTCAATCTTGCTGCATTACTCTTATTTCTCCACCTAAATGAAAAATAAAGAAGACCAACTCTGCGGATTAATTTATGGATCCCAATTCCAAATGTCATGGAATTTGTTGGTTATTGGAGGGTTTAAAAAAATATACAGGTTGTGAATAATCCCCTCATGTAGAATCCATGTGGAGATTTCAATCTTGCTGCATTACTCTTATTTCTCCACGTAAATGAAAAATAAAGAGGAACAACTCTGCGGATTAATTTATGGATCCCAATTCCAAATGTCATGGAATTTGTTGGCAGTTGGAGAGCCTAAAAAAATACAAAGGTTGTAAATAATTCCCCACATGTAGAATCCATGTGGAGATTTCAATCTTGCTGCATTACTCTCATTTCTCCACGTAAATGAAAAATAAAGAGGACCAGCTCTGCCTTGTAGTTTATGGATCCCGATTCCAAATGTCATGGAATTTGTTGGCAATTGGAGGGTCTAAAAAAAGGACTTGTTGTACATAATGCCCACATGTAGAATTACAGTGGTGATTTCAATCCATCCGCATTACTCTCATTTCTCCACGGATATGAAAAATAAAGAGGACCAACTCTGCCCTGTAGTTTATGGAGCCCAATTCCAAAGGACATGGAATTTGTTGGCAATTGGAGGGTCTAAAAAAACATACAGGTTGTAAATAATCCCCACATGTAGAATCCATGTGGAGATTTCAATCTTGCTGCATTATTCTCATTTCTCCACGTAAATGAAAAATAAGGAGAACCAACTCTGCCCTGTAGTTTATGGATCCCAATTCCAAATGTCATGGAATTTGTTGGCAATTGGAGGGTCTAAAAAAATATACAGGTTGTAAATAATCCCCACGTGTAGAATCCATGTGGAGATTTCAATCTTGCTGCATTATTCTCATTTCTCCACCTAAATGAAAAATAAAGAGGACCAACTCTGCCCTGTAGTTTATGGATCCCAATTCCAAATGTCATGGAATTTGTTGGCAATTGGAGGGTCTAAAAAAATATACAGGTTGTAAATAATCCCCACATGTAGAATCCATGTGGAGATTTGAATCTTGTTGCATTACTCTTATTTCTCCACGTAAATGAAAAATAAAGAGGATCAGCTCTGCCTTGTAGTTTATGGATCCCAATTCCAAATGTCATGGAATTTGCTGGCAATTGGAGGGCCTAAAAAAATGTACAAGTTGCAAATAATTCCCACATCTAGAATCCATGTGGAGATTTCAATCTTGCTGCATTACTCTTATTTCTCCACGCAAATGAAAAATAAAGAGGACCAACTATGCCCTGTAGTTTATGGATCCCAATTCCAAATGTCATGGAATTTGTTGGCAATTGGAGGGTCCAAAGAATTGTTTAGGTTGTAGAAATTCCCCACATGTAGAATCCATTTGGAGATTTCAATCTTGCTGCATTACTCTTATTTCTCCACGTAAATGAAAAATAAAGAGGATCAGCTCTGCCTTGTAGTTTATGGATCCCAATTCCAAATGTCATGGAATTTGTTGGCAATTGGAGGGTCCAAAGAATTGTTTAGGTTGTAGAAATTCCCCACATGTAGAATCCATGTAGAGATTTCAATCTTGCTGCATTACTCTCATTTCTCCACATGGATGAAAAATAAGGAGGACCAGCTCTGCCCTGTAGTTTATGGATCCCAATTCCAAATGTCATGGAATTTGTTGGCAATTGGAGGGTCTAAAAAAATGTACAAGTTGTACATAATGCCTACATGTCGAATTCCTGTGGTGATTTCAATCCTTGTGAATTACTCTCATTTCTCCACGTAAATGAAAAATGAAAAGGACCAGCTCTGCCCTGTAGTTTATGGATCCCAATTCCAAATGTCATGGAATTTGTTGGCAATTGGAGGGTCTAAAAAAATATACAGGTTGTAAATAATCCCCACATGTAGAATCCATGTGGAGATTTGAATCTTGTTGCATTACTCTTATTTCTCCACGTAAATGAAAAATAAAGAGGATCAGCTCTGCCTTGTAGTTTATGGATCCTAATTCCAAATGTCATGGAATTTGTTGGCAATTGGAGGGTCTAAAAAAATGTACAGGTTGTAAATAATCCCCACATGTAGAATCCATGTGGAGATTTCAATCTTGCTGCATTATTCTCATTTCTCCACGTAAATGAAAAATAAAGAGGACCAACACTGCTCTGTAGTTTATGGATCCCATTTCCAAATGTCATGGAATTTGTTGGCAATTGGAGGGTCTAAAAAAATGTACATGTTGTACATAATGCCCACATGTAGAATTCATGTGGTGATATCAATCCTTCCGCATTATTCTCATTTCTCCACGTAAATGAAAAATAAAGAGGATCAGCTCTGCCTTGTAGTTTATGGATCCCAATTCCAAATGTCATGGAATTTGTTGGCAATTGGAGGGTCCAAAGAAATGTACAGGTTGTAGATATTCCTTACATGTAGAATCCATGTGGAGATTTCAATCCTGCTGCATTATTATCATTTCTCCACGTAAGTGAAAAATAAAGAGGACCAACACTGCTCTGTAGTTTATGGATCCCAATTCCAAATGTCATGGAATTTGTTGGCAATTGGAGGGTCTAAAAAAATATAGAGGTTGTAAATAATCCCCACATGTACAATCCATGTGGAGATTTCAATCTTGCTGCATTACTCTCATTTCTCCACGTAAATGAAAAATAAAGAGGACCAACTCTGCCCAGTAGTTTATGGATCCCAATTCCAAATCTCATGGAGTTTGTTGGCAATTGGAGGGTCCAAAGAAATGTTTAGGTGGTAGATATTCCCCACATGTAGAATCCATGTAGAGATTTCAATCTTGCTGCATTATTCTCATTTCTCCACGTAAATGAAAAATAAGGAGGACCAACTCTGCGCTGTAGTTTATGGATCCCAATTGCAAATGTCATGGAATTTGTTGGCAATTGGAGGGCCCAAAGAAATGTTTAGGTTGTAGAAATTCCCCACATGTAGAATCCATTTGGAGATTTCAATCTTGCTGCATTACTCTTATTTCTCCACGTAAATGAAAAATAAAGAGGATCAGCTCTGCCTTGTAGTTTATGGATCCCAATTCCAAATGTCATGGAATTTGTTGGCAATTGGAGGGCCTAAAAAAACGTACAAGTTGCAAATAATTCCCACATGTAGAATCCATGTGGAGATTTCATTCTTGCTGCATTACTCTTATTTCTCCACGTAAATGAAAAATAAAGAGGATCAGCTCTGCCTTGTAGTTTATGGATCCCAATTCCAAATGTCATGGAATTTGTTGGCAATTGGAGGGCCTAAAAAAATGTACAAGTTGCAAATAATTCCCACATGTAGAATCCATGTGGAGATTTCAATCTTGCTGCATTACTCTCATTTCTCCACGCAGATGAAAAATAAAGAGGACCAACTCTGCTCTGTAGTTTATGGATCCCAATTCCAAATGTCATGGAATTTGTTGGCAATTGGAGGGTCCAAAGAATTTTTTAGGTTGTAGAAATTCCCCACATGTAGAATCCATTTGGAGATTTCAATCTTGCTGCATTACTCTTATTTCTCCACGTAAATGAAAAATAAAGAGGATCAGCTCTGCCTTGTAGTTTATGGATCCCAATTCCAAATGTCATGGAATTTGTTGGCAATTGGAGGGCCTAAAAAAATGTACAAGTTGCAAATAATTCCCACATGTAGAATCCATGTGGAGATTTCAATCTTGCTGCATTACTCTTATTTCTCCACGCAAATGAAAAATAAAGAGGACCAACTCTGCTCTGTAGTTTATGGATCCCAATTCCAAATGTCATGGAATTTGTTGGCAATTGGAGGGTCTAAAAAAATATACAGGTTGTAAATAATCCCCACGTGTAGAATCCATGTGGAGATTTCAATCTTGCTGCATTACTCTTATTTCTCCACCTAAATGAAAAATAAAGAGGACCAACTCTGCGGATTAATTTATGGATTCCAATTCCAAATGTCATGGAATTTGTTGGCAATTGGAGGGTCTAAAAAAATATACAGGTTGTAAATAATCTCCTCATGTAGAATCCATGTGGAGATTTCAATCTTGCTGCATTACTCTTATTTCTCCACCTAAATGAAAAATAAAGAGGACCAACTCTGCGGATTAATTTATGGATCCCAATTCCAAATGTCATGGAATTTGTTGGTTATTGGAGGGTTTAAAAAAATATACAGGTTGTGAATAATCCCCTCATGTAGAATCCATGTGGAGATTTCAATCTTGCTGCATTACTCTTATTTCTCCACGTAAATGAAAAATAAAGAGGACCAACTCTGCGGATTAATTTATGGATCCCAATTCCAAATGTCATGGAATTTGTTGGCAGTTGGAGAGCCTAAAAAAATACAAAGGTTGTAAATAATTCCCCACATGTAGAATCCATGTGGAGACTTCAATCTTGCTGCATTACTCTCATTTCTCCACGTAAATGAAAAATAAAGTGGACCAGCTCTGCCTTGTAGTTTATGGATCCCGATTCCAAATATCATGGAATTTGTTGGCAATTGGAGGGTCTAAAAAAAAGGACTTGTTGTACATAATGCCCACATGTAGAATTACAGTGGTGATTTCAATCCATCCGCATTACTCTCATTTCTCCACGGATATGAAAAATAAAGAGGACCAACTCTGCCCTGTAGTTTATGGAGCCCAATTCCAAAGGACATGGAATTTGTTGGCAATTGGAGGGTCTAAAAGAATATACAGGTTGTAAATAATCACCACATGTAGAATCCATGTGGAGATTTCAATCTTGCTGCATTATTCTCATTTCTCCACGTAAATGAAAAATAAGGAGGACCAACTCTGCCCTGTAGTTTATGGATCCCAATTCCAAATGTCATGGAATTTGTTGGCAATTGGAGGGTCTAAAAAAATATACAGGTTGTAAATAATCCCCACGTGTAGAATCCATGTGGAGATTTCAATCTTGCTGCATTATTCTCATTTCTCCACCTAAATGAAAAATAAAAAGGACCAACTCTGCCCTGTAGTTTATGGATCCCAATTCCAAATGTCATGGAATTTGTTGGCAATTGGAGGGTCTAAAAAAATATACAGGTTGTAAATAATCCCCACATGTAGAATCCATGTGGAGATTTGAATCTTGTTGCATTACTCTTATTTCTCCACGTAAATGAAAAATAAAGAGGATCAGCTCTGCCTTGTAGTTTATGGATCCCAATTCCAAATGTCATGGAATTTGCTGGCAATTGGAGGGCCTAAAAAAATGTACAAGTTGCAAATAATTCCCACATCTAGAATCCATGTGGAGATTTCAATCTTGCTGCATTACTCTTATTTCTCCACGCAAATGAAAAATAAAGAGGACCAACTATGCCCTGTAGTTTATGGATCCCAATTCCAAATGTCATGGAATTTGTTGGCAATTGGAGGGTCCAAAGAATTGTTTAGGTTGTAGAAATTCCCCACATGTAGAATCCATTTGGAGATTTCAATCTTGCTGCATTACTCTTATTTCTCCACGTAAATGAAAAATAAAGAGGATCAGCTCTGCCTTGTAGTTTATGGATCCCAATTCCAAATGTCATGGAATTTGTTGGCAATTGGAGGGTCCAAAGAATTGTTTAGGTTGTAGAAATTCCCCACATGTAGAATCCATGTAGAGATTTCAATCTTGCTGCATTACTCTCATTTCTCCACATGGATGAAAAATAAGGAGGACCAGCTCTGCCCTGTAGTTTATGGATCCCAATTCCAAATGTCATGGAATTTGTTGGCAATTGGAGGGTCTAAATAAATGTACAAGTTGTACATAATGCCTACATGTCGAATTCCTGTGGTGATTTCAATCCTTGTGAATTACTCTCATTTCTCCACGTGGATGAAAAATGAAAAGGACCAGCTCTGCCCTGTAGTTTATGGATCCTAATTCCAAATGTCATGGAATTTGTTGGCAATTGGAGGGTCTAAAAAAATGTACAGGTTGTAAATAATCCCCACATGTAGAATCCATGTGGAGATTTCAATCTTGCTGCATTATTCTCATTTCTCCACGTAAATGAAAAATAAAGAGGACCAACACTGCCCTGTAGTTTATGGATCCCATTTCCAAATGTCATGGAATTTGTTGGCAATTGGAGGGTCTAAAAAAATGTACATGTTGTACATAATGCCCACATGTAGAATTCATGTGGTGATATCAATCCTTCCGCATTATTCTCATTTCTCCACGTAAATGAAAAATAAAGAGGATCAGCTCTGCCTTGTAGTTTATGGATCCCAATTCCAAATGTCATGGAATTTGTTGGCAATTGGAGGGTCCAAAGAAATGTACAGGTTGTAGATATTCCTTACATGTAGAATCCATGTGGAGATTTCAATCCTGCTGCATTATTATCATTTCTCCACGTAAGTGAAAAATAAAGAGGACCAACACTGTTCTGTAGTTTATGGATCCCAATTCCAAATGTCATGGAATTTGTTGGCAATTGGAGGGTCTAAAAAAATATAGAGGTTGTAAATAATCCCCACATGTACAATCCATGTGGAGATTTCAATCTTGCTGCATTACTCTCATTTCTCCACGTAAATGAAAAATAAAGAGGACCAACTCTGCCCAGTAGTTTATGGATCCCAATTCCAAATCTCATGGAGTTTGTTGGCAATTGGAGGGTCCAAAGAAATGTTTAGGTGGTAGATATTTCCCACATGTAGAATCCATGTAGAGATTTCAATCTTGCTGCATTACTCTCATTTCTCCGCATGGATGAAAAATAAGGAGGACCAGCTCTGCCCTGTAGTTTATGGATCCCAATTCCAAATGTCATGGAATTCATTGGCAATTGGAGGGTCTAAAAAAATGTACAGGTTGTAAATAATCCCCACATGTAGAATCCATGTGGAGATTTCAATCTTGCTGCATTATTCTCATTTCTCCACGTAAATGAAAAATAAAGAGGACCAACTCTGCCCTGTAGTTTATGGATCCCAATTCCAAATGTCATGGAATTTGTTGGCAATTGGAGGGCCTAAAAAATGTACAAGTTGCAAATAATCCCCACATGTAGAATCCATGTGTAGATTTCAATCTTGCTGCATTACTCTCATTTCTCCACATGGATGAAAAATAAAAACGAGCAGCTCTGCCCTGTAGTTTATGGATCCCAATTCCAAATGTCATGGAATTTGTTGGCAATTGAAGGGTCCAAAGAAATGTGTAGGTTGTAGATATTTCCCACATGTAGAATCCATGTGGAGATTTCAATCTTGCTGCATTACTCTCATTTCTCCACGTAAATGAAAAATAAGGAGGACCAACTCTGCCCTGTAGTTTATGGATCCCAATTCCAAATGTCATGGAATTTGTTGGCAATTGGAGGGCCTAAAAAATGTACAAGTTGCAAATAATCCCCACATGTAGAATCCATGTGTAGATTTCACTCTTGCTGCATTACTCTCATTTCTCCACGTAAATGAAAAATAAAGAGGACCAACTCTGCCCTGTAGTTTATGGATCCCAATTCCAAATGTCATGGAATTTGTTGGTTATTGGAGGGTTTAAAAAAATATACAGGTTGTAAATAATCCCCCCATGTAGAATCCATGTGGAGATTTCAATCTTGCTGCATTACTCTTATTTCTCCACGTAAATGAAAAATAAAGAGGACCAACTCTGCGGATTAATTTATGGATCCCAATTCCAAATGTCATGGAATTTGTTGGCAGTTGGAGAGCCTAAAAAAATACAAAGGTTGTAAATAATTCCCCACATGTAGAATCCATGTGGAGATTTCAATCTTGCTGCATTACTCTCATTTCTCCACGTAAATGAAAAATAAAGAGGACCAGCTCTGCCTTGTAGTTTATGGATCCCGATTCCAAATGTCATGGAATTTGTTGGCAATTGGAGGGTCTAAAAAAAAGGACTTGTTGTACATAATACCCACATGTAGAATTACAGTGGTGATTTCAATCCATCCGCATTACTCTCATTTCTCCACGGAAATGAAAAATAAAGAGGACCAACTCTGCCCTGTAGTTTATGGATCCCAATTCCAAATGTCATGGAATTTGTTGGTTATTGGAGGGTTTAAAAAAATATACAGGTTGTAAATAATCCCCCCATGTAGAATCCATGTGGAGATTTCAATCTTGCTGCATTACTCTTATTTCTCCACGTAAATGAAAAATAAAGAGGACCAACTCTGCGGATTAATTTATGGATCCCAATTCCAAATGTCATGGAATTTGTTGGCAGTTGGAGAGCCTAAAAAAATACAAAGGTTGTAAATAATTCCCCACATGTAGAATCCATGTGGAGATTTCAATCTTGCTGCATTACTCTCATTTCTCCACGTAAATGAAAAATAAAGAGGACCAACTCTGCCCTGTAGTTTATGGATCCCAATTCCAAATGTCATGGAATTTGTTGGCAATTGGAGGGTCTAAAAAACTATACAGGTTGTAAATAATCCCCACATGTAGAATCCATGTGGAGATTTCAATCTTGCTGCATTATTCTCATTTCTCCACGTAAATGAAAAATAAGGAGGACCACCTCTGCCCTGTAGTTTATGGATCCCAATTCCAAATGTCATGGAATTTGTTGGCAATTGGAGGGTCTAAAAAAATATACAGGTTGTAAATAATCCCCACGTGTAGAATCCATGTGGAGATTTCAATCTTGCTGCATTACTCTCATTTCTCCACGTAAATGAAAAATAAAGAGGACCAACTCTGCCCTGTAGTTTATGGATCCCAATTCCAAATGTCATGGAATTTGTTGGTTATTGGAGGTTTTAAAAAAATATACAGGTTGTAAATAATCCCCCCATGTAGAATCCATGTGGAGATTTCAATCTTGCTGCATTACTCTTATTTCTCCACGTAAATGAAAAATAAAGAGGACCAACTCTGCCCTGTAGTTTATGGATCCCAATTCCAAATGTCATGGAATTTGTTGGTTATTGGAGGGTCTAAAAAACTATACAGGTTGTCAATAATCCCCACATGTAGAATCCATGTGGAGATTTCAATCTTGCTGCATTACTCTTATTTCTCCACGTAAATGAAAAATAAAGAGGACCAACTCTGCCCTGTAGTTTATGGATCCCAATTCCAAATGTCATGGAATTTGTTGGTTATTGGAGGGTCTAAAAAACTATACACGTTGTCAATAATCCCCACATGTAGAATCCATGTGGAGATTTCAATCTTGCTGCATTACTCTTATTTCTCCACGTAAATGAAAAATAAAGAGGACCAACTCTGCCCTGTAGTTTATGGATCCCAATTCCAAATATCATGGAGTTTGTTGGCAATTCGAGGGTCCAAAGAAATGTTTAGGTTGTAGATATTCCCCACATGTAGAATCCATGTAGAGATTTCAATCTTGCTGCATTACTCCCATTTCTCCACATGGATGAATAATAAAAAGGACCAGCTCTGCCCTGTAGTTTATGGATCCCGATTCCAAATGTCATGGAATTTGTTGGCAATTGGAGGGTCTAAAAAAAAGGACTTGTTGTAAATAATCCCCCCATGTAGAATCCATGTGGAGATTTCAATCTTGCTGCATTACTCTTATTTCTCCACCTAAATGAAAAATAAAGAGGACCAACTCTGCCCTGTAATTTATGGATCCCAATTCCAAATGTCATGGAATTTGTTGGTTATTGGAGGGTCTAAAAAACTATACAGGTTGTCAGTAATCCCCACATGTAGAATCCATGTGGAGATTTCAATCTTGCTGCATTACTCTTATTTCTCCACGTAAATGAAAAATAAAGACGACCAACTCTGCCCTGTAGTTTATGGATCCCAATTCCAAATATCATGGAATTTGTTGGCAATTGGAGGGTCCAAAGAAATGTACAGGTTGTAGATATTCCTTACATGTAGAATCCATGTGGAGATTTCAATCCTGCTGCATTATTATCATTTCTCCACGTAAGTAAAAAATAAAGAGGACCAACACTGCTCTGTAGTTTATGGATCCCAATTCCAAATGTCATGGAATTTGTTGGCAATTGGAGGGTCTAAAAAAATATAGAGGTTGTAAATAATCCCCACATGTACAATCCATGTGGAGATTTCAATCTTGCTGCATTACTCTCATTTCTCCACGTAAATGAAAAATAAAGAGGACCAACTCTGCCCAGTAGTTTATGGATCCCAATTCCAAATCTCATGGAGTTTGTTGGCAATTGGAGGGTCCAAAGAAATGTTTAGGTGGTAGATATTTCCCACATGTAGAATCCATGTAGAGATTTCAATCTTGCTGCATTACTCTCATTTCTCCGCATGGATGAAAAATAAGGAGGACCAGCTCTGCCCTGTAGTTTATGGATCCCAATTCCAAATGTCATGGAATTCATTGGCAATTGGAGGGTCTAAAAAAATGTACAGGTTGTAAATAATCCCCACATGTAGAATCCATGTGGAGATTTCAATCTTGCTGCATTATTCTCATTTCTCCACGTAAATGAAAAATAAAGAGGACCAACTCTGCCCTGTAGTTTATGGATCCCAATTCCAAATGTCATGGAATTTGTTGGCAATTGGAGGGCCTAAAAAATGTACAAGTTGCAAATAATCCCCACATGTAGAATCCATGTGTAGATTTCAATCTTGCTGCATTACTCTCATTTCTCCACATGGATGAAAAATAAAAACGAGCAGCTCTGCCCTGTAGTTTATGGATCCCAATTCCAAATGTCATGGAATTTGTTGGCAATTGAAGGGTCCAAAGAAATGTGTAGGTTGTAGATATTTCCCACATGTAGAATCCATGTGGAGATTTCAATCTTGCTGCATTACTCTCATTTCTCCACGTAAATGAAAAATAAGGAGGACCAACTCTGCCCTGTAGTTTATGGATCCCAATTCCAAATGTCATGGAATTTGTTGGCAATTGGAGGGCCTAAAAAATGTACAAGTTGCAAATAATCCCCACATGTAGAATCCATGTGTAGATTTCACTCTTGCTGCATTACTCTCATTTCTCCACGTAAATGAAAAATAAAGAGGACCAACTCTGCCCTGTAGTTTATGGATCCCAATTCCAAATGTCATGGAATTTGTTGGTTATTGGAGGGTTTAAAAAAATATACAGGTTGTAAATAATCCCCCCATGTAGAATCCATGTGGAGATTTCAATCTTGCTGCATTACTCTTATTTCTCCACGTAAATGAAAAATAAAGAGGACCAACTCTGCGGATTAATTTATGGATCCCAATTCCAAATGTCATGGAATTTGTTGGCAGTTGGAGAGCCTAAAAAAATACAAAGGTTGTAAATAATTCCCCACATGTAGAATCCATGTGGAGATTTCAATCTTGCTGCATTACTCTCATTTCTCCACGTAAATGAAAAATAAAGAGGACCAGCTCTGCCTTGTAGTTTATGGATCCCGATTCCAAATGTCATGGAATTTGTTGGCAATTGGAGGGTCTAAAAAAAAGGACTTGTTGTACATAATACCCACATGTAGAATTACAGTGGTGATTTCAATCCATCCGCATTACTCTCATTTCTCCACGGAAATGAAAAATAAAGAGGACCAACTCTGCCCTGTAGTTTATGGAGCCCAATTCCAAATGTCATGGAATTTGTTGGCAATTGAAGGGTCCAAAGAAATGTGTAGGTTGTAGATATTCCCCACATGTAGAATCCATGTGGAGATTTCAATCTTGCTGCATTACTCTCATTTCTCCACGTAAATGAAAAATAAAGAGGACCAACTCTGCCCTGTAGTTTATGGATCCCAATTCCAAATGTCATGGAATTTGTTGGCAATTGGAGGGTCTAAAAAACTATACAGGTTGTAAATAATCCCCACATGTAGAATCCATGTGGAGATTTCAATCTTGCTGCATTATTCTCATTTCTCCACGTAAATGAAAAATAAGGAGGACCAACTCTGCCCTGTAGTTTATGGATCCCAATTCCAAATGTCATGGAATTTGTTGGTTATTGGAGGTTTTAAAAAAATATACAGGTTGTAAATAATCCCCCCATGTAGAATCCATGTGGAGATTTCAATCTTGCTGCATTACTCTTATTTCTCCACGTAAATGAAAAATAAAGAGGACCAACTCTGCCCTGTAGTTTATGGATCCCAATTCCAAATGTCATGGAATTTGTTGGTTATTGGAGGGTCTAAAAAACTATACAGGTTGTCAATAATCCCCACATGTAGAATCCATGTGGAGATTTCAATCTTGCTGCATTACTCTTATTTCTCCACGTAAATGAAAAATAAAGAGGACCAACTCTGCCCTGTAGTTTATGGATCCCAATTCCAAATGTCATGGAATTTGTTCGCAATTGGAGGGCCTAAAAAAATGTACAAGTTGCAAATAATCCCCACATGTAGAATCCATGTGGAGATTTCAATCTTGCTGCATTACTCTCATTTCTCCACATGGATGAAAAATAAAAAGGAGCAGCTCTGCCCTGTAGTTTATGGATCCGAATTCCAAATGTCATGGAATTTGTTGGCAATTGGAGGGTTTAAAAAAATATACAAGTTGTAAATAATCCACACATGTACAATCCATGTGGAGATTTCAATCTTGCTGCATTATTCTCATTTCTCCACGTAAATGAAAAATAAAGAGGACCAACACTGCCCTGTAGTTTATGGATCCCATTTCCAAATGTCATGGAATTTGTTGGCAATTGGAGGGTCTAAAAAAATGTACATGTTGTACATAATGCCCACATGTAGAATTCATGTGGTGATATCAATCCTTCCGCATTATTCTCATTTCTCCACGTAAATGAAAAATAAAGAGGACCAACTCTGCCCTGTAATTTATGGATCCCAATTCCAAATGTCATGGAATTTGTTGGTTATTGGAGGGTCTAAAAAACTATACAGGTTGTCAATAATCCCCACATGTACAATCCATGTGGAGATTTCAATCTTGCTGCATTACTCTTATTTCTCCACGTAAATGAAAAATAAAGAGGACCAACTCTGCCCTGTAGTTTATGGATCCCAATTCCAAATATCATGGAATTTGTTGGCAATTGGAGGGCCTAAAAAAATGTACAAGTTGCAAATAATCCCCACATGTAGAATCCATGTGGAGATTTCAATCTTGCTGCATTACTCTCATTTCTCCACGTAAATGAAAAATAAAACGGACCAACTCTGCCTTGTAGTTTAGGGATCCCAATTCCAAATCTCATGGAGTTTGTTGGCAATTCGAGGGTCCAAAGAAATGTTTAGGTTGTAGATATTCCCCACATGTAGAATCCATGTAGAGATTTCAATCTTGCTGCATTACTCCCATTTCTCCACATGGATGAATAATAAAAAGGACCAGCTCTGCCCTGTAGTTTATGGATCCCAATTCCAAATGTCATGGAATTTGTTGGCAATTGGAGGGTCTTAAAAGATATACAAGTTGTAAATAATCCCCACATGTAGAATCCATGTGGAGATTTCAATCTTGCTGCATTACTCTTATTTCTCCACGTAAATGAAAAATAAAGAGGACCAACTCTGCCCTGTAGTTTATGGATCCCAATTCCAAATGTCATGGAATTTGTTGGTTATTGGAGGGTCTAAAAAACTATACAGGTTGTCAATAATCCCCACATGTAGAATCCATGTGGCGATTTCAATCTTGCTGCATTACTCTTATTTCTCCACGTAAATGAAAAATAAAGAGGACCAACTCTGCCCTGTAGTTTATGGATCCCAATTCCAAATATCATGGAATTTGTTGGCAATTGGAGGGTCTAAAGAAATGTACATGTTGTTCATAATGCCCACATGTAGAATTCCTGTGCTGATTTCAATCCTTCCGCATTACTCTCATCTCTCCACGGAAATGAAAAATAAAGAGGACCAACTCTGCCCTGTAGTTTATGGATCCCAATTCCAAATGTCATGGAATTTGTTGGCAATTCGAGGGTCTAAAAAAATGTACATGTTGTACATAATGCCCACATGTAGAATTCCTGTGGTGATTTCAATCCTTCCGCATTACTCTCATTTCTCCACGTAAATGAAAAATAAAGAGGACCAACTCTGCTCTGTAGTTTATGGATCCCAATTCCAAATGTCATGGAATTTGTTGGTTATTGGAGCGTCTAAGAAAATATACAGGTTGTAAATAAACCCCACATGTAGAATCCATGTAGAGATTTCAATCTTGCTGCATTACTCTCATTTCTCCACATGGATGAAAAATAAGGAGGACCAGCTCTGCCCTGTAGTTTATGGATCCCAATTCCAAATGTCATGGAATTTGTTGGCAATTGGAGGGTCTTAAAAGATATACAAGTTGTAAATAATCCCCACATGTAGAATCCATGTGGCGATTTCAATCTTGCTGCATTATTCTCATTTCTCCACGTAAATGAAAAATAAAGAGGACCAACACTGCCCTGTAGTTTATGGATCCCATTTCCAAATGTCATGGAATTTGTTGGCAATTGGAGGGTCCAAAGAAATGTACAGGTTGTAGATATTCCCCACATGTAGAATCCATGTAGAGATTTCAATCTTGCTGCATTACTCGCATTTTCCACGTAAATGAAAAATAAAGGGGATCAGCTCTGCCTTCTGGTTTATGGATCCCAATTCCAAATGTCATGGAATTTGTTGGCAATTGGAGGGTTTAAAAGAATATACAGGTTGTAAATAATCCCCACATGTAGAATCCATGTGGAGATTTCAATCTTGCTGCATTATTATCATTTCTCCACGTAAATAAAAAATAAAGAGGACCAACACTGCTCTGTAGTTTATGGATCCCAATTCCAAATGTCATGGAATTTGTTGGCAATTGGAGGGTCTAAAAAAATATAGAGGTTGTAAATAATCCCCACATGTAGAATCCATGTGGAGATTTCAATCTTGCTGCATTATTATCATTTCTCCACGTAGATGAAAAATAAAGAGGACCAACACTGCTCTGTAGTTTATGGATCCCAATTCCAAATGTCATGGAATTTGTTGGCAATTGGAGGGTCTAAAAAAATATAGAGGTTGTAAATAATCCCCACATGTAGAATCCATGTGGAGATTTCAATCTTGCTGCATTATTCTCATTTCTCCACGGAAATGAAAAATAAAGAGGACCAACTCTGCCCTGTAGTTTATGGATCCCAATTCCAAATGTCATGGAATTTGTTCGCAATTGGAGGGCCTAAAAAAATGTACAAGTTGCAAATAATCCCCACATGTAGAATCCATGTGGAGATTTCAATCTTGCTGCATTACTCTCATTTCTCCACATGGATGAAAAATAAAAAGGAGCAGCTCTGCCCTGTAGTTTATGGATCCGAATTCCAAATGTCATGGAATTTGTTGGCAATTGGAGGGTTTAAAAAAATATACAAGTTGTAAATAATCCACACATGTAGAATCCATGTGGAGATTTCAATCTTGCTGCATTATTCTCATTTCTCCACGTAAATGAAAAATAAAGAGGACCAACACTGCCCTGTAGTTTATGGATCCCATTTCCAAATGTCATGGAATTTGTTGGCAATTGGAGGGTCTAAAAAAATGTACATGTTGTACATAATGCCCACATGTAGAATTCATGTGGTGATATCAATCCTTCCGCATTATTCTCATTTCTCCACGTAAATGAAAAATAAAGAGGACCAACTCTGCCCTGTAATTTAAGGATCCCAATTCCAAATGTCATGGAATTTGTTGGCAATTGGAGGGTCTAAAAAAGTATACAGGTTGTAAATAATCTCCATATGTAGAATCCATGTAGACATTTCAATCTTGCTGCATTACTCTCATTTCTCCACATGGATGAAAAATAAAAAGGAGCAGCTCTGCCCTGTAGTTTATGGATCCGAATTCCAAATGTCATGGAATTTGTTGGCAATTGGAGGGTTTAAAAAAATATACAAGTTGTAAATAATCCACACATGTAGAATCCATGTGGAGATTTCAATCTTGCTGCATTATTCTCATTTCTCCACGTAAATGAAAAATAAAGAGGACCAACACTGCCCTGTAGTTTATGGATCCCATTTCCAAATGTCATGGAATTTGTTGGCAATTGGAGGGTCTAAAAAAATGTACATGTTGTACATAATGCCCACATGTAGAATTCATGTGGTGATATCAATCCTTCCGCATTATTCTCATTTCTCCACGTAAATGAAAAATAAAGAGGACCAACTCTGCCCTGTAATTTAAGGATCCCAATTCCAAATGTCATGGAATTTGTTGGCAATTGGAGGGTCTAAAAAAATATACAGGTTGTAAATAATCCCCACATGTACAATCCATGTGGAGATTTCAATCTTGCTGCATTATTCTCATTTCTCCACGTAAATGAAAAATAAAGAGGACCAACACTGCCCTGTAATTTATGGATCCCAATTCCAAATGTCATGGAATTTGTTGGTTATTGGAGGGTCTAAAAAACTATACAGGTTGTCAATAATCCCCACATGTAGAATCCATGTGGAGATTTCAATCTTGCTGCATTACTCTCATTTCTCCACGTAAATGAAAAATAAAACGGACCAACTCTGCCCTGTAGTTTAGGGATCCCAATTCCAAATCTCATGGAGTTTGTTGGCAATTCGAGGGTCCAAAGAAATGTTTAGGTTGTAGATATTCCCCATATGTAGAATCCATGTAGAGATTTCAATCTTGCTGCATTACTCTCATTTCTCCACATGGATGAATAATAAAAAGGACCAGCTCTGCCCTGTAGTTTATGGATCCCAATTCCAAATGTCATGGAATTTGTTGGCAATTGGAGGGTCTAAAAAAATGAACAAGTTGTAAATAATCTCCACATGTAGAATCCATGTGGAGGTTTCAATCTTGCTGCATTACTCTTATTTCTCCACGTAAATGAAAAATAAAGAGGACCAACTCTGCCCTGTAGTTTATGGATCCCAATTCCAAATGTCATGGAATTTGTTGGTTATTGGAGGGTCTAAAAAACTATACAGGTTGTCAATAATCCCCACATGTAGAATCCATGTGGCGATTTCAATCTTGCTGCATTACTCTTATTTCACCACGTAAATGAAAAATAAAGAGGACCAACTCTGCCCTGTAGTTTATGGATCCCAATTCCAAATATCATGGAATTTGTTGGCAATTGGAGGGTCTAAAGAAATGTACATGTTGTTCATAATGCCCACATGTAGAATTCCTGTGCTGATTTCAATCCTTCCGCATTACTCTCATCTCTCCACGGAAATGAAAAATAAAGAGGACCAACTCTGCCCTGTAGTTTATGGATCCCAATTCCAAATGTCATGGAATTTGTTGGCAATTCGAGGGTCTAAAAAAATGTACATGTTGTACATAATGCCCACATGTAGAATTCCTGTGGTGATTTCAATCCTTCCGCATTACTCTCATTTCTCCACGTAAATGAAAAATAAAGAGGACCAACTCTGCTCTGTAGTTTATGGATCCCAATTCCAAATGTCATGGAATTTGTTGGTTATTGGAGCGTCTAAGAAAATATACAGGTTGTAAATAAACCCCACATGTAGAATCCATGTAGAGATTTCAATCTTGCTGCATTACTCTCATTTCTCCACATGGATGAAAAATAAGGAGGACCAGCTCTGCCCTGTAGTTTATGGATCCCAATTCCAAATGTCATGGAATTTGTTGGCAATTGGAGGGTCTTAAAAGATATACAAGTTGTAAATAATCCCCACATGTAGAATCCATGTGGAGATTTCAATCTTGCTGCATTATTCTCATTTCTCCACGTAAATGAAAAATAAAGAGGACCAACACTGCCCTGTAGTTTATGGATCCCATTTCCAAATGTCATGGAATTTGTTGGCAATAGGAGGGTCTAAAAAAATGTACATGTTGTACATAATGCCCACATGTAGAATTCATGTGGTGATATCAATCCTTCCGCATTATTCTCATTTCCCCAGGTAAATGAAAAATAAAGAGGACCAACTCTGCCCTGTAGTTTATGGATCCCATTTCCAAATGTCATGGAATTTGTTGGCAATTGGAGGGTCCAAAGAAATGTACAGGTTGTAGATATTCCCCACATGTAGAATCCATGTAGAGATTTCAATCTTGCTGCATTACTCGCATTTTCCACGTAAATGAAAAATAAAGGGGATCAGCTCTGCCTTCTGGTTTATGGATCCCAATTCCAAATGTCATGGAATTTGTTGGCAATTGGAGGGTTTAAAAGAATATACAGGTTGTAAATAATCCCCACATGTAGAATCCATGTGGAGATTTCAATCTTGCTGCATTATTATCATTTCTCCACGTAAATAAAAAATAAAGAGGACCAACACTGCTCTGTAGTTTATGGATCCCAATTCCAAATGTCATGGAATTTGTTGGCAATTGGAGGGTCTAAAAAAATATAGAGGTTGTAAATAATCCCCACATGTAGAATCCATGTGGAGATTTCAATCTTGCTGCATTATTATCATTTCTCCACATAGATGAAAAATAAAGAGGACCAACACTGCTCTGTAGTTTATGGATCCCAATTCCAAATGTCATGGAATTTGTTGGCAATTGGAGGGTCTAAAAAAATATAGAGGTTGTAAATAATCCCCACATGTAGAATCCATGTGGAGATTTCAATCTTGCTGCATTATTCTCATTTCTCCACGGAAATGAAAAATAAAGAGGACCAACTCTGCCCTGTAGTTTATGGATCCCAATTCCAAATGTCATGGAATTTGTTCGCAATTGGAGGGCCTAAAAAAATGTACAAGTTGCAAATAATCCCCACATGTAGAATTCATGTGGTGATATCAATCCTTCCGCATTATTCTCATTTCTCCACGTAAATGAAAAATAAAGAGGACCAACTCTGCCCTGTAGTTTATGGATCCCAATTCCAAATGTCATGGAATTTGTTGGCAATTCGAGGGTCTAAAAAAATGTAAATGTTGTACATAATGCCCACATGTAGAATTCCTGTGGTGATTTCAATCCTTCCGCATTACTCTCATTTCTCCACGTAAATGAAAAATAAAGAGGACCAACTCTGCTCTGTAGTTTATGGATCCCAATTCCAAATGTCATGGAATTTGTTGGTTATTGGAGCGTCTAAGAAAATATACAGGTTGTAAATAAACCCCACATGTAGAATCCATGTAGAGATTTCAATCTTGCTGCATTACTCTCATTTCTCCACATGGATGAAAAATAAGGAGGACCAGCTCTGCCCTGTAGTTTATGGATCCCAATTCCAAATGTCATGGAATTTGTTGGCAATTGGAGGGTCTTAAAAGATATACAAGTTGTAAATAATCCCCACATGTAGAATCCATGTGGAGATTTCAATCTTGCTGCATTATTCTCATTTCTCCACGTAAATGAAAAATAAAGAGGACCAACACTGCCCTGTAGTTTATGGATCCCATTTCCAAATGTCATGGAATTTGTTGGCAATTGGAGGGTCTAAAAAAATGTACATGTTGTACATAATGCCCACATGTAGAATTCATGTGGTGATATCAATCCTTCCGCATTATTCTCATTTCCCCAGGTAAATGAAAAATAAAGAGGATCAGCTCTGCCTTGTAGTTTATGGATCCCAATTCCAAATGTCATGGAATTTGTTGGCAATTGGAGGGTCCAAAGAAATGTACAGGTTGTAGATATTCCCCACATGTAGAATCCATGTAGAGATTTCAATCTTGCTGCATTACTCGCATTTTCCACGTAAATGAAAAATAAAGGGGATCAGCTCTGCCTTCTGGTTTATGGATCCCAATTCCAAATGTCATGGAATTTGTTGGCAATTGGAGGGTTTAAAAGAATATACAGGTTGTAAATAATCCCCACATGTAGAATCCATGTGGAGATTTCAATCTTGCTGCATTATTATCATTTCTCCACGTAAATAAAAAATAAAGAGGACCAACACTGCTCTGTAGTTTATGGATCCCAATTCCAAATGTCATGGAATTTGTTGGCAATTGGAGGGTCTAAAAAAATATAGAGGTTGTAAATAATCCCCACATGTAGAATCCATGTGGAGATTTCAATCTTGCTGCCTTATTATCATTTCTCCACGTAGATGAAAAATAAAGAGGACCAACACTGCTCTGTAGTTTATGGATCCCAATTTCAAATGTCATGGAATTTGTTGGCAATTGGAGGGTCTAAAAAAATATAGAGGTTGTAAATAATCCCCACATGTAGAATCCATGTGGAGATTTCAATCTTGCTGCATTATTCTCATTTCTCCACGTAAATGAAAAATAAAGAGGACCAACACTGCCCTGTAGTTTATGGATCCCATTTCCAAATGTCATGGAATTTGTTGGCAATTGGAGGGTCTAAAAAAATGTACATGTTGTACATAATGCCCACATGTAGAATTCATGTGGTGATATCAATCCTTCCGCATTATTCTCATTTCTCCACGTAAATGAAAAATAAAGAGGATCAGCTCTGCCTTGTAGTTTATGGATCCGAATTCCAAATGTCATGGAATTTGTTGGCAATTGGAGGGTCTAAAAAAATATACAGGTTGTAAATAATCCCCACATGTACAATCCATGTGGAGATTTCAATCTTGCTGCATTATTCTCATTTCTCCACGTAAATGAAAAATAAAGAGGACCAACACTGCCCTGTAATTTATGGATCCCAATTCCAAATGTCATGGAATTTGTTGGTTATTGGAGGGTCTAAAAAACTATACAGGTTGTCAATAATCCCCACATGTAGAATCCATGTGGAGATTTCAATCTTGCTGCATTACTCTCATTTCTCCACGTAAATGAAAAATAAAACGGACCAACTCTGCCCTGTAGTTTAGGGATCCCAATTCCAAATCTCATGGAGTTTGTTGGCAATTCGAGGGTCCAAAGAAATGTTTAGGTTGTAGATATTCCCCATATGTAGAATCCATGTAGACATTTCAATCTTGCTGCATTACTCCCATTTCTCCACATGGATGAATAATAAAAAGGAACAGCTCTGCCCTGTAGTTTATGGATCCCAATTCCAAATGTCATGGAATTTGTTGGCAATTGGAGGGTCTAAAAAAATGAACAAGTTGTAAATAATCTCCACATGTAGAATCCATGTGGAGGTTTCAATCTTGCTGCATTACTCTCATTTCTCCACGTAAATGAAAAATAAAGAGGACCAACTCTGCCCTGTAGTTTATGGATCCCAATTCCAAATGTCATGGAATTTGTTGGTTATTGGAGGGTCTAAAAAACTATACAGGTTGTCAATAATCCCCACATGTAGAATCCATGTGGCGATTTCAATCTTGCTGCATTACTCTTATTTCTCCACGTAAATGAAAAATAAAGAGGACCAACTCTGCCCTGTAATTTATGGATCCCAATTCCAAATATCATGGAATTTGTTGGCAATTGGAGGGTCTAAAGAAATGTACATGTTGTTCATAATGCCCACATGTAGAATTCCTGTGCTGATTTCAATCCTTCCGCATTACTCTCATCTCTCCACGGAAATGAAAAATAAAGAGGACCAACTCTGCCCTGTAGTTTATGGATCCCAATTCCAAATGTCATGGAATTTGTTGGCAATTCGAGGGTCTAAAAAAATGTACATGTTGTACATAATGCCCACATGTAGAATTCCTGTGGTGATTTCAATCCTTCCGCATTACTCTCATTTCTCCACGTAAATGAAAAATAAAGAGGACCAACTCTGCTCTGTAGTTTATGGATCCCAATTCCAAATGTCATGGAATTTGTTGGTTATTGGAGCGTCTAAGAAAATATACAGGTTGTAAATAAACCCCACATGTAGAATCCATGTAGAGATTTCAATCTTGCTGCATTACTCTCATTTCTCCACATGGATGAAAAATAAGGAGGACCAGCTCTGCCCTGTAGTTTATGGATCCCAATTCCAAATGTCATGGAATTTGTTGGCAATTGGAGGGTCTTAAAAGATATACAAGTTGTAAATAATCCCCACATGTAGAATCCATGTGGAGATTTCAATCTTGCTGCATTATTCTCATTTCTCCACGTAAATGAAAAATAAAGAGGACCAACACTGCCCTGTAGTTTATGGATCCCATTTCCAAATGTCATGGAATTTGTTGGCAATTGGAGGGTCTAAAAAAATGTACATGTTGTACATAATGCCCACATGTAGAATTCATGTGGTGATATCAATCCTTCCGCATTATTCTCATTTCCCCAGGTAAATGAAAAATAAAGAGGATCAGCTCTGCCTTGTAGTTTATGGATCCCAATTCCAAATGTCATGGAATTTGTTGGCAATTGGAGGGTCCAAAGAAATGTACAGGTTGTAGATATTCCCCACATGTAGAATCCATGTAGAGATTTCAATCTTGCTGCATTACTCGCATTTTCCACGTAAATGAAAAATAAAGGGGATCAGCTCTGCCTTCTGGTTTATGGATCCCAATTCCAAATGTCATGGAATTTGTTGGCAATTGGAGGGTTTAAAAGAATATACAGGTTGTAAATAATCCCCACATGTAGAATCCATGTGGAGATTTCAATCTTGCTGCATTATTATCATTTCTCCACGTAAATAAAAAATAAAGAGGACCAACACTGATCTGTAGTTTATGGATCCCAATTCCAAATGTCATGGAATTTGTTGGCAATTGGAGGGTCTAAAAAAATATAGAGGTTATAAATAATCCCCACATGTAGAATCCATGTGGAGATTTCAATCTTGCTGCATTATTATCATTTCTCCACGTAGATGAAAAATAAAGAGGACCAACACTGCTCTGTAGTTTATGGATCCCAATTTCAAATGTCATGGAATTTGTTGGCAATTGGAGGGTCTAAAAAAATGTACATGTTGTACATAATGCCCACATGTAGAATTCATGTGGTGATATCAATCCTTCCGCATTATTCTCATTTCTCCACGTAAATGAAAAATAAAGAGGATCAGCTCTGCCTTGTAGTTTATGGATCCCAATTCCAAATGTCATGGAATTTGTTGGCAATTGGAGGGTCTAAAAAAATATACAGGTTGTAAATAATCCCCACATGTACAATCCATGTGGAGATTTCAATCTTGCTGCATTATTCTCATTTCTCCACGTAAATGAAAAATAAAGAGGACCAACACTGCCCTGTAGTTTATGGATCCCATTTCCAAATGTCATGGAATTTGTTGGCAATTCGAGGGTCTAAAAAAATGTACATGTTGTACATAATGCCCACATGTAGAATTCATGTGGTGATATCAATCCTTCCGCATTATTCTCATTTCTCCACGTAAATGAAAAATAAAGAGGATCAGCTCTGCCTTGTAGTTTATGGATCCCAATTCCAAATGTCATGGAATTTGTTGGCAATTGGAGGGTCCAAAGAAATGTACAGGTTGTAGATATTCCCCACATGTAGAATCCATGTGGAGATTTCAATCTTGCTGCATTACTCTCATTTCTCCACGTAAATGAAAAATAAAGAGGACCAACTCTGCCATGTAGTTTATGGATCCCAATTCCAAATGTCATGGAATTTGTTGGTTATTGGAGGGTCTAAAAAAATATACAGGTTGTAAATAATCCCCACATGTAAAATCCATGTGGAGATTTCAATCTTGCTGCATTATTCTTATTTCTCCACGTAAATGAAAAGTAAAGAGGACTAGCTCTTACCTGTAGTTTATGGATCCCAATTCCAAATGTCATGGAATTTGTTGGCAATTGGAGGGTCTAAAAAAATATACAGGTTGTTAATAATCCCCACATGTAGAATCCATGTGGAGATTTCAATCTTGCTGCATTACTCTCATTTCTCCACATGGATGAAAAATAAAAAGGAGCAGCTCTGCCCTGTAGTTTATGGATCCCAATTCCAAATATCATGGAATTTGTTGGCAATTGAAGGGCCTAAAAAAATGTACAAGTTGCAAATAATCCCCACATGTAGAATCCATGTGGAGATTTCAATCTTGCTGCATTACTCTCATTTCTCCACGTAAATGAAAAATAAAACGGACCAACTCTGCCCTGTAGTTTATGGATCCCAATTCCAAATGTCATGGAATTTGTTGGCAATTGGAGGGTCCAAAGAAATGTACAGGTTGTAGATATTCCCCACATGTAGAATCCATGTGGAGATTTCAATCTTGCTGCATTACTCTCATTTCTCCACGTAAATGAAAAATAAAGAGGACCAACTCTGCCTTGTAGTTTATGGATCCCAATTCCAAATGTCATGGAATTTGTTGGTTATTGGAGGGTCTAAAAAAATATACAGGTTGTAAATAATCCCCACATGTAGAATCCATGTGGAGATTTCAATCTTGCTGCATTACTCTTATTTCTCCACGTAAATGAAAAGTAAAGAGGACTAGCTCTTCCCTGTAGTTTATGGATCCCAATTCCAAATGTCATGGAATTTGTTGGCAATTGGAGGGTCTAAAAAAATATACAGGTTGTTAATAATCCCCACATGTAGAATCCATGTGGAGATTTCAATCTTGCTGCATTACTCTCATTTCTCCACGGAAATGAAAAATAAAGAAGACCAACTCTGCCGTGTAGTTTATGGATCTCAATTCCAAATGTCATGGAATTTGTTGGCAATTGGAGGGTCTAAGAAAATGTAAAAGTTGTACATAATCTCCACATGTAGAATCCATGTGGTGATTTCAATCTTGCTGCATTATTCTCATTTCTCCACATAAATGAAAAATAAAGAGGATCAGCTCTGCCTTGTAGTTTATGGATTCAATTCCAAATGTCATGGAATTTGTTGGCAATTGGAGGGCCTAAAAAAATGTACAAGTTGCAAATAATCCCCACATGTAGAATCCATGTGGAGATTTCAATCTTGCTGCATTACTCTCATTTCTCCACGTAAATGAAAAATAAAGAGGACCAACTCTGCCTTGTAGTTTATGGATCCCAATTCCAAATGTCATGGAATTTGTTGGCAATTGGAGGGCCTAAAAAAATGTACAAGTTGCAAATAATCCCCACATGTAGAATCCATGTGGAGATTTGAATATTGCTGCATTACTCTCATTTCTCCACGGAAATGAAAAATAAAGATGACCAACTCTGCCTTGTAGTTTATGGATTCAATTCCAAATGTCATGGAATTTGTTGGCAATTGGAGGGCCTAAAAAAATGTACAAGTTGCAAATAATCCCCACATGTAGAATCCATGTGGAGATTTCAATCTTGCTGCATTACTCTTATTTCTCCACGTTAATGAAAATTAAAGAGGACCAACTCTGCTCTGTAGTTTATGGATCCCAATTCCAAATCTCATGGAGTTTGTTGGCAATTGGAGGGTCCAAAGAAATGTGTAGGTTGTAGATATTCCCCACATGTAGAATCCATGTAGAGATTTCAATCTTGCTGCATTACTCTCATTTCTCCACATGGATGAAAAATAAAAAGGACCAACTCTGCCCTGTAGTTTATGGATCCCAATTCCAAATGTCATGGAATTTGCTGGCAATTGGAGGGTCTAAAAAAATATACAGGTTGTAAATAATCCCCACATGTAGAATCCATGTGGAGATTTCAATCCTTCCGCATTATTCTCATTTCTCCACGTAAATGAAAAATAAAGGGGATCAGCTCTGCCTTGTAGTTTATGGATCCCAATTCCAAATGTCATGGAATTTGTTGGCAAATGGAGTGTACAAAGAAATGTTTAGGTTGTAGATATTCCCCACATGTAGAATCCATGTAGAGATTTCAATCTTGCTGCATTACTCTCATTTCTCCACGTAAATGAAAAATAAAGAGGACCAACTCTGCTCTGTAGTTTATGGATCCCAATTCCAAATGTCATGGAATTTGTTGGCAATTGGAGGGTCTAAAAAAATATACAGGTTGTAAATAATCCCCACATCTAGAATCTATGTGAAGATTTCAATCTTGCTGCACTATTCTCATTTCTCCACGTAAATGAAAAATAAAGAGGATCAGCTCTGCCTTGTAGTTTATAGATCCCAATTCCAAATGTCATGGAACTTGTTGGCAATTGGAGGGCCTAAAAAAATGTACAAGTTGCAAATAATCCCCACATGGAGAGTCCATGTGGAGATTTCAATCTTGCTGCATTACTCTAATTTCTCCACGTAAATGAAAAATAAAGAGGACTAGCTCTGCCGTGCAGTTTATGGATCCCAATTCCAAATGTCATGGAATTTGTTGGCAATTGGAGGGCCTAAAGAAATGTACATGTTGTTCATAATGCCCACATGTAGAATTCCTGTGGTGATTTCAATCCTTCCGCATTACTCTCATCTCTCCACGGAAATGAAAAATAAAGAGGACCAACTCTGCCCTGTAGTTTATGGATCCCAATTCCAAATGTCATGGAATTTGTTGGCAATTGGAGGGTCTAAAAAAATATACAGGTTGTAAATAATCCCCACATGTAGAATCTATGTGGAGATTTCAATCTTGCTGCATTACTCTTATTTCTCCACGTAAATGAAAAATAAAGAGGATCAGCTCTGCCTTGTAGTTTATAGATCCCAATTCCAAATGTCATGGAACTTGTTGGCAATTGGAGGGCCTAAAAAAATGTACAAGTTGCAAATAATTCCCACATGTAGAGTCCATGTGGAGATTTCAATCTTGCTGCATTACTCTAATTTCTCCACGTAAATGAAAAATAAAGAGGACTAGCTCTGCCGTGCAGTTTATGGATCCCAATTCCAAATGTCATGGAATTTGTTGGCAATTGGAGGGCCTAAAGAAATGTACATGTTGTTCATAATGCCCACATGTAGAATTCCTGTGGTGATTTCAATCCTTCCGCATTACTCTCATCTCTCCACGGAAATGAAAAATAAAGAGGACCAACTCTGCCCTGTAGTTTATGGAATCCAATTCCAAATGTCATGGAATTTGTTGGTTATTGGAGGGTCTAAAAAAATATACAGGTTGTAAATAATCCCCACATGTAGAATCTATGTGGAGATTTCAATCTTGCTGCATTACTCTTATTTCTCCACGTAAATGAAAAATAAAGAGGACCAACTCTGCCCTGTAGTTTATAGATCCCAATTCCAAATGTCATGGAATTTGTTGTTTATTGGAGGGTCTAAGAAAATGTACAAGTTGTAAATAATCCCCACATGTAGAATCCATGTGGAGATTTCAATCTTGCTGCATTACTATCATTTCTCAAGGTAAATGAAAAATAAAGAGGACCAACTCTGCCTTGTAATTTATAGATCCCAATTCCAAATGTCATGGAATTTGTTGGCAATTGGAGGGTCTAAAAAAATATACAGGTTGTAGAAATTCCCCACATGTAGAATCCATTTGGAGATTTCAATCTTGCTGCATTACTCTAATTTCTCCACGTAAATGAAAAATAAAGAGGACCAGCTCTGCCGTGCAGTTTATGGATCCCAATTCCAAATGTCATGGAATTTGTTGGCAATTGGAGGGCCTAAAGAAATGTACATGTTGTTCATAATGCCCACATGTAGAATTCCTGTGGTGATTTCAATCCTTCCGCATTACTCTCATCTCTCCACGGAAATGAAAAATAAAGAGGACCAACTCTGCCCTGTAGTTTATGGATCCCAATTCCAAATGTCATGGAATTTATAGGCAATTGGAGGGTCCAAAGAAATGTGTAGGTTGTAGATATTCATCACATGTAGAATCCATGTGGAGATTTCAATCTTGCTGCATTACTCTCATTTCTCCACGTAAATGAAAAATAAAGAGGACCAACTCTGCCTTGTAATTTATGGATCTCAATTCCTAATGTCATGGAATTTGTTGGCAATTGGAGGGTCTAAAAAAATATACAGGTTGTAAACAATCCCCACATGTAGAATCCATGTGGAGATTTCAATCTTGCTGCATTATTCTCATTTCTCCACGTAAATGAAAAATAAAGAGGACCAACTCTGCCTTGTAGTTTATGGATCCCAATTCCAAATGTCATGGAATTTGTTGGCAATTGGAGGGCCTAAAAAAATGTACAAGTTGCCAATAATCCCCACATGTAGAATCCATGTGGAGATTTCAATTTTGCTGCATTACTCTTATTTCTCCACGCAAATGAAAAATAAAGAGGACCAACTCTGTCCTGTAGTTTATGGATCCCAATTCCAAATGTCATGGAATTTGTTGGCAATTGGAGGGTCCAAAGAAATGTGTAGGTTGTAGATATTCCCCACATGTAGAATCCATGTAGAGATTTCAATCTTGCTGCATTACTCTCATTTCTCCACGTAAATGAAAAATAAAGAGGACCAACTCTGCTCTGTAGTTTATGGATCCCAATTCCAAATGTCGTGGAATTTGTTGGCAATTGGAGGGCCTAAAAAAATGTACAAGTTGCAAATAATCCCCACATGTAGAATCCATGTGGAGATTTCAATCTTGTTGCATTACTCTGATTTCTCCATGTAAATGAAAAATAAAGAGGACCTGCTCTGCCGTGCAGTTTATGGATCCCAATTCCAAATGTCATGGAATTTGTTGGCAATTGGAGGGCCTAAAGAAATGTACATGTTGTTCATAATGCCCACATGTAGAATTCCTGTGGTGATTTCAATCCTTCCGCATTACTCTCATCTCTCCACGGAAATGAAAAATAAGGAGGACCAACTCTGCCCTGTAGTTTATGGATCCCAATTCCAAATGTCATGGAATTTATTGGCAATTGGAGGGTCCAAAGAAATGTGTAGGTTGTAGATATTCATTACATGTAGAATCCATGTGGAGATTTCAATCTTGCTGCATTACTCTCATTTCACAACGTAAATGAAAAATAAAGAGGACCAACACTCCCTGTAGTTTATGGATCCCAATTCCAGATGTCATGGAATTTGTTGGCAATTGGAGGGTCTAAAAAAATATACAGGTTGTAAATAATCCCCACATCTAGAATCTATGTGAAGATTTCAATCTTGCTGCATTATTCTCATTTCTCCACGTAAATGAAAAATAAAGAGGATCAGCTCTGCCTTGTAGTTTATAGATCCCAATTCCAAATGTCATGGAATTTGTTGGCAAATGGAGGGCCTAAAAAAATGTACAAGTTTCAAAAAATCCCCACATGTAGAGTCCATGTGGAGATTTCAATCTTGCTGCATTACTCTAATTTCTCCACGTAAATGAAAAATAAAGAGGACCAGCTCTGCCGTGCAGTTTATGGATCCCAATTCCAAATGTCATGGAATTTGTTGGCGATTGGAGGGCCTAAAAAAATGTACATGTTGTTCATAATGCCCACATGTAGAATTCCTGTGGTGATTTCAATCCTTCCGCATTACTCTCATCTCTCCACGGAAATGAAAAATAAAGAGGACCAACTCTGCCCTGTAGTTTATGGATCCCAAGTCCAAATGTCATAGAATTTGTTGGCAATTGGAGGGTCTAAAAAAATATACAGGTTGTAAATAATCCCCACATGTAGAATCTATGTGGAGATTTCAAACTTGCTGCATTACTCTTATTTCTCCACGGAAATGAAAAATAAAGAGGACCAACTCTGCCCTGTAGTTTATGGATCCCAATTCCAAATGTCATGGAATTTGTTGGCAATTGGAGGGTCTAAAAAAATATACAGGTTGTAAACAATCCCCACATGTAGAATCCATGTGGAGATTTCAATCTTGCTGCATTATTCTCATTTCTCCACGTAAATGAAAAATAAAGAGGACCAACTCTGCCTTGTAGTTTATGGATCCCAATTCCAAATGTCATGGAATTTGTTGGCAATTGGAGGGCGTAGAAAAATGTACAAGTTGAAAATAATCCCCACATGTAGAATCCATGTGGAGATTTCAATCTTGCTGCATTACTCTCATTTCTCCACGTAAATGAAAAATAAGGAGGACCAACTCTGCCTTGTAGTTTATGGATCCCAATTCCAAATGTCATGGAATTTGTTGGCAATTGGAGGGCCTAAAAAAATGTACAAGTTGCAAATAATCCCCACATGTAGAATCCATGTGGAGATTTCAATTTTGCTGCATTACTCTCATTTCTCCACGTAAATGAAAAATAAAGAGGACCAACTCTGCTCTGTAGTTTATGGATCCCAATTCCAAATGTCGTGGAATTTGTTGGCAATTGGAGGGTCCAAAGAAATTTTTAGGTTGTAGATATTCCCCACATGTAGAATCCATTTGGAGATTTCAATCTTGCTGCATTACTCTTATTTCTCCAAGCAAATGAAAAATAAAGAGGACCAACTCTGCCCTGTAGTTTATGGATCCCAATTCCAAATGTCATGGAATTTGTTGGCAATTGAAGGGCCTAAAAAAATGTACAAGCTGCAAATAATCCCCACATGTAGAATCCATGTGGAGATTTCAATCTTGCTGCATTACTCTTATTTCTCCACGCAAATGAAAAATAAAGAGGACCAACTATGCCCTGTAGTTTATGGATCCCAATTCCAAATGTCATGGAATTTGTTGGTTATTGGAGGGTCTAAAAAAATATACAGGTTGTAAATAATCCCCACATGTAGAATCCATGTGGAGATTTCAATCTTGCTGCATTATTCTCATTTCTCCACGTAAATGAAAAATAAGGAGGACCAACTCTGCCCTGTAGTTTATGGATCCCAATTCCAAATGTCATGGAATTTGTTGGCAATTGGAGGGTCCAAAAAAATACACAGGTTGTAAATAATCCCCACATGTAGAATCCATTTGGAGATTTCAATCTTGTTGCATTACTCTCATTTCTCCACGTAAATGAAAAATAAAGAGGACCAACTCTGCCCTGTAGTTTATGGATCCCAATTCCAAATGTCATGGAATTTGTTGGCAATTGGAGGGTCTAAGAAAATATACAGGTTGTAAATAATCCCCACATGTAGAATCCATGTGGAGATTTCAATCTTGCTGCATTATTCTCATTTCTCCACGTAAATGATAAAATAAAGAGGACCAACTCTGCCCTGTAGTTTATGGATCCCAATTCCAAATGTCATGGAATTTGTTGGCAATTGGAGGGTCTAGAAAAATGTACATGTTGTACATAATGCCCACATGTAGAATTCCTGTGGTGATTTCAATCCTTCCGCATTACTCTCATTTCTCCGCGTGGATGAAAAATAAAAAGGACCAGCTCTGCCCTGTAGTTTATGGATCCCAATTCCAAATGTCATGGAATTTGTTGGCATTTGGAGAGTCTAAAAAAATATACAGGTTGTAAATAATCCCCACATGTAGAATCCATGTGGAGATTTCAATCTCGCTGCATTATTCTCATTTCTCCACGTAAATGAAAAATAAAGAGGACCAACTCTGCCCTGTAGTTTATGGATCCCAATTCCAAATGTCATGGAATTTGTTGGCAATTGGAGGGCCTAAAAAAATGTACATGTTGTACATAATGCCCACATGTAGAATCCCTATGGTGATTTCAATCCTTCCGCCTTACTCTCATTTCTCCACGTAAATGAAAAATAAAGAGGACCAACTCTGCCCTGTAGTTTATGGATCCCAATTCCAAATGTCATGGAATTTGTTGGCAATTGGAAGGCCTAAAAAAATGTACAAGTTGAAAATAATCCCCACATGTAGAATCCATGTGGTGATTTCAATCTTGCTGCATTACTCTTATTTCTCCACGGAAATGAAAAATAAAGAGGACCAAGTCTGCCCTGTAGTTTATGGATCCCAATTCCAAATGTCATGGAATTTGTTGGCAATTGAAGGGTCCAAAAAAATATACAGGTTGTACATAATGCCCACATGTAGGATTCCTGTGGTGGTTTTAATCCTTCCGCATTACTCTCATTTCTCCGCGTGCATGAAAAATAAAAAGGACCAGCTCTGCCCTGTAGTTTATGGATCCCAATTCCAAATGTCATGGAATTTGTTGGCATTTGGAGAGTCTAAAAAAATATACAGGTTGTAAATAATCCCCACATGTAGAATTCATGAGGTGATTTCAATTCTACCGCATTACTCTCATTTCTCCGCGTGGATGAAAAATAAAAAGGACCAGCTCTGCCCTGTAGTTTATGGATCCCAATTCCAAATGTCATGGAATTTGTTGGCAATTGGAGGGCCTAGAAAAATGTACAACTTGAAAATAATCTCCACATGTAGAATCCATGTGTAGATTTCAATCTTGCTGCATTACTCTTATTTCTCCACGGAAATGAAAAATAAAGAGGACCAACTCTGCCCTGTAGTTTATGGATCCGAATCCCAAATGTCATGGATTTTGTTAGCAATTGGAGGGTCTAAAAGAATGTACAAGTTGTACATAATGCCTACATGTAGAATTCATGTGGTGATTTCAATTCTACCGCATTACTCTTATTTCTCCGCGTGGATGAAAAATAAAAAGGACCAGCTCTGCCCTGTAGTTTATGGATCCCAATTCCAAATGTCATGGAATTTGTTGGCAATTGAAGGGTCCAAAGAAATGTGTAGGTTGTAGATATTCCCCACATGTAGAATCCATGTGGAGACTTCAATCTTGCTGCATTACTCTCATTTCTCCACGTAAATGAAAAATAAAGAGGACCAAGTCTGCCCTGTAGTTTATGGATCCCAATTCCAAAGGTCATGGAATTTGTTGGCAATTGGAGGGCCTAAAAAAATGTACATGTTGTACATACTGCCCACATGTAGAATTCATGTGGTGATTTCTATCCTTCCGCATTACTCTCATTTCTCCACGTAAATGAAAAATAAAGAGGATCAGCTCTGCCCTGTAGTTTATGGATCCCAATTCCAAATGTCATAGAATTTGTTGGCAATTGGAGGGCCTAGAGAAATGTACAAGTTTTAAATAATCCCCACATGTAGAATCCGTGTGGAGATTTCAATCTTGCTGCATTACTCTTATTTCTCCACGGAAATGAAAAATAAAGAGGACCAACTCTGCCCTGTAGTTTATGGATCCCAATTCCAAGTGTCATGGAATTTCTTGGCAATTCGACGGTCTAAAATAATCTACAGGTTGTAGATATTCCCCACATGTAGAATCCATGTGGAGATTTCAATCTTGCTCCATTACTCTCATTTCTTCACGGAAATGAAAAATAAAGAGGACCAACTCTGCCCTGTAGTTTATGGATCCCAATTCCAAATGTCATGGAATTTGTTGGCAATTGGAGGGTCTAAAAAAATGTACAAGTTGCACATAATGCCTACATGTAGAATTCATGTGGTGATTTCAATTCTACCGCATTACTCTCATTTCTCCGCGTGGATGAAAAATGAAAAGGACCAGCTCTGCCCTGTAGTTTATGGATCCCAATTCCAAATGTCATGGAATTTGTTGGCAATTGGTGGGTCTAAAAAAATATAGAGGTTGTAAATAATCCCCACATGTAGAATCCATGTGGAGATTTCAATCTCGCTGCATTATTCTCATTTCTCCACGTAAATGAAAAATAAAGAGGACCAACTCTGCCCTGTAGTTTATGGATCCCAATTCCAAATGTCATGGAATTTGTTGGTTATTGGAGGGTCTAAAAAAATATACAGGTTGTAAATAATCCCCACATGTAGAATCCATGTGGAGATTTCAATCTTGCTGCATTATTCTCATTTCCCCACGTAAATGAAAAATAAGGAGGACCAACTCTGCCCTGTAGTTTATGGATCCCAATTCCAAATGTCATGGAATTTGTTGGCAATTGGAGGGTCCAAAGAAATACACAGGTTGTAAATAATCCCCACATGTAGAATCCATTTGGAGATTTCAATCTTGTTGCATTACTCTCATTTCTCCACGTAAATGAAAAATAAAGAGGACCAACTCTGCCCTGTAGTTTATGGATCCCAATTCCAAATGTCATGGAATTTGTTGGCAATTGGAGGGTCTAAGAAAATATACAGGTTGTAAATAATCCCCACATGTAGAATCCATGTGGAGATTTCAATCTTGCTGCATTATTCTCATTTCTCCACGTAAGTGAAAAATAAAGAGGACCAACTCTGCCCTGTAGTTTATGGATCCCAATTCCAAATGTCATGGAATTTGTTGGCAATTGGAGGGCCTAAAAAAATGTACATGTTGTACATAATGCCCACATGTAGAATCCCTATGGTGATTTCAATCCTTCCGCCTTACTCTCATTTCTCCACGTAAATGAAAAATGAAGAGGACCAACTCTGCCCTGTAGTTTATGGATCCCAATTCCAAATGTCATGGAATTTGTTGGCAATTGGAAGGCCTAAAAAAATGTACAAGTTGAAAATAATCCCCACATGTAGAATCCATGTGGTGATTTCAATCTTGCTGCATTACTCTTATTTCTCCACGGAAATGAAAAATAAAGAGGACCAAGTCTGCCCTGTAGTTTATGGATCCCAATTCCAAATGTCATGGAATTTGTTGGCAATTGAAGGGTCCAAAAAAATATACAGGTTGTACATAATGCCCACATGTAGGATTCCTGTGGTGATTTTAATCCTTCCGCATTACTCTCATTTCTCCGCGTGCATGAAAAATAAAAAGGACCAGCTCTGCCCTGTAGTTTATGGATCCCAATTCCAAATGTCATAGAATTTGTTGGCAATTGGAGGGCCTAGAGAAATGTACAAGTTTTAAATAATCCCCACATGTAGAATCCGTGTGGAGATTTCAATCTTGCTGCATTACTCTTATTTCTCCACGGAAATGAAAAATAAAGAGGACCAACTCTGCCCTGTAGTTTATGGATCCCAATTCCAAGTGTCATGGAATTTCTTGGCAATTCGACGGTCTAAAATAATCTACAGGTTGTAGATATTCCCCACATGTAGAATCCATGTGGAGATTTCAATCTTGCTCCATTACTCTCATTTCTTCACGGAAATGAAAAATAAAGAGGACCAACTCTGCCCTGTAGTTTATGGATCCCAATTCCAAATGTCATGGAATTTGTTGGCAATTGGAGGGTCTAAAAAAATGTACAAGTTGCACATAATGCCTACATGTAGAATTCATGTGGTGATTTCAATTCTACCGCATTACTCTCATTTCTCCGCGTGGATGAAAAATGAAAAGGACCAGCTCTGCCCTGTAGTTTATGGATCCCAATTCCAAATGTCATGGAATTTGTTGGCAATTGGTGGGTCTAAAAAAATATAGAGGTTGTAAATAATCCCCACATGTAGAATCCATGTGGAGATTTCAATCTCGCTGCATTATTCTCATTTCTCCACGTAAATGAAAAATAAAGAGGACCAACTCTGCCCTGTAGTTTATGGATCCCAATTCCAAATGTCATGGAATTTGTTGGTTATTGGAGGGTCTAAAAAAATATACAGGTTGTAAATAATCCCCACATGTAGAATCCATGTGGAGATTTCAATCTTGCTGCATTATTCTCATTTCCCCACGTAAATGAAAAATAAGGAGGACCAACTCTGCCCTGTAGTTTATGGATCCCAATTCCAAATGTCATGGAATTTGTTGGCAATTGGAGGGTCCAAAGAAATACACAGGTTGTAAATAATCCCCACATGTAGAATCCATTTGGAGATTTCAATCTTGTTGCATTACTCTCATTTCTCCACGTAAATGAAAAATAAAGAGGACCAACTCTGCCCTGTAGTTTATGGATCCCAATTCCAAATGTCATGGAATTTGTTGGCAATTGGAGGGTCTAAGAAAATATACAGGTTGTAAATAATCCCCACATGTAGAATCCATGTGGAGATTTCAATCTTGCTGCATTATTCTCATTTCTCCACGTAAGTGAAAAATAAAGAGGACCAACTCTGCCCTGTAGTTTATGGATCCCAATTCCAAATGTCATGGAATTTGTTGGCAATTGGAGGGCCTAAAAAAATGTACATGTTGTACATAATGCCCACATGTAGAATCCCTATGGTGATTTCAATCCTTCCGCCTTACTCTCATTTCTCCACGTAAATGAAAAATGAAGAGGACCAACTCTGCCCTGTAGTTTATGGATCCCAATTCCAAATGTCATGGAATTTGTTGGCAATTGGAAGGCCTAAAAAAATGTACAAGTTGAAAATAATCCCCACATGTAGAATCCATGTGGTGATTTCAATCTTGCTGCATTACTCTTATTTCTCCACGGAAATGAAAAATAAAGAGGACCAAGTCTGCCCTGTAGTTTATGGATCCCAATTCCAAATGTCATGGAATTTGTTGGCAATTGAAGGGTCCAAAAAAATATACAGGTTGTACATAATGCCCACATGTAGGATTCCTGTGGTGATTTTAATCCTTCCGCATTACTCTCATTTCTCCGCGTGCATGAAAAATAAAAAGGACCAGCTCTGCCCTGTAGTTTATGGATCCCAATTCCAAATGTCATGGAATTTGTTGGCATTTGGAGAGTCTAAAAAAATATACAGGTTGTAAATAATCCCCACATGTAGAATTCATGAGGTGATTTCAATTCTACCGCATTACTCTCATTTCTCCGCGTGGATGAAAAATAAAAAGGACCAGCTCTGCCCTGTAGTTTATGGATCCCAATTCCAAATGTCATGGAATTTGTTGGCAATTGGAGGGCCTAGAAAAATGTACAACTTGAAAATAATCCCCACATGTAGAATCCATGTGTAGATTTCAATCTTGCTGCATTACTCTTATTTCTCCACGGAAATGAAACATAAAGAGGACCAACTCTGCCCTGTAGTTTATGGATCCGAATCCCAAATGTCATGGATTTTGTTGGCAATTGGAGGGTCTAAAAGAATGTACAAGTTGTACATAATGCCTACATGTAGAATTCATGTGGTGATTTCAATTCTACCGCATTACTCTTATTTCTCCGCGTGGATGAAAAATAAAAAGGACCAGCTCTGCCCTGTAGTTTATGGATCCCAATTCCAAATGTCATGGAATTTGTTGGCAATTGAAGGGTCCAAAGAAATGTGTAGGTTGTAGATATTCCCCACATGTAGAATCCATGTGGAGACTTCAATCTTGCTGCATTACTCTCATTTCTCCACGTAAATGAAAAATAAAGAGGACCAAGTCTGCCCTGTAGTTTATGGATCCCAATTCCAAAGGTCATGGAATTTGTTGGCAATCAGAGGGTCTAAAAAAATATACAAGTTGTACATAATGCCTACATGTAGAATTCATGAGGTGATTTCAATTCTACCGCATTACTCTCATTTCTCCGCGTGGATGAAAAATAAAAAGGACTAGCTCTGCCCTGTAGTTTATGGATCCCAATTCCAAATGTCATGGAATTTGTTGGCAATTGGAGGGCCTAAAATAATATACAAGTTGCAAATAATCCCCACATGTAGAATCCATGTGGAGATTTCAATCTTGCTGCATTATTCTCATTTCTCCACGTAAATGAAAAATAAAGAGGACCAACTCTGCCCTGTTGTTTATGGATCCCAATTCCAAATGTCATGGAATTTGTTGGCAATCAGAGGGTCTAAAAAAATATACAAGTTGTACATAATGCCTACATGTAGAATTCATGAGGTGATTTCAATTCTACCGCATTACTCTCATTTCTCCGCGTGGATGAAAAATAAAAAGGACCAGCTCTGCCCTGTAGTTTATGGATCCCAATTCCAAATGTCATGGAATTTGTTGGCAATTGGAGGGCCTAGAGAAATGTACAAGTTCTAAATAATCCCCACATGTAGAATCCGTGTGGAGATTTCAATCTTGCTGCATTACTCTTATTTCTCCACGGAAATGAAAAATAAAGAGGACCAACTCTGCCCTGTAGTTTATGGATCCCAATTCCAAGTGTCATGGAATTTCTTGGCAATTCGACGGTCTAAAATAATCTACAGGTTGTAGATATTCCCCACATGTAGAATCCATGTGGAGATTTCAATCTTGCTCCATTACTCTCATTTCTTCACGGAAATGAAAAATAAAGAGAACCAACTCTGCCCTGTAGTTTATGGAGCCCAATTCCAAATGTCATGGAATTTGTTGGCAATTGGAGGGTCTAAAAAAATGTACAAGTTGCACATAATGCCTACATGTAGAATTCATGTGGTGATTTCAATTCTACCGCATTACTCTCATTTCTCCGCGTGGATGAAAAATGAAAAGGACCAGCTCTGCCCTGTAGTTTATGGATCCCAATTCCAAATGTCATGGAATTTGTTGGCAATTGGTGGGTCTAAAAAAATATAGAGGTTGTAAATAATCCCCACATGTAGAATCCATGTGGAGATTTCAATCTCGCTGCATTATTCTCATTTCTCCACGTAAATGAAAAATAAAGAGGACCAACTCTGCCCTGTAGTTTATGGATCCCAATTCCAAATGTCATGGAATTTGTTGGCAATTGGAGGGCCTAAAATAATATACAAGTTGCAAATAATCCCCACATGTAGAATCCATGTGGAGATTTCAATCTTGCTGCATTATTCTCATTTCTCCACGTAAATGAAAAATAAGGAGGACCAACTCTGCCCTGTTGTTTATGGATCCCAATTCCAAATGTCATGGAATTTGTTGGCAATCAGAGGGTCTAAAAAAATATACAAGTTGTACATAATGCCTACATGTAGAATTCATGAGGTGATTTCAATTCTACCGCATTACTCTCATTTCTCCGCGTGGATGAAAAATAAAAAGGACTAGCTCTGCCCTGTAGTTTATGGAGCCCAATTCCAAATGTCATGGAATTTGTTGGCAATTGGAGGGTCTAAAAAAATATACAGGTTGTAAATAATCCCCACATGTAGAATCCATGTCGAGATTTCAATCTCGCTGCATTATTCTCATTTCTCCACGTAAATGAAAAATAAAGAGGACCAACTCTTCCCTGTAGTTTATGGATCCCAATTCCAAATGTCATGGAATTTGTTGGCAATTGGAGGGTCTAAAAAAATGTACATGTTGTACATAGTGCCCACATGTAGAATCCCTATGGTGATTTCAATCCTTCCGCATTACTCTCATTTCTCCACGCAAATGAAAAATAAAGAGGACCAACTCTGCCCTGTAGTTTATGGATCCCAATTCCAAATGTCATGGAATTTGTTGGCAATTGGAGGGTCTAAAAAAATGTACATGTTGTACATAATGCCCACATGTAGAATCCCTATGGTGATTTCAATTCTACCGCATTACTCTCATTTCTCCACGTAAATGAAAAATAAAGAGGATCAGCTCTGCTTTCTAGTTTATGGATCCCAATTCCAAATGTCATGGAATTTGTTGGCAATTGGAAGGCCTAAAAAAATGTACAAGTTGAAAATAATCCCCACATGTAGAATTCATGTGGCGATTTCAATTCTACCGCATTACTCTCATTTCTCCGCGTGGATGAAAAATAAAAAGGACTAGCTCTGCCCTGTAGTTTATGTATCCCAATTCCAAATGTCATGGAATTTGTTGGCAATTGAAGGGTCCAAAGAAATGTGTAGGTTGTAGATATTCCCCACATGTAGAATCCATGTGGAGATTTGAATCTTGCTGCATTACTCTCATTTCTCCACGTAAATGAAAAATAAAGAGGACCAAGTCTGCCCTGTAGTTTATGGATCCCAATTCCAAATGTCATGGAATTTGTTGGCAATTGGAGGGTCTAAAAAAATGTACATGTGGTACATACTGCCCACATGTAGAATTCATGTGGTGATTTCAGTCCTTCCGCATTACTCTCATTTCTCCACGTAAATGGAAAATAAAGAGGATCAGCTCTGCCCTGTAGTTTATGGATCCCAATTCCAAATGTCATGGAATTTGTTGGTTACTGGAGGGTCTAAAAAAATATACAGGTTGTAAATAATCCCCCCATGTAGAATCCATGTGGAGATTTCAATCTTGCTGCATTAGTCTTATTTCTCCACGTAAATGAAAAATAAAGAGGACCAACTCTGCGGATTAATTTATGGATTCCAATTCCAAATGTCATGGAATTTGTTGGCAATTGGAGGGCCTAAAAAAATGTACAAGTTGCAAATAGTTCCCACATGTAGAATCCATTTGGAGATTTCAATCTTGCTGCATTACTCTCATTTCTCCACGGAAATGAAAAATAAAGAGGACCAACTCTGCCCTGTAGTTTATGGATCCCAATTCTAAAAGTCATGGAATTTGTTGGCAATTGGAGGGTCTAAAAAAATGTACAAGTTGTACATAATGCCTACATGTAGAATTCATGAGGTGATTTCAATTCTACCGCATTACTCTCATTTCTCCGCGTGGATGAAAAATGAGAAGGACCAGCTCTGCCCTGTAGTTTATGGATCCCAATTCCAAATGTCATGGAATTTGTTGGCAATTGGAGGGTCTAAAAAAATATACATGTTGTACACAATGCCCACATGTAGAATCCCTGTGGTGATTTCAATCCTTCTGCATTACTCTCATTTCTCCACGGAAATGAAAAATAAAGAGGACCAACTCTGCCCTGTAGTTTATGGATCCCAATTCCAAGTGTCATGGAATTTCTTGGCAATTGGACGGTCTAAAATAATCTACAGGTTGTAGATATTCCCCACATGTAGAATCCATGTGGAGATTTCAATCTTGCTCCATTACTCTCATTTCTCCACGGAAATGAAAAATAAAGAGGACCAACTCTTCCCTGTAGTTTATGGATCCCAATTCCAAAAGTCATGGAATTTGTTAGCAATTGGAGGGTCTAAAAAAATGTACAAGTTGTTCATAATGCCTACATGTAGAATTCATGAGGTGATTTCAATTCTACCGCATTACTCTCATTTCTCCGCATGGATGAAAAATGAGAAGGACCAGCTCTGCCCTGTAGTTTATGGATCCCAATTCCAAATGTCATGGAATTTGTTGGCAATTGGAGGGTCTAAAAAAATATACATGTTGTACACAATGCCCACATGTAGAATCCCTGTGGTGATTTCAATCCTTCTGCATTACTCTCATTTCTCCACGGAAATGAAAAATAAAGAGGACCAACTCTGCCCTGTAGTTTATGGATCCCAATTCCAAATGTCATGCAATTTGTTGGCAATTGGAGGGTCTAAAAAAATATACAGGTTGTAAATAATCCCCACATGTAGAATCCATGTGGAGATTTCAATCTTGCTGCATTATTCTCATTTCTCTACGTAAATGAAAAATAAAGAGCATCAGCTCTGCTTTGTAGTTTATGGATCCCAATTCCAAATGTCATGGAATTTGTTGGCAATTGGAGGGTCTAAAAAAATGTACATGTTGTACCTAATGCCCACATGTAGAATTCCTGTGGTTATTTCAATCCTTCCGCATTACTCTCATTTCTCCACGGAAATGAATAATAAAGAGGATCAGCTCTGCCTTGTAGTTTATGGATCCCAATTCCAAATGTCATGGAATTTGTTGGCAATTGGAGGGTCTAAAAAAATGTACACGTTGTAAATAATCCCCACATGTAGAATCCATGTGGAGATTTCAATCTTGCTGCATTACTCTTATTTCTCCACGGAAATGAAAAATAAAGAGGACCAACTCTGCCTTGTAGTTTATGGATCCCAATTCCAAATGTCATGGAATTTGTTGGCAATTGGAGGGTCTAAAAAAATATACAGGTTGTAAATAATCCCCACATGTAGAATCCATGTGGAGATTTCAATCTTGCTGCACTATTCTCATTTCTCTACGTAAATGAAAAATAAAGAAGATCAGCTCTGCTTTGTAGTTTATGCATCCCAATTCCAAATGTCATGGAATTTGTTGGCAATTGAAGGGCCCAAAAAAATGTACAAGTTGCAAATAATCCCCACATGTGGAATCCATGTGGAGATTTCAATCTTGCTGCATTACTCTTATTTCTCCACGTAAATGAAAAATAAAGAGAACCAGCTCTGCCCTGTAGTTTATGGATCCCAATTCCAAATGTCATGGAATTTGTTTGCAATTGGAGGGTCTAAAAAAATGGACAAGTTGTAAATAATCCCCACATGTAGAATCCATGTGGAGATTTCAATCTTGCTGCATTATTCTCATTTCTCCACGTAAATGAAAAATAAAGAGGATCAGCTCTGCCTTGTAGTTTATGGATTCCAATTCCAAATGTCATGGAATTTGTTGGCAATTGAAGGGCCTAAAAAAATGTACAAGTTGTAAATAATCCCCACATGTAGAATCCATGTGGAGATTTCAATCTTGCTGCATTACTCTTATTTCTCCACGTAAATGAAAAATAAAGAGAACCAGCTCTGCCCTGTAGTTTATGGATCCCAATTCCAAATGTCATGGAATTTGTTGGCAATTGGAGGGTCTAAAAAAATATACAGGTTGTAAATAATCCCCACATGTAGAATCCATGTGGAGATTCCAATCTTGCTGCATTACTCTTATTTCTCCACGTAAATGAAAAATAAAGAGAACCAACTCTGCCCTGTAGTTTATGGATCCCAACTCCAAATGTCATGGAATTTGTTGGCAATTGGAGGGTCTAAAAAAATATACATGTTGTACACAATGCCCACATGTAGAATCCCTGTGGTGATTTCAATCGTTTTGCATTACTCTCATTTCTCCACAGAAATGAAAAATAAAAAGGACCAGCTCTGCCCTGTAGTTTATGGATCCCAATTCCAAATGTCATGGAATTTGTTGGCAATTGGAGGGTCTAAATAGATATACAGGTTGTAAATAATCCCCACATGTAAAATCCATGTGGAGATTTCAATCTCGCTGCATTATTCTCATTTCTCCACGTAAATGAAAAATCAAGAGGACCAACTCTGCCCTGTAGTTTATGGATCCCAATTCCAAATGTCATGGATTTTGTTTGCAATTGGAGGGTCTAAAAAAATGTACAAGTTGCAAATAATCCCCACATGTAGAATCCATGTGGAGATTTCAATCTTGCTGCATTACTCTCATTTCTCCACATGGATGAAAAATAAAGAGGACCAACTCTGCCCTGTAGTTTATGGATCCCAATTCCAAATGTCATGGAATTTGTTGGCAATTGGAGGGTCTAAAAAAATATACAGGTTGTTAATAATCCCCACATGTAGAATCCATGTGGAGATTTCAATCTTGCTGCATTACTCTCATTTCTCCACGTAAATGAAAAATAAAGAGGACCAACTCTGCCCTGTAGTTTATGGATCCCAATTCCAAATGTCATGGAATTTGTTGGCAATTGGAGGGTCTAAAAAATTGTACAAGTTGTACATAATGCCTACATGTAGAATTCATGTGGTGATTTCAATTCTACCGCATTACTCTCATTTCTCCGCGGGCATGAAAAATAAAAAGGACCAGCTCTGCCCTGTAGTTTATGGATCCCAATTCCAAATGTCATGGAATTTGTTGGCAATTGGAGGGTCTAAAAAAATATACATGTTGTACACAATGCCCACATGTAGAATCCCTGTGGTGATTTCAATCCTTCTGCATTACTCTCATTTCTCCACGGAAATGAAAAATAAAGAGGACCAACTCTGCCCTGTAGTTTATGGATCCCAATTCCAAGTGTCATGGAATTTCTTGGCAATTGGACGGTCTAAAATAATCTACAGGTTGTAGATATTCCCCACATGTAGAATCCATGTGGAGATTTCAATCTTGCTGCATTACTCTCATTTCTCCACGTAAATGAAAAATAAAGAGGACCAACTCTGCCCTGTAGTTTATGGATCCCAATTCCAAAAGTCATGGAATTTGTTGGCAATTGGAGGGTCTAAAAAAATGTACAAGTTGTACATAATGCCTACATGTAGAATTCATGAGGTGATTTCAATTCTACCGCATTACTCTCATTTCTCCGCGTGGATGAAAAATGAGAAGGACCAGCTCTGCCCTGTAGTTTATGGATCCCAATTCCAAATGTCATGGAATTTGTTGGCAATTGGAGGGTCTAAAAAAATATACATGTTGTACACAATGCCCACATGTAGAATCCCTGTGGTGATTTCAATCCTTCTGCATTACTCTCATTTCTCCACGGAAATGCAAAATAAAGAGGACCAACTCTGCCCTGTAGTTTATGGATCCCAATTCCAAATGTCATGCAATTTGTTGGCAATTGGAGGGTCTAAAAAAATGTACAAGTTGCAAATAATCCCCACATATAGAATTCATGTGGGGATTTCAATTCTACCGCATTACTCTCATTTCTCCACGGAAATGAAAAATAAAGAGGACCAACTCTGCCCTGTAGTTTATGGATCCCAATTCCAAATGTCATGGAATTTGTTGGCAATTGGAGGGTCTAAAAAAATATACAGGTTGTAAATAATCCCCACATGTAGAATCCATGTGGAGATTCCAATCTTGCTGCATTACTCTTATTTCTCCACGTAAATGAAAAATAAAGAGAACCAACTCTGCCCTGTAGTTTATGGATCCCAACTCCAAATGTCATGGAATTTGTTGGCAATTGGAGGGTCTAAAAAAATATACATGTTGTACACAATGCCCACATGTAGAATCCCTGTGGTGATTTCAATCGTTTTGCATTACTCTCATTTCTCCACAGAAATGAAAAATAAAAAGGACCAGCTCTGCCCTGTAGTTTATGGATCCCAATTCCAAATGTCATGGAATTTGTTGGCAATTGGAGGGTCTAAATAGATATACAGGTTGTAAATAATCCCCACATGTAAAATCCATGTGGAGATTTCAATCTCGCTGCATTATTCTCATTTCTCCACGTAAATGAAAAATCAAGAGGACCAACTCTGCCCTGTAGTTTATGGATCCCAATTCCAAATGTCATGGATTTTGTTTGCAATTGGAGGGTCTAAAAAAATGTACAAGTTGCAAATAATCCCCACATGTAGAATCCATGTGGAGATTTCAATCTTGCTGCATTACTCTCATTTCTCCACATGGATGAAAAATAAAGAGGACCAACTCTGCCCTGTAGTTTATGGATCCCAATTCCAAATGTCATGGAATTTGTTGGCAATTGGAGGGTCTAAAAAAATATACAGATTGTTAATAATCCCCACATGTAGAATCCATGTGGAGATTTCAATCTTGCTGGATTACTCTTATTTCTCCACGTAAATGAAAAATAGAGAGGACCAACTCTGCCCTGTAGTTTATGGATCCCAATTCCAAATGTCATGGAATTTGTTGGCAATTGGAGGGTCTAAAATAATATAGAGGTTGTAGATATTCCCCACATGTAGAATCCATGTGGAGATTTCAATCTTGCTGCATTACTCTCATTTCTCCACGTAAATGAAAAATAAAGAGGACCAACTCTGCCCTGTAGTTTATGGATCCCAATTCCAAATGTCATGGAATTTGTTGGCAATTGGAGGGTCTAAAAAATTGTACAACTTGTACATAATGCCTACATGTAGAATTCATGTGGTGATTTCAATTCTACCGCATTACTCTCATTTCTCCGCGTGGATGAAAAATAAAAAGGACCAGCTCTTCCCGGTAGTTTATGGATCCCAATTCCAAATGTCATGGAATTTGTTGGCAATTGGAGGGTCTAAAATAATATAGAGGTTGTAGATATTCCCCACATGTAGAATCCATGTGGAGATTTCAATCTTGCTGCATTACTCTCATTTCTCCACGTAAATGAAAAATAAAGAGGACCAACTCTGCCCTGTAGTTTATGGATCCCAATTCCAAATGTCATGGAATTTGTTGGCAATTGGAGGGTCTAAAAAATTGTACAACTTGTACATAATGCCTACATGTAGAATTCATGTGGTGATTTCAATTCTACCGCATTACTCTCATTTCTCCGCGTGGATGAAAAATAAAAAGGACCAGCTCTTCCCGGTAGTTTATGGATCCCAATTCCAAATGTCATGGAATTTGTTGGCAATTGGAGGGTCTAAAATAATATAGAGGTTGTAGATATTCCCCACATGTAGAATCCATGTGGAGATTTCAATCTTGCTGCATTACTCTCATTTCTCCACGTAAATGAAAAATAAAGAGGACCAACTCTGCCCTGTAGTTTATGGATCCCAATTCCAAATGTCATGGAATTTGTTGGCAATTGGAGGGTCTAAAAAATTGTACAACTTGTACATAATGCCTACATGTAGAATTCATGTGGTGATTTCAATTCTACCGCATTACTCTCATTTCTCCGCGTGGATGAAAAATAAAAAGGACCAGCTCTTCCCGGTAGTTTATGGATCCCAATTCCAAATGTCATGGAATTTGTTGGCAATTGGAGGGTCTAAAATAATATAGAGGTTGTAGATATTCCCCACATGTAGAATCCATGTGGAGATTTCAATCTTGCTGCATTACTCTCATTTCTCCACGTAAATGAAAAATAGAGAGGACCAACTCTGCCCTGTAGTTTATGGATCCCAATTCCAAATGTCATGGAATTTGTTGGCAATTGGAGGGTCTAAAATAATATAGAGGTTGTAGATATTCCCCACACGTAGAATCCATGTGGAGATTTCAATCTTGCTGCATTACTCTCATTTCTCCACGTAAATGAAAAATAAAGAGGACCAACTCTGCCCTGTAGTTTATGGATCCCAATTCCAAATGTCATGGAATTTGTTGGCAATTGGAGGGTCTAAAAAATTGTACAACTTGTACATAATGCCTACATGTAGAATTCATGTGGTGATTTCAATTCTACCGCATTACTCTCATTTCTCCGCGTGGATGAAAAATAAAAAGGACCAGCTCTTCCCGGTAGTTTATGGATCCCAATTCCAAATGTCATGGAATTTGTTGGCAATTGGAGGGTCTAAAATAATATAGAGGTTGTAGATATTCCCCACATGTAGAATCCATGTGGAGATTTCAATCTTGCTGCATTACTCTCATTTCTCCACGTAAATGAAAAATAAAGAGGACCAACTCTGCCCTGTAGTTTATGGATCCCAATTCCAAATGTCATGGAATTTGTTGGCAATTGGAGGGTCTAAAAAATTGTACAAGTTGTACATAATGCCTACATGTAGAATTCATGTGGTGATTTCAATTCTACCGCATTACTCTCATTTCTCCGCGGGCATGAAAAATAAAAAGGACCAGCTCTGCCCTGTAGTTTATGGATCCCAATTCCAAATGTCATGGAATTTGTTGGCAATTGGAGGGTCTAAAAAAATATACATGTTGTATACAATGCCCACATGTAGAATCCCTGTGGTGATTTCAATCCTTCTGCATTACTCTCATTTCTCCACGGAAATGAAAAATAAAGAGGACCAACTCTGCCCTGTAGTTTATGGATCCCAATTCCAAATGTCATGGAATTTGTTGGCAATTGGAGGGTCTAAAAAATTGTACAACTTGTACATAATGCCTACATGTAGAATTCATGTGGTGATTTCAATTCTACCGCATTACTCTCATTTCTCCGCGTGGATGAAAAATAAAAAGGACCAGCTCTTCCCGGTAGTTTATGGATCCCAATTCCAAATGTCATGGAATTTGTTGGCAATTGGAGGGTCTAAAATAATATAGAGGTTGTAGATATTCCCCACATGTAGAATCCATGTGGAGATTTCAATCTTGCTGCATTACTCTCATTTCTCCACGTAAATGAAAAATAAAGAGGACCAACTCTGCCCTGTAGTTTATGGATCCCAATTCCAAATGTCATGGAATTTGTTGGCAATTGGAGGGTCTAAAAAATTGTACAAGTTGTACATAATGCCTACATGTAGAATTCATGTGGTGATTTCAATTCTACCGCATTACTCTCATTTCTCCGCGGGCATGAAAAATAAAAAGGACCAGCTCTGCCCTGTAGTTTATGGATCCCAATTCCAAATGTCATGGAATTTGTTGGCAATTGGAGGGTCTAAAAAAATATACATGTTGTACACAATGCCCACATGTAGAATCCCTGTGGTGATTTCAATCCTTCTGCATTACTCTCATTTCTCCACGGAAATGAAAAATAAAGAGGACCAACTCTGCCCTGTAGTTTATGGATCCCAATTCCAAATGTCATGGAATTTGTTGGCAATTGGAGGGTCTAAAAAATTGTACAACTTGTACATAATGCCTACATGTAGAATTCATGTGGTGATTTCAATTCTACCGCATTACTCTCATTTCTCCGCGTGGATGAAAAATAAAAAGGACCAGCTCTTCCCGGTAGTTTATGGATCCCAATTCCAAATGTCATGGAATTTGTTGGCAATTGGAGGGTCTAAAAAAATATACATGTTGTACACAATGCCCACATGTAGAATCCCTGTGGTGATTTCAATCCTTCTGCATTACTCTCATTTCTCCACGGAAATGAAAAATAAAGAGGACCAACTCTGCCCTGTAGTTTATGGATCCCAATTCCAAGTGTCATGGAATTTCTTGGCAATTGGACGGTCTAAAATAATCTACAGGTTGTAGATATTCCCCACATGTAGAATCCATGTGGAGATTTCAATCTTGCTGCATTACTCTCATTTCTCCACGTAAATGAAAAATAAAGAGGACCAACTCTGCCCTGTAGTTTATGGATCCCAATTCCAAAAGTCATGGAATTTGTTGGCAATTGGAGGGTCTAAAAAAATGTACAAGTTGTACATAATGCCTACATGTAGAATTCATGAGGTGATTTCAATTCTACCGCATTACTCTCATTTCTCCGCGTGGATGAAAAATGAGAAGGACCAGCTCTGCCCTGTAGTTTATGGATCCCAATTCCAAATGTCATGGAATTTGTTGGCAATTGGAGGGTCTAAAAAAATATACATGTTGTACACAATGCCCACATGTAGAATCCCTGTGGTGATTTCAATCCTTCTGCATTACTCTCATTTCTCCACGGAAATGAAAAATAAAGAGGACCAACTCTGCCCTGTAGTTTATGGATCCCAATTCCAAATGTCATGCAATTTGTTGGCAATTGGAGGGTCTAAAAAAATGTACAAGTTGCAAATAATCCCCACATGTAAAATCCATGTGGAGATTTCAATCTTGCTGCATTACTCTTATTTCTCCACGTAAATGAAAAATAAAGAGGACCAACTCTGCCCTGTAGTTTATGGATCCCAATTCCAAATGTTATGGAATTTGTTGGCAATTGGAGGGTCTAAAAAAATATACAGGTTGTAAATAATCCCCACATGTAGAATCCATGTGGAGATTTCAATCTTGCTGCATTATTCTCATTTCTCTACGTAAATGAAAAATAAAGAGCATCAGCTCTGCTTTGTAGTTTATGGATCCCAATTCCAAATGTCATGGAATTTGTTGGCAATTGGAGGGTCTAAAAAAATGTACATGTTGTACCTAATGCCCACATGTAGAATTCCTGTGGTTATTTCAATCCTTCCGCATTACTCTCATTTCTCCACGGAAATGAATAATTAAGAGGATCAGCTCTGCCTTGTAGTTTATGGATCCCAATTCCAAATGTCATGGAATTTGTTGGCAATTGGAGGGTCTAAAAAAATATACATGTTGTACATAATGCCTACATGTAGAATTCATGAGGTGATTTCAATTCTACCGCATTACTCTCATTTCTCCGCGTGGATGAAAAATGAGAAGGACCAGCTCTGCCCTGTAGTTTATGGATCCCAATTCCAAATGTCATGGAATTTGTTGGCAATTGGAGGGTCTAAAAAAATATACATGTTGTACACAATGCCCACATGTAGAATCCCTGTGGTGATTTCAATCCTTCTGCATTACTCTCATTTCTCCACGGAAATGAAAAATAAAGAGGACCAACTCTGCCCTGTAGTTTATGGATCCCAATTCCAAATGTCATGGAATTTGTTGGCAATTGGAGGGTCTAAAAAAATATACAGGTTGTAAATAATCCCCACATGTAGAATCCATGTGGAGATTTCAATCTTGCTGCACTATTCTCATTTCTCTACGTAAATGAAAAATAGAGAGGATCAGCTCTGCTTTGTAGTTTATGCATCCCAATTCCAAATGTCATGGAATTTGTTGGCAATTGAAGGGCCCAAAAAAATGTACAAGTTGCAAATAATCCCCACATGTGGAATCCATGTGGAGATTTCAATCTTGCTGCATTACTCTTATTTCTCCGCGTAGATGAAAAATAAAGAGGACCAACTCTGCCCTGTAGTTTATGGATCCCAATTCCAAATGTCATGGAATTTGTTTGCAATTGGAGGGTCTAAAAAAATGGACAAGTTGTAAATAATCCCCACATGTAGAATCCATGTGGAGATTTCAATCTTGCTGCATTATTCTCATTTCTCCACGTAAATGAAAAATAAAGAGGATCAGCTCTGCCTTGTAGTTTATGGATTCCAATTCCAAATGTCATGGAATTTGTTGGCAATTGGAGGGTCTAAAAAAATATACAGGTTGTAAATAATCCCCACATGTAGAATCCATGTGGAGATTCCAATCTTGCTGCATTACTCTTATTTCTCCACGTAAATGAAAAATAAAGAGAACCAACTCTGCCCTGTAGTTTATGGATCCCAACTCCAAATGTCATGGAATTTGTTGGCAATTGGAGGGTCTAAAAAAATATACATGTTGTACACAATGCCCACATGTAGAATCCCTGTGGTGATTTCAATCCTTCTGCATTACTCTCATTTCTCCACGGAAATGAAAAATAAAAAGGACCAGCTCTGCCCTGTAGTTTATGGATCCCAATTCCAAATGTCATGGAATTTGTTGGCAATTGGAGGGTCTAAATAGATATACAGGTTGTAAATAATCCCCACATGTAGAATCCATGTGGAGATTCCAATCTTGCTGCATTACTCTTATTTCTCCACGTAAATGAAAAATAAAGAGAACCAACTCTGCCCTGTAGTTTATGGATCCCAACTCCAAATGTCATGGAATTTGTTGGCAATTGGAGGGTCTAAAAAAATATACATGTTGTACACAATGCCCACATGTAGAATCCCTGTGGTGATTTCAATCCTTCTGCACTACTCTCATTTCTCCACGGAAATGAAAAATAAAAAGGACCAGCTCTGCCCTGTAGTTTATGCATCCCAATTCCAAATGTCATGGAATTTGTTGGCAATTGAAGGGCCCAAAAAAATGTACAAGTTGCAAATAATCCCCACATGTGGAATCCATGTGGAGATTTCAATCTTGCTGCATTACTCTTATTTCTCCGCGTAGATGAAAAATAAAGAGGACCAACTCTGCCCTGTAGTTTATGGATCCCAATTCCAAATGTCATGGAATTTGTTTGCAATTGGAGGGTCTAAAAAAATGGACAAGTTGTAAATAATCCCCACATGTAGAATCCATGTGGAGATTTCAATCTTGCTGCATTATTCTCATTTCTCCACGTAAATGAAAAATAAAGAGGATCAGCTCTGCCTTGTAGTTTATGGATTCCAATTCCAAATGTCATGGAATTTGTTGGCAATTGGAGGGTCTAAAAAAATATACAGGTTGTAAATAATCCCCACATGTAGAATCCATGTGGAGATTCCAATCTTGCTGCATTACTCTTATTTCTCCACGTAAATGAAAAATAAAGAGAACCAACTCTGCCCTGTAGTTTATGGATCCCAACTCCAAATGTCATGGAATTTGTTGGCAATTGGAGGGTCTAAAAAAATATACATGTTGTACACAATGCCCACATGTAGAATCCCTGTGGTGATTTCAATCCTTCTGCATTACTCTCATTTCTCCACGGAAATGAAAAATAAAAAGGACCAGCTCTGCCCGGTAGTTTATGGATCCCAATTCCAAATGTCATGGAATTTGTTGGCAATTGGAGGGTCTAAATAGATATACAGGTTGTAAATAATCCCCACATGTAAAATCCATGTGGAGATTTCAATCTCGCTGCATTATTCTCATTTCTCCACGTAAATGAAAAATCAAGAGGACCAACTCTGCCCTGTAGTTTATGGATCCCAATTCCAAATGTCATGGATTTTGTTTGCAATTGGAGGGTCTAAAAAAATGTACAAGTTGCAAATAATCCCCACATGTAGAATCCATGTGGAGATTCCAATCTTGCTGCATTACTCTTATTTCTCCACGTAAATGAAAAATAAAGAGAACCAACTCTGCCCTGTAGTTTATGGATCCCAACTCCAAATGTCATGGAATTTGTTGGCAATTGGAGGGTCTAAAAAAATATACATGTTGTACACAATGCCCACATGTAGAATCCCTGTGGTGATTTCAATCCTTCTGCATTACTCTCATTTCTCCACGGAAATGAAAAATAAAAAGGACCAGCTCTGCCCTGTAGTTTATGGATCCCAATTCCAAATGTCATGGAATTTGTTGGCAATTGGAGGGTCTAAATAGATATACAGGTTGTAAATAATCCCCACATGTAGAATCCATGTGGAGATTCCAATCTTGCTGCATTACTCTTATTTCTCCACGTAAATGAAAAATAAAGAGAACCAACTCTGCCCTGTAGTTTATGGATCCCAACTCCAAATGTCATGGAATTTGTTGGCAATTGGAGGGTCTAAAAAAATATACATGTTGTACACAATGCCCACATGTAGAATCCCTGTGGTGATTTCAATCCTTCTGCATTACTCTCATTTCTCCACGGAAATGAAAAATAAAAAGGACCAGCTCTGCCCTGTAGTTTATGCATCCCAATTCCAAATGTCATGGAATTTGTTGGCAATTGAAGGGCCCAAAAAAATGTACAAGTTGCAAATAATCCCCACATGTGGAATCCATGTGGAGATTTCAATCTTGCTGCATTACTCTTATTTCTCCGCGTAGATGAAAAATAAAGAGGACCAACTCTGCCCTGTAGTTTATGGATCCCAATTCCAAATGTCATGGAATTTGTTTGCAATTGGAGGGTCTAAAAAAATGGACAAGTTGTAAATAATCCCCACATGTAGAATCCATGTGGAGATTTCAATCTTGCTGCATTATTCTCATTTCTCCACGTAAATGAAAAATAAAGAGGATCAGCTCTGCCTTGTAGTTTATGGATTCCAATTCCAAATGTCATGGAATTTGTTGGCAATTGGAGGGTCTAAAAAAATATACAGGTTGTAAATAATCCCCACATGTAGAATCCATGTGGAGATTCCAATCTTGCTGCATTACTCTTATTTCTCCACGTAAATGAAAAATAAAGAGAACCAACTCTGCCCTGTAGTTTATGGATCCCAACTCCAAATGTCATGGAATTTGTTGGCAATTGGAGGGTCTAAAAAAATATACATGTTGTACACAATGCCCACATGTAGAATCCCTGTGGTGATTTCAATCCTTCTGCATTACTCTCATTTCTCCACGGAAATGAAAAATAAAAAGGACCAGCTCTGCCCGGTAGTTTATGGATCCCAATTCCAAATGTCATGGAATTTGTTGGCAATTGGAGGGTCTAAATAGATATACAGGTTGTAAATAATCCCCACATGTAAAATCCATGTGGAGATTTCAATCTCGCTGCATTATTCTCATTTCTCCACGTAAATGAAAAATCAAGAGGACCAACTCTGCCCTGTAGTTTATGGATCCCAATTCCAAATGTCATGGATTTTGTTTGCAATTGGAGGGTCTAAAAAAATGTACAAGTTGCAAATAATCCCCACATGTAGAATCCATGTGGAGATTTCAATCTTGCTGCATTACTCTCATTTCTCCACATGGATGAAAAATAAAGAGGACCAACTCTGCCCTGTAGTTTATGGATCCCAATTCCAAATGTCATGGAATTTGTTGGCAATTGGAGGGTCTAAAAAAATATACAGGTTGTTAATAATCCCCACATGTAGAATCCATGTGGAGATTTCAATCTTGCTGCATTACTCTTATTTCTCCACGTAAATGAAAAATAGAGAGGACCAACTCTGCCCTGTAGTTTATGGATCCCAATTCCAAATGTCATGGAATTTGTTGGCAATTGGAGGGTCTAAAATAATATAGAGGTTGTAGATATTCCCCACATGTAGAATCCATGTGGAGATTTCAATCTTGCTGCATTACTCTCATTTCTCCACGTAAATGAAAAATAAAGAGGACCAACTCTGCCCTGTAGTTTATGGATCCCAATTCCAAATGTCATGGAATTTGTTGGCAATTGGAGGGTCTAAAAAATTGTACAACTTGTACATAATGCCTACATGTAGAATTCATGTGGTGATTTCAATTCTACCGCATTACTCTCATTTCTCCGCGTGGATGAAAAATAAAAAGGACCAGCTCTTCCCGGTAGTTTATGGATCCCAATTCCAAGTGTCATGGAATTTCTTGGCAATTGGACGGTCTAAAATAATCTACAGGTTGTAGATATTCCCCACATGTAGAATCCATGTGGAGATTTCAATCTTGCTGCATTACTCTCATTTCTCCACGTAAATGAAAAATAAAGAGGACCAACTCTGCCCTGTAGTTTATGGATCCCAATTCCAAAAGTCATGGAATTTGTTGGCAATTGGAGGGTCTAAAAAAATGTACAAGTTGTACATAATGCCTACATGTAGAATTCATGAGGTGATTTCAATTCTACCGCATTACTCTCATTTCTCCGCGTGGATGAAAAATGAGAAGGACCAGCTCTGCCCTGTAGTTTATGGATCCCAATTCCAAACGTCATGGAATTTGTTGGCAATTGGAGGGTCTAAAAAAATATACATGTTGTACACAATGCCCACATGTAGAATCCCTGTGGTGATTTCAATCCTTCTGCATTACTCTCATTTCTCCACGGAAATGAAAAATAAAGAGGACCAACTCTGCCCTGTAGTTTATGGATCCCAATTCCAAATGTCATGCAATTTGTTGGCAATTGGAGGGTCTAAAAAAATGTACAAGTTGCAAATAATCCCCACATGTAAAATCCATGTGGAGATTTCAATCTTGCTGCATTACTCTTATTTCTCCACGTAAATGAAAAATAAAGAGGACCAACTCTGCCCTGTAGTTTATGGATCCCAATTCCAAATGTTATGGAATTTGTTGGCAATTGGAGGGTCTAAAAAAATATACAGGTTGTAAATAATCCCCACATGTAGAATCCATGTGGAGATTTCAATCTTGCTGCATTATTCTCATTTCTCTACGTAAATGAAAAATAAAGAGCATCAGCTCTGCTTTGTAGTTTATGGATCCCAATTCCAAATGTCATGGAATTTGTTGGCAATTGGAGGGTCTAAAAAAATGTACATGTTGTACCTAATGCCCACATGTAGAATTCCTGTGGTTATTTCAATCCTTCCGCATTACTCTCATTTCTCCACGGAAATGAATAATTAAGAGGATCAGCTCTGCCTTGTAGTTTATGGATCCCAATTCCAAATGTCATGGAATTTGTTGGCAATTGGAGGGTCTAAAAAAATGTACACGTTGTAAATAATCCCCACATGTAAAATCCATGTGGAGATTTCAATCTTGCTGCATTACTCTTATTTCTCCACGGAAATGAAAAATAAAGAGGACCAACTCTGCCTTGTAGTTTATGGATCCCAATTCCAAATGTCATGGAATTTGTTGGCAATTGGAGGGTCTAAAAAAATATACAGGTTGTAAATAATCCCCACATGTAGAATCCATGTGGAGATTTCAATCTTGCTGCACTATTCTCATTTCTCTACGTAAATGAAAAATAAAGAGGATCAGCTCTGCTTTGTAGTTTATGCATCCCAATTCCAAATGTCATGGAATTTGTTGGCAATTGAAGGGCCCAAAAAAATGTACAAGTTGCAAATAATCCCCACATGTGGAATCCATGTGGAGATTTCAATCTTGCTGCATTACTCTTATTTCTCCGCGTAGATGAAAAATAAAGAGGACCAACTCTGCCCTGTAGTTTATGGATCCCAATTCCAAATGTCATGGAATTTGTTTGCAATTGGAGGGTCTAAAAAAATGGACAAGTTGTAAATAATCCCCACATGTAGAATCCATGTGGAGATTTCAATCTTGCTGCATTATTCTCATTTCTCCACGTAAATGAAAAATAAAGAGGATCAGCTCTGCCTTGTAGTTTATGGATGCCAATTCCAAATGTCATGGAATTTGTTGGCAATTGGAGGGTCTAAAAAAATATACAGGTTGTAAATAATCCCCACATGTAGAATCCATGTGGAGATTCCAATCTTGCTGCATTACTCTTATTTCTCCACGTAAATGAAAAATAAAGAGAACCAACTCTGCCCTGTAGTTTATGGATCCCAACTCCAAATGTCATGGAATTTGTTGGCAATTGGAGGGTCTAAAAAAATATACATGTTGTACACAATGCCCACATGTAGAATCCCTGTGGTGATTTCAATCCTTCTGCATTACTCTCATTTCTCCACGGAAATGAAAAATAAAAAGGACCAGCTCTGCCCTGTAGTTTATGGATCCCAATTCCAAATGTCATGGAATTTGTTGGCAATTGGAGGGTCTAAATAGATATACAGGTTGTAAATAATCCCCACATGTAGAATCCATGTGGAGATTCCAATCTTGCTGCATTACTCTTATTTCTCCACGTAAATGAAAAATAAAGAGAACCAACTCTGCCCTGTAGTTTATGGATCCCAACTCCAAATGTCATGGAATTTGTTGGCAATTGGAGGGTCTAAAAAAATATACATGTTGTACACAATGCCCACATGTAGAATCCCTGTGGTGATTTCAATCCTTCTGCACTACTCTCATTTCTCCACGGAAATGAAAAATAAAAAGGACCAGCTCTGCCCTGTAGTTTATGCATCCCAATTCCAAATGTCATGGAATTTGTTGGCAATTGAAGGGCCCAAAAAAATGTACAAGTTGCAAATAATCCCCACATGTGGAATCCATGTGGAGATTTCAATCTTGCTGCATTACTCTTATTTCTCCGCGTAGATGAAAAATAAAGAGGACCAACTCTGCCCTGTAGTTTATGGATCCCAATTCCAAATGTCATGGAATTTGTTTGCAATTGGAGGGTCTAAAAAAATGGACAAGTTGTAAATAATCCCCACATGTAGAATCCATGTGGAGATTTCAATCTTGCTGCATTATTCTCATTTCTCCACGTAAATGAAAAATAAAGAGGATCAGCTCTGCCTTGTAGTTTATGGATTCCAATTCCAAATGTCATGGAATTTGTTGGCAATTGGAGGGTCTAAAAAAATATACAGGTTGTAAATAATCCCCACATGTAGAATCCATGTGGAGATTCCAATCTTGCTGCATTACTCTTATTTCTCCACGTAAATGAAAAATAAAGAGAACCAACTCTGCCCTGTAGTTTATGGATCCCAACTCCAAATGTCATGGAATTTGTTGGCAATTGGAGGGTCTAAAAAAATATACATGTTGTACACAATGCCCACATGTAGAATCCCTGTGGTGATTTCAATCCTTCTGCATTACTCTCATTTCTCCACGGAAATGAAAAATAAAAAGGACCAGCTCTGCCCGGTAGTTTATGGATCCCAATTCCAAATGTCATGGAATTTGTTGGCAATTGGAGGGTCTAAATAGATATACAGGTTGTAAATAATCCCCACATGTAAAATCCATGTGGAGATTTCAATCTCGCTGCATTATTCTCATTTCTCCACGTAAATGAAAAATCAAGAGGACCAACTCTGCCCTGTAGTTTATGGATCCCAATTCCAAATGTCATGGATTTTGTTTGCAATTGGAGGGTCTAAAAAAATATACAGGTTGTTAATAATCCCCACATGTAGAATCCATGTGGAGATTTCAATCTTGCTGCATTACTCTCATTTCTCCACATGGATGAAAAATAAAGAGGACCAACTCTGCCCTGTAGTTTATGGATCCCAATTCCAAATGTCATGGAATTTGTTGGCAATCAGAGGGTCTAAAAAAATATACAAGTTGTACATAATGCCTACATGTAGAATTCATGAGGTGATTTCAATTCTACCGCATTACTCTCATTTCTCCGCGTGGATGAAAAATAAAAAGGACTAGCTCTGCCCTGTAGTTTATGGATCCCAATTCCAAATGTCATGGAATTTGTTGGCAATTGGAGGGTCTAAAAAAATATACAGGTTGTTAATAATCCCCACATGTAGAATCCATGTGGAGATTTCAATCTTGCTGCATTACTCTTATTTCTCCACGTAAATGAAAAATAGAGAGGACCAACTCTGCCCTGTAGTTTATGGATCCCAATTCCAAATGTCATGGAATTTGTTGGCAATTGGAGGGTCTAAAATAATATAGAGGTTGTAGATATTCCCCACATGTAGAATCCATGTGGAGATTTCAATCTTGCTGCATTACTCTCATTTCTCCACGTAAATGAAAAATAAAGAGGACCAACTCTGCCCTGTAGTTTATGGATCCCAATTCCAAATGTCATGGAATTTGTTGGCAATTGGAGGGTCTAAAAAATTGTACAAGTTGTACATAATGCCTACATGTAGAATTCATGTGGTGATTTCAATTCTACCGCATTACTCTCATTTCTCCGCGGGGATGAAAAATAAAAAGGACCAACTCTGCCGTGTAATTTATGGATCCCAATTCCAAATGTCATGGAATTAGTTGGCAATTGGAGGGTCTAATTAGATATACAGGTTGTAAATAATCCCCACATGTAGAATCCATGTGGAGATTTCAATCTCGCTGCATTATTCTCATTTCTCCACGTAAATGAAAAATAAAGAGGACCAACTCTGCCCTGTAGTTTATGGATCCCAATTCCAGATGTCATGGATTTTGTTTGCAATTGGAGGGTCTAAAAAAATGTACAAGTTGCAAATAATCCCCACATGTAGAATCCATGTGGAGATTTCAATCTTGCTGCATTACTCTCATTTCTCCACATGGATGAAAAATAAAGAGGACCAGCTCTGCCCTGTAGTTTATGGATCCCAATTCCAAATGTCATGGAATTTGTTGGCAATTGGAGGGTCTAAAAAATTGTACAAGTTGTACATAATGCCTACATATAGAATTCATGTGGTGATTTCAATTCTACCGCATTACTCTCATTTCTCCGCGTGGATGAAAAATAAAAAGGACCAGCTCTTCCCGGTAGTTTATGGATCCCAATTCCAAATGTCATGGAATTTGTTGGCAATTGGAGGGTCTAAAAAAATGTACAAGTTGTACATCATGCCTACATATAGAATTCATGTGGGGATTTCAATTCTACCGCATTACTCTCATTTCTCCGCGTGGATAAAAAATAAAAAGGACCAGCTCTGCCCTGTAGTTTATGGATCCCAATTCCAAATGTCATGGAATTTGTTTGCAATTGGACGGTCTAAATAGATATACAGGTTGTAAATAATCCCCACATGTAGAATCCATGTGGAGATTTCAATCTCGCTGCATTACTCTCAATTCTCCACGTAAATGAAAAATAAAGAGGACCAACTCTGCCTTGTAGTTTATGGATCCCAATTCCAAATGTCATGGATTTTGTTGGCAATTGGAGGGTCTAAAAAAATGTACAAGTTGCAAATAATCCCCACATGTAGAATCCATGTGGAGATTTCAATCTTGCTGCATTACTCTCATTTCTCCACATGGATGAAAAATAAAGAGGACCAGCTCTGCCCTGTAGTTTATGGATCCCAATTCCAAATGTCATGGAATTTGTTGGCAATTGGAGGGTCTAAAAAATTGTACAAGTTGTACATAATGCCTACATGTAGAATTCATGTGGTGATTTCAATTCTACCGCATTACTCTCATTTCTCCGCGTGGATGAAAAATAAAAAGGACCAGCTCTTCCCGGTAGTTTATGGATCCCAATTCCAAATGTCATGGAATTTGTTGGCAATTGGAGGGTCTAAAAAAATGTACAAGTTGTACAGAATGCCCACATGTAGAATTCCTGTGGTGATTTCAATCCTTCCGCATTACTCTCATTTCCCCACGTAAATGAAGAATAAAGAGGATCAACTCTGCCTTGTAGTTTATGGATCCCAATTCCAAATGTCATGGAATTTGTTGGTTATTGGAGGGTCTAAAAAAATATACAGGTTGTAAGTAATCCCCACATGTAGAATCCATGTGGAGATTTCAATCTTGCTGCATTATTCTCATTTCTCCACGTAAATGAAAAATAAGGAGGACCATCTCTGCCCTGTAGTTTATGGATCCCAATTCTAAATGTCATGGAATTTGTTGGTAATTGAAGGGCCTTAAAAAATGTACAAGTTCCAAATAATCCCCACATGTAGAATCCATGTGGAGATTTCAATCTTGCTGCATTACTCTTATTTCTCCACGCAAATGAAAAATAAAGAGGACCAACTCTGCCCTGTAGTTTATGGATCCCAATTCCAAATGTCATGGAATTTGTTTGCAATTGGAGGTTCTAAAAAAACATACAGGTTGTAAATAATCCCCACATGTAGAATCCATGTGGAGATTTCAATCTTGCTGCATTATTCTCTTTTCTCCACGTAAATGAAAAATAAAGAGGACCAACTCTGCTCTGTAGTTTATGGATCCCAATTCCAAATGTCATGGAATTTGTTGGCAATTGGAGGGTCCAAAGAATTGTTTAGGTTGTAGAAATTCCCCACATGTAGAATCCATTTGGAGATTTCAATCTTGCTGCATTACTCTTATTTCTCCACGTAAATGAAAAATAAAGAGGATCAGCTCTGCCTTGTAGTTTATGGATCCCAATTCCAAATGTCATGGAATTTGTTGGCAATTGGAGGGCCTAAAAAAATGTACAAGTTGCAAATAATTCCCACATGTAGAATCCATGTGGAGATTTCAACCTTGCTGCATTACTCTCATTTCTCCACGTAAATGAAAAATAAAGAGGACCAACTCTGCCCTGTAGTTTATGGATCCCAATTCCAAATGTCATGGAAGTTGTTGGCAGTTGGAGGGTCTAAAAAAATATATAGGTTGTAAATAATCCCCACACGTAGAATCCATGTGGAGATTTCAATCTTGCTGCATTATTCTCATTTCTCCACGTAAATGAAAAATAAAGAGGATCAGCTCTGCCTTGTAGTTTATGGATCCCAATTCCAAATGTCATGGAATTTGTTGGCAATTGGAGGGCCTAAAAAAATGTACAAGTTGAAAATAATCCCCACATGTAGAATCCATGTGGAGATTTCAATCTTGCTGCATTATTCTCATTTCTCCACGTAAATGAATAATAAGGAGGACCAACTCTGCCCTGTAGTTTATGGATCCCAATTCCAAATGTCATGGAATTTGTTGGCAATTGAAGGGTCCAAAGAAATGTGTAGGTTGTAGATATTCATCACATGTAGAATCCATGCGGAGATTTCAATCTTGCTGTATTACTCTCATTTCTCCACGTAAATGAAAAATAAACAGGACCAACTCTGCCCTGTAGTTTATGGATCCCAATTCCAAATGTCATGGAATTTGTTGGCAATTGGAGGGTCTAAAAAAATGTACAAGCTGTACATAATGCCTACATGTAGAATTCATGTGGTGATTTCAATTCTACCGGATTACTCTCATTTCTCCGCGGGGATGAAAAATAAAAAGGACCAGCTCTGCCCTGTAGTATATGGATCCCAATTCCAAATGTCATGGAATTTGTTTGCAATTGGAGGGTCTAAAAAAATATACAGGTTGTAAATAATCCCCACATGTAGAATCCATGTGGAGATTTCAATCTTGCTGCATTATTCTCATTTCTCCACGTAAATGAAAAATAAGGAGGATCAGTTCTGCTTTGTAGTTTATGGATCCCAATTCCAAATGTTATGGAATTTGTTGGCAATTGAAGGGCCTAAAAAAATGTACAAGTTGTAAATAATTCCCACATGTAGAATCCATGTGGAGATTTCAATCTTGCTGCATTACTCTTATTTCTCCACGTAAATGAAAAATAAGGAGGACCAACTCTGCCCTGTAGTTTATGGATCCCAATTCCAAATGTCATGGAATTTGTTTGCAATTGAAGGGTCCAAAAAAATGTACAAGTTGTAAATAATCCCCACATGTAGAATCCATGTGGAGATTTCAATCTTGCTGCATTACTCTCATTTCTCCACGTAAATGAAAAATAAAGAGGACCAACTCTGCCCTGTAGTTTATGGATCCCAATTCCAAATGTCATCGAATTTGTTGGCAATTGGAGGGTCTAAAAAATTATACAGGTTGTAAATAATCCCCACATGTAGAATCCATGTGGTGATTTCAATCTTGCTGCATTATTCTCATTTCTCCACGTAAATGAAAAATAAGGAGGACCAACTCTGCTCTGTAGTTTATGGATCCCAATTCCAAATGTCATGGATTTTGTTGGCAATTGAAGGGTCCAAAGAAATGTGTAGGTTGTATATATTCATCACATGTAGAATCCATGTGGAGATTTCAATCTTGCTGCATTACTCTCATTTCTCCACGTAAATGAAAAATAAAGAGGACCAACTCTGCCCTGTAGTTTATGGATCCCAATTCCAAATGTCATGGAATTTGTTGGGAATTGGAGGGTCCAAAGAAATGTGTAGGTTGTAGATATTCATCACATGTAGAATCCATGTGGAGATTTCAATCTTGCTGCATTATTCTCATTTCTCCACGTAAATGAAAAATAAAGAGGACCAACTCTGCTCTGTAGTTTATGGATCCCAATTCCAAATGTCATGGAATTTGTTGGCAATTGGAGGGTCCAAAGAATTGTTTAGGTTGTAGAAATTCCCCACATGTAGAATCCATGTGGAGATTTCATTCTTGCTGCATTACTCTTATTTCTCCACGTAAATGAAAAATAAAGAGGATCAGCTCTGCCTTGTAGTTTATGGATCCCAATTCCAAATGTCATGGAATTTGTTGGCAATTGGAGGGCCTAAAAAAATGTACAAGTTGCAAATAATTCCCACATGTAGAATCCATGTGGAGATTTCAATCTTGCTGCATTACTCTCATTTCTCCACGTAAATGAAAAATAAGAAGGACCAACTCTGCTCTATAGTTTATGGATCCCAATTCCAAATGTCATGGAATTTGTTGGCAATTGGAGGGTCCAAAGAATTGTTGAGGTTGTAGAAATTCCCCACATGTAGAATCCATGTGGAGATTTCATTCTTGCTGCATTACTCTTATTTCTCCACGTAAATGAAAAATAAAGAGGACCAACTCTGCCTTGTAGTTTATGGATCCCAATTCCAAATGTCATGGAATTTGTTGGCAATTGGAGGGCCTAAAAAAATGTAGAAGTTGCAAATAATTCCCACATGTAGAATCCATGTCGAGATTTCAATCTTGCTGCATTATTCTCATTTCTCCACGTAAATGAAAAATAAAGAGGATCAGTTCTGCTTTGTAGTTTATGGATCCCAATTCCAAATGTCATGGAATTTGTTGGCAATTGAAGGGCCTAAAAAAATGTACAAGTTGTAAATAATTCCCACATGTAGAATCCATGTGGAGATTTCAATCTTGCTGCATTACTCTTATTTCTCCACGTAAATGAAAAATAAGGAGGACCAACTCTGCCCTGTAGTTTATGGATCCCAATTCCAAATGTCATGGAATTTGTTGGCAATTGAAGGGTCCAAAAAAATGTACAAGTTGTAAATAATCCCCACATGTAGAATCCATGTGGAGATTTCAATCTTGCTGCATTATTCTCATTTCTCCACGTAAATGAAAAATAAGGAGGACTAGCTCTGCCCTGTAGTTTATGGATCCCAATTCCAAATGTCATGGAATTTGTTGGCAATTGAAGGGTCCAAAGAAATGTGTAGGTTGTAGATATTCATCACATGTAGAATCCATGTGGAGATTTCAATCTTGCTGCATTACTCTCATTTCTCCACGTAAATGAAAAATAAAGAGGACCAACTCTGCCCTGTAGTTTATGGATCCCAATTCCAAATGTCATCGAATTTGTTGGCAATTGGAGGGCCTAAAAAAATGTACAAGTTGCAAATAATTCCCACATGTAGAATCCATGTGGTGATTTCAATCTTGCTGCATTATTCTCATTTCTCCACGTAAATGAAAAATAAGGAGGACCAACTCTGCTCTGTAGTTTATGGATCCCAATTCCAAATGTCATGGATTTTGTTGGCAATTGAAGGGTCCAAAGAAATGTGTAGGTTGTAGATATTCATCACATGTAGAATCCATGTGGAGATTTCAATCTTGCTGCATTACTCTCATTTCTCCACGTAAATGAAAAATAAAGAGGACCAACTCTGCCCTGTAGTTTATGGATCCCAATTCCAAATGTCATGGAATTTGTTGGGAATTGGAGGGTCCAAAGAAATGTGTAGGTTGTAGATATTCATCACATGTAGAATCCATGTGGAGATTTCAATCTTGCTGCATTATTCTCATTTCTCCACGTAAATGAAAAATAAAGAGGACCAACTCTGCTCTGTAGTTTATGGATCCCAATTCCAAATGTCATGGAATTTGTTGGCAATTGGAGGGTCCAAAGAATTGTTTAGGTTGTAGATATTCCCCACATGTAGAATCCATTTGGAGATTTCAATCTTGCTGCATTACTCTTATTTCTCCACGTAAATGAAAAATAAAGAGGACCAACTCTGCCCTGTAGTTTATGGATCCCAATTCCAAATGTCATGGAATTTGTTGGCAATTGGAGGGCCTAAAAAAATGTACAAGTTGCAAATAATTCCCACATGTAGAATCCATGTGGAGATTTCAATCTTGCTGCATTACTCTCATTTCTCCACGTAAATGAAAAATAAGGAGGACCAACTCTGCCCTGTAGTTTATGGATCCCAATTCCAAATGTCATGGAATTTGTTGGCAATTGAAGGGTCCAAAAAAATGTGTAGGTTGTAGATATTCATCACATGTAGAATCCATGTGGAGATTTCAATCTTGCTGCATTACTCTCATTTCTCCACGTAAATGAAAAATAAAGAGGACCAACTCTGCCCTGTAGTTTATGGATCCCAATTCCAAATGTCATCGAATTTGTTGGCAATTGGAGGGTCTAAAAAATTATACAGGTTGTAAATAATCCCCACATGTAGAATCCATGTGGTGATTTCAATCTTGCTGCATTATTCTCATTTCTCCACGTAAATGAAAAATAAGGAGGACCAACTCTGCTCTGTAGTTTATGGATCCCAATTCCAAATGTCATGGATTTTGTTGGCAATTGAAGGGTCCAAAGAAATGTGTAGGTTGTAGATATTCATCACATGTAGAATCCATGTGGAGATTTCAATCTTGCTGCATTACTCTCATTTCTCCACGTAAATGAAAAATAAAGAGGACCAACTCTGCCCTGTAGTTTATGGATCCCAATTCCAAATGTCATGGAATTTGTTGGGAATTGGAGGGTCCAAAGAAATGTGTAGGTTGTAGATATTCATCACATGTAGAATCCATGTGGAGATTTCAATCTTGCTGCATTATTCTCATTTCTCCACGTAAATGAAAAATAAAGAGGACCAACTCTGCTCTGTAGTTTATGGATCCCAATTCCAAATGTCATGGAATTTGTTGGCAATTGGAGGGTCCAAAGAATTGTTTAGGTTGTAGATATTCCCCACATGTAGAATCCATTTGGAGATTTCAATCTTGCTGCATTACTCTTATTTCTCCACGTAAATGAAAAATAAAGAGGATCAGCTCTGCCTTGTAGTTTATGGATCCCAATTCCAAATGTCATGGAATTTGTTGGCAATTGGAGGGCCTAAAAAAATGTACAAGTTGCAAATAATTCCCACATGTAGAATCCATGTGGAGATTTCAATCTTGCTGCATTATTCTCATTTCTCCACGTAAATGAAAAATAAGGAGGACCAACTCTGCTCTGTAGTTTATGGATCCCAATTCCAAATGTCATGGATTTTGTTGGCAATTGAAGGGTCCAAAGAAATGTGTAGGTTGTAGATATTCATCACATGTAGAATCCATGTGGAGATTTCAATCTTGCTGCATTACTCTCATTTCTCCACGTAAATGAAAAATAAAGAGGACCAACTCTGCCCTGTAGTTTATGGATCCCAATTCCAAATGTCATGGAATTTGTTGGGAATTGGAGGGTCCAAAGAAATGTGTAGGTTGTAGATATTCATCACATGTAGAATCCATGTGGAGATTTCAATCTTGCTGCATTATTCTCATTTCTCCACGTAAATGAAAAATAAAGAGGACCAACTCTGCTCTGTAGTTTATGGATCCCAATTCCAAATGTCATGGAATTTGTTTGCAATTGGAGGGTCCAAAGAATTGTTTAGGTTGTAGATATTCCCCACATGTAGAATCCATTTGGAGATTTCAATCTTGCTGCATTACTCTTATTTCTCCACGTAAATGAAAAATAAAGAGGATCAGCTCTGCCTTGTAGTTTATGGATCCCAATTCCAAATGTCATGGAATTTGTTGGCAATTGGAGGGCCTAAAAAAATGTACAAGTTGCAAATAATTCCCACATGTAGAATCCATGTGGAGATTTCAATCTTGCTGCATTACTCTCATTTCTCCACGTAAATGAAAAATAAGGAGGACCAACTCTGCTCTATAGTTTATGGATCCCAATTCCAAATGTCATGGAATTTGTTGGCAATTGGAGGGTCCAAAGAATTGTTGAGGTTGTAGAAATTCCCCACATGTAGAATCCATTTGGAGATTTCATTCTTGCTGCATTACTCTTATTTCTCCACGTAAATGAAAAATAAAGAGGACCAACTCTGCCTTGTAGTTTATGGATCCCAATTCCAAATCTCATGGAATTTGTTGGCAATTGGAGGGCCTAAAAAAATGTAGAAGTTGCAAATAATTCCCACATGTAGAATCCATGTCGAGATTTCAATCTTGCTGCATTATTCTCATTTCTCCATGTAAATGAAAAATAAAGAGGATCAGTTCTGCTTTGTAGTTTATGGATCCCAATTCCAAATGTCATGGAATTTGTTGGCAATTGAAGGGCCTAAAAAAATGTACAAGTTGTAAATAATTCCCACATGTAGAATCCATGTGGAGATTTCAATCTTGCTGCATTACTCTTATTTCTCCACGTAAATGAAAAATAAGGAGGACCAACTCTGCCCTGTAGTTTATGGATCCCAATTCCAAATGTCATGGAATTTGTTGGCATTTGAAGGGTCCAAAAAAATGTACAAGTTGTAAATAATCCCCACATGTAGAATCCATGTGGAGATTTCAATTTTGCTGCATTATTCTCATTTCTCCACGTAAATGAAAAATAAGGAGGACTAGCTCTGCCCTGTAGTTTATGGATCCCAATTCCAAATGTCATGGAATTTGTTGGCAATTGAAGGGTCCAAAGAAATGTGTAGGTTGTAGATATTCATCACATGTAGAATCCATGTGGAGATTTCAATCTTGCTGCATTACTCTCATTTCTCCTCGTAAATGAAAAATAAAGAGGACCAACTCTGCCCTGTAGTTTATGGATCCCAATTCCAAATGTCATCGAATTTGTTGGCAATTGGAGGGTCTAAAAAATTATACAGGTTGTAAATAATCCCCACATGTAGAATCCATGTGGTGATTTCAATCTTGCTGCATTATTCTCATTTCTCCACGTAAATGAAAAATAAGGAGGACCAACTCTGCTCTGTAGTTTATGGATCCCAATTCCAAATGTCATGGATTTTGTTGGCAATTGAAGGGTCCAAAGAAATGTGTAGGTTGTAGATATTCATCACATGTAGAATCCATGTGGAGATTTCAATCTTGCTGCATTACTCTCATTTCTCCACGTAAATGAAAAATAAAGAGGACCAACTCTGCCCTGTAGTTTATGGATCCCAATTCCAAATGTCATGGAATTTGTTGGGAATTGGAGGGTCCAAAGAAATGTGTAGGTTGTAGATATTCATCACATGTAGAATCCATGTGGAGATTTCAATCTTGCTGCATTATTCTCATTTCTCCACGTAAATGAAAAATAAAGAGGACCAACTCTGCTCTGTAGTTTATGGATCCCAATTCCAAATGTCATGGAATTTGTTGGCAATTGGAGGGTCCAAAGAATTGTTTAGGTTGTAGATATTCCCCACATGTAGAATCCATTTGGAGATTTCAATCTTGCTGCATTACTCTTATTTCTCCACGTAAATGAAAAATAAAGAGGATCAGCTCTGCCTTGTAGTTTATGGATCCCAATTCCAAATGTCATGGAATTTGTTGGCAATTGGAGGGCCTAAAAAAATGTACAAGTTGCAAATAATTCCCACATGTAGAATCCATTTGGAGATTTCAATCTTGCTGCATTACTCTTATTTCTCCACGTAAATGAAAAATAAAGAGGATCAGCTCTGCCTTGTAGTTTATGGATCCCAATTCCAAATGTCATGGAATTTGTTGGCAATTGCAGGGTCCAAAAAAATGTACAAGTTGTAAATAATCCCCACATGTAGAATCCATGTGGAGATTTCAATCTTGCTGCATTATTCTCATTTCTCCACGTAAATGAAAAATAAGGAGGACCAACTCTGCTCTGTAGTTTATGGATCCCAATTCCAAATGTCATGGAATTTGTTGGCAATTGAAGGGTCCAAAAAAATGTACAAGTTGTAAATAATCCCCACATGTAGAATCCATGTGGAGATTTCAATCTTGCTGCATTACTCTCATTTCTCCACGTAAATGAAAAATAAAGAGGATCAGCTCTGCCTTGTAGTTTATGGATCCTAATTCCAAATGTCATGGAATTTGTTGGCAATTGGAGGGCCTAAAAAAATGTACAAGTTGCAAATAATTCCCACATGTAGAATCCATTTGGAGATTTCAATCTTGCTGCATTACTCTTATTTCTCCACGTATATGAAAAATAAAGAGGATCAGCTCTGCCTTGTAGTTTATGGATCCCAATTCCAAATGTCATGGATTTTGTTGGCAATTGGAGGGCCTAAAAAAATGTACAAGTTGCAAATAATTCCCACATGTAGAATCCATGTGGAGATTTCAATCTTGCTGCATTACTCTCATTTCTCCACGTAAATGAAAAATAAAGAGGACCAACTCTGCCTTGTAGTTTATGGATCCCAATTCCAAATGTCATGGAATTTGTTGGCAATTGGAGGGTCTAAAAAAATGTACAAGCTGTACATAATGCCTACATGTAGAATTCATGTGGTGATTTCAATTCTACCGGACTACTCTCATTTCTCCGCGGGGATGAAAAATAAAAAGGACCAGCTCTGCCCTGTAGTATATGGATCCCAATTCCAAATGTCATGGAATTTGTTTGCAATTGGAGGGTCTAAAAAAATATACAGGTTGTTAGTAATCCCCACATGTAGAATCCATGTGGAGATTTCAATCTTGCTGCATTATTCTCATTTCTCCACGTAAATGAAAATTAAGGAGGACCAACTCTGCCCTGTAGTTTATGGATCCCAATTCCAAATGTCATGGATTTTGTTGGCCATTGAAGGGTCCAAAGAAATGTGTAGGTTGTAGATATTCATCACATGTAGAATCCATGTGGAGATTTCAATCTTGCTGCATTACTCTCATTTCTCCACGTAAATGAAAAATAAAGAGGACCAACTCTGCCCTGTAGTTTATGGATCCCAATTCCAAATGTCATCGAATTTGTTGGCAATTGGAGGGTCCAAAGAAATGTGTAGGTTGTAGATATTCACCACATGTAGAATCCATGTGGAGATTTCAATCTTGCTGCATTACTCTCATTTCTCCACGTAAATGAAAAATAAAGAGGATCAGCTCTGCCTTGTAGTTTATGGATCCTAATTCCAAATGTCATGGAATTTGTTGGCAATTGGAGGGCCTAAAAAAATGTACAAGTTGCAAATAATTCCCACATGTAGAATCCATCTGGAGATTTCAATCTTGCTGCATTACTCTTATTTCTCCACGTAAATGTAAAATAAAGAGGACCAGCTCTGCCTTGTAGTTTATGGATCCAAATTCCAAATGTCATGGAATTTGTTCGCAATTGAAGGGTCCAAAGAAATGTGTAGGTTGTAGATATTCATCACATGTAGAATCCATGTGGAGATTTCAATCTTGCTGCATTACTCTCATTTCTCCACGTAAATAAAAAATAAAGAGGACCTACTCTGCCCTGTAGTTTATGGATCCCAATTCCAAATGTCATGGAATTTGTTGGCAATTGAAGGGTCTAAAAAAATGTACAAGCTGTACATAATGCCTATATGTAGAATTCATGTGGTGATTTCAATTCTACCGGATTACTCTCATTTCTCCGCGTGGATGAAAAATAAAAAGGACCAGCTCTGCCCTGTAGTATATGGATCCCAATTCCAAATGTCATGGAATTTGTTGGTTATTGGAGGGTCTAAAAAAATATACAGGTTGTAAATAATCCCCACATATGGAATCCATGTGGAGATTTCAATCTTGCTGCATTATTCTCATTTCTCCACGTAAATGAAAAATAAAGAGGACCACCTCTGCCTTGTAGTTTATGGATCCCAATTCCAAATGTCATGGAATTTGTTGGCAATTGGAGGGTCCAAAGAATTGTTTAGGTTGTAGAAATTCCCCACATGTAGAATCCATTTGGAGATTTCAATCTTGCTGCATTACTCTCATTTCTCCACGTAAATGAAAAATAAAGAGGATCAGCTCTGCCTTGTAGTTTATGGATCCCAATTCCAAATGTCATGGAATTTGTTGGCAATTGGAGGGCCTAAAAAAATGTACAAGTTGCAAATAATTCCCACATGTAGAATCCATGTGGAGATTTCAATCTTGCTGCATTACTCTCATTTCTCCACGTAAATGAAAAATAAAGAGGATCAGCTCTGCTTTGTAGTTTATGGATCCCAATTCCAAATGTCATGGAATTTGTTGGCAATTGGAGGGCCTAAAAAAATGTACAAGTTGCAAATAATTCCCACATGTAGAATCCATGTGGAGATTTCAATCTTGCTGCATTACTCTTATTTCTCCACGTAAATGAAAAATAAAGAGGATCAGCTCTGCCTTGTAGTTTATGGATCCCAATTCCAAATGTCATGGATTTTGTTGGCAATTGGAGGGCCTAAAAAAATGTACAAGTTGCAAATAATTCCCACATGTAGAATCCATGTGGAGATTTCAATCTTGCTGCATTACTCTCATTTCTCCACGTAAATGAAAAATAAAGAGGATCAGCTCTGCTTTGTAGTTTATGGATCCCAATTCCAAATGTCATGGATTTTGTTGGCAATTGGAGGGCCTAAAAAAATGTACAAGTTGAAAATAATCCCCACATGTAGAATCCATGTGGAGATTTCAATCTTGCTGCATTATTCTCATTTCTCCACGTAAATGAAAAATAAGGAGGACCAACTCTGCCCTGTAGTTTATGGATCCCAATTCCAAATGTCATGGAATTTGTTCGCAATTGAAGGGTCCAAAGAAATGTGTAGGTTGTAGATATTCATCACATGTAGAATCCATGTGGAGATTTCAATCTTGCTGCATTACTCTCATTTCTCCACGTAAATGAAAAATAAAGAGGACCAACTCTGCCCTGTAGTTTATGGATCCCAATTCCAAATGTCATGGAATTTGTTGGCAATTGGAGGGTCTAAAAAAATGTACAAGCTGTACATAATGCCTACATGTAGAATTCATGTGGTGATTTCAATTCTACCGGATTACTCTCATTTCTCCGCGTGGATGAAAAATAAAAAGGACCAGCTCTGCCCTGTAGTATATGGATCCCAATTCCAAATGTCATGGAATTTGTTTGCAATTGGAGGGTTTAAAAAAATATACAGGTTGTAAATAATCCCCACATGTAGAATCCATGTCGAGATTTCAATCTTGCTGCATTATTCTCATTTCTCCACGTAAATGAAAAATAAAGAGGACCAACACTGCCCTATAGTTTATGGATCCCAATTCCAAATGTCATGGAATTTGTTGGCAATTGGAGGGTCCAAAGAATTGTTTAGGTTGTAGAAATTCCCCACATGTAGAATCCACTTGGAGATTTCAATCTTGCTGCATTACTCTTATTTCTCCACGTAAATGAAAAATAAAGAGGATCAGCTCTGCTTTGTAGTTTATGGATCCCAATTCCAAATGTCATGGAATTTGTTGGCAATTGGAGGGCCTAAAAAAATGTACAAGTTGCAAATAATTCCCACATGTAGAATCCATGTGGAGATTTCAATCTTGCTGCATTACTCTCATTTCTCCACGTAAATGAAAAATAAAGAGGATCAGCTCTGCTTTGTAGTTTATGGATCCCAATTCCAAATGTCATGGAATTTGTTGGCAATTGGAGGGCCTAAAAAAATGTACAAGTTGAAAATAATCCCCACATGTAGAATCCATGTGGAGATTTCAATCTTGCTGCATTATTCTCATTTCTCCACGTAAATGAAAAATAAGGAGGACCAACTCTGCCCTGTAGTTTATGGATCCCAATTCCAAATGTCATGGAATTTGTTCGCAATTGAAGGGTCCAAAGAAATGTGTAGGTTGTAGATATTCATCACATGTAGAATCCATGTGGAGATTTCAATCTTGCTGCATTACTCTCATTTCTCCACGTAAATGAAAAATAAAGAGGATCAGCTCTGCTTTGTAGTTTATGGATCCCAATTCCAAATGTCATGGAATTTGTTGGCAATTGGAGGGCCTAAAAAAATGTACAAGTTGAAAATAATCCCCACATGTAGAATCCATGTGGAGATTTCAATCTTGCTGCATTACTCTTATTTCTCCACGTGAATGAAAAATAAAGAGGATCAGCTCTGCCTTGTAGTTTATGGATCCCAATTCCAAATGTCATGGAATTTGTTGGCAATTGGAGGGCCTAAAAAAATGTACAAGTTGCAAATAATTCCCACATGTAGAATCCATGTGGAGATTTCAATCTTGCTGCATTACTCTCATTTCTCCACGTAAATGAAAAATAAAGAGTATCAGCTCTGCTTTGTAGTTTATGGATCCCAATTCCAAATGTCATGGAATTTGTTGGCAATTGGAGGGCCTAAAAAAATGTACAAGTTGCAAATAATTCCCACATGTAGAATCCATGTGGAGATTTTAATCTTGTTGCATTACTCTTATTTCTCCACGTAAATGAAAAATAAAGAGGATCAGCTCTGCCTTGTAGTTTATGGATCCCAATTCCAAATGTCATGGATTTTGTTTGCAATTGGAGGGCCTAAGAAATTGTACAATTTGCAAATAATTCCCACATGTAGAATCCATTTGGAGATTTCAATCTTGCTGCATTACTCTTATTTCTCCACGTAAATGAAAAATAAAGAGGATCAGCTCTGCCTTGTAGTTTATGGATCCCAATTCCAAATGTCATGGAATTTGTTGGCAATTGGAGGGTCCAAAGAAATGTGTAGGTTGTAGATATTCATCACATGTAGAATCCATGTGGAGATTTCAATCTTGCTGCATTACTCTCATTTCTCCACGGAAATGAAAAATAAAGAGGATCAGCTCTGCCTTGTTGTTTATGGAGCCCAATTCCAAATGTCATGGAATTTGTTGGCAATTGGAGGGCCTAAAAAATGTACAAGTTGTAAATAATTCCCCACATGTAGAATCCATGTGGAGATTTCAATCTTGCTGCATTACTCTCATTTCTCCACGTAAATGAAAAATAAAGAGGAGCAGCTCTGCCTTGTAGTTTATGGATCCCGATTCCAAATGTCATGGAATTTGTTGGCAATTGGAGGGTCTAAAAAAAAGGAAATGTTGTACATAATGCCCACATTTAGAATTACTGTGGTGATTTCAATCCATCCGCATTACTCTCATTTCTCCACGGAAATGAAAAATAAAGAGGACCAACTCTGCCCTGTAGTTTATGGAGCCCAATTCCAAATGTCATGGAATTTGTTGGCAATTGGAGGGTCTAAATAGATATACAGGTTGTGGATATTCCCCACATGTAGAATCCATGTGGAGATTTCAATCTTGCTGCATTACTCTCATTTCTCCACGTAAATGAAAAATAAAGAGTACCAACTCTGTCCTGTAGTTTATGGATCCCAATTCCAAATGTCATGGAATTTGTTGGCAATTGGAGGGTCGAAAAAAATGTACAAGTTGTACATAATGCCTACATGTAGAATTCATGTGGTGATTTCAATTCTACCGCATTACTTTCATTTCTCCGCGTGGATGAAAAATAAAAAGGACCAGCTCTGCCCTGTGGTATATGGATCCCAATTCCAAATGTCATGGAATTTGTTGGCAATTGGAGGGTCTAAAAAAATATACAGGTTGTAAATAATCCCCACATGTAGAATCCATGTGGAGATTTCAATCTTGCTGCATTATTCTCATTTCTCCACGTAAATGAAAAATAAAGAGGACCAACTCTGCCCTGTAGTTTATGGATCCCAATTCCAAATGTCATGGAATTTGTTGGCAATTGGAGGGTCTAAAAAAATGTACAAGCTGTACATAATGCCTACATGTAGAATTCATGTGGTGATTTCAATTCTACCGCATTACTCTCATTTCTCCGCGTGGATGAAAAATAAAAAGGACCAGCTCTGCCCTGTGGTATATGGATCCCAATTCCAAATGTCATGGAATTTGTTGGCAATTGGAGGGTCTAAAAAAATGTACAAGTTGCAAATAATTCCCACATGTAGAATCCATGTGGAGATTTCAATCTTGCTGCATTATTTTCATTTCTCCACGTAAATGAAAAATAAAAAAAACCAGCTCTGCCTTTTAGTTTATGGATCCCAATTCCAAATGTCATGGAATTTGTTGGTTACTGGAGGGTCTAAAAAAATATACAGGTTGTAAATAATCCCCACATGTAGAATCCATGTGGAGATTTCAATCTTGCAGCATTATTCTCATTTCTCCACGTATATGAAAAATAAGGAGGACCAACTCTGCCCTGTAGTTTATGGATCCCAATTCCAAATGTCATGGAATTTGTTAGCAATTGGAGGGTCTAAAAAGATATACAGGTTATAAATAATCCCCACATGGAGAATCCATGTGGAAATTTCAATCTTGCTGCACTACTCTTATTTCTCCACGGAAATGAAAAATAAAGAGGACCCAGTCTGCCCTGTAGTTTATGGATCCCAATTCCAAATGTCATGGAATTTGTTGGCAGTTGGAAGGCCTAAAAAAATGTACAAGTTGCAAATAATCCCCCTATGTAGAATCCATGTGGAGATTTCAATCTTGCTGCATTACTCTCATTTCTCCACGTAAATGAAAAATAAAGAGTACCAACTCTGCCCTGTAGTTTATGGATCCCAATTCCAAAGGTCATGGAATTTGTTGGCAATTGGAGGGTCCAAAGAAATGTTTAGGTTGTAGATACTCCCCACATGTAGAATCCATTTGGAGATTTCAATCTTGCTGCATTACTCTCATTTCTCCACGTAAATGAAAAATAAAGAGGACCAACTCTGCCCTGTAGTTTATGGATCCCAATTCCAAATGTCATGGAATTTGTTGGCAATTGGAGGGTCCAATGAAATGTTGAGGTTGTAGATATTCCCCACATGTAGAATCCATTTGAAGATTTCAATCTTGCTGCATTATTCTTATTTCTCCACGCAAATGAAAAATAGAGAGGACCAACACTGCCCTGTAGTTTATGGATCGCAATTCCAAATGTCATGGAATTTGTTGGCAATTGGAGGGCCTAAAAAAAGGTACAAGTTGTAAATAATCCCCACATGTAGAATCCATGTGGAGATTTCAATCTTGCTGCATTACTCTCATTTCCCCACGTAAATGAAAAATAAAGAGGACCAACACTGCCCTATAGTTTATGGATCCCAATTCCAAATGTCATGGAATTTGTTGGCAATTGGAGGGTCCAAAGAAATGTTTAGGTTGTAGATATTCCCCACATGTAGAATCCATTTGGAGATTTCAATCTTGCTGCATTACTCTTATTTCTCCACGCAAATGAAAAATAAAGAGGACCAAGTCTGCCCTGTAGTTTATGGATCCCAATTCCAAATGTCATGGAATTTGTTGGCAATTGGAGAGTCTAAAAAGATATACAGGTTGTAAATAATCCCCACATGTAGAATCTATGTGGAGATTTCAATCTTGCTGCATTATTCTCATTTCTCCACGGAAATGAAAAATAAAGAGGACCAAGTCTGCCCTGTAGTTTATGGATCCCAATTCCAAATGTCATGGAATTTGTTGGCAATTGGAGGGCCTAAAAAAATGTACAAGTTGAAAATAATCCCCACATGTAGAATCCATGTGGAGATTTCAATCTTGCTGCATTACTCTCATTTCTCCACGTAAATGAAAAATAAAGAGGACCAAGTCTGCCCTGTAGTTTATGGATCCCAATTCCAAATGTCATGGAATTTGTTGGCAATTGGAGGGTCCAAAGAAATGTTGAGGTTGTAGATATTCTCCACATGTAGAATCCATTTGGAGATTTCAATCTTGCTGCATTACTCTCATTTCTCCACGTAAATGAAAAATAAAGAGGACCAACTCTGCCCTATAGTTTATGGATCCCAATTCCAAATGTCGTGGAATTTGTTGGCAATTGGAGGGTCCAAAGAAATGTTTAGGTTGTAGATATTCTCCACATGTAGAATCCATTTGGAGATTTCAATCTTGCTGCATTACTCTTATTTCTCCACGCAAATGAAAAATAAAGAGGACCAACTCTGCCCTGTAGTTTATGGATCCCGATTCCAAATGTCATGGAATTTGTTGGCAATTGGAGGGTCTAAAAAGATATACAGGTTGTAAATAATCCCCACATGGAGAATCTATGTGGAGATTTCAATCTTGCTGCATTATTCTCATTTCTCCACGTAAATGAAAAATAAAGAAGATCAGCTCTGCCCTGTAGTTTATGTATCCCAATTCCAAATGTCATGGAATTGGTTGGCAATTGGAGGGTCTAAAAAAATGTAGAAGTTGTACATAATGCCTACATGTAGAATTCATGTGCTGATTTCAATTCTACCGCATTACTCTCATTTCTCCGCGTGGATGAAAAATAAAAAGGACCAGCTCTGCCCTGTAGTATATGGATCCCAATTCCAAATGTCATGGAATTTGTTGGCAATTGGAGGGTCTAAATAAATATACAGGTTGTAAATAATCCCCACATGTAGAATCCATGTGGAGATTTCAATCTTGCTGCATTACTCTTATTTCTCCACGGAAATGAAAAATAAAGAGGACCAACTCTGCCGTGTAATTTATGGATCCCAATTCCAAATGTCATGGAATTTGTTGCCAATTGGAGGGTCTAAAAAAATATACAGGTTGTAAATAATCCCCACATGTAGAATCCATGTGGAGATTTCAATCTTGCTGCATTACTCTCATTTCTCCACGTAAATGAAAAGTAAAGAGGACCAGTCTGCCGTGTAGTTTATGGATCCCAATTCCAAATGTCATGGAATTTGTTGGCAATTGGAGGGTCCAAAAAAATGAACAAGTTGTAAAAAATCTCCACATGTAGAATCCATGTGGAGATTTCAATCTTGTTGCATTACTCTCATTTCTCCACGTAAATGAAAAATAAAAAGAACCAGCTCTGCCGTGTAGTTTATGGATCCCAATTCCAAATGTCATGGAATTTGTTGGGAATTGGACGGTCCAAAAAAATGGACAAGTTGTAAATAATCCCCACATGTAGAATCCATGTGGAGATTTCAATCTTGCTGCATTACTCTCATTTCTCCACGTAAATGAAAAATAAAGAGGATCAGCTCTGCCTTGTAGTTTATGGATTCCAATTCCAAATGTCATGGAATTTGTTGGCAATTGAAGGGCCTAGAAAAATGTACAAGTTGAGAATAATCCCCACATGTAGAATCCTTGTGGAGATTTCAATCTTGCTGCATTACTCTTATTTCTCCACGTAAATGAAAAATAAAGAGTACCAACTCTGTCCTGTAGTTTATGGATCCCAATTCCAAATGTCATGGAATTTGTTGGCAATTGGAGGGTCTAAAAGAATGTACAAGTTGTACATAATGCCTACATGTAGAATTCATGTGGTGATTTCAATCTTGCTGCATTACTCTCATTTCTCCACGTAAATGAAAAATAAAGAGGACCAACTCTGCCCTGTAGTTTATGGATCCCAATTCCAAATGTCATGGAATTTGTTGGCAATTGGAGGGTCTAAAAAAATGAACAAGCTGTACATAATGCCTACATGTAGAATTCATGTGGTGATTTCAATTCTACCGCATTACTCTCATTTCTCCGCGTGGATGAAAAATAAAAAGGACCAGCTCTGCCCTGTGGTATATGGATCCCAATTCCAAATGTCATGGAATTTGTTGGCAATTGGAGGGTCTAAAAAAATGTACAAGTTGCAAATAATTCCCACATGTAGAATCCATGTGGAGATTTCAATCTTGCTGCATTATTTTCATTTCTCCACGTAAATGAAAAATAAAAAAAACCAGCTCTGCCTTGTAGTTTATGGATCCCAATTCCAAATGTCATGGAATTTGTTGGTTACTGGAGGGTCTAAAAAAATATACAGGTTGTAAATAATCCCCACATGTAGAATCCATGTGGAGATTTCAATCTTGCTGCATTATTCTCATTTCTCCACGTATATGAAAAATAAGGAGGACCAACTCTGCCCTGTAGTTTATGGATCCCAATTCCAAATGTCATGGAATTTGTTAGCAATTGGAGGGTCTAAAAAGATATACAGGTTATAAATAATCCCCACATGGAGAATCCATGTGGAAATTTCAATCTTGCTGCACTACTCTTATTTCTCCACGGAAATGAAAAATAAAGAGGACCAAGTCTGCCCTGTAGTTTATGGATCCCAATTCCAAATGTCATGGAATTTGTTGGCAATTGGAAGGCCTAAAAAAATGAACAAGCTGTACATAATGCCTACATGTAGAATTCATGTGGTGATTTCAATTCTACCGCATTACTCTCATTTCTCCGCGTGGATGAAAAATAAAAAGGACCAGCTCTGCCCTGTGGTATATGGATCCCAATTCCAAATGTCATGGAATTTGTTGGCAATTGGAGGGTCTAAAAAAATATACAGGTTGTAAATAATCCCCACATGTAGAATCCATGTGGAGATTTCAATCTTGCTGCATTATTTTCATTTCTCCACGTAAATGAAAAATAAAAAAAACCAGCTCTGCCTTTTAGTTTATGGATCCCAATTCCAAATGTCATGGAATTTGTTGGTTACTGGAGGGTCTAAAAAAATATACAGGTTGTAAATAATCCCCACATGTAGAATCCATGTGGAGATTTCAATCTTGCTGCATTACTCTCATTTCTCCACGTAAATGAAAAATAAAGAGTACCAACTCTGCCCTGTAGTTTATGGATCCCAATTCCAAAGGTCATGGAATTTGTTGGCAATTGGAGGGTCCAAAGAAATGTTTAGGTTGTAGATACTCCCCACATGTAGAATCCATTTGGAGATTTCAATCTTGCTGCATTACTCTCATTTCTCCACGTAAATGAAAAATAAAGAGGACCAACTCTGCTCTGTAGTTTATGGATCCCAATTCCAAATGTCATGGAATTTGTTGGCAATTGGAGGGTCCAATGAAATGTTGAGGTTGTAGATATTCCCCACATGTAGAATCCATTTGAAGATTTCAATCTTGCTGCATTATTCTTATTTCTCCACGCAAATGAAAAATAGAGAGGACCAACACTGCCCTGTAGTTTATGGATCGCAATTCCAAATGTCATGGAATTTGTTGGCAATTGGAGGCCCTAAAAAAAGGTACAAGTTGTAAATAATCCCCACATGTAGAATCCATGTGGAGATTTCAATCTTGCTGCATTACTCTCATTTCCCCACGTAAATGAAAAATAAAGAGGACCAACACTGCCCTATAGTTTATGGATCCCAATTCCAAATGTCATGGAATTTGTTGGCAATTGGAGGGTCCAAAGAAATGTTTAGGTTGTAGATATTCCCCACATGTAGAATCCATTTGGAGATTTCAATCTTGCTGCATTACTCTTATTTCTCCACGCAAATGAAAAATAAAGAGGACCAAGTCTGCCCTGTAGTTTATGGATCCCAATTCCAAATGTCATGGAATTTGTTGGCAATTGGAGAGTCTAAAAAGATATACAGGTTGTAAATAATCCCCACATGTAGAATCTATGTGGAGATTTCAATCTTGCTGCATTATTCTCATTTCTCCACGGAAATGAAAAATAAAGAGGACCAAGTCTGCCCTGTAGTTTATGGATCCCAATTCCAAATGTCATGGAATTTGTTGGCAATTGGAGGGCCTAAAAAAATGTACAAGTTGAAAATAATCCCCACATGTAGAATCCATGTGGAGATTTCAATCTTGCTGCATTACTCTCATTTCTCCACGTAAATGAAAAATAAAGAGGACCAACTCTGCCCTGTAGTTTATGGATCCCAATTCCAAATGTCGTGGAATTTGTTGGCAATTGGAGGGTCCAAAGAAATGTTTAGGTTGTAGATATTCTCCACATGTAGAACCCATTTGGAGATTTCAATCTTGCTGCATTACTCTTATTTCTCCACGCAAATGAAAAATAAAGAGGACCAACTCTGCCCTGTAGTTTATGGATCCCAATTCCAAATGTCATGGAATTTGTTGGCAATTGGAGGGTCCAAAGAAATGTTGAGGTTGTAGATATTCTCCACATGTAGAATCCATTTGGAGATTTCAATCTTGCTGCATTACTCTCATTTCTCCACGTAAATGAAAAATAAAGAGGACCAACTCTGCCCTATAGTTTATGGATCCCAATTCCAAATGTCGTGGAATTTGTTGGCAATTGGAGGGTCCAAAGAAATGTTTAGGTTGTAGATATTCTCCACATGTAGAATCCATTTGGAGATTTCAATCTTGCTGCATTACTCTTATTTCTCCACGCAAATGAAAAATAAAGAGGACCAACTCTGCCCTGTAGTTTATGGATCCCGATTCCAAATGTCATGGAATTTGTTGGCAATTGGAGGGTCTAAAAAGATATACAGGTTGTAAATAATCCCCACATGGAGAATCTATGTGGAGATTTCAATCTTGCTGCATTATTCTCATTTCTCCACGTAAATGAAAAATAAAGAAGATCAGCTCTGCCCTGTAGTTTATGTATCCCAATTCCAAATGTCATGGAATTGGTTGGCAATTGGAGGGTCTAAAAAAATGTAGAAGTTGTACATAATGCCTACATGTAGAATTCATGTGCTGATTTCAATTCTACCGCATTACTCTCATTTCTCCGCGTGGATGAAAAATAAAAAGGACCAGCTCTGCCCTGTAGTATATGGATCCCAATTCCAAATGTCATGGAATTTGTTGGCAATTGGAGGGTCTAAATAAATATACAGGTTGTAAATAATCCCCACATGTAGAATCCATGTGGAGATTTCAATCTTGCTGCATTACTCTTATTTCTCCACGGAAATGAAAAATAAAGAGGACCAACTCTGCCGTGTAATTTATGGATCCCAATTCCAAATGTCATGGAATTTGTTGCCAATTGGAGGGTCTAAAAAAATATACAGGTTGTAAATAATCCCCACATGTAGAATCCATGTGGAGATTTCAATCTTGCTGAATTATTCTCATTTCTCCACGTAAATGAAAAATAAAGAGGACCAACTCTGCCTTGTAGTTTATGGATCCCAATTCCAAATGTCATGGAATTTGTTGGCAATTGGAGGGCCTAGAAAAATGTACAAGTTGAGAATAATCCCCACATGTAGAATCCTTGTGGAGATTTCAATCTTGCTGCATTACTCTTATTTCTCCACGTAAATGAAAAATAAAGAGTACCAACTCTGTCCTGTAGTTTATGGATCCCAATTCCAAATGTCATGGAATTTGTTGGCAATTGGAGGGTCTAAAAGAATGTACAAGTTGTACATAATGCCTACATGTAGAATTCATGTGGTGATTTCAATTCTACCGCATTACTCTCATTTCTCCGCGTGGATGAAAAATAAAAAGGACCAACTCTGCCTTGTAGTTTATGGATCCCAATTCCAAATGTCATGGAATTTGTTGGCAATTGGAGGGTCTAAAAAAACCTACATGTTGTACATAATGCCCACATGTAGAATTCCTGTGGTGATTTCAATCCTTCCGCATTACTCTCATTTCTCCACGTAAATGAAAAATAAAGAGGACCAACTCTGCCCTGTAGTTTATGGATCCCAATTCCAAATGTCATGGAATTTGTTGGCAATTGGAGGGTCTAGAAAAATATAGAGGTTGTAAATAGTCCCCACATGTAGAATCCATGTGGAGATTTCAATCTTGCTGCATTACTCTTATTTCTCCACGGAAATGAAAAATAAAGAGGACCAACTCTGCCCTGTAGTTTAGGGATCCCAATTCCAAATGTCATGGAATTTGTTGGCAATTGGAGGGTCCAAAATAATATACAGGTTGTAGATAATCCCCACATGTAGAATCCATGTGGAGATTTCAATCTTGCTGCATTACTCTCATTTCTCCACGTAAATGAAAAATAAAGAGGACCAAGTCTGCCCTGTAGTTTATGGATCCCAATTCCAAATGTCATGGATTTTGTTGGTTATTGGAGGGTCTAAGAAAATATACAGGTTGTAAATAATCCCCACATGTACAATCCATGTGGAGATTTCAATCTTGCTGCATTACTCTTATTTCTCCACGTAAATGAAAAATAAGGAGGACCAACTCTGCCTTGTAATTTATGGATCCCAATTCCAAATGTCATGGAATTTGTTGGCAATTGGAGGGTCTAAAAAAATATATAGGTTGTAAATAATCCCCACATGTAGAATCCATGTGGAGATTTCAATCTTGAGGCACTATTCTCATTTCTCCACGTAAATGAAAAATAAAGAGGACCAACTCTGCCTTGTAGTTTATGGATCCCAATTCCAAATGTCATGGAATTTGTTGGCAATTGGAGGGCCTAAAAAAATGTACAAGTTGAAAATAATCCCCACATGTAGAATCCATTTAGAGATTTCAATCTTGCTGCATTACTCTCATTTCTCCACGTAAATGAAAAATAAAGAGGACCAACTCTGCCCTGTAGTTTATGGATCCCAATTCCAAGTGTCATGAAATTTGTTGGCAATTGGAGGGTCTAAAATAATCTACAGGTTGTTGATATTCCCCACATGTAGAATCCATGTGGAGATTTCAATCTTGCTGCATTACTCTCATTTCTCCACGTAAATGAAAAATAAAGAGGACCAAGTCTGCCCTGTAGTTTATGGGGCCCAATTCCAAATGTCATGGAATTGGTTGGCAATTGGAGGGTCTAAAAAAATGTACATGTTGTACATAATGCCTACATGTAGAATTCATGTGGTGATTTTAATTCTACCGCCTTACTCTCATTTCTACGCGTAGATGAAAAATAAAAAGGACCATCTCTGCCCTGTAGTTTATGGATCCCAATTCCAAATGTCATGGAATTTGTTTGCAATTGGAGGGTCTAAAAAAATGGACAAGTTGTAAAAAATCCCCACATGTAGAATCCATGTGGAGATTTCAATCTTGCTACATTATTCTCATTTCTCCACGTAAATGAAAAATAAAGAGGATCAGCTCTGCCTTGTAGTTTATGGATTCCAATTCCAAATGTCATGGAATTTGTTGGCAATTGGAGGGCCTAAAAAAATGTACAAGTTAAAAATAATCCCCACATGTAGAATCCATGTGGAGATTTCAATCTTGCTGCATTACTCTTATTTCTCCACGGAAATGAAAAATAAAGAGGACCAACTCTGCCCTGTAGTTTATGGATCCCAATTCCAAATGTCATGGAATTTGTTGGCAATTGGAGGGTCTAAAAAAATATACAGGTTGTAAATAATCCCCACATGTAGAATCCATGTGGAGATTTCAATCTTGCTACTTTATTCTCATTTCTCCACGTAAATGAAAAATAAAGAGGATCAGCTCTGCCTTGTAGTTTATGGATTCCAATTCCAAATGTCATGGAATTTGTTGGCAATTGGAGGGCCTAAAAAAATGTACAAGTTAAAAATAATCCCCACATGTAGAATCCATGTGGAGATTTCAATCTTGCTGCATTACTCTTATTTCTCCACGGAAATGAAAAATAAAGAGGACCAACTCTGCCCTGTAGTTTATGGATCCCAATTCCAAATGTCATGGAATTTGTTGGCAATTGGAGGGTCTAAAAAAATATACAGGTTGTAAATAATCCCCACATGTAGAATCCATGTGGAGATTTCAATCTTGCTGCATTACTCTTATTTCTCCACGGAAATGAAAAATAAAGAGGACCAACTCTGCCCTGTAGTTTATGGATCCCAATTCCAAATGTCATGGATTTTGTTGGTTATTGGAGGGTCTAAGAAAATATACAGGTTGTAAATAATCCCCACATGTACAATCCATGTGGAGATTTCAATCTTGCTGCATTACTCTTATTTCTCCACGTAAATGAAAAATAAGGAGGACCAACTCTGCCTTGTAATTTATGGATCCCAATTCCAAATGTCATGGAATTTGTTGGCAATTGGAGGGTCTAAAAAAATATATAGGTTGTAAATAATCCCCACATGTAGAATCCATGTGGAGATTTCAATCTTGAGGCACTATTCTCATTTCTCCACGTAAATGAAAAATAAAGAGGACCAACTCTGCCTTGTAGTTTATGGATCCCAATTCCAAATGTCATGGAATTTGTTGGCAATTGGAGGGCCTAAAAAAATGTACAAGTTGAAAATAATCCCCACATGTAGAATCCATTTAGAGATTTCAATCTTGCTGCATTACTCTCATTTCTCCACGTAAATGAAAAATAAAGAGGACCAACTCTGCCCTGTAGTTTATGGATCCCAATTCCAGGTGTCATGAAATTTGTTGGCAATTGGAGGGTCTAAAATAATCTACAGGTTGTTGATATTCCCCACATGTAGAATCCATGTGGAGATTTCAATCTTGCTGCATTACTCTCATTTCTCCACGTAAATGAAAAATAAAGAGGACCAAGTCTGCCCTGTAGTTTATGGGGCCCAATTCCAAATGTCATGGAATTTGTTGGCAATTGGAGGGTCTAAAAAAATGTACAATTTGTACATAATGCCTACATGTAGAATTCATGTGGTGATTTTAATTCTACCGCCTTACTCTCATTTCTACGCGTAGATGAAAAATAAAAAGGACCATCTCTGCCCTGTAGTTTATGGATCCCAATTCCAAATGTCATGGAATTTGTTTGCAATTGGAGGGTCTAAAAAAATGGACAAGTTGTAAAAAATCCCCACATGTAGAATCCATGTGGAGATTTCAATCTTGCTACATTATTCTCATTTCTCCACGTAAATGAAAAATAAAGAGGATCAGCTCTGCCTTGTAGTTTATGGATTCCAATTCCAAATGTCATGGAATTTGTTGGCAATTGGAGGGCCTAAAAAAATGTACAAGTTAAAAATAATCCCCACATGTAGAATCCATGTGGAGATTTCAATCTTGCTGCATTACTCTTATTTCTCCACGGAAATGAAAAATAAAGAGGACCAACTCTGCCCTGTAGTTTATGGATCCCAATTCCAAATGTCATGGAATTTGTTGGCAATTGGAGGGTCTAAAAAAATATACAGGTTGTAAATAATCCCCACATGTAGAATCCATGTGGAGATTTCAATCTTGCTGCATTACTCTTATTTCTCCACGGAAATGAAAAATAAAGAGGACCAACTCTGCCCTGTAGTTTATGGATCCCAATTCCAAATGTCATGGATTTTGTTGGTTATTGGAGGGTCTAAGAAAATATACAGGTTGTAAATAATCCCCACATGTACAATCCATGTGGAGATTTCAATCTTGCTGCATTACTCTTATTTCTCCACGTAAATGAAAAATAAGGAGGACCAACTCTGCCTTGTAATTTATGGATCCCAATTCCAAATGTCATGGAATTTGTTGGCAATTGGAGGGTCTAAAAAAATATATAGGTTGTAAATAATCCCCACATGTAGAATCCATGTGGAGATTTCAATCTTGAGGCACTATTCTCATTTCTCCACGTAAATGAAAAATAAAGAGGACCAACTCTGCCTTGTAGTTTATGGATCCCAATTCCAAATGTCATGGATTTTGTTGGTTATTGGAGGGTCTAAGAAAATATACAGGTTGTAAATAATCCCCACATGTACAATCCATGTGGAGATTTCAATCTTGCTGCATTACTCTTATTTCTCCACGTAAATGAAAAAAAAAGGAGGACCAACTCTGCCTTGTAATTTATGGATCCCAATTCCAAATGTCATGGAATTTGTTGGCAATTGGAGGGTCTAAAAAAATATATAGGTTGTATATAATCCCCACATGTAGAATCCATGTGGAGATTTCAATCTTGAGGCACTATTCTCATTTCTCCACGTAAATGAAAAATAAAGAGGACCAACTCTGCCTTGTAGTTTATGGATCCCAATTCCAAATGTCATGGAATTTGTTGGCAATTGGAGGGCCTAAAAAAATGTACAAGTTGAAAATAATCCCCACATGTAGAATCCATTTAGAGATTTCAATCTTGCTGCATTACTCTCATTTCTCCACGTAAATGAAAAATAAAGAGGACCAACTCTGCCCTGTAGTTTATGGATCCCAATTCCAAGTGTCATGAAATTTGTTGGCAATTGGAGGGTCTAAAATAATCTACAGGTTGTTGATATTCCCCACATGTAGAATCCATGTGGAGATTTCAATCTTGCTGCATTACTCTCATTTCTCCACGTAAATGAAAAATAAAGAGGACCAAGTCTGCCCTGTAGTTTATGGGGCCCAATTCCAAATGTCATGGAATTGGTTGGCAATTGGAGGGTCTAAAAAAATGTACAATTTGTACATAATGCCTACATGTAGAATTCATGTGGTGATTTTAATTCTACCGCCTTACTCTCATTTCTACGCGTAGATGAAAAATAAAAAGGACCATCTCTGCCCTGTAGTTTATGGATCCCAATTCCAAATGTCATGGAATTTGTTGGCAATTGGAGGGTCTAAAAAAATGGACAAGTTGTAAAAAATCCCCACATGTAGAATCCATGTGGAGATTTCAATCTTGCTACATTATTCTCATTTCTCCACGTAAATGAAAAATAAAGAGGATCAGCTCTGCCTTGTAGTTTATGGATTCCAATTCCAAATGTCATGGAATTTGTTGGCAATTGGAGGGCCTAAAAAAATGTACAAGTTAAAAATAATCTTCACATGTAGAATCCATGTGGAGATTTCAATCTTGCTGCATTACTCTTATTTCTCCACGGAAATGAAAAATAAAGAGGACCAACTCTGCCCTGTAGTTTAGGGATCCCAATTCCAAATGTCATGGAATTTGTTGGCAATTGGAGGGTCTAAAATAATATACAGGTTGTAGATATTCCCCACATGTAGAATCCATGTGGAGATTTCAATCTTGCTGCATTACTCTTATTTCTCCACGGAAATGAAAAATAAAGAGGACCAACTCTGCCCTGTAGTTTAGGGATCCCAATTCCAAATGTCATGGAATTTGTTGGCAATTGGAGGGTCTAAAATAATATACAGGTTGTAGATATTCCCCACATGTAGAATCCATGTGGAGATTTCAATCTTGCTGCATTACTCTCATTTCTCCACGTAAATGAAAAATAAAGAGGACCAAGTCTGCCCTGTAGTTTATGGATCCCAATTCCAAATGTCATGGAATTTGTTGGCAATTGGAGGGTCTAAAAAAATGTACATGTTGTACATAATGCCCACATGTAGAATTCCTGTGGTGATTTCAATCCTTCCGCATTATTCACATTTCTCCACGTAAATGAAAAATAAAGAGTACCAACTCTGCCCTGTAGTTTATGGATCCCAATTCCAAATGTCATGGAATTTGTTGGCAATTGGAGGGTCTAAAAAATTGTACAGATTGTACATAATGCCTACATGTAGAATTCATGTGGTGATTTCAATTCTACCGCATTACTCTCATTTCTCCGCGTGGATGAAAAATAAAAAGGACCAGCTCTGCCCTGTAGTTTATGGATCCCAATTCCAAATGTCATGGAATTTGTTGGCAATTGGAGGGTCTAAATAGACATACAGGTTGTAAATAATCCCCACATGTAGAATCCATGTGGAGATTTTAATCTCGCTGCATTATTCTCATTTCACCACGTAAATGAAAAATAAAGAGGACCAACTCTGCCCTGTAGTTTATGGATCCCAATTCCAAATGTCATGGATTTTGTTTGCAATTGGAGGGTCTAAAAAAATGTACAAGTTGCAAATAATCCCCACATGTAGAATCCATGTGGAGATTTCAATCTTGCTGCATTACTCTTATTTCTCCACGTAAATGAAAAATAAAGAGGACCAACTCTGCCCTGTAGTTTATGGATCCCAATTCCAAATGACATGGAATTTGTTGGCAATTGGAGGGTCTAAAAAAATGTACAAGTTGCAAATAATCCCCACATGGAGAATCCATGTGGAGATTTCAATCTTGCTGCATTACTCTTATTTCTCCACGTAAATGAAAAATAAAGAGGACCAACTCTGCCCTGTAGTTTATGGATCCCAATTCCAAATGTCATGGAATTTGTTGGTTATTAGAGCGTCTAAGAAAATATACAGGTTGTAAATAAACCCCACATGTAGAATCCATGTGGAGATTTCAATCTTGCTGCATTACTCTTATTTCTCCACGTAAATGAAAAATAAGGAGGACCAACTCTGCCTTGTAATTTATGGATCCCAATTCCAAATGTCATGGAATTTGTTGGCAATTGGAGGGTCTATAAAAATATATAGGTTGTAAATAATCCCCACATGTAGAATCCATGTGGAGATTTCAATCTTGAGGCACTATTCTCATTTCTCCACGTAAATGAAAAATAAAGAGGACCAACTCTGCCTTGTAGTTTATGGATCCCAATTCCAAATGTCATGGAATTTGTTGGCAATTGGAGGGCCTAAAAAAATGTACAAGTTGAAAATAATCCCCACATGTAGAATCCATTTAGAGATTTCAATCTTTCTGCATTACTCTCATTTCTCCACGTAAATGAAAAATAAAGAGGACCAACTCTGCCCTGTAGTTTATGGATCCCAATTCCAAGTGTCATGAAATTTGTTGGCAATTGGAGGGTCTAAAATAATCTACAGGTTGTTGATATTCCCCACATGTAGAATCCATGTGGAGATTTCAATCTTGCTGCATTACTCTCATTTCTCCGCGTAAATGAAAAATAAAGAGGACCAAGTCTGCCCTGTAGTTTATGGATCCCAATTCCAAATGTCATGGAATTTGTTGGCAATTGGAGGGCCTAAAAAAATGTACAAGTTGAAAATAATCCCTACATGTAGAATCCATTTAGAGATTTCAATCTTGCTGCATTACTCTCATTTCTCCACGTAAATGAAAAATAAAGAGGACCAACTCTGCCCTGTAGTTTATGGATCCCAATTCCAAGTGTCATGAAATTTGTTGGCAATTGGAGGGTCTAAAATAATCTACAGGTTGTTGATATTCCCCACATGTAGAATCCATGTGGAGATTTCAATCTTGCTGCATTACTCTCATTTCACCACGTAAATGAAAAATAAAGAGGACCAACTCTGCCCTGTAGTTTATGGATCCCAATTCCAAATGTCATGGATTTTGTTTGCAATTGGAGGGTCTAAAAAAATGTACAAGTTGCAAATAATCCCCACATGTAGAATCCATGTGGAGATTTCAATCTTGCTGCATTACTCTCATTTCTCCACATAGATGAAAAATAAAGAGGACCAACTCTGCCCTGTAGTTTATGGATCCCAATTCCAAATGTCATGGAATTTGTTGGCAATTGGAGGGCCTAAAAAAAGGTACAAGTTAAAAATAATCCCCACATGGAGAATCCATGTCGAGATTTCAATCTTGCTGCATTACTCTTATTTCTCCACGTAAATGAAAAATAAAGAGGACCAACTCTGCCCTGTAGTTTATGGATCCCAATTCCAAATGTCATGGAATTTGTTGGCAATTGGAGGGTTTAAAAAAATGTACAAGTTGCAAATAATCCCCACATGGAGAATCCATGTGGAGATTTCAATCTTGCTGCATTACTCTTATTTCTCCACGTAAATGAAAAATAAAGAGGACCAACTCTGCCCTGTAGTTTATGGATCCCAATTCCAAATGTCATGGAATTTGTTGGCAATTGGAGGGTCTAAAAAAATGTACAAGTTGCAAATAATCCCCACATGGAGAATCCATGTGGAGATTTCAATCTTGCTGCATTACTCTTATTTCTCCACGTAAATGAAAAATAAAGAGGACCAACTCTGCCCTGTAGTTTATGGATCCCAATTCCAAATGTCATGGAATTTGTTGGTTATTAGAGCGTCTAAGAAAATATACAGGTTGTAAATAAACCCCACATGTAGAATCCATGTGGAGATTTCAATCTTGCTGCATTACTCTTATTTCTCCACGTAAATGAAAAATAAGGAGGACCAACTCTGCCCTGTAGTTTATGGATCCCAATTCCAAATGTCATGGAATTTGTTGGCAATTGGAGGGTCTATAAAAATATATAGGTTGTTAATAATCCCCACATGTAGAATCCATGTGGAGATTTCAATCTTGAGGCACTATTCTCATTTCTCCACGTAAATGAAAAATAAAGAGGACCAAGTCTGCCCTGTAGTTTATGGATCCCAATTCCAAATGTCATGGAATTTGTTGGCAATTGGAGGGCCTAAAAAAATGTACAAGTTGAAAATACTCCCTACATGTAGAATCCATTTAGAGATTTCAATCTTGCTGCATTACTCTCATTTCTCCACGTAAATGAAAAATAAAGAGGACCAACTCTGCCCTGTAGTTTATGGATCCCAATTCCAAATGACATGGAATTTGTTGGCAATTGGAGGGTCTAAAAAAATGTACAAGTTGCAAATAATCCCCACATGGAGAATCCATGTGGAGATTTCAATCTTGCTGCATTACTCTTATTTCTCCACGTAAATGAAAAATAAAGAGGACCAACTCTGCCCTGTAGTTTATGGATCCCAATTCCAAATGTCATGGAATTTGTTGGTTATTAGAGCGTCTAAGAAAATATACAGGTTGTAAATAAACCCCACATGTAGAATCCATGTGGAGATTTCAATCTTGCTGCATTACTCTTATTTCTCCACGTAAATGAAAAATAAGGAGGACCAACTCTGCCTTGTAATTTATGGATCCCAATTCCAAATGTCATGGAATTTGTTGGCAATTGGAGGGTCTATAAAAATATATAGGTTGTAAATAATCCCCACATGTAGAATCCATGTGGAGATTTCAATCTTGAGGCACTATTCTCATTTCTCCACGTAAATGAAAAATAAAGAGGACCAACTCTGCCTTGTAGTTTATGGATCCCAATTCCAAATGTCATGGAATTTGTTGGCAATTGGAGGGCCTAAAAAAATGTACAAGTTGAAAATAATCCCCACATGTAGAATCCATTTAGAGATTTCAATCTTTCTGCATTACTCTCATTTCTCCACGTAAATGAAAAATAAAGAGGACCAACTCTGCCCTGTAGTTTATGGATCCCAATTCCAAGTGTCATGAAATTTGTTGGCAATTGGAGGGTCTAAAATAATCTACAGGTTGTTGATATTCCCCACATGTAGAATCCATGTGGAGATTTCAATCTTGCTGCATTACTCTCATTTCTCCGCGTAAATGAAAAATAAAGAGGACCAAGTCTGCCCTGTAGTTTATGGATCCCAATTCCAAATGTCATGGAATTTGTTGGCAATTGGAGGGCCTAAAAAAATGTACAAGTTGAAAATAATCCCTACATGTAGAATCCATTTAGAGATTTCAATCTTGCTGCATTACTCTCATTTCTCCACGTAAATGAAAAATAAAGAGGACCAACTCTGCCCTGTAGTTTATGGATCCCAATTCCAAGTGTCATGAAATTTGTTGGCAATTGGAGGGTCTAAAATAATCTACAGGTTGTTGATATTCCCCACATGTAGAATCCATGTGGAGATTTCAATCTTGCTGCATTACTCTCATTTCACCACGTAAATGAAAAATAAAGAGGACCAACTCTGCCCTGTAGTTTATGGATCCCAATTCCAAATGTCATGGATTTTGTTTGCAATTGGAGGGTCTAAAAAAATGTACAAGTTGCAAATAATCCCCACATGTAGAATCCATGTGGAGATTTCAATCTTGCTGCATTACTCTCATTTCTCCACATAGATGAAAAATAAAGAGGACCAACTCTGCCCTGTAGTTTATGGATCCCAATTCCAAATGTCATGGAATTTGTTGGCAATTGGAGGGCCTAAAAAAAGGTACAAGTTAAAAATAATCCCCACATGGAGAATCCATGTCGAGATTTCAATCTTGCTGCATTACTCTTATTTCTCCACGTAAATGAAAAATAAAGAGGACCAACTCTGCCCTGTAGTTTATGGATCCCAATTCCAAATGTCATGGAATTTGTTGGCAATTGGAGGGTTTAAAAAAATGTACAAGTTGCAAATAATCCCCACATGGAGAATCCATGTGGAGATTTCAATCTTGCTGCATTACTCTTATTTCTCCACGTAAATGAAAAATAAAGAGGACCAACTCTGCCCTGTAGTTTATGGATCCCAATTCCAAATGTCATGGAATTTGTTGGCAATTGGAGGGTCTAAAAAAATGTACAAGTTGCAAATAATCCCCACATGGAGAATCCATGTGGAGATTTCAATCTTGCTGCATTACTCTTATTTCTCCACGTAAATGAAAAATAAAGAGGACCAACTCTGCCCTGTAGTTTATGGATCCCAATTCCAAATGTCATGGAATTTGTTGGTTATTAGAGCGTCTAAGAAAATATACAGGTTGTAAATAAACCCCACATGTAGAATCCATGTGGAGATTTCAATCTTGCTGCATTACTCTTATTTCTCCACGTAAATGAAAAATAAGGAGGACCAACTCTGCCCTGTAGTTTATGGATCCCAATTCCAAATGTCATGGAATTTGTTGGCAATTGGAGGGTCTATAAAAATATATAGGTTGTTAATAATCCCCACATGTAGAATCCATGTGGAGATTTCAATCTTGAGGCACTATTCTCATTTCTCCACGTAAATGAAAAATAAAGAGGACCAAGTCTGCCCTGTAGTTTATGGATCCCAATTCCAAATGTCATGGAATTTGTTGGCAATTGGAGGGCCTAAAAAAATGTACAAGTTGAAAATACTCCCTACATGTAGAATCCATTTAGAGATTTCAATCTTGCTGCATTACTCTCATTTCTCCACGTAAATGAAAAATAAAGAGGACCAACTCTGCCCTGTAGTTTATGCATCCCAATTCCAAGTGTCATGAAATTTGTTGGCAATTGGAGGGTCTAAAATAATCTACAGGTTGTTGATATTCCCCACATGTAGAATCCATGTGGAGATTTCAATCTTGCTGCATTACTCTCATTTCTCCACGTAAATGAAAAATAAAGAGGACCAAGTCTGCCCTGTAGTTTATGGATCCCAATTCCAAATGTCATGGAATTTGTTGGCAATTGGAGGGCCTAAAAAAATGTACAAGTTGAAAATAATCCCCACATGTAGAATCCATTTAGAGATTTCAATCTTGCTGCATTACTCTCATTTCTCCACGTAAATGAAAAATAAAGAGGACCAACTCTGCCCTGTAGTTTATGGATCCCAATTCCAAGTGTCATGAAATTTGTTGGCAATTGGAGGGTCTAAAATAATCTACAGGTTGTTGATATTCCCCACATGTAGAGTCCATGTGGAGATTTCAATCTTGCTGCATTACTCTCATTTCTCCACGTAAATGAAAAATAAAGAGGACCAACTCTGCCCTGTAGTTTATGGATCCCAATTCCAAGTGTCATGAAATTTGTTGGCAATTGGAGGGTCTAAAATAATCTACAGGTTGTTGATATTCCCCACATGTAGAATCCATGTGGAGATTTCAATCTTGCTGCATTACTCTTATTTCTCCACGTAAATGAAAAATAAAGAGGACCAACTCTGCCCTGTAGTTTATGGATCCCAATTCCAAATGTCATGGAATTTGTTGGCAATTGGAGGGTTTAAAAAAATGTACAATTTGTACATAATGCCTACATGTAGAATTCATGTGGTGATTTTAATTCTACCGCCTTACTCTCATTTCTACGCGTAGATGAAAAATAAAAAGGACAATCTCTGCCCTGTAGTTTATGGATCCCAATTCCAAATGTCATGGAATTTGTTGGCAATTGGAGGGTCTAAAAAAATGGACAAGTTGTAAAAAATCCCCACATGTAGAATCCATGTGGAGATTTCAATCTTGCAACATTATTCTCATTTCTCCACGTAAATGAAAAATAAAGAGGATCAGCTCTGCCTTGTAGTTTATGGATTCCAATTCCAAATGTCATGGAATTTGTTGGCAATTGAAGGGCCTAAAAAAATGTACAAGTTGTAAATAATCCCCACATGTAGAATCCATGTGGAGATTTCAATCTTGCTGCATTACTCTCATTTCTCCACGTAAAAGAAAAATAAAGAGGACCAACTCTGCCCTGTAGTTTATGGATCCCAATTCCAAATGTCATGGAATTTGTTGGCAAGAGGAGAGTCCAAAAAAATATACAAGTTGAGAATAATCCCCATGTGTACAATTCATGTGGAGATATCAATCCTTGCTGCATTATTCTCATTTCTCCACGTGGATGAAAAATAATAAAGACCAGCTCTGCACTGTAGATTATGGATCCCAATTCCAAATGTCATGGAATTTGTTGGCAATTGGAGGGCCTAGGAAAATGGGGAAGTTGTACATAATGCCCATGTGTAGAATTCATGTGGAGATTTCAATCTTGCTGCATTATTCTTATTTCTCCACGTAAATGAAAAATAAACAGGAGGAGCTCTGCCCTGTAGTTTATGGATCCCAATTCCAAATGTCATGGAATTTGTTGGCAATTGGAGGGTCTAAAAAATTGTACAGATTGTACATAATGCCTACATGTAGAATTCATGTGGTGATTTCAATTCTACCGCATTACTCTCATTTCTCCGCGTGGATGAAAAATAAAAAGGACCAGCTCTGCCCTGTAGTTTATGGATCCCAATTCCAAATGTCATGGAATTTGTTGGCAATTGGAGGGTCTAAATAGACATACAGGTTGTAAATAATCCCCACATGTAGAATCCATGTGGAGATTTCAATCTCGCTGCATTATTCTCATTTCACCACGTAAATGAAAAATAAAGAGGACCAACTCTGCCCTGTAGTTTATGGATCCCAATTCCAAATGTCATGGATTTTGTTGGCAATTGGAGGGTCTAAATAGACATACAGGTTGTAAATAATCCCCACATGTAGAATCCATGTGGAGATTTTAATCTCGCTGCATTACTCTCATTTCTCCACATAGATGAAAAATAAAGAGGATCAACTCTGCCCTGTAGTTTATGGATACCAATTCCAAATGTCATGGAATTTGTTGGCAATTGGAGGGCCTAAAAAAATGTACAAGTTAAAAATAATCCCCACATGGAGAATCCATGTCGAGATTTCAATCTTGCTGCATTACTCTTATTTCTCCACGTAAATGAAAAATAAAGAGGACCAACTCTGCCCTGTAGTTTATGGATCCCAATTCCAAATGTCATGGAATTTGTTGGCAATTGGAGGGTCTAAAAAAATGGACAAGTTGTAAAAAATCCCCACATGTAGAATCCATGTGGAGATTTCAATCTTGCAACATTATTCTCATTTCTCCACGTAAATGAAAAATAAAGAGGATCAGCTCTGCCTTGTAGTTTATGGATTCCAATTCCAAATGTCATGGAATTTGTTGGCAATTGAAGGGCCTAAAAAAATGTACAAGTTGTAAATAATCCCCACATGTAGAATCCATGTGGAGATTTCAATCTTGCTGCATTACTCTCATTTCTCCACGTAGGTGAAAAATAAAAAGGACCAGCTCTGCCCGGTAGTTGATGGATCCCAATTCCAAATGTCATGGAATTTGTTGGCAAGAGGAGAGTCCAAAAAAATATACAAGTTGAGAATAATCCCCATGTGTACAATTCATGTGGAGATATCAATCCTTGCTGCATTATTCTCATTTCTCCACGTGGATGAAAAATAATAAAGACCAGCTCTGCACTGTAGATTATGGATCCCAATTCCAAATGTCATGGAATTTGTTGGCAATTGGAGGGCCTAGGAAAATGGGGAAGTTGTACATAATGCCCATGTGTAGAATTCATGTGGAGATTTCAATCTTGCTGCATTATTCTTATTTCTCCACGTAAATGAAAAATAAACAGGAGGAGCTCTGCCCTGTAGTTTATGGATCCCAATTCCAAATGTCATGGAATTTGTTGGCAATTGGAGGGCCTAAAAAAATGTACAAGTTGTAAATAATCCTGACATGTAGAATCCATGTGGAGATTTCAATTTTGCTGCGTTACTCTCATATCTCCACGTAAATGAAAAATAAAGAGGACCAGCTCTGCCCTGATGTTTATAGATCCCAATTCCACATGTCATGGAATTTGTTGACAATTGGAGGGTCGAAAAAAATGTACAAGATGTAAATAATCCCCACATGTAGAATTCATGTGGAGATTTCAATCCTTCCGCATTACTCTCATTTCTCCACGTGGATGAAGAATAAAAAGGACCAGCTCTACCCTGTAGTTTGTAGATCCCAATTCCAAATGTTATGGAATTTGTTGGCAGTTGGAGGGTTTGAAAAAATGTACAAGTTGTAAATAATCCCCACATGTAGAGTCCATGTGGAGATTTCAATCTTGCTGCATTACTCTTATTTCTCTACGTAAATGAAAAATAAAGAGGACCAGCTCTATTCTGTAGTTTATGGATCCCAATTCCAAATGTCATGGAATTTGTTGACAATTGGAGGGTCCAAAAAAATGTACAAGTTGTAAATAATCCCCACATGTAGAATCCATGTGGAGATTTCAATCTTGCTGCATTACTCTAATTTCTCCACGTAAATGAAAAATAAAGAGGACCAGCTCTGCCGTGCAGTTTATGGATCCCAATTCCAAATGTCATGGAATTTGTTGGCAATTGGAGGGCCTAAAAAATGTACAAGTTGTAAATAATCCCCACATGTAGAATTCATGTGGAGATTTCAATCCTTCCGCATTATTCTCATTTGTCCATGTGGATGAAAAATAAGGAGGACCAGCTCTGCCCTGTAGTTTATGGATCCCAATTCCAAATGTCATGGAATTTATTGGCAATTGGAGGGCCTAAAAAAATGTACAAGTTGTACATAATCCCCACATGTAGAATTCATGTGGAGATTTCAATCTTGCTGCATTACTCTTATTTCTCCACGTAAATGAAAAATAAAGAAGACCAGCTGTGCCGTGTAGTTTATGCATCCCAATTTCAAATGTCATGGAATTTGTTGGCAATTCGAGGGTCCAAAAAAATGTACAAGTTGTAAATAATCCTGACATGTAGAATCCATGTGGAGATTTCAATCGTGCTGCATTACTCTCATATCTCCACGTAAATGAAAAATAAAGAAGACCAGCTCTGCCCTGATGTTTATGGATCCCAATTCCACATGTCATGGAATTTGTTGACAATTGGAGGGTCGAAAAAAATGTATAAGATGTAAATAATCCCCACATGTAGAATTCATGTGGAGATTTCAATCCTTCCGCATTACTCTCATTTCTCCACGTGGATGAAGAATAAAAAGGACCAGCTCTACCCTGTAGTTTGTAGATCCCAATTCCAAATGTCATGGAATTGGTTGGCAATTGGAGGGCCTAAAAATATGTACAAGTTGTAAATAATCCCCACATGTAGAATTCATGTGGAGATTTCAATCTTGCTGCATTACTCTCATTTCTCCACGTGGATGAAAAATAAGGAGGACCAGCTCTACCCTGTAGTTTATGGATCCCAATTCCAAATGTCATGGAATTTGTTGGGAATTGGAGGGTCCAAAAATATGTACAAGTTGTAAATAATCCCCACATGTAGAATTCCTGTGGAGATTACAATCCTTCCGCATTTCTCTCAATACTCCACGTGGATAAAAAATAAAGAGGACCAGCTCTATCCTGTACTTTATAGATCCCAATTCCAAATGTTATGGAATTTGTTGGGAATTGGAGGGTTTGCAAAAATGTACAAGTTGTAAATAATCCCCACATGTAGAATCCATGTGGAGATTTCAATCTTGCTGCATTACTCTTATTTCTCCACGTAAATGAAAAATAAAGAGGACCAACTCAACCTTGTAGTTTATACATCCCAATTCCAAATGTCATGGAATTTGTTGGCAATTGGAGGGTCCAGAAAAATGTACGGGTTGTAAATAATCCCCACATGTAGAATTCATGTGGAGATTTCAATCTTGCTGCATTACTCTTATTTCTCCACGTAAATGAAAAATAAAGAGGACCAACTCTGCCCTGTAGTTTATGGATCCCAATTCCAAATGTCATGGAATTTGTTGGCAATTGGAGGGTCTAAAAAAATATACAGGTTGTAAATAATCCCCACATGTAGAATCCATGTGGAGATTTCAATCTTGCTGCATTACTCTTATTTCTCCACGTAAATGAAAAATAACGAGGACCAACTCTGCCCTGTAGTTTATGGATCCCAATTCCAAATGTCATGGAATTTGTTGGGAATTGGAGGGTCCAATCAAATATGTACAAGTTGTAAATAATCCCCACATGTAGAATTCCTGTGGAGATTACAATCCTTCCGCATTTCTCTCAATACTCCACGTGGATAAAAAATAAAGAGGACCACCTCTATCCTGTACTTTATAGATCCCAATTCCAAATGTCATGGAATTTGTTGGGAATTGGAGGGTTTGCAAAAATGTACAAGTTGTAAATAATCCCCACATGTAGAATCCATGTGGAGATTTCAATCTTGCTGCATTACTCTTATTTCTCCATGTAAATGAGAAATAAAGAGGACCAGCTCTGCCCTGTGGTTTATGGATCCCAATTCCAAATGTCATGGAATTTATTGGCAATTGGAGGGCCTAAGAAAATGTACAAGTTGTACATAATCCCCACATGTAAAATTCATGTGGAGATTTCAATCTTGCTGCATTACTCTCATTTCTCCACGTGGATGAAAAATAAGAAGGACCAGCTCTGCCCTGTAGTTTATGCATCCCAATTCCAAATGTCATGGAACTTGTTGGGAGTTGGAGGGTCCAAAAATATGTACAAGTTGTAAATAATCCCCACATGTAGAATTCCTGTGGAGATTTCAATCCTTCCGCATTTCTCTCAATACTCCACGTGGATAAAAAATAAAGAGGACCAGCTCTATCCTGTACTTTATGGATCCCAATTCCAAATGTCATGGAATTTGTTGGCAATTGGAGGGTTTGCAAAAATGTAGAAGTTGTAAATATTCCCCACATGTAGAGTCCATGTGGAGATTTCAATCTTGCTGCATTACTCTTATTTCTCCACGTAAATGAGAAATAAAGAGGACCAGCTCTGCCCTGTGGTTTATGGATCCCAATTCCAAATGTCATGGAATTTGTTGGCAATTGGAGGGTCCAAAAATATGTACAAGTTGTAAATAATCCCCACATGTAGAATCCATATGGAGTTTTCAATCTTGCTGCATTACTCTCATTTCTCCATGTGGATGAAAAATAAAAAGGACCAACTCTGCCCTGTAGTTTATGGATCCCAATTCCAAATGTCATGGAATTTGTTGGGAATTGGAGGGGCCATAAAAATGTACAAGTTGTAAATAAACCCCACATTGTAGAATCCATATGCAGATTTCAATCTTGCTGCATTACTCTCATTTCTCCACGTAAATGAAAAATAAAGAGGACCAGCTCTGCCGTGGAGTTTATGGATCCCAATTCCAAATGTCATGGAATTTGTTCGCAATTGGAGGGTCCAAGAAAATGTACAAGATGTAAATAATTCCCACATGTAGAATTCATGTGGAGATTTCAATCCTTCCGCATTATTCTCATTTCTCCCCGTAAATGAAAAATAAAGAGGACCAGCTGTGCCATGTAGTTTATGGATCGCAATTCCAAATGTCATGGAATTTGTTGACAATTGGAGGGTCTTAAAAAAATGTACAAGTTGTAAATAATCCCCACATGTTGAATCCATGTGGAGATTTCAATCTTGCTGCATTACTCTCATTTCTCCACGTAAATGAAAAATAAAGAAGACCAGCTCTGCCGTGTAGTTTATGGATCCCAATTCCAAATGTCATGGAACTTGTTGGCAATTGGAGGGTCCAAAAAAATGGACAAGTTGTTAATAATCCCCACATGTAGAATCCATGTGGAGATTTCAATCTTGCTGCATTACTCTCATTTCTCCACGTAAATGAAAAATAAAGAAGAACAGCTCTGCCGTGTAGTTTATGGATCCCAATTCCAAATGTCATGGATTTTGTTGGCAATTGGAGGGTCCAAAAAAATGGACAAGTTGTAAATAATCCCCACATGTAGAATCCATGTGGAGATTTCAATCTTGCTGCATTACTCTGATTTCTCCACGTAAATGAAAAATAAAGAGGACTAGCTCTGCCGTGTAGTTTATGGATCCCAATTCCAAATGTCATAGAATTTGATGGCAATTGGAGGGTCCAAAAAAATGTACAAGTTGTAAATAATCCCCACATGTAGAGTCCATGTGGAGATTTCAATCTTGCTGCATTACTCTCATTTCTCCACGTAAATGAAAAATAAAGAGGACTAGCTCTGCCGTGTAGTTTATAGGTCGCAATTCCGAATGTCATGGAATTTGTTGGGAATTGAAGGGGCCAAAAAGATGTACAAGTTGTAAAAAATCCGAACATGTAGAATCCATGTGGAGATTTTAATCTTGCTGCATTACTCTCATTTCTCCACGAAAATAAAAAATAAAGAGGACCAGCTGTGCTCTGTAATTTATGGATCCCAATTCCAAATGTTACGGAATTTTTTGAGAATTGGAGGGTCTAAAAAAATGTACTAGTTGTAAATAATCCCCACATGTAGAATCCTTGTGGAGATTTCAATCTTGCCGCATTACTGTCATTTCTCCACGTGGACGTAAAATAATTAGGACGTGCTCAACCGTTAAGTTTATCGATCCCAATTCCAAATGTCATGGAATTTGCTGGCAATTGCAGTGTCCTAAAAAAATGTACAAGTTGTAAATAATCCCCACATGTTGAATCCATGTGGTTTTTTCAATCTTGCTGCATTACTCTTATTTCTCCACGTAAATGATAAATAAAGATGAAAAGCCTTGCCCTGTAGTTTATGGATCCCAATTCCAAATGTCATGGAATTTGTTCGCAATTGGAGGGTCTTAAAAAATGTACTAGTTGTAAATAATCTCCACATGTAGAATCCATGTGGAGATTTCAATCTTGCTGCATTACTCTAATTTCTCCACGTAAATGAAAAATAAAGAGGACCAGCTCTGCCTTGTAGTTTATGAATCCCAATTCCAAATGTCATGGAATTTGTTGGCAATTGGAGGGTCCAAAAAGATGTATAAGTTGTAAATAATCTCCACATGTAGAATCCATGTGGAGATTTCAATCTTGCTGCATTACTCTTATTTCTCCACGTAAATGAAAAATAAAGAGGATTAGCTCTATTCTGTAGTTTATGGATCCCAATTCGAAATGTCATGGATTTTGTTGGGAATTGGGGGGTCCAAAAAAATAAACAAGTTGTAAATAATCCCCACAAGTAGAATCCATGTGGAGATTTCAATCTTGCCGCATTACTCTTATTTCTCCACGTACATGAAAAATAAAGAGGACCAGCTCTGCCTTGTAGTTTATGGATCCCAATTCCAAATGTCATGGGATTTGTTGGCAATTGGAGGGTCCAAAAAATTGTACAAGTTGTAAATAATCCCTACATGTAGAATTCATGTGGAGATTTCAATCCATCCGCATTACTCACACTGCTGCACGTAAATGATAAAATAAGGAGGACCAGCTCTATCCTGTAGATTATGGATCCCAATTCCAAATGTCATGTAATTTGTTGGCAATTGGAGGGTCCAAAAAAATGGACAAGTTGTAAATAATCTCCACATGTAGAATCCATGTGGAGATTTCAATCTTACTGCATTACTCTCATTTCTCCACGTAAATGAAAAATAAAAAGAACCAGCTCTGCCCTGTAGTTTATGGATCCCAATTCCAAATGTCATGGAATTTGTTGGGAATTGGACGAACCAATCAAATGTACAAGTTGTAAATAATCCCCACATGTAGAATCCATGTGGAGATTTCAATCTTGCTGCATTACTCTGATTTCTCCACGTAAATGAAAAATAAAGAGGACTAGCTCTGCCGTGTAGTTTATGGATCCCAATTCCAAATGTCATGGAATTCGTTGGCAATTGGAGGGTCCAAAATAATGGACAAGTTGTAAATAATCCCTACATGTAGAATCCATGTGGAGATTTCAATCTTGCTGCATTACTCTGAATTCTCCACGTAAATGAAAAATAAAGAGGCCCAGCTCTGCCCTGTAGTTTATGGATCCCAACTCCAAATGTCATGGAATTTGTTGGCAATTGGAGGGTCTAAAAAAATGTACTAGCTGTAAATAATCCCCACATGTAGAATCCATGTGGAGATTTCAATCTTGCTGCATTACTCTCATTTCTCCACGCGGATGAAAAATAAAGAGGACCAGCTCTGCCTTGTAGTTTATGGATCCCAATTCCAAATGTCATGGGATTTGTTGGCAATTGGAGGGTCCAAAAAATTGTACAAGTTGTAAATAATCCCTACATGTAGAATTCATGTGGAGATTTCAATCCTTCCTCATTACTCTCACTGCTCCACGTAAATGATAAAATAAGGAGGACCAGCTCTATCCTGTAGATTATGGATCCCAATTCCAAATGTCATGGAATTTGTTGGCAATTGGAGGGTCCAAAAAAATGGACAAGTTGTAAATAATCTCCACATGTAGAATCCATGTGGAGATTTCAATCTTACTGGATTACTCTCATTTCTCCACGTAAATGAAAAATAAAAAGAACCAGCTCTGCCCTGTAGTTTATGGATCCCAATTCCAAATGTCATGGAATTTGTTGGGAATTGGACGAACCAATCAAATGTACAAGTTGTAAATAATCCCCACATGTAGAATCCATGTGGAGATTTCAATCTTGCTGCATTACTCTGATTTCTCCACGTAAATGAAAAATAAAGAGGACTAGCTCTGCCGTGTAGTTTATGGATCCCAATTCCAAATGTCATGGAATTCGTTGGCAATTGGAGGGTCCAAAAAAATGGACAAGTTGTAAATAATCCCTACATGTAGAATCCATGTGGAGATTTCAATCTTGCTGCATTACTCTGAATTCTCCACGTAAATGAAAAATAAAGAGGCCCAGCTCTGCCCTGTAGTTTATGGATCCCAACTCCAAATGTCACGGAATTTGTTGGCAATTGGAGGGTCCAAAATAATGGACAAGTTGTAAATAATCTCCACATGTAGAATCCATGTGGAGATTTCAATCTTGCTGCATTATTCTCATTTCTCCACGTAAATGAAAAATAAAGTGGACTAGCTCAGGCGTGTAGTTTATGGATCCCAATTCCAAATGTCATGGAATTCGTTGGCAATTGGAGGGTCCAAAAGAATGGACAAGTTGTAAATAATCTCCACATGTAGAATCCATGTGGAGATTTCAATCTTGCTGCATTACTCTCATTTCTCCACGTAAATGAAAAATAAAAAGAACCAGCTCTGCCCTGTAGTTTATGGATCCCAATTCCAAATGTCATGGAATTTGTTGGCAATTGGACGGTCCAATCAAATGTACAAGTTGTAAATAATCTCCACATGTAGAATCCATGTGGAGATTTCAATCTTACTGCATTACTCTCATTTCTCCACGTAAATGAAAAATAAAAAGAACCAGCTCTGCCCTGTAGTTTATGGATCCCAATTCCAAATGTCATGGAATTGGTTGGCAATTGGACGGTCCAATCAAATGTACAAGTTGTAAATAATCCCCACATGTAGAATCCATGTGGAGATTTCAATCTTGCTGCATTACTCTTATTTCTCCACGTAAATGAAAAATAAAGAGGACGAGCTCTGCCGTGTAGTTTATGGATCCCAATTCCAAATGTCATGGAATTTGTTGGCAATTGGAGGGTCCAAAATAATGGACAAGTTGTAAATAATCCCTACATGTAGAATCCATGTGGAGATTTCAATCTTGCTGCATTACTCTGAATTCTCCACGTAAATGAAAAATAAAGAGGCCCAGCTCTGCCCTGTAGTTTATGGATCCCAATTCCAAATGTCATGGAATTTGTTGGGAATTGGAGGGTCCAAAATAATGGACAAGTTGTAAATAATCCCCACATGTAGAATCCATGTGGAGATTTCAATCTTGCTGCATTACTCTCATTTCTCCACGTAAATGAAAAATAAAGAGGACTAGCTCTGCCGTGTAGTTTATGGATCCCAATTCCAAATGTCATGGAATTCGTTGGCAATTGGAGGGTCCAAAATAATGGACAAGTTGTAAATAATCCCTACATGTAGAATCCATGTGGAGATTTCAATCTTGCTGCATTACTCTGAATTCTCCACGTAAATGAAAAATAAAGAGGCCCAGCTCTGCCCTGTAGTTTATGGATCCCAACTCCAAATGTCATGGAATTTGTTGGCAATTGGAGGGTCCAAAATAATGGACAAGTTGTAAATAATCTCCACATGTAGAATCCATGTGGAGATTTCAATCTTGCTGCATTACTCTTATTTCTCCACGTAAATGATAAATAAAGAGGACCAGCTCTATCCTGTAGTTTATGGATCCCAATTCCAAATGTCATGGAATTTGTTGGCAATTGGAAGGTCCAAAAAAATGGACAAGTTGTAAATAATCTAGACATGTAGAATCCATGTAGAGATTTTAATCTTGCTGCATTACTCTCATTTCTCCACGTAAATGATAAATAAAAAGAACCAGCTCTGCCTTGTAGTTTATGGATCCCAATTCCAAATGTCATGGAATTGGTTGGCAATTGGACGGTCCAGTCAAATGTACAAGTTGTAAATAATCCCCACATGTAGAATCCATGTGGAGATTTCAATCTTGCTGCATTACTCTCATTTCTCCACGTAAATGAAAAATAAAAAGAACCAGCTCTGCCCTGTAGTTTATGGATCCCAATTCCAAATGTCATGGAATTTGTTGGCAATTGGACGGTCCAATCAAATGTACAAGTTGTAAATAATCTCCACATGTAGAATCCATGTGGAGATTTCAATCTTACTGCATTACTCTCATTTCTCCACGTAAATGAAAAATAAAAAGAACCAGCTCTGCCCTGTAGTTTATGGATCCCAATTCCAAATGTCATGGAATTGGTTGGCAATTGGACGGTCCAATCAAATGTACAAGTTGTAAATAATCCCCACATGTAGAATCCATGTGGAGATTTCAATCTTGCTGCATTACTCTTATTTCTCCACGTAAATGAAAAATAAAGAGGACGAGCTCTGCCGTGTAGTTTATGGATCCCAATTCCAAATGTCATGGAATTTGTTGGCAATTGGAGGGTCCAAAATAATGGACAAGTTGTAAATAATCCCTACATGTAGAATCCATGTGGAGATTTCAATCTTGCTGCATTACTCTGAATTCTCCACGTAAATGAAAAATAAAGAGGCCCAGCTCTGCCCTGTAGTTTATGGATCCCAATTCCAAATGTCATGGAATTTGTTGGGAATTGGAGGGTCCAAAATAATGGACAAGTTGTAAATAATCCCCACATGTAGAATCCATGTGGAGATTTCAATCTTGCTGCATTACTCTCATTTCTCCACGTAAATGAAAAATAAAGAGGACTAGCTCTGCCGTGTAGTTTATGGATCCCAATTCCAAATGTCATGGAATTCGTTGGCAATTGGAGGGTCCAAAATAATGGACAAGTTGTAAATAATCCCTACATGTAGAATCCATGTGGAGATTTCAATCTTGCTGCATTACTCTGAATTCTCCACGTAAATGAAAAATAAAGAGGCCCAGCTCTGCCCTGTAGTTTATGGATCCCAACTCCAAATGTCATGGAATTTGTTGGCAATTGGAGGGTCCAAAATAATGGACAAGTTGTAAATAATCTCCACATGTAGAATCCATGTGGAGATTTCAATCTTGCTGCATTACTCTTATTTCTCCACGTAAATGATAAATAAAGAGGACCAGCTCTATCCTGTAGTTTATGGATCCCAATTCCAAATGTCATGGAATTTGTTGGCAATTGGAAGGTCCAAAAAAATGGACAAGTTGTAAATAATCTAGACATGTAGAATCCATGTAGAGATTTTAATCTTGCTGCATTACTCTCATTTCTCCACGTAAATGATAAATAAAAAGAACCAGCTCTGCCTTGTAGTTTATGGATCCCAATTCCAAATGTCATGGAATTGGTTGGCAATTGGACGGTCCAGTCAAATGTACAAGTTGTAAATAATCCCCACATGTAGAATCCATGTGGAGATTTCAATCTTGCTGCATTACTCTCATTTCTCCACGTAAATGAAAAATAAAAAGAACCAGCTCTGCCCTGTAGTTTATGGATCCCAATTCCAAATGTCATGGAATTGGTTGGCAATTGGACGGTCCAATCAAATGTACAAGTTGTAAATAATCCCCACATGTAGAATCCATGTGGAGATTTCAATCTTGCTGCATTACTCTTATTTCTCCACGTAAATGATAAATAAAGAGGACCAGCTCTATCCTGTAGTTTATGGATCCCAATTCCAAATGTCATGGAATTTGTTGGCAATTGGAAGGTCCAAAAAAATGGACAAGTTGTAAATAATCTCCACATGTAGAATCCATGTGGAGATTTCAATCTTGCTGCATTACTCTTATTTCTCCACGTAAATGATAAATAAAGAGGACCAGCTCTATCCTGTAGTTTATGGATCCCAATTCCAAATGTCATGGAATTTGTTGGCAATTGGAAGGTCCAAAAAAATGGACAAGTTGTAAATAATCTCGACATGTAGAATCCATGTAGAGATTTTAATCTTGCTGCATTACTCTCATTTCTCCACGTAAATGAAAAATAAAAAGAACCAGCTCTGCCTTGTAGTTTATGGATCCCAATTCCAAATGTCATGGAATTGGTTGGCAATTGGACGGTCCAGTCAAATGTACAAGTTGTAAATAATCCCCACATGTAGAATCCATGTGGAGATTTCAATCTTGCTGCATTACTCTGATTTCTCCACGTAAATGAAAAATAAAGAGGACCAGCTCTATCCTGTAGTTTATGGTTCCCAATTCCAAATGTCATGGAATTCGTTGGCAATTGGAGGGTCCAATCAAATGGACAAGTTGTAAATAATCCCAACATGTAGAATCCATGTGGAGATTTCAATCTTGCTGCATTACTCTTATTTCTCCACGTAAATGAAAAATAAAGAGGACCAGCTCTGCCGTGTAGATTATGGATCCCAATTCCAAATGTCATGGAATTTGTTGAGAATTGGACGGTCCAAAAAAATGGACAAGTTGTAAATAATCTCCGAATGTAGAATCCATGTGGAGATTTCAATCTTGCTGCATTACTCTGATTTCTCCACGTAAATGAAAAATAAAAAGAACCAGCTCTGCCCTAAAGTTTATGGATCCCAATTCCAAATGTCATGGAATTTGTTGGCAATTGGAGGGTCCAAAAAAATGTACAAGTTGTAAATAATCTCCACTTGTAGAATCCATGTGGCGATTTCAATCTTGCTGCATTACTCTTATTTCTCCACGTAAATGATAAATAAAGAGAACCAGCTCTATCCTGTAGTTTATGGATCCCAATTCTAAATGTCATGGAATTTGTTGGCAATTGGAAGGTCCAAAAAAACGAACAAGTTGTAAATAATCTCCACATGTAGAATCCATGTGGAGATTTCAATCTTGCTGCATTACTCTGATTTCTCCACGTAAATGAAAAATAATGAGGACCAGCTCTGCCGTGTAGTTTATGGATCTCAATTCCATATGTCATGGAATTTGTTGGCAATTGGAGGGTCCAAAAAAATGGACAAGTTGTAGATAATCTCCACATGTAGAATCCATGTGGAGATTTCAATCTTGCTGCATTACTCTAATTTCTTCACGTAAGTGAAAAATAAAAAGAACCAGCTCTATCCTGTAGTTTATGGATCCCAATTCCAAATGTCATGGAATTCGTTGGCAATCGGAGGGTCCAAAAAAATGGACAAGTTGTAAATAATCCCCACATGTAGAATCCATGTGGAGATTTCAATCTTGCTGCATTACTCTAATTTCTCCACGTAAGTGAAAAATAAAAAGAACCAGCTCTGCCGTGTAGTTTATGGATCCCAATTCCAAATGTCATGGAATTTGTTGGCAATTGGAGGGTCCAAAAAAATGGACAAGTTGTAAATAATCCCCACATGTAGAATCCATGTGGAGATTTCAGTCTTGCTGCATTACTCTGATTTCTCCACGTAAATGAAAAATAGAGAGGACCAGCTCTATCCTGTAGTTTATGGATCCCAATTCCAAATGTCATGGAATTTGTTGGCAATTGGAGGGTCCAAAAAAATGTAAAAGTTGTAAATAATCTCCACATGTAGAATCCATGTGGAGATTTCAATCTTGCTGCATTACTCTTATTTCTCCACGTAAATGATAAATAAAGAGGACCAGCTCTATCTTGTAGTTTATGGATCCCAATTCCAAATGTCATGGAATTTGTTGGCAATTGGAGGGTCCAAAAAAATGTACAAGTTGTAAATAATCCCCACATGTATAATCCATGTGGAGATTTCAATCTTGCTGCATTACTCTGATTTCTCCACGTAAGTGAAAAATAAAAAGAACCAGCTCTGCCGTGTAGTTTATGGATCCCAATTCCAAATGTCCTGGAATTTGTTGGCAATTGGAGGGTCCAAAAAAATGGACAAGTTGTAAATAATCTCGACATGTAGAATCCATGTGGAGATTTCAATCTTGCCGCATTACTCTCATTTCTCCACGTAAATGAAAAATAAAAAGAACCAGCTCTGCCGTGTAGTTTGTGGATCCCAATTCCAAATGTCATGGAATTGGTTGGCAATTGGAGGGTCCAAAAAAATGTACAAGTTGTAAATAATCTCCACATGTAGAATCCATGTGGAGATTTCAATCTTGCTGCATTACTCTAATTTCTCCACGTAAGTGAAAAATAAAAAGAACCAGCTCTGCCCTGTAGTTTATGGATCCCAATTCCAAATGTCATGGAATTCGTTGGCAATTGGAGGGTCCAAAAAGATGTCCAAGTTGTAAATAATCCCTACATGTTGAATTCATGTGGAGATTTCAATCCTTCCGCATTACTGTCACTGCTCCACGTAAATGACTAATAAAGAGGACCAGCTCTATCCTGTAGTTTAAGGAACCCAATTCCAAATGTCATGGAATTGGTTGGTATTTCGAGGGGCCAATCAAATGTACAAGTTGTAAATAATCCCAACATGTATAATCCATGTGGAGATTTCAATCATGCTGCCTTACTCTGATTTCTCCACGTAAATGATAAATAAAGAAGACCAGCTCTGCCGTGTAACTTATGGATCCCAATTCCAAATGTCATGGAATTGGTTGGCAATTGGAGGGTCCAAAAAAATGTACAAGTTGTAAATAATCCCCACATGTATAATCCATGTGGAGATTTCAATCTTGCTGCATTACTCTCATTTCTCCACGTAAATGAAAAATAAAAAGGACCAGCTCTGCCGTGTAGTTTATGGATCCCAATTCCAAATGTCATGGAATTTGTTGGCAATTGGAGGGTCCAAAAAAATGGACAAGTTGTAAATAATCCCCACATGTAGAATCCATGTGGACATTTCAATCTTGCTGCATTACTCTTATTTCTCCACGTAAATGAAAAATAAAAAGAACCAGCTCTGCCCTGTAGTTTATGGATCCCAATTCCAAATGTCATGGAATTTGTTGGGAATTGGACGGTCCAATCAAATGTACAAGTTGTAAATAATCTCCACATGTAGAATCCATGTGGAGATTTCAATCTTGCTGCATTACTCTAATTTCTCAACGTAAGTGAAAAATAAAATGAACCAGCTTTGCCCTGTAGTTTATGGATCCCAATTCCAAATGTCATGGAATTTGTTGGGAATTGGACGGTCCAAAAAAATGGACAAGTTGTAAATAATCCCCACATGTAGAATCCATGTGGAGATTTCAATCTTGCTGCATTACTCTCATTTCTCCACGTAAATGAAAAATAAAGAGGACTAGCTCTGCCATGTAGTTTATGGATCCCAATTCCAAATGTCATGGAATTTGCTGGCAATTGGAGGGTCCAAAAAAATGGACAAGTTGTCAATAATCTCCACATGTAGAATCCATGTGGAGATTTCAATCTTGCTGCATTACTCTCATTTCTCCACGTAAATGAAAAATAAAGAGGACCAGCTCTGCCGTGTAGTTTATGGATCCCAATTCCAAATGTCATGGAATTTGTTGGGAATTGGACGGTCCAATCAAATGTACAAGTTGTAAATAATCTCCACATGTAGAATCCATGTGGAGATTTCAATCTTGCTGCATTACTCTTATTTCTCCACGTAAATGAAAAATAAAGAGGACCAGCTCTGCCGTGTAGTTTATGGATCCCAATTCCAAATGTCATGGAATTTGTTGGCAATTGGACGGTCCAAAAAAATGGACAAGTTGTAAATAATCCCCACATGTAGAATCCATGTGGAGATTTCAATCTTGCTGCATTACTCTCATTTCTCCACGTAAGTGAAAAATAAAATGAACCAGCTCTGCCCTGTAGTTTATGGATCCCAATTCCAAATGTCATGGAATTTGTTGGCAATTCGAGGGTCCAAAAAAATGTACAAGTTGTAAATAATCCCCACATGTAGAATCCATGTGGAGATTTCAATCTTGCTGCATTACTCTCATTTCTCCACGTAAATGAAAAATAAAGAGGACTAGCTCTGCCGTGTAGTTTATGGATCCCAATTCCAAATGTCATGGAATTTGTTGGCAATTGGAGGGTCCAAAAAAATGAACAAGTTGTAAATAATCTCCACATGTAGAATCCATGTGGAGATTTCAATCTTGCTGCATTACTCTCATTTCTCCACGTAAATGAAAAATAAAAAGAACCAGCTCTGCCCTGTAGTTTATGGATCCCAATTCCAAATGTCATGGAATTTGTTGGGAATTGGACGGTCCTATCAAATGTACAAGTTGTAAATAATCTCCACATGTAGAATCCATGTGGAGATTTCAATCTTGCTGCATTACTCTTATTTCTCCACGTAAATGAAAAATAAAGAGGACCAGCTCTGCCGTGTAGTTTATGGATCCCAATTCCAAATGTCATGGAATTTGTTGGGAATTGGACGGTCCAAAAAAATGGACAAGTTGTAAATAATCTCCACACGTAGAATCCATGTGGAGATTTCAATCTTGCTGCATTACTCTTATTTCTCCACGTAAATGAAAAATAAAGAGGACCAGCTCTGCCGTGTAGTTTATGGATCCCAATTCCAAATGTCATGGAATTTGTTGGCAATTGGACGGTCCAAAAAAATGGACAAGTTGTAAATAATCCCCACATGTAGAATCCATGTGGAGATTTCAATCTTGCTGCATTACTCTCATTTCTCCACGTAAGTGAAAAATAAAATGAACCAGCTCTGCCCTGTAGTTTATGGATCCCAATTCCAAATGTCATGGAATTTGTTGGCAATTCGAGGGTCCAAAAAAATGTACAAGTTGTAAATAATCCCCACATGTAGAATCCATGTGGAGATTTCAATCTTGCTGCATTACTCTCATTTATCCACGTAAATGAAAAATAAAAAGAACCAGCTCTGCCCTGTAGTTTATGGATCCCAATTCCAAATGTCATGGAATTTGTTGGCAATTGGACGGTCCAATCAAATGTACAAGTTGTAAATAATCTCCACATGTAGAATCCATGTGGACATTTCAATCTTGCTGCATTACTCTCATTTCTCCACGTAAATGAAAAATAAAGAGGACCAGCTCTGCCGTGTAGTTTATGGATCCCAATTCCAAATGTCATGGAATTTGTTGGCAATTGGAGGGTCCAAAAAAATGGACAAGTTGTAAATAATCCCCACATGTAGAATCCATGTGGACATTTCAATCTTGCTGCATTACTCTCATTTCTCCACGTAAATGAAAAATAAAGAGGACTAGCTCTGCCGTGTAGTTTATGGATCCCAATTCCAAATGTCATGGAATTTGTTGGGAATTGGAGGGTCCAATCAAATGGACAAGTTGTAAATAATCTCCACATGTAGAATCCATGTGGAGATTTCAATCTTGCTGCATTACTCTCATTTCTCCACGTAAATGAATAATAAAGAGGACCAGCTCTGCCGTGTAGTTTATGGATCCCAATTCCAAATGTCATGGAATTTGTTGGCAATTGGAGGGTCCAAAATAATGCACAAGTTGTAAATAATCCCCACATGTAGAATCCATGTGGAGATTTCAATCTTGCTGCATTACTCTCATTTCTCCACGTAAATGAAAAATAAAGAGGACTAGCTCTGCCGTGTAGTTTATGGATCCCAATTCCAAATGTCATGGAATTTGTTGGCAATTGGAGGGTCCAAAAATATGAACAAGTTGTAAATAATCTCCACATGTAGAATCCATGTGGAGATTTCAATCTTGCTGCATTACTCTCATTTCTCCACGTAAATGAAAAATAAAAAGAACCAGCTCTGCCCTGTAGTTTATGGATCCCAATTCCAAATGTCATGGAATTTGTTGGGAATTGGACGGTCCAATCAAATGTACAAGTTGTAAATAATCTCCACATGTAGAATCCATGTGGAGATTTCAATCTTGCTGCATTACTCTCATTTCTCCACGTAAATGATAAATAAAGAGGACCAGCTCTGCCGTGTAGTTTATGGATCCCAATTCCAAATGTCATGGAATTGGTTGGCAATTGGAGGGTCCAATCAAATGGACAAGTTGTAAATAATCTCCACATGTAGAATCCATGTGGAGATTTCAATCTTGCTGCATTACTCTTATTTCTCCACGTAAATGAAAAATAAAGAGGACCAGCTCTGCCGTGTAGTTTATGGATCCCAATTCCAAATGTCATGGAATTTGTTGGGAATTGGACGGTCCAAAAAAATGGACAAGTTGTAAATAATCTCCACATGTAGAATCCATGTGGAGATTTCAATCTTGCTGCATTACTCTCATTTCTCCACGTAAATGAAAAATAAAATGAACCAGCTCTGCCCTGTAGTTTATGGATCCCAATTCCAAATGTCATGGAATTTGTTGGGAATTGGACGGTCCAATCAAATGTACAAGTTGTAAATAATCTCCACATGTAGAATCCATGTGGAGATTTCAATCTTGCTGCATTACTCTTATTTCTCCACGTAAATGAAAAATAAAGAGGACCAGCTCTGCCCTAAAGTTTATGGATCCCAATTCCAAATGTCATGGAATTTGTTGGGAATTGGACGGTCCAAAAAAATGGACAAGTTGTAAATAATCTCCACACGTAGAATCCATGTGGAGATTTCAATCTTGCTGCATTACTCTAATTTCTCAACGTAAGTGAAAAATAAAATGAACCAGCTCTGCCCTGTAGTTTATGGATCCCAATTCCAAATGTCATGGAATTTGTTGGGAATTGGACGGTCCAATCAAATGTACAAGTTGTAAATAATCCCCACATGTAGAATCCATGTGGAGATTCCAATCTTGCTGCATTACTCTCATTTCTCCACGTAAATGAAAAATAAAGAGGACTAGCTCTGCCGTGTAGTTTATGGATCCCAATTCCAAATGTCATGGAATTTGTTGGCAATTGGAGGGTCCAAAAAAATGAACAAGTTGTAAATAATCTCCACATGTAGAATCCATGTGGAGATTTCAATCTTGCTGCATTACTCTTATTTCTCCACGTAAATGAAAAATAAAGAGGACCAGCTCTGCCGTGTAGTTTATGGATCCCAATTCCAAATGTCATGGAATTTGTTGGGAATTGGACGGTCCAAAAAAATGGACAAGTTGTAAATAATCTCCACACGTAGAATCCATGTGGAGATTTCAATCTTGCTGCATTACTCTGATTTCTCAACGTAAGTGAAAAATAAAATGAACCAGCTCTGCCCTGTAGTTTATGGATCCCAATTCCAAATGTCATGGAATTTGTTGGCAATTGGAGGGTCCAAAAAAATGGACAAGTTGTAAATAATCCCCACATGTAGAATCCATGTGGAGATTTCAATCTTGCTGCATTACTCTTATTTCTCCACGTAAATGAAAAATAAAGAGGACCAGCTCTGCCGTGTAGTTTATGGATCCCAATTCCAAATGTCATGGAATTTGTTGGGAATTGGACGGTCCAAAAAAATGGACAAGTTGTAAATAATCTCCACACGTAGAATCCATGTGGAGATTTCAATCTTGCTGCATTACTCTAATTTCTCAACGTAAGTGAAAAATAAAATGAACCAGCTCTGCCCTGTAGTTTATGGATCCCAATTCCAAATGTCATGGAATTTGTTGGGAATTGGACGGTCCAATCAAATGTACAAGTTGTAAATAATCTCCACATGTAGAATCCATGTGGAGATTTCAATCTTGCTGCATTACTCTTATTTCTCCACGTAAATGAAAAATAAAGAGGACCAGCTCTGCCGTGTAGTTTATGGATCCCAATTCCAAATGTCATGGAATTTGTTGGGAATTGGACGGTCCAAAAAAATGGACAAGTTGTAAATAATCTCCACACGTAGAATCCATGTGGAGATTTCAATCTTGCTGCATTACTCTAATTTCTCAACGTAAGTGAAAAATAAAATGAACCAGCTCTGCCCTGTAGTTTATGGATCCCAATTCCAAATGTCATGGAATTTGTTGGGAATTGGACGGTCCAATCAAATGTACAAGTTGTAAATAATCCCCACATGTAGAATCCATGTGGAGATTTCAATCTTGCTGCATTACTCTCATTTCTCCACGTAAATGAAAAATAAAGAGGACTAGCTCTGCCGTGTAGTTTATGGATCCCAATTCCAAATGTCATGGAATTTGTTGGCAATTGGAGGGTCCAAAAAAATGAACAAGTTGTAAATAATCTCCACATGTAGAATCCATGTGGAGATTTCAATCTTGCTGCATTACTCTCATTTCTCCACGTAAATGAAAAATAAAAAGAACCAGCTCTGCCCTGTAGTTTATGGATCCCAATTCCAAATGTCATGGAATTTGTTGGGAATTGGACGGTCCTATCAAATGTACAAGTTGTAAATAATCTCCACATGTAGAATCCATGTGGAGATTTCAATCTTGCTGCATTACTCTTATTTCTCCACGTAAATGAAAAATAAAGAGGACCAGCTCTGCCGTGTAGTTTATGGATCCCAATTCCAAATGTCATGGAATTTGTTGGGAATTGGACGGTCCAAAAAAATGGACAAGTTGTAAATAATCTCCACACGTAGAATCCATGTGGAGATTTCAATCTTGCTGCATTACTCTGATTTCTCAACGTAAGTGAAAAATAAAATGAACCAGCTCTGCCCTGTAGTTTATGGATCCCAATTCCAAATGTCATGGAATTTGTTGGCAATTGGAGGGTCCAAAAAAATGGACAAGTTGTAAATAATCCCCACATGTAGAATCCATGTGGAGATTTCAATCTTGCTGCATTACTCTTATTTCTCCACGTAAATGAAAAATAAAGAGGACCAGCTCTGCCGTGTAGTTTATGGATCCCAATTCCAAATGTCATGGAATTTGTTGGGAATTGGAGGGTCCAAAAAAATGGACAAGTTGTAAATAATCTCCACACGTAGAATCCATGTGGAGATTTCAATCTTGCTGCATTACTCTAATTTCTCAACGTAAGTGAAAAATAAAATGAACCAGCTCTGCCCTGTAGTTTATGGATCCCAATTCCAAATGTCATGGAATTTGTTGGGAATTGGACGGTCCAATCAAATGTACAAGTTGTAAATAATCCCCACATGTAGAATCCATGTGGAGATTTCAATCTTGCTGCATTACTCTCATTTCTCCACGTAAATGAAAAATAAAGAGGACTAGCTCTGCCGTGTAGTTTATGGATCCCAATTCCAAATGTCATGGAATTTGTTGGCAATTGGAGGGTCCAAAAAAATGAACAAGTTGTAAATAATCTCCACATGTAGAATCCATGTGGAGATTTCAATCTTGCTGCATTACTCTCATTTCTCCACGTAAATGAAAAATAAAAAGAACCAGCTCTGCCCTGTAGTTTATGGATCCCAATTCCAAATGTCATGGAATTTGTTGGGAATTGGACGGTCCAAAAAAATGGACAAGTTGTAAATAATCTCCACACGTAGAATCCATGTGGAGATTTCAATCTTGCTGCATTACTCTCATTTCTCCACGTAAATGATAAATAAAGAGGACCAGCTCTGCCGTGTAGTTTATGGATCCCAATTCCAAATGTCATGGAATTGGTTGGCAATTGGAGGGTCCAATCAAATGGACAAGTTGTAAATAATCTCCACATGTAGAATCCATGTGGAGATTTCAATCTTGCTGCATTACTCTTATTTCTCCACGTAAATGAAAAATAAAGAGGACCAGCTCTGCCGTGTAGTTTATGGATCCCAATTCCAAATGTCATGGAATTTGTTGGGAATTGGACGGTCCAAAAAAATGGACAAGTTGTAAATAATCTCCACATGTAGAATCCATGTGGAGATTTCAATCTTGCTGCATTACTCTCATTTCTCCACGTAAATGAAAAATAAAATGAACCAGCTCTGCCCTGTAGTTTATGGATCCCAATTCCAAATGTCATGGAATTTGTTGGGAATTGGACGGTCCAATCAAATGTACAAGTTGTAAATAATCTCCACATGTAGAATCCATGTGGAGATTTCAATCTTGCTGCATTACTCTTATTTCTCCACGTAAATGAAAAATAAAGAGGACCAGCTCTGCCGTGTAGTTTATGGATCCCAATTCCAAATGTCATGGAATTTGTTGGGAATTGGACGGTCCAAAAAAATGGACAAGTTGTAAATAATCTCCACACGTAGAATCCATGTGGAGATTTCAATCTTGCTGCATTACTCTGATTTCTCAACGTAAGTGAAAAATAAAATGAACCAGCTCTGCCCTGTAGTTTATGGATCCCAATTCCAAATGTCATGGAATTTGTTGGCAATTGGAGGGTCCAAAAAAATGGACAAGTTGTAAATAATCCCCACATGTAGAATCCATGTGGAGATTTCAATCTTGCTGCATTACTCTTATTTCTCCACGTAAATGAAAAATAAAGAGGACCAGCTCTGCCGTGTAGTTTATGGATCCCAATTCCAAATGTCATGGAATTTGTTGGGAATTGGACGGTCCAAAAAAATGGACAAGTTGTAAATAATCTCCACACGTAGAATCCATGTGGAGATTTCAATCTTGCTGCATTACTCTAATTTCTCAACGTAAGTGAAAAATAAAATGAACCAGCTCTGCCCTGTAGTTTATGGATCCCAATTCCAAATGTCATGGAATTTGTTGGCAATTGGACGGTCCAATCAAATGTACAAGTTGTAAATAATCTCCACATGTAGAATCCATGTGGAGATTTCAATCTTGCTGCATTACTCTCATTTCTCCACGTAAATGAAAAATAAAGAGGACTAGCTCTGCCGTGTAGTTTATGGATCCCAATTCCAAATGTCATGGAATTTGTTGGCAATTGGACGGTCCAATCAAATGTACAAGTTGTAAATAATCTCCACATGTAGAATCCATGTGGAGATTTCAATCTTGCTGCATTACTCTGATTTCTCCACGTAAATGATAAATAAAGAGGACCAGCTCTATCCTGTAATTTGTGGATCCCAATTCCAAATGTCATGGAATTTGTTGGCAATTGGAAGGTCCAAAAAAATGGACAAGTTGTAAATAATCCCCACATGTAGAATCCATGTGGAGATTTCAATCTTGCTGCATTACTCTAACTTCTCAACGTAAGTGAAAAGTAAAATGAACCAGCTCTGCCCTGTAGTTTATGGATCCCAATTCCAAATGTCATGGAATTTGTTGGCAATTGGAGGGTCCAAAAAAATGGACAAGTTGTAAATAATCCCCACATGTAGAATCCATGTGGAGATTTCAATCTTGCTGCATTACTCTCATTTCTCCACGTAAATGAAAAATAAAGAGGACCAGCTCTGTTGCGTAGTTTATGGATCCCAATTCCAAATGTCATGGAATTTGTTGGCAATTGGAGGGTCCAAAAAAATGAACAGGTTGTAAATAATCTCCACATGTAGAATCCATGTGGAGATTTCAATCTTGCTGCATTACTCTCATTTCTCCACGTAAATGAAAAATAAAAAGAACCAGCTCTGCCCTGTAGTTTATGGATCCCAATTCCAAATGTCATGGAAGTTGTTGGGAATTGGACGGTCCAATCAAATGTACAAGTTGTAAATAATCTCCACATGTAGAATCCATGTGGAGATTTCAATCTTGCTGCATTACTCTTATTTCTCCACGTAAATGAAAAATAAAGAGGACCAGCTCTGCCGTGTAGTTTATGGATCCCAATTCCAAATGTCATGGAATTTGTTGGGAATTGGAGGGTCCAAAAAAATGGACAAGTTGTAAATAATCTCCACACGTAGAATCCATGTGGAGATTTCAATCTTGCTGCATTACTCTGATTTCTCAACGTAAGTGAAAAATAAAATGAACCAGCTCTGCCCTGTAGTTTATGGATCCCAATTCCAAATGTCATGGAATTTGTTGGGAATTGGACGGTCCAATCAAATGTACAAGTTGTAAATAATCCCCACATGTAGAATCCATGTGGAGATTTCAATCTTGCTGCATTACTCTCATTTCTCCACGTAAATGAAAAATAAAGAGGACCAGCTCTGCCGTGTAGTTTATGGATCCCAATTCCAAATGTCATGGAATTTGTTGGCAATTGGAGGGTCCAAAAAAATGAACAGGTTGTAAATAATCTCCACATGTAGAATCCATGTGGAGATTTCAATCTTGCTGCATTACTCTCATTTCTCCACGTAAATGAAAAATAAAAAGAACCAGCTCTGCCCTGTAGTTTATGGATCCCAATTCCAAATGTCATGGAATTTGTTGGGAATTGGACGGTCCAATCAAATGTACAAGTTGTAAATAATCTCAGCATGTAGAATCCATGTGGAGATTTCAATCTTGCTGCATTACTCTTATTTCTCCACGTAAATGAAAAATAAAGAGGACCAGCTCTGCCGTGTAGTTTATGGATCCCAATTCCAAATGTCATGGAATTTGTTGGGAATTGGACGGTCCAAAAAAATGGACAAGTTGTAAATAATCTCCACACGTAGAATCCATGTGGAGATTTCAATCTTGCTGCATTACTCTAATTTCTCAACATAAGTGAAAAATAAAATGAACCAGCTCTGCCCTGTAGTTTATGGATCCCAATTCCAAATGTCATGGAATTTGTTGGCAATTGGAGGGTCCAAAAAAATGGACAAGTTGTAAATAATCCCCACATGTAGAATCCATGTGGAGATTTCAATCTTGCTGCATTACTCTCATTTATCCACGTAAATGAAAAATAAAGAGGACCAGCTCTGCCGTGTAGTTTATGGATCCCAATTCCAAATGTCATGGAATTTGTTGGGAATTGGAAGGTCCAAAAAAATGGACAAGTTGTAAATAATCCCCACATATAGAATCCATGTGGAGATTTCAATCTTGCTGCATTACTCTCATTTCTCCACGTAAATGATAAATAAAGAGGACCAGCTCTGCCGTGTAGTTTATGGATCCCAATTCCAAATGTCATGGAATTTGTTGGCAATTGGAGGGTCCAAAAAAATGGACAAGTTGTAAATAATCCCCACATGTAGAATCCATGTGGAGATTTCAATCTTGCTGCATTACTCTCATTTCTCCACGTAGATGAAAAATAAAGAGGACTAGCTCTGCCGTGTAGTTTATGGATCCCAACTCCAAATGTCATGGAATCTGTTGGCAATTGGAGGGTCCAAAAAAATGGACAAGTTGTAAATAATCTCCACATGTAGAATCCATGTGGAGATTTCAATCTTGCTGCATTACTCTCATTTCTCCACGTAAATGCAAAATAAAGAGGACTAGCTCTGCCGTGTTGTTTATGGATCCCAACTCCAAATGTCATGGAATCTGTTGGCAATTGGAGGGTCCAAAAAAATGGACAAGTTGTAAATAATCTCCACATGTAGAATCCATGTGGAGATTTCAATCTTGCTGCATTACTCTCATTTCTCCACGTAAATGAAAAATAAAAAGAACCAGCTCTGCCGTGTAGTTTATGGATCCCAATTCCAAATGTCATGGAATTTGTTGGCAATTGGAGGGTCCAAAAAAATGGACAAGTTGTAAATAATCCCCACATGTAGAATCCATGTGGAGATTTCAATCTTGCTGCATTACTCTCATTTCTCCACGTAAATGATAAATAAACAGGACCAGCTCTGCCCTGTAGTTTATGGATCCCAATTCCAAATGTCATGGAATTTGTTGGCAATTGGAGGGTCCAAAAAAATGGACAAGTTGTAAATAATCCCCACATGTAGAATCCATGTGGAGATTTCAATCTTGCTGCATTACTCTCATTTCTCCACGTAAATGATAAATAAAGAGGACCAGCTCTGCCGTGTAGTTTATGGATCCCAATTCCAAATGTCATGGAATTTGTTGGCAATTGGAGGGTCCAAAAAAATGGACAAGTTGTAAATAATCTCCACATGTAGAATCCATGTGGAGATTTCAATCTTGCTGCATTACTCTCATTTCTCCACGTAAATGAAAAATAAAAAGAACCAGCTCTGCCGTGTAATTTATGGATTCCAATTCCAAATGTCATGGAATTTGTTGGGAATTGGACGGTCCAAAAAAATGGACAAGTTGTAAATAATCTCCACATGTAAAATCCATGTGGAGATTTCAATCTTGCTGCATTACTCTAATTTCTCCACGTAAATGATAAATAAAGAGGACCAGCTCTATCCTGTAGTTTATGGATCCCAATGCCAAATGTCATGGAATTTGTTGGCAAATGGAAGGTCCAAAAAAATGGACAAGTTGTAAATAATCCCCACATATAGAATCCATGTGGAGATTTCAATCTTGCTGCATTACTCTCATTTCTCCACGTAAATGATAAATAAAGAGGACCAGCTCTATCCTGTAGTTTATGGATCCCAATTCCAAATGTCATGGAATTTGTTGGCAATTGGAAGGTCCAAAAAAATGGACAAGTTGTAAATAATCTCCACACGTAGAATCCATGTGGAGATTTCAATCTTGCTGCATTACTCTAATTTCTCAACGTAAGTGAAAAATAAAATGAACCAGCTCTGCCCTGTAGTTTATGGATCCCAATTCCAAATGTCATGGAATTTGTTGGCAATTGGAGGGTCCAATCAAATGGACAAGTTGTAAATAATCTCCACATGTAGAATCCATGTGGAGATTTCAATCTTGCTGCATTACTCTTATTTCTCCACGTAAATGATAAATAAAGAGGACCAGCTCTGCCGTGTAATTTATGGATTCCAATTCCAAATGTCATGGAATTTGTTGGGAATTGGAGGGTCCAAAAAAATGGACAAGTTGTAAATAATCTCCACATGTAAAATCCATGTGGAGATTTCAATCTTGCTGCATTACTCTAATTTCTCCACGTAAATGATAAATAAAGAGGACCAGCTCTATCCTGTAGTTTATGGATCCCAATTCCAATTGTCATGGAATTTGTTGGCAAATGGAAGGTCCAAAAAAATGGACAAGTTGTAAATAATCCCCACATATAGAATCCATGTGGAGATTTCAATCTTGCTGCATTACTCTCATTTCTCCACGTAAATGATAAATAAAGAGGACCAGCTCTATCCTGTAGTTTATGGATCCCAATTCCAAATGTCATGGAATTTGTTGGCAATTGGAAGGTCCAAAAAAATGGACAAGTTGTAAATAATCCCCACATATAGAATCCATGTGGAGATTTCAATCTTGCTGCATTACTCTCATTTCTCCACGTAAATGAAAAATAAAGAGGACTAGCTCTGCCGTGTAGTTTATGGATCCCAATTCCAAATGTCATGGAATTTGTTGGGAATTGGACGGTCCAATCAAATGTACAAGTTGTAAATAATCTCCACATGTAGAATCCATGTGGAGATTTCAATCTTGCTGCATTACTCTTATTTCTCCACGTAAATGATAAATAAAGAGGACCAGCTCTATCCTGTAGTTTATGGATCCCAGTTCCAAATGTCATGGAATTTGTTGGCAATTGGAGGGTCCAAAAAAATGGACAAGTTGTAAATAATCCCCACATGTAGAATCCATGTGGAGATTTCAATCTTGCTGCATTACTCTCATTTCTCCACGTAAATGAAAAATAAAAAGAACCAGCTCTGCCCTGTAGTTTATGGATCCCAATTCCAAATGTCATGGAATTTGTTGGGAATTGGACGGTCCAAAAAAATGGACAAGTTGTAAATAATCTCCACACGTAGAATCCATGTGGAGATTTCAATCTTGCTGCATTACTCTAATTTCTCAACGTAAGTGAAAAATAAAATGAACCAGCTCTGCCCTGTAGTTTATGGATCCCAATTCCAAATGTCATGGAATTTGTTGGCAATTGGAGGGTCCAAAAAAATGGACAAGTTGTAAATAATCTCCACATGTAGAATCCATGTAGAGATTTCAATCTTGCTACATTACTCTCATTTCTCCACGTAAATGAAAAATAAAAAGAACCAGCTCTGCCCTGTAGTTTATGGATCCCAATTCCAAATGTCATGGAATTTGTTGGGAATTGGACGGTCCAAAAAAATGGACAAGTTGTAAATAATCTCCACATGTAGAATCCATGTGGAGATTTCAATCTTGCTGCATTACTCTCATTTCTCCACGTAAATGAAAAATAAAGAGGACCAGCTCTGCCGTGTAGTTTATGGATCCCAATTCCAAATGTCATGGAATTTGTTGGGAATTGGACGGTCCAAAAAAATGGACAAGTTGTAAATAATCTCCACACGTAGAATCCATGTGGAGATTTCAATCTTGCTGCATTACTCTAATTTCTCAACGTAAGTGAAAAATAAAATGAACCAGCTCTGCCCTGTAGTTTATGGATCCCAATTCCAAATGTCATGGAATTTGTTGGCAATTGGAGGGTCCAATCAAATGGACAAGTTGTAAATAATCTCCACATGTAGAATCCATGTGGAGATTTCAATCTTGCTGCATTACTCTTATTTCTCCACGTAAATGATAAATAAAGAGGACCAGCTCTGCCGTGTAATTTATGGATTCCAATTCCAAATGTCATGGAATTTGTTGGGAATTGGAGGGTCCAAAAAAATGGACAAGTTGTAAATAATCTCCACATGTAAAATCCATGTGGAGATTTCAATCTTGCTGCATTACTCTCATTTCTCCACGTAAATGATAAATAAAGAGGACCAGCTCTATCCTGTAGTTTATGGATCCCAATTCCAAATGTCATGGAATTTGTTGGCAAATGGAAGGTCCAAAAAAATGGACAAGTTGTAAATAATCCCCACATATAGAATCCATGTGGAGATTTCAATCTTGCTGCATTACTCTCATTTCTCCACGTAAATGATAAATAAAGAGGACCAGCTCTATCCTGTAGTTTATGGATCCCAATTCCAAATGTCATGGAATTTGTTGGCAATTGGAAGGTCCAAAAAAATGGACAAGTTGTAAATAATCCCCACATATAGAATCCATGTGGAGATTTCAATCTTGCTGCATTACTCTCATTTCTCAACGTAAATGAAAAATAAAGAGGACTAGCTCTGCCGTGTAGTTTATGGATCCCAATTCCAAATGTCATGGAATTTGTTGGGAATTGGACGGTCCAATCAAATGTACAAGTTGTAAATAATCTCCACATGTAGAATCCATGTGGAGATTCCAATCTTGCTGCATTACTCTTATTTCTCCACGTAAATGAAAAATAAAGAGGACCAGCTCTGCCGTGTAGTTTATGGATCCCAGTTCCAAATGTCATGGAATTTGTTGGCAATTGGAGGGTCCAAAAAAATGGACAAGTTGTAAATAATCCCCACATATAGAATCCATGTGGAGATTTCAATCTTGCTGCATTACTCTCATTTCTCCACGTAAGTGAAAAATAAAATGAACCAGCTCTGCCCTGTAGTTTATGGATCCCAATTCCAAATGTCATGGAATTTGTTGGCAATTGGAGGGTCCAAAAAAATGAACAAGTTGTAAATAATCTCCACATGTAGAATCCATGTGGAGATTTCAATCTTGCTGCATTACTCTCATTTCTCCACGTAAATGAAAAATAAAAAGAACCAGCTCTGCCCTGTAGTTTATGGATCCCAATTCCAAATGTCATGGAATTTGTTGGGAATTGGACGGTCCAATCAAATGTACAAGTTGTAAATAATCTCCACATGTAGAATCCATGTGGAGATTTCAATCTTGCTGCATTACTCTTATTTCTCCACGTAAATGAAAAATAAAGAGGACCAGCTCTGCCGTGTAGTTTATGGATCCCAATTCCAAATGTCATGGAATTTGTTGGGAATTGGACGGTCCAAAAAAATGGACAAGTTGTAAATAATCTCCACACGTAGAATCCATGTGGAGATTTCAATCTTGCTGCATTACTCTCATTTCTCAACGTAAGTGAAAAATAAAATGAACCAGCTCTGCCCTGTAGTTTATGGATCCCAATTCCAAATGTCATGGAATTTGTTGGCAATTGGAGGGTCCAAAAAAATGGACAAGTTGTAAATAATCCCCACATGTAGAATCCATGTGGAGATTTCAATCTTGCTGCATTACTCTCATTTCTCCACGTAAATGAAAAATAAAGAGGACCAGCTCTGCCGTGTAGTTTATGGATCCCAGTTCCAAATGTCATGGAATTTGTTGGCAATTGGAGGGTCCAAAAAAATGAACAAGTTGTAAATAATCTCCACATGTAGAATCCATGTGGAGATTTCAATCTTGCTGCATTACTCTCATTTCTCCACGTAAATGAAAAATAAAAAGAACCAGCTCTGCCCTGTAGTTTATGGATCCCAATTCCAAATGTCATGGAATTTGTTGGGAATTGGACGGTCCAATCAAATGTACAAGTTGTAAATAATCTCCACATGTAGAATCCATGTGGAGATTTCAATCTTGCTGCATTACTCTTATTTCTCCACGTAAATGAAAAATAAAGAGGACCAGCTCTGCCGTGTAGTTTATGGATCCCAGTTCCAAATGTCATGGAATTTGTTGGCAATTGGAGGGTCCAAAAAAATGGACAAGTTGTAAATAATCCCCACATGTAGAATCCATGTGGAGATTTCAATCTTGCTGCATTACTCTCATTTCTCCACGTAAATGAAAAATAAAAAGAACCAGCTCTGCCCTGTAGTTTATGGATCCCAATTCCAAATGTCATGGAATTTGTTGGGAATTGGACGGTCCAATCAAATGTACAAGTTGTAAATAATCTCCACATGTAGAATCCATGTGGAGATTTCAATCTTGCTGCATTACTCTTATTTCTCCACGTAAATGAAAAATAAAGAGGACCAGCTCTGCCGTGTAGTTTATGGATCCCAATTCCAAATGTCATGGAATTTGTTGGGAATTGGACGGTCCAAAAAAATGGACAAGTTGTAAATAATCTCCACACGTAGAATCCATGTGGAGATTTCAATCTTGCTGCATTACTCTAATTTCTCAACGTAAGTGAAAAATAAAATGAACCAGCTCTGCCCTGTAGTTTATGGATCCCAATTCCAAATGTCATGGAATTTGTTGGCAATTGGAGGGTCCAAAAAAATGGACAAGTTGTAAATAATCCCCACATGTAGAATCCATGTGGAGATTTCAATCTTGCTGCATTACTCTCATTTCTCCACGTAAATGAAAAATAAAGAGGACTAGCTCTGCCGTGTAGTTTATGGATCCCAATTCCAAATGTCATGGAATTTGTTGGGAATTGGACGGTCCAATCAAATGTACAAGTTGTAAATAATCTCCACATGTAGAATCCATGTGGAGATTTCAATCTTGCTGCATTACTCTTATTTCTCCACGTAAATGAAAAATAAAGAGGACCAGCTCTGCCGTGTAGTTTATGGATCCCAGTTCCAAATGTCATGGAATTTGTTGGCAATTGGAGGGTCCAAAAAAATGGACAAGTTGTAAATAATCCCCACATGTAGAATCCATGTGGAGATTTCAATCTTGCTGCATTACTCTCATTTCTCCACGTAAGTGAAAAATAAAATGAACCAGCTCTGCCCTGTAGTTTATGGATCCCAATTCCAAATGTCATGGAATTTGTTGGCAATTGGAGGGTCCAAAAAAATGAACAAGTTGTAAATAATCTCCACATGTAGAATCCATGTGGAGATTTCAATCTTGCTGCATTACTCTCATTTCTCCACGTAAATGAAAAATAAAAAGAACCAGCTCTGCCCTGTAGTTTATGGATCCCAATTCCAAATGTCATGGAATTTGTTGGCAATTGGAGGGTCCAAAAAAATGAACAAGTTGTAAATAATCTCCACATGTAGAATCCATGTGGAGATTTCAATCTTGCTGCATTACTCTCATTTCTCCACGTAAATGAAAAATAAAAAGAACCAGCTCTGCCCTGTAGTTTATGGATCCCAATTCCAAATGTCATGGAATTTGTTGGGAATTGGACGGTCCAATCAAATGTACAAGTTGTAAATAATCTCCACATGTAGAATCCATGTGGAGATTTCAATCTTGCTGCATTACTCTTATTTCTCCACGTAAATGAAAAATAAAGAGGACCAGCTCTGCCGTGTAGTTTATGGATCCCAATTCCAAATGTCATGGAATTTGTTGGGAATTGGACGGTCCAAAAAAATGGACAAGTTGTAAATAATCTCCACACGTAGAATCCATGTGGAGATTTCAATCTTGCTGCATTACTCTTATTTCTCAACGTAAGTGAAAAATAAAATGAACCAGCTCTGCCCTGTAGTTTATGGATCCCAATTCCAAATGTCATGGAATTTGTTGGCAATTGGAGGGTCCAAAAAAATGGACAAGTTGTAAATAATCCCCACATGTAGAATCCATGTGGAGATTTCAATCTTGCTGCATTACTCTCATTTCTCCACGTAAATGAAAAATAAAGAGGACTAGCTCTGCCGTGTAGTTTATGGATCCCAATTCCAAATGTCATGGAATTTGTTGGGAATTGGACGGTCCAATCAAATGTACAAGTTGTAAATAATCTCCACATGTAGAATCCATGTGGAGATTTCAATCTTGCTGCATTACTCTTATTTCTCCACGTAAATGAAAAATAAAGAGGACCAGCTCTGCCGTGTAGTTTATGGATCCCAGTTCCAAATGTCATGGAATTTGTTGGCAATTGGAGGGTCCAAAAAAATGGACAAGTTGTAAATAATCCCCACATGTAGAATCCATGTGGAGATTTCAATCTTGCTGCATTACTCTCATTTCTCCACGTAAGTGAAAAATAAAATGAACCAGCTCTGCCCTGTAGTTTATGGATCCCAATTCCAAATGTCATGGAATTTGTTGGCAATTGGAGGGTCCAAAAAAATGAACAAGTTGTAAATAATCTCCACATGTAGAATCCATGTGGAGATTTCAATCTTGCTGCATTACTCTCATTTCTCCACGTAAATGAAAAATAAAAAGAACCAGCTCTGCCCTGTAGTTTATGGATCCCAATTCCAAATGTCATGGAATTTGTTGGGAATTGGACGGTCCAATCAAATGTACAAGTTGTAAATAATCTCCACATGTAGAATCCATGTGGAGATTTCAATCTTGCTGCATTACTCTTATTTCTCCACGTAAATGAAAAATAAAGAGGACCAGCTCTGCCCTGTAGTTTATGGATCCCAATTCCAAATGTCATGGAATTTGTTGGGAATTGGACGGTCCAAAAAAATGGACAAGTTGTAAATAATCTCCACACGTAGAATCCATGTGGAGATTTCAATCTTGCTGCATTACTCTAATTTCTCAACGTAAGTGAAAAATAAAATGAACCAGCTCTGCCGTGTAGTTTATGGATCCCAATTCCAAATGTCATGGAATTTGTTGGCAATTGGAGGGTCCAAAAAAATGGACAAGTTGTAAATAATCCCCACATGTAGAATCCATGTGGAGATTTCAATCTTGCTGCATTACTCTCATTTCTCCACGTAAGTGAAAAATAAAATGAACCAGCTCTGCCCTGTAGTTTATGGATCCCAATTCCAAATGTCATGGAATTTGTTGGCAATTGGAGGGTCCAAAAAAATGGACAAGTTGTAAATAATCCCCACATGTAGAATCCATGTGGAGATTTCAATCTTGCTGCATTACTCTCATTTCTCCAAGTAAATGAAAAATAAAAAGAACCAGCTCTGCCCTGTAGTTTATGGATCCCAATTCCAAATGTCATGGAATTCGTTGGGAATTGGACGGTCTCATCAAATGTACAAGTTGTAAATAATCTCCACATGTAGAATCCATGTGGAGATTTCAATCTTGCTGCATTACTCTTATTTCTCCACGTAAATGAAAAATAAAGAGGACCAGCTCTGCCGTGTAGTTTATGGATCCCAATTCCAAATGTCATGGAATTTGTTGGCAATTGGAGGGTCCAAAAAAATGGACAAGTTGTAAATAATCTCCACATGTAGAATCCATGTGGAGATTTCAATCTTGCTGCATTACTCTCATTTCTCCAAGTAAATGAAAAATAAAAAGAACCAGCTCTGCCCTGTAGTTTATGGATCCCAATTCCAAATGTCATGGAATTCGTTGGGAATTGGACGGTCTCATCAAATGTACAAGTTGTAAATAATCTCCACATGTAGAATCCATGTGGAGATTTCAATCTTGCTGCATTACTCTTATTTCTCCACGTAAATGAAAAATAAAGAGGACTAGCTCTGCCGTGTAGTTTATGGATCCCAATTCCAAATGTCATGGAATTTGTTGGCAATTGGAGGGTCCAAAAAAATGGACAAGTTGTAAATAATCTCCACATGTAGAATCCATGTGGAGATTTCAATCTTGCTGCATTACTCTCATTTCTCCACGTAAATGAAAAATAAAAAGAACCAGCTCTGCCGTGTAGTTTATAGATCCCAATTCCAAATGTCATGGAATTTGTTGGCAATTGGAGGGTCCAAAAAAATGGACAAGTTGTAAATAATCCCCACATGTAGAATCCATGTGGAGATTTCAATCTTGCTGCATTACTCTCATTTCTCCACGTAAATGATAAATAAAGAGGACCAGCTCTGCCGTGTAGTTTATGGATCCCAATTCCAAATGTCATGGAATTTGTTGGCAATTGGAGGGTCCAAAAAAATGGACAAGTTGTAAATAATCCCCACATGTAGAATCCATGTGGAGATTTCAATCTTGCTGCATTACTCTCATTTCTCCACGTAAATGAAAAATAAAGAGGACCAGCTCTGCCGTGTAGTTTATGGATCCCAATTCCAAATGTCATGGAATTTGTTGGCAATTGGAGGGTCCAAAAAAATGGACAAGTTGTAAATAATCTCCACATGTAGAATCCATGTGGAGATTTCAATCTTGCTGCATTACTCTCATTTCTCCACGTAAATGATAAATAAAGAGGACCAGCTCTGCCCTCTAGTTTATGGATCCCAATTCCAAATGTCATGGAATTTGTTGGCAATTGGAGGGTCCAAAAAAATGAACAAGTTGTAAATAATCTCCACATGTAGAATCCATGTGGAGATTTCAATCTTGCTGCATTACTCTCATTTCTCCACGTAAATGAAAAATAAAAAGAACCAGCTCTGCCCTGTAGTTTATGGATCCCAATTCCAAATGTCATGGAATTTGTTGGGAATTGGACGGTCCAATCAAATGTATAAGTTGTAAATAATCTCCACATGTAGAATCCATGTGGAGATTTCAATCTTGCTGCATTACTCTGATTTTTTCACGTAAATGAAAAATAAAGAGGCCACCTCTGCCGTGTAGTTTATGGATCCCAATTCCAAATGTCATGGAATTTGTTGGCAATTGGAGGGTCCAAAAAAATGGACAAGTTGTAAATAATCCCCACATGTAGAATCCATGTGGAGATTTCAATCTTGCTGCATTACTCTCATTTCTCCACGTAAATGAAAAATAAAGAGGACCAGCTCTGCCGTGTAGTTTATGGATCCCAATTCCAAATGTCATGGAATTTGTTGGCAATTGGAGGGTCCAAAAAAATGGACAAGTTGTAAATAATCTCCACATGTAGAATCCATGTGGAGATTTCAATCTTGCTGCATTACTCTCATTTCTCCAAGTAAATGAAAAATAAAAAGAACCAGCTCTGCCCTGTAGTTTATGGATCCCAATTCCAAATGTCATGGAATTCGTTGGGAATTGGACGGTCTCATCAAATGTACAAGTTGTAAATAATCTCCACATGTAGAATCCATGTGGAGATTTCAATCTTGCTGCATTACTCTTATTTCTCCACGTAAATGAAAAATAAAGAGGACCAGCTCTGCCGTGTAGTTTATGGATCCCAATTCCAAATGTCATGGAATTTGTTGGCAATTGGAGGGTCCAAAAAAATGGACAAGTTGTAAATAATCTCCACATGTAGAATCCATGTGGAGATTTCAATCTTGCTGCATTACTCTCATTTCTCCACGTAAATGAAAAATAAAAAGAACCAGCTCTGCCGTGTAGTTTATGGATCCCAATTCCAAATGTCATGGAATTTGTTGGCAATTGGTGGGTCCAAAAAAATGGACAAGTTGTAAATAATCCCCACATGTAGAATCCATGTGGAGATTTCAATCTTGCTGCATTACTCTCATTTCTCCACGTAAATGATAAATAAAGAGGACCAGCTCTGCCCTGTAGTTTATGGATCCCAATTCCAAATGTCATGGAATTTGTTGGGAATTGGACGGTCCAATCAAATGTACAAGTTGTAAATAATCTCCACATGTAGAATCCATGTGGAGATTTCAATCTTGCTGCATTACTCTCATTTCTCCACGTAAATGAAAAATAAAAAGGACTAGCTCTGCCGTGTAGTTTATGGATCCCAATTCCAAATGTCATGGAATTTGTTGGCAATTGGAGGGTCCAAAAAAATGGACAAGTTGTAAATAATCTCCACATGTAGAATCCATGTGGAGATTTCAATCTTGCTGCATTACTCTCATTTCTCCACGTAAATGAAAATTAAAAAGAACCAGCTCTGCCGTGTAGTTTATGGATCCCAATTCCAAATGTCATGGAATTTGTTGGCAATTGGAGGGTCCAAAAAAATGGACAAGTTGTAAATAATCCCCACATGTAGAATCCATGTGGAGATTTCAATCTTGCTGCATTACTCTCATTTCTCCACGTAAATGATAAATAAAGAGGACCAGCTCTGCCCTGTAGTTTATGGATCCCAATTCCAAATGTCATGGAATTTGTTGGGAATTGGACGGTCCAATCAAATGTACAAGTTGTAAATAATCTCGACATGTAGAATCCATGTGGAGATTTCAATCTTGCTGCATTACTCTTATTTCTCCACGTAAATGAAAAATAAAGAGGACCAGCTCTGCCGTGTAGTTTATGGATCCCAACTCCAAATGTCATGGAATTTGTTGGGAATTGGACGGTCCAATCAAATGTACAAGTTGTAAATAATCTCCACATGTAGAATCCATGTGGAGATTTCAATCTTGCTGCATTACTCTTATTTCTCCACGTAAATGAAAAATAAAGAGGACTAGCTCTGCCGTGTAGTTTATGGATCCCAATTCCAAATGTCATGGAATTTGTTGGCAATTGGAGGGTCCAAAAAAATGGACAAGTTGTAAATAATCTCCACATGTAGAATCCATGTGGAGATTTCAATCTTGCTGCATTACTCTCATTTCTCCACGTAAATGAAAAATAAAAAGAACCAGCTCTGCCGTGTAGTTTATGGATCCCAATTCCAAATGTCATGGAATTTGTTGGCAATTGGAGGGTCCAAAAAAATGGACAAGTTGTAAATAATCCCCACATGTAGAATCCATGTGGAGATTTCAATCTTGCTGCATTACTCTCATTTCTCCACGTAAATGATAAATAAAGAGGACCAGCTCTGCCCTGTAGTTTATGGATCCCAATTCCAAATGTCATGGAATTTGTTGGCAATTGGAGGGTCCAAAAAAATGGACAAGTTGTAAATAATCCCCACATGTAGAATCCATGTGGAGATTTCAATCTTGCTGCATTACTCTCATTTCTCCACGTAAATGAAAAATAAAGAGGACCAGCTCTGCCGTGTAGTTTATGGATCCCAATTCCAAATGTCATGGAATTTGTTGGCAATTGGAGGGACTAAAAAAATGGACAAGTTGTAAATAATCTCCACATGTAGAATCCATGTGGAGATTTCAATCTTGCTGCATTACTCTCATTTCTCCACGTAAATGAAAAATAAAGAGGACCAGCTCTGCCCTGTAGTTTATGGATCCCAATTCCAAATGTCATGGAATTTGTTGGCAATTGGAGGGTCCAAAAAAATGGACAAGTTGTAAATAATCTCCACATGTAGAATCCATGTGGAGATTTCAATCTTGCTGCATTACTCTCATTTCTCCACGTAAATGAAAATTAAAAAGAACCAGCTCTGCCGTGTAGTTTATGGATCCCAATTCCAAATGTCATGGAATTTGTTGGCAATTGGAGGGTCCAAAAAAATGGACAAGTTGTAAATAATCCCCACATGTAGAATCCATGTGGAGATTTCAATCTTGCTGCATTACTCTTATTTCTCCACGTAAATGAAAAATAAAGAGGACCAGCTCTGCCGTGTAGTTTATGGATCCCAACTCCAAATGTCATGGAATTTGTTGGGAATTGGACGGTCCAATCAAATGTACAAGTTGTAAATAATCTCCACATGTAGAATCCATGTGGAGATTTCAATCTTGCTGCATTACTCTTATTTCTCCACGTAAATGAAAAATAAAGAGGACTAGCTCTGCCGTGTAGTTTATGGATCCCAATTCCAAATGTCATGGAATTTGTTGGCAATTGGAGGGTCCAAAAAAATGGACAAGTTGTAAATAATCTCCACATGTAGAATCCATGTGGAGATTTCAATCTTGCTGCATTACTCTCATTTCTCCACGTAAATGAAAAATAAAAAGAACCAGCTCTGCCGTGTAGTTTATGGATCCCAATTCCAAATGTCATGGAATTTGTTGGCAATTGGAGGGTCCAAAAAAATGGACAAGTTGTAAATAATCCCCACATGTAGAATCCATGTGGAGATTTCAATCTTGCTGCATTACTCTCATTTCTCCACGTAAATGATAAATAAAGAGGACCAGCTCTGCCCTGTAGTTTATGGATCCCAATTCCAAATGTCATGGAATTTGTTGGCAATTGGAGGGTCCAAAAAAATGGACAAGTTGTAAATAATCCCCACATGTAGAATCCATGTGGAGATTTCAATCTTGCTGCATTACTCTTATTTCTCCACGTAAATGAAAAATAAAGAGGACTAGCTCTGCCGTGTAGTTTATGGATCCCAATTCCAAATGTCATGGAATTTGTTGGCAATTGGAGGGACTAAAAAAATGGACAAGTTGTAAATAATCTCCACATGTAGAATCCATGTGGAGATTTCAATCTTGCTGCATTACTCTCATTTCTCCACGTAAATGATAAATAAAGAGGACCAGCTCTGCCGTGTAGTTTATGGATCCCAATTCCAAATGTCATGGAATTTGTTGGCAATTGGAGGGTCCAAAAAAATGAACAAGTTGTAAATAATCTCCACATGTAGAATCCATGTGGAGATTTCAATCTTGCTGCATTACTCTCATTTCTCCACGTAAATGAAAAATAAAAAGAACCAGCTCTGCCCTGTAGTTTATGGATCCCAATTCCAAATGTCATGGAATTTGTTGGGAATTGGACGGTCCAATCAAATGTATAAGTTGTAAATAATCTCCACATGTAGAATCCATGTGGAGATTTCAATCTTGCTGCATTACTCTGATTTTTTCACGTAAATGAAAAATAAAGAGGCCACCTCTGCCGTGTAGTTTATGGATCCCAATTCCAAATGTCATGGAATTTGTTGGGAATTGGACGGTTAAAAAAAATGGACAAGTTGTAAATAATCTCCACACGTAGAATCCATGTGGAGATTTCAATCTTGCTGCATTACTCTAATTTCTCAACGTAAGTGAAAAATAAAATGAACCAGCTCTGCCCTGTAGTTTATGGATCCCAATTCCAAATGTCATGGAATTTGTTGGGAATTGGACGGTCCAAAAAAATGGACAAGTTGTAAATAATCCCCACATGTAGAATCCATGTGGAGATTTCAATCTTGCTGCATTACTCTCATTTCTCCACGTAAATGAAAAATAAAAAGAACCAGCTCTGCCGTGTAGTTTATGGATCCCAATTCCAAATGTCATGGAATTTGTTGGCAATTGGAGGGTCCAAAAAAATGGACAAGTTGTAAATAATCTCCACATGTAGAATCCATGTGGAGATTTCAATCTTGCTGCATTACTCTCATTTCTCCACGTAAATGAAAAATAAAAAGAACCAGCTCTGCCGTGTAGTTTATGGATCCCAATTCCAAATGTCATGGAATTTGTTGGCAATTGGTGGGTCCAAAAAAATGGACAAGTTGTAAATAATCCCCACATGTAGAATCCATGTGGAGATTTCAATCTTGCTGCATTACTCTCATTTCTCCACGTAAATGATAAATAAAGAGGACTAGCTCTGCCGTGTAGTTTATGGATCCCAACTCCAAATGTCATGGAATTTGTTGGGAATTGGACGGTCCAATCAAATGTACAAGTTGTAAATAATCTCCACATGTAGAATCCATGTGGAGATTTCAATCTTGCTGCATTACTCTTATTTCTCCACGTAAATGAAAAATAAAGAGGACTAGCTCTGCCGTGTAGTTTATGGATCCCAATTCCAAATGTCATGGAATTTGTTGGCAATTGGAGGGTCCAAAAAAATGGACAAGTTGTAAATAATCTCCACATGTAGAATCCATGTGGAGATTTCAATCTTGCTGCATTACTCTCATTTCTCCACGTAAATGAAAAATAAAAAGAACCAGCTCTGCCGTGTAGTTTATGGATCCCAATTCCAAATGTCATGGAATTTGTTGGCAATTGGAGGGTCCAAAAAAATGGACAAGTTGTAAATAATCCCCACATGTAGAATCCATGTGGAGATTTCAATCTTGCTGCATTACTCTCATTTCTCCACGTAAATGATAAATAAAGAGGACCAGCTCTGCCCTGTAGTTTATGGATCCCAATTCCAAATGTCATGGAATTTGTTGGCAATTGGAGGGTCCAAAAAAATGGACAAGTTGTAAATAATCCCCACATGTAGAATCCATGTGGAGATTTCAATCTTGCTGCATTACTCTCATTTCTCCACGTAAATGAAAAATAAAGAGGACCAGCTCTGCCGTGTAGTTTATGGATCCCAATTCCAAATGTCATGGAATTTGTTGGCAATTGGAGGGACTAAAAAAATGGACAAGTTGTAAATAATCTCCACATGTAGAATCCATGTGGAGATTTCAATCTTGCTGCATTACTCTCATTTCTCCACGTAAATGATAAATAAAGAGGACCAGCTCTGCCCTGTAGTTTATGGATCCCAATTCCAAATGTCATGGAATTTGTTGGCAATTGGAGGGTCCAAAAAAATGAACAAGTTGTAAATAATCTCCACATGTAGAATCCATGTGGAGATTTCAATCTTGCTGCATTACTCTCATTTCTCCACGTAAATGAAAAATAAAAAGAACCAGCTCTGCCCTGTAGTTTATGGATCCCAATTCCAAATGTCATGGAATTTGTTGGGAATTGGACGGTCCAATCAAATGTATAAGTTGTAAATAATCTCCACATGTAGAATCCATGTGGAGATTTCAATCTTGCTGCATTACTCTGATTTTTTCACGTAAATGAAAAATAAAGAGGCCACCTCTGCCGTGTAGTTTATGGATCCCAATTCCAAATGTCATGGAATTTGTTGGGAATTGGACGGTTAAAAAAAATGGACAAGTTGTAAATAATCTCCACACGTAGAATCCATGTGGAGATTTCAATCTTGCTGCATTACTCTAATTTCTCAACGTAAGTGAAAAATAAAATGAACCAGCTCTGCCCTGTAGTTTATGGATCCCAATTCCAAATGTCATGGAATTTGTTGGGAATTGGACGGTCCAAAAAAATGGACAAGTTGTAAATAATCCCCACATGTAGAATCCATGTGGAGATTTCAATCTTGCTGCATTACTCTCATTTCTCCACGTAAATGAAAAATAAAAAGAACCAGCTCTGCCGTGTAGTTTATGGATCCCAATTCCAAATGTCATGGAATTTGTTGGCAATTGGAGGGTCCAAAAAAATGGACAAGTTGTAAATAATCTCCACATGTAGAATCCATGTGGAGATTTCAATCTTGCTGCATTACTCTCATTTCTCCACGTAAATGAAAAATAAAAAGAACCAGCTCTGCCGTGTAGTTTATGGATCCCAATTCCAAATGTCATGGAATTTGTTGGCAATTGGTGGGTCCAAAAAAATGGACAAGTTGTAAATAATCCCCACATGTAGAATCCATGTGGAGATTTCAATCTTGCTGCATTACTCTCATTTCTCCACGTAAATGATAAATAAAGAGGACTAGCTCTGCCCTGTAGTTTATGGATCCCAACTCCAAATGTCATGGAATTTGTTGGGAATTGGACGGTCCAATCAAATGTACAAGTTGTAAATAATCTCCACATGTAGAATCCATGTGGAGATTTCAATCTTGCTGCATTACTCTTATTTCTCCACGTAAATGAAAAATAAAGAGGACTAGCTCTGCCGTGTAGTTTATGGATCCCAATTCCAAATGTCATGGAATTTGTTGGCAATTGGAGGGTCCAAAAAAATGGACAAGTTGTAAATAATCTCCACATGTAGAATCCATGTGGAGATTTCAATCTTGCTGCATTACTCTCATTTCTCCACGTAAATGAAAATAAAAAGAACCAGCTCTGCCGTGTAGTTTATGGATCCCAATTCCAAATGTCATGGAATTTGTTGGCAATTGGAGGGTCCAAAAAAATGGACAAGTTGTAAATAATCCCCACATGTAGAATCCATGTGGAGATTTCAATCTTGCTGCATTACTCTCATTTCTCCACGTAAATGATAAATAAAGAGGACCAGCTCCGCCCTGTAGTTTATGGATCCCAATTCCAAATGTCATGGAATTTGTTGGGAATTGGACGGTCCAATCAAATGTACAAGTTGTAAATAATCTCCACATGTAGAATCCATGTGGAGATTTCAATCTTGCTGCATTACTCTGATTTCTCCACGTAAATGATAAATAAAGAGGACCAGCTCTGCCGTGTAGTTTATGGATCCCAATTCCAAATGTCATGGAATTTGTTGGCAATTGGACGGTTCAAAAAAATGGACAAGTTGTAAATAATCTCCACATGTAGAATCCATGTGGCGATTTCAATCTTGCTGCATTATTCTAATTTCTCCACGTAAATGAAAAATAAAATGAACCAGCTCTGCCCTGTAGTTTATGGATCCCAATTCCAAATGTCATGGAATTTGTTGGCAATTGGTGGGTCCAAAAAAATGGACAAGTTGTAAATAATCCCCACATGTAGAATCCATGTGGAGATTTCAATCTTGCTGCATTACTCTCATTTCTCCACGTAAATGATAAATAAAGAGGACCAGCTCTGCCCTGTAGTTTATGGATCCCAATTCCAAATGTCATGGAATTTGTTGGGAATTGGACGGTCCAATCAAATGTACAAGTTGTAAATAATCTCCACATGTAGAATCCATGTGGAGATTTCAATCTTGCTGCATTACTCTTATTTCTCCACGTAAATGAAAAATAAAGAGGACTAGCTCTGCCGTGTAGTTTATGGATCCCAATTCCAAATGTCATGGAATTTGTTGGCAATTGGAGGGTCCAAAAAAATGGACAAGTTGTAAATAATCTCCACATGTAGAATCCATGTGGAGATTTCAATCTTGCTGCATTACTCTCATTTCTCCACGTAAATGAAAATAAAAAGAACCAGCTCTGCCGTGTAGTTTATGGATCCCAATTCCAAATGTCATGGAATTTGTTGGCAATTGGAGGGTCCAAAAAAATGGACAAGTTGTAAATAATCCCCACATGTAGAATCCATGTGGAGATTTCAATCTTGCTGCATTACTCTCATTTCTCCACGTAAATGATAAATAAAGAGGACCAGCTCCGCCCTGTAGTTTATGGATCCCAATTCCAAATGTCATGGAATTTGTTGGCAATTGGAGGGTCCAAAAAAATGGACAAGTTGTAAATAATCCCCACATGTAGAATCCATGTGGAGATTTCAATCTTGCTGCATTACTCTGATTTCTCCACGTAAATGATAAATAAAGAGGACCAGCTCTGCCGTGTAGTTTATGGATCCCAATTCCAAATGTCATGGAATTTGTTGGCAATTGGACGGTTCAAAAAAATGGACAAGTTGTAAATAATCTCCACATGTAGAATCCATGTGGCGATTTCAATCTTGCTGCATTATTCTAATTTCTCCACGTAAATGAAAAATAAAATGAACCAGCTCTGCCCTGTAGTTTATGGATCCCAATTCCAAATGTCATGGAATTTGTTGGGAATTGGACGGTCCAAAAAAATGGACAAGTTGTAAATAATCCCCACATGTAGAATCCATGTGGAGATTTCAATCTTGCTGCATTACTCTCATTTCTCCACGTAAATGAAAAATAAAGAGGACTAGCTCTGCCGTGTAGTTTATGGATCCCAATTCCAAATGTCATGGAATTTGTTGGCAATTGGAGGGTCCAAAAAAATGGACAAGTTGTAAATAATCTCCACATGTAGAATCCATGTGGAGATTTCAATCTTGCTGCATTACTCTCATTTCTCCACGTAAATGAAAAATAAAAAGAACCAGCTCTGCCGTGTAGTTTATGGATCCCAATTCCAAATGTCATGGAATTTGTTGGCAATTGGTGGGTCCAAAAAAATGGACAAGTTGTAAATAATCCCCACATGTAGAATCCATGTGGAGATTTCAATCTTGCTGCATTACTCTCATTTCTCCACGTAAATGATAAATAAAGAGGACCAGCTCTGCCCTGTAGTTTATGGATCCCAATTCCAAATGTCATGGAATTTGTTGGGAATTGGACGGTCCAATCAAATGTACAAGTTGTAAATAATCTCCACATGTAGAATCCATGTGGAGATTTCAATCTTGCTGCATTACTCTTATTTCTCCACGTAAATGAAAAATAAAGAGGACTAGCTCTGCCGTGTAGTTTATGGATCCCAATTCCAAATGTCATGGAATTTGTTGGCAATTGGAGGGTCCAATCAAATGGACAAGTTGTAAATAATCTCCACATGTAGAATCCATGTGGAGATTTCAATCTTGCTGCATTACTCTCATTTCTCCACGTAGATGAAAAATAAAGAGGACCAGCTCTGCCCTGTAGTTTATGGATCCCAATTCCAAATGTCATGGAATTTGTTGGGAATTGGACGGTCCAATCAAATGTACAAGTTGTAAATAATCTCCACATGTAGAATCCATGTGGAGATTTCAATCTTGCTGCATTACTCTGATTTCTCCACGTAAATGATAAATAAAGAGGACCAGCTCTGCCGTGTAGTTTATGGATCCCAATTCCAAATGTCATGGAATTTGTTGGCAATTGGACGGTTCAAAAAAATGGACAAGTTGTAAATAATCTCCACATGTAGAATCCATGTGGCGATTTCAATCTTGCTGCATTATTCTAATTTCTCCACGTAAATGAAAAATAAAATGAACCAGCTCTGCCCTGTAGTTTATGGATCCCAATTCCAAATGTCATGGAATTTGTTGGGAATTGGACGGTCCAAAAAAATGGACAAGTTGTAAATAATCCCCACATGTAGAATCCATGTGGAGATTTCAATCTTGCTGCATTACTCTCATTTCTCCACGTAAATGAAAAATAAAGAGGACTAGCTCTGCCGTGTAGTTTATGGATCCCAATTCCAAATGTCATGGAATTTGTTGGCAATTGGAGGGTCCAAAAAAATGGACAAGTTGTAAATAATCTCCACATGTAGAATCCATGTGGAGATTTCAATCTTGCTGCATTACTCTCATTTCTCCACGTAAATGAAAAATAAAAAGAACCAGCTCTGCCGTGTAGTTTATGGATCCCAATTCCAAATGTCATGGAATTTGTTGGCAATTGGTGGGTCCAAAAAAATGGACAAGTTGTAAATAATCCCCACATGTAGAATCCATGTGGAGATTTCAATCTTGCTGCATTACTCTCATTTCTCCACGTAAATGATAAATAAAGAGGACCAGCTGTGCCCTGTAGTTTATGGATCCCAATTCCAAATGTCATGGAATTTGTTGGGAATTGGACGGTCCAATCAAATGTACAAGTTGTAAATAATCTCCACATGTAGAATCCATGTGGAGATTTCAATCTTGCTGCATTACTCTTATTTCTCCACGTAAATGAAAAATAAAGAGGACTAGCTCTGCCGTGTAGTTTATGGATCCCAATTCCAAATGTCATGGAATTTGTTGGCAATTGGAGGGTCCAATCAAATGGACAAGTTGTAAATAATCTCCACATGTAGAATCCATGTGGAGATTTCAATCTTGCTGCATTACTCTCATTTCTCCACGTAGATGAAAAATAAAGAGGACCAGCTCTGCCCTGTAGTTTATGGATCCCAATTCCAAATGTCATGGAATTTGTTGGGAATTGGACGGTCCAATCAAATGTACAAGTTGTAAATAATCTCCACATGTAGAATCCATGTGGAGATTTCAATCTTGCTGCATTACTCTTATTTCTCCACGTAAATGATAAATAAAGAGGACCAGCTCTGCCGTGTAGTTTATGGATCCCAATTCCAAATGTCATGGAATTTGTTGGGAATTGGACGGTCCAAAAAAATGGACAAGTTGTAAATAATCTCCACATGTAGAATCCATGTGGAGATTTCAATCTTGCTGCATTACTCTAATTTCTCAACGTAAGTGAAAAATAAAATGAACCAGCTCTGCCCTGTAGTTTATGGATCCCAATTCCAAATGTCATGGAATTTGTTGGGATTGGACGGTCCAAAGAAATGGACAAGTTGTAAATAATCCCCACATGTAGAATCCATGTGGAGATTTCAATCTTGCTGCATTACTCTCATTTCTCCACGTAGATGAAAAATAAAGAGGACTAGCTCTGCCGTGTAGTTTATGGATCCCAATTCCAAATGTCATGGAATTTGTTGGCAATTGGAGGGTCCAAAAAAATGGACAAGTTGTAAATAATCTCCACATGTAGAATCCATGTGGAGATTTCAATCTTGCTGCATTACTCTCATTTCTCCACGTAAATGAAAAATAAAAAGAACCAGCTCTGCCCTGTAGTTTATGGATCCCAATTCCAAATGTCATGGAATTTGTTGGCAATTGGAGGGTCCAATCAAATGGACAAGTTGTAAATAATCTCCACATGTAGAATCCATGTGGAGATTTCAATCTTGCTGCATTACTCTCATTTCTCCACGTAAATGAAAAATAAAAAGAACCAGCTCTGCCCTGTAGTTTATGGATCCCAATTCCAAATGTCATGGAATTTGTTGGCAATTGGAGGGTCCAATCAAATGGACAAGTTGTAAATAATCTCCACATGTAGAATCCATGTGGAGATTTCAATCTTGCTGCATTACTCTCATTTCTCCACGTAGATGAAAAATAAAGAGGACTAGCTCTGCCGTGTAGTTTATGGATCCCAATTCCAAATGTCATGGAATTTGTTGGCAATTGGAGGGTCCAAAAAAATGGACAAGTTGTAAATAATCTCCACATGTAGAATCCATGTGGAGATTTCAATCTTGCTGCATTACTCTCATTTCTCCACGTAAATGAAAAATAAAAAGAACCAGCTCTGCCCTGTAGTTTATGGATCCCAATTCCAAATGTCATGGAATTTGTTGGCAATTGGAGGGTCCAATCAAATGGACAAGTTGTAAATAATCTCCACATGTAGAATCCATGTGGAGATTTCAATCTTGCTGCATTACTCTCATTTCTCCACGTAAATGAAAAATAAAAAGAACCAGCTCTGCCGTGTAGTTTATTGATCCCAATTCCAAATGTCATGGAATTTGTTGGCAATTGGAGGGTCCAATCAAATGGACAAGTTGTAAATAATCTCCACATGTAGAATCCATGTGGAGATTTCAATCTTGCTGCATTACTCTCATTTCTCCACGTAAATGAAAAATAAAGAGGACTAGCTCTGCCGTGTAGTTTATGGATCCCAATTCCAAATGTCATGGAATTTGTTGGGAATTGGACGGTCCAATCAAATGTACAAGTTGTAAATAATCTCCACATGTAGAATCCATGTGGAGATTTCAATCTTGCTGCATTACTCTTATTTCTCCACGTAAATGAAAAATAAAGAGGACCAGCTCTGCCGTGTAGTTTATGGATCTCAATTCCAAATGTCATGGAATTTGTTGGGAATTGGACGGTCCAAAAAAATGGACAAGTTGTAAATAATCTCCACATGTAGAATCCATGTGGAGATTTCAATCTTGCTGCATTATTCTAATTTCTCAACGTAAGTGAAAAATAAAATGAACCAGCTCTGCCCTGTAGTTTATGGATCCCAATTCCAAATGTCATGGAATTTGTTGGGATTGGACGGTCCAAAAAAATGGACAAGTTGTAAATAATCCCCACATGTAGAATCCATGTGGAGATTTCAATCTTGCTGCATTACTCTCATTTCTCCACGTAGATGAAAAATAAAGAGGACTAGCTCTGCCGTGTAGTTTATGGATCCCAATTCCAAATGTCATGGAATTTGTTGGCAATTGGAGGGTCCAAAAAAATGGACAAGTTGTCAATAATCTCCACATGTAGAATCCATGTGGAGATTTCAATCTTGCTGCATTACTCTCATTTCTCCACGTAAATGAAAAATAAAAAGAACCAGCTCTGCCGTGTAGTTTATGGATCCCAATTCCAAATGTCATGGAATTTGTTGGCAATTGGAGGGTCCAATCAAATGGACAAGTTGTAAATAATCTCCACATGTAGAATCCATGTGGAGATTTCAATCTTGCTGCATTACTCTTATTTCTCCACGTAAATGAAAAATAAAGAGGACCAGCTCTGCCGTGTAATTTATGGATCCCAATTCCAAATGTCATGGAATTTGTTGGGATTGGACGGTCCAAAAAAATGGACAAGTTGTAAATAATCTCCACATGTAGAATCCATGTGGAGATTTCAATCTTGCTGCATTACTCTTATTTCTCCACGTAAATGAAAAATAAAGAAGACCAGCTCTGCCGTGTAGTTTATGGATCCCAATTCCAAATGTCATGGAATTTGTTGGCAATTGGAGGGTCCAAAAAAACGGACAAGTTGTAAATAATCTCCACATGTAGAATCCATGTGGAGATTTCAATCTTGCTGCATTACTCTCATTTCTCCACGTAAATGAAAAATAAAAAGAACCAGCTCTGCCCTAAAGTTTATGGATCCCAATTCCAAATGTCATGGAATTTGTTGGGAATTGGAGGGTCCAATCAAATGGACAAGTTGTAAATAATCTCCACATGTAGAATCCATGTGGAGATTTCAATCTTGCTGCATTAGTCTTATTTCTCCACGTAAATGATAAATAAAGAGGACCAGCTCTGCCGTGTAATTTATGGATTCCAATTCCAAATGTCATGGAATTTGTTGGGAATTGGACGGTCCAAAAAAATGGACAAGTTGTAAATAATCTCCACATGTAAAATCCATGTGGAGATTTCAATCTTGCTGCATTACTCTAATTTCTCCACGTAAATGATAAATAAAGAGGACCAGCTCTATCCTGTAGTTTATGGATCCCAATTCCAAATGTCATGGAATTTGTTGGGAATTGGACGGTCCAATCAAATGTACAAGTTGTAATTAATCTCCACATGTATAATCCATGTGAAGATTTCAATCTTGCTGCATTACTCTTATTTCTCCACGTAAATGAAAAATAAAGAGGACCAGCTCTGCCCTGTAGTTTATGGATCCCAATTCCAAATGTCATGGAATTTGTTGGGAATTGGACGGTCCAATCAAATGTACAAGTTGTAAATAATCTCCACATGTAGAATCCATGTGGAGATTTCAATCTTGCTGCATTACTCTGATTTCTCCACGTAAATGAAAAATAAAGAGGACCAGCTCTGCCCTGTAGTTTATGGATCCCAATTCCAAATGTCATGGAATTTGTTGGCAATTGGAGGGTCCAATCAAATGGACAAGTTGTAAATAATCCCCACATGTAGAATCCATGTGGAGATTGCAATCTTGCTGCATTACTCTTATTTCTCCACGTAAATGAAAAATAAAGAGGACCAGCTCTGCCGTGTAATTTATGGATTCCAATTCCAAATGTCATGGAATTTGTTGGGAATTGGAGGGTCCAAAAAAATGGACAAGTTGTAAATAATCCCCACATGTAGAATCCATGTGGAGATTTCAATCTTGCTGCATTACTCTGATTTCTCCACCTAAATGAAAAATAAAGAGGACGAGCTCTGCCGTGTAGTTTATGGATCCCAATTCCAAATGTCATGGAATTTGTTGGGAATTGGACGGTCCAAAAAAATGGACAAGTTGTAAATAATCTCCACATGTAGAATCCATGTGGAGATTTCAATCTTGCTGCATTACTCTAATTTCTCAACGTAAGTGAAAAATAAAATGAACCAGCTCTGCCGTGTAGTTTATGGATCCCAATTCCAAATGTCATGGAATTTGTTGGGATTGGACGGTCCAAAAAAATGGACAAGTTGTAAATAATCCCCACATGTAGAATCCATGTGGAGATTTCAATCTTGCTGCATTACTCTCATTTCTCCACGTAGATGAAAAATAAAGAGGACTAGCTCTGCCGTGTAGTTTATGGATCCCAATTCCAAATGTCATGGAATTTGTTGGCAATTGGAGGGTCCAAAAAAATGGACAAGTTGTCAATAATCTCCACATGTAGAATCCATGTGGAGATTTCAATCTTGCTGCATTACTCTCATTTCTCCACGTAAATGAAAGATAAAAAGAACCAGCTCTGCCCTGTAGTTTATGGATTCCAATTCCAAATGTCATGGAATTTGTTGGCAATTGGAGGGTCCAATCAAATGGACAAGTTGTAAATAATCTCCACATGTAGAATCCATGTGGAGATTTCAATCTTGCTGCATTACTCTTATTTCTCCACGTAAATGATAAATAAAGAGGACCAGCTCTGCCGTGTAATTTATGGATTCCAATTCCAAATGTCATGGAATTTGATGGGAATTGGACGGTCCAAAAAAATGGACAAGTTGTAAATAATCTCCACATGTAGAATCCATGTGGAGATTTCAATCTTGCTGCATTACTCTTATTTCTCCACGTAAATGAAAAATAAAGAGGACCAGCTCTGCCGTGTAGTTTATGGATCCCAATTCCAAATGTCATGGAATTTGTTGGCAATTGGAGGGTCCAAAAAAACGGACAAGTTATAAATAATCTCCACATGTAGAATCCATGTGGAGATTTCAATCTTGCTGCATTACTCTCATTTCTCCACGTAAATGAAAAATAAAAAGAACCAGCTCTGCCGTGTAGTTTATGGATCCCAATTCCAAATGTCATGGAATTTGTTGGCAATTGGAGGGTCCAATCAAATGGACAAGTTGTAAATAATCCCCACATGTAGAATCCATGTGGAGATTTCAATCTTGCTGCATTACTCTTATTTCTCCACGTAAATGAAAAATAAAGAGGACCAGCTTTGCCGTGTAATTTATGGATTCCAATTCCAAATGTCATGGAATTTGTTGGGAATTGGACGGTCCAAAAAAATGGACAAGTTGTAAATAATCTCCACATGTAAAATCCATGTGGAGATTTCAATCTTGCTGCATTACTCTTATTTCTCCACGTAAATGAAAAATATAGAGGACCAGCTCTGCCGTGTAGTTTATGGATCCCAATTCCAAATGTCATGGAATTTGTTGGCAATTGGAGGGTCCAAAAAAACGGACAAGTTGTAAATAATCTCCACATGTAGAATCCATGTGGAGATTTCAATCTTGCTGCATTACTCTCATTTCTCCACGTAAATGAAAAATAAAAAGAACCAGCTCTGCCGTGTAGTTTATGGATCCCAATTCCAAATGTCATGGAATTTGTTGGCAATTGGAGGGTCCAATCAAATGTACAAGTTGTAAATAATCCCCACATGTAGAATCCATGTGGAGATTTCAATCTTGCTGCATTACTCTTATTTCTCCACGTAAATGAAAAATAAAGAGGACCAGCTCTGCCGTGTAATTTATGGATTCCAATTCCAAATGTCATGGAATTTGTTGGCAATTGGAGGGTCCAAAAAAATGGACAAGTTGTCAATAATCTCCACATGTAGAATCCATGTGGAGATTTCAATCTTGCTGCATTACTCTCATTTCTCCACGTAAATGAAAAATAAAAAGAACCAGCTCTGCCGTGTAGTTTATGGATCCCAATTCCAAATGTCATGGAATTTGTTGGGAATTGGACGGTCCAAAAAAATGGACAAGTTGTAAATAATCTCCACATGTAAAATCCATGTGGAGATTTCAATCTTGCTGCATTACTCTTATTTCTCCACGTAAATGAAAAATAAAGAGGACCAGCTCTGCCGTGTAGTTTATGGATCCCAATTCCAAATGTCATGGAATTTGTTGGCAATTGGAGGGTCCAAAAAAACGGACAAGTTGTAAATAATCTCCACATGTAGAATCCATGTGGAGATTTCAATCTTGCTGCATTACTCTCATTTCTCCACGTAAATGAAAAATAAAAAGAACCAGCTCTGCCGTGTAGTTTATGGATCCCAATTCCAAATGTCATGGAATTTGTTGGCAATTGGAGGGTCCAATCAAATGTACAAGTTGTAAATAATCCCCACATGTAGAATCCATGTGGAGATTTCAATCTTGCTGCATTACTCTTATTTCTCCACGTAAATGAAAAATAAAGAGGACCAGCTCTGCCGTGTAATTTATGGATTCCAATTCCAAATGTCATGGAATTTGTTGGGAATTGGACGGTCCGAAAAAATGGACAAGTTGTAAATAATCTCCACATGTAAAATCCATGTGGAGATTTCAATCTTGCTGCATTACTCTGATTTCTCCACGTAAATGATAAATAAAGAGGACCAGCTCTATCTTGTAGTTTATGGATCCCAATTACAAATGTCATGGAATTTGTTGGCAATTGGAAGGTCCAAAAAAATGGACAAGTTGTAAATAATCCCCACATATAGAATCCATGTGGAGATTTCAATCTTGCTGCATTACTCTCATTTCTCCACGTAAATGAAAAATAAAGAGGACTAGCTCTGCCGTGTAGTTTATGGATCCCAATTCCAAATGTCATGGAATTTGTTGGGAATTGGACGGTCCAATCAAATGTACAAGTTGTAAATAATCTCCACATGTAGAATCCATGTGGAGATTTCAATCTTGCTGCATTACTCTGATTTCTCCACGTAAATGAAAAATAAAGAGGACCAGCTCTGCCCTGTAGTTTATGGATCCCAATTCCAAATGTCATGGAATTTGTTGGCAATTGGAGGGTCCAATCAAATGGACAAGTTGTAAATAATCCCCACATGTAGAATCCATGTGGAGATTTCAATCTTGCTGCATTACTCTTATTTCTCCACGTAAATGAAAAATAAAGAGGACCAGCTCTGCCGTGTAATTTATGGATTCCAATTCCAAATGTCATGGAATTTGTTGGGAATTGGAGGGTCCAAAAAAATGGACAAGTTGTAAATAATCCCCACATGTAGAATCCATGTGGAGATTTCAATCTTGCTGCATTACTCTGATTTCTCCACGTAAATGAAAAATAAAGAGGACTAGCTCTGCCGTGTAGTTTATGGATCCCAATTCCAAATGTCATGGAATTTGTTGGGAATTGGACGGTCCAAAAAAATGGACAAGTTGTCAATAATCTCCACATGTAGAATCCATGTGGAGATTTCAATCTTGCTGCATTACTCTAATTTCTCCACGTAAGTGAAAAATAAAATGAACCAGCTCTGCCGTGTAGTTTATGGATCCCAATTCCAAATGTCATGGAATTTGTTGGGATTGGACGGTCCAAAAAAATGGACAAGTTGTAAATAATCCCCACATGTAGAATCCATGTGGAGATTTCAATCTTGCTGCATTACTCTCATTTCTCCACGTAGATGAAAAATAAAGAGGACTAGCTCTGCCGTGTAGTTTATGGATCCCAATTCCAAATGTCATGGAATTTGTTGGCAATTGGAGGGTCCAAAAAAATGGACAAGTTGTCAATAATCTCCACATGTAGAATCCATGTGGAGATTTCAATCTTGCTGCATTACTCTCATTTCTCCACGTAAATGAAAGATAAAAAGAACCAGCTCTGCCCTGTAGTTTATGGATCCCAATTCCAAATGTCATGGAATTTGTTGGCAATTGGAGGGTCCAATCAAATGGACAAGTTGTAAATAATCTCCACATGTAGAATCCATGTGGAGATTTCAATCTTGCTGCATTACTCTTATTTCTCCACGTAAATGATAAATAAAGAGGACCAGCTCTATCCTGTAGTTTATGGATCCCAATTCCAAATGTCATGGAATTTGTTGGGAATTGGACGGTCCAATCAAATGTACAAGTTGTAATTAATCTCCACATGTATAATCCATGTGAAGATTTCAATCTTGCTGCATTACTCTTATTTCTCCACGTAAATGAAAAATAAAGAGGACCAGCTCTGCCCTGTAGTTTATGGATCCCAATTCCAAATGTCATGGAATTTGTTGGGAATTGGACGGTCCAATCAAATGTACAAGTTGTAAATAATCTCCACATGTAAAATCCATGTGGAGATTTCAATCTTGCTGCATTACTCTGATTTCTCCACGTAAATGAAAAATAAAGAGGACCAGCTCTGCCCTGTAGTTTATGGATCCCAATTCCAAATGTCATGGAATTTGTTGGCAATTGGAGGGTCCAATCAAATGGACAAGTTGTAAATAATCCCCACATGTAGAATCCATGTGGAGATTTCAATCTTGCTGCATTACTCTAATTTCTCAACGTAAGTGAAAAATAAAATGAACCAGCTCTGCCGTGTAGTTTATGGATCCCAATTCCAAATGTCATGGAATTTGTTGGGATTGGAGGGTCCAAAAAAATGGACAAGTTGTAAATAATCTCCACATGTAGAATCCATGTGGAGATTTCAATCTTGCTGCATTACTCTGATTTCTCCACGTAAATGAAAAATAAAGAGGACGAGCTCTGCCGTGTAGTTTATGGATCCCAATTCCAAATGTCATGGAATTTGTTGGGAATTGGACGGTCCAAAAAAATGGACAAGTTGTAAATAATCTCCACATGTAGAATCCATGTGGAGATTTCAATCTTGCTGCATTACTCTAATTTCTCAACGTAAGTGAAAAATAAAATGAACCAGCTCTGCCGTGTAGTTTATGGATCCCAATTCCAAATGTCATGGAATTTGTTGGGATTGGACGGTCCAAAAAAATGGACAAGTTGTAAATAATCCCCACATGTAGAATCCATGTGGAGATTTCAATCTTGCTGCATTACTCTCATTTCTCCACGTAGATGAAAAATAAAGAGGACTAGCTCTGCCGTGTAGTTTATGGATCCCAATTCCAAATGTCATGGAATTTGTTGGCAATTGGAGGGTCCAAAAAAACGGACAAGTTGTAAATAATCTCCACATGTAGAATCCATGTGGAGATTTCAATCTTGCTGCATTACTCTCATTTCTCCACGTAAATGAAAGATAAAAAGAACCAGCTCTGCCCTGTAGTTTATGGATCCCAATTCCAAATGTCATGGAATTTGTTGGCAATTGGAGGGTCCAATCAAATGGACAAGTTGTAAATAATCTCCACATGTAGAATCCATGTGGAGATTTCAATCTTGCTGCATTACTCTTATTTCTCCACGTAAATGATAAATAAAGAGGACCAGCTCTGCCGTGTAATTTATGGATTCCAATTCCAAATGTCATGGAATTTGATGGCAATTGGAGGGTCCAAAAAAATGGACAAGTTGTAAATAATCTCCACATGTAGAATCCATGTGGAGATTTCAATCTTGCTGCATTACTCTTATTTCTCCACGTAAATGAAAAATAAAGAGGACCAGCTCTGCCGTGTAGTTTATGGATCCCAATTCCAAATGTCATGGAATTTGTTGGCAATTGGAGGGTCCAAAAAAACGGACAAGTTATAAATAATCTCCACATGTAGAATCCATGTGGAGATTTCAATCTTGCTGCATTACTCTCATTTCTCCACGTAAATGAAAAATAAAAAGAACCAGCTCTGCCGTGTAGTTTATGGATCCCAATTCCAAATGTCATGGAATTTGTTGGGAATTGGACGGTCCAATCAAATGGACAAGTTGTAAATAATCCCCACATGTAGAATCCATGTGGAGATTTCAATCTTGCTGCATTACTCTTATTTCTCCACGTAAATGAAAAATAAAGAAGACCAGCTCTGCCGTGTAATTTATGGATTCCAATTCCAAATGTCATGGAATTTGTTGGGAATTGGACGGTCCAAAAAAATGGACAAGTTGTAAATAATCTCCACATGTAAAATCCATGTGGAGATTTCAATCTTGCTGCATTACTCTCATTTCTCCACGTAAATGAAAAATAAAAAGAACCAGCTCTGCCGTGTAGTTTATGGATCCCAATTCCAAATGTCATGGAATTTGTTGGCAATTGGAGGGTCCAAAAAAACGGACAAGTTGTAAATAATCTCCACATGTAGAATCCATGTGGAGATTTCAATCTTGCTGCATTACTCTCATTTCTCCACGTAAATGAAAAATAAAAAGAACCAGCTCTGCCGTGTAGTTTATGGATCCCAATTCCAAATGTCATGGAATTTGTTGGCAATTGGAGGGTCCAATCAAATGTACAAGTTGTAAATAATCCCCACATGTAGAATCCATGTGGAGATTTCAATCTTGCTGCATTACTCTTATTTCTCCACGTAAATGAAAAATAAAGAGGACCAGCTCTGCCGTGTAATTTATGGATTCCAATTCCAAATGTCATGGAATTTGTTGGGAATTGGACGGTCCGAAAAAATGGACAAGTTGTAAATAATCTCCACATGTAAAATCCATGTGGAGATTTCAATCTTGCTGCATTACTCTAATTTCTCCACGTAAGTGAAAAATAAAAAGAACCAGCTCTGCCGTGTAGTTTATGGATCCCAATTCCAAATGTCATGGAATTTGTTGGCAATTGGAGGGTCCAAAAAAATGGACAAGTTGTAAATAATCTCCACATGTAGAATCCATGTGGAGATTTCAATCTTGCTGCATTACTCTCATTTCTCCACGTAAATGAAAAATAAAGAGGACTAGCTCTGCCGTGTAGTTTATGGATCCCAATTCCAAATGTCATGGAATTTGTTGGGAATTGGAGGGTCCAATCAAATGGACAAGTTGTAAATAATCTCCACATGTAGAATCCATGTGGAGATTTCAATCTTGCTGCATTACTCTTATTTCTCCACGTAAATGATAAATAAAGAGGACCAGCTCTGCCCTGTAGTTTATGGATCCCAATTCCAAATGTCATGGAATTTGTTGGGAATTGGACGGTCCAAAAAAATGGACAAGTTGTAAATAATCTCCACATGTAAAATCCATGTGGAGATTTCAATCTTGCTGCATTACTCTAATTTCTCCACGTAAATGATAAATAAAGAGGACCAGCTCTATCTTGTAGTTTATGGATCCCAATTATAAATGTCATGGAATTTGTTGGCAATTGGAAGGTCCAAAAAAATGGACAAGTTGTAAATAATCCCCACATATAGAATCCATGTGGAGATTTCAATCTTGCTGCATTACTCTCATTTCTCCACGTAAATGAAAAATAAAGAGGACTAGCTCTGCCGTGTAGTTTATGGATCCCAATTCCAAATGTCATGGAATTTGTTGGGAATTGGACGGTCCAATCAAATGTACAAGTTGTAAATAATCTCCACATGTAGAATCCATGTGGAGATTTCAATCTTGCTGCATTACTCTGATTTCTCCACGTAAATGAAAAATAAAGAGGACCAGCTCTGCCCTGTAGTTTATGGATCCCAATTCCAAATGTCATGGAATTTGTTGGCAATTGGAGGGTCCAATCAAATGGACAAGTTGTAAATAATCCCCACATGTAGAATCCATGTGGAGATTGCAATCTTGCTGCATTACTCTTATTTCTCCACGTAAATGAAAAATAAAGAGGACCAGCTCTGCCGTGTAATTTATGGATTCCAATTCCAAATGTCATGGAATTTGTTGGGAATTGGACGGTCCAAAAAAATGGACAAGTTGTAAATAATCTCCACATGTAAAATCCATGTGGAGATTTCAATCTTGCTGCATTACTCTCATTTCTCCACGTAAATGAAAAATAAAAAGAACCAGCTCTGCCGTGTAGTTTATGGATCCCAATTCCAAATGTCATGGAATTTGTTGGCAATTGGACGGTCCAAAAAAACGGACAAGTTGTAAATAATCTCCACATGTAGAATCCATGTGGAGATTTCAATCTTGCTGCATTACTCTCATTTCTCCACGTAAATGGAAAATAAAAAGAACCAGCTCTGCCGTGTAGTTTATGGATCCCAATTCCAAATGTCATGGAATTTGTTGGCAATTGGAGGGTCCAATCAAATGTACAAGTTGTAAATAATCCCCACATGTAGAATCCATGTGGAGATTTCAATCTTGCTGCATTACTCTTATTTCTCCACGTAAATGAAAAATAAAGAGGACCAGCTCTGCCGTGTAATTTATGGATTCCAATTCCAAATGTCATGGAATTTGTTGGGAATTGGACGGTCCGAAAAAATGGACAAGTTGTAAATAATCTCCACATGTAAAATCCATGTGGAGATTTCAATCTTGCTGCATTACTCTAATTTCTCCACGTAAGTGAAAAATAAAAAGAACCAGCTCTGCCGTGTAGTTTATGGATCCCAATTCCAAATGTCATGGAATTTGTTGGCAATTGGAGGGTCCAAAAAAATGGACAAGTTGTCAATAATCTCCACATGTAGAATCCATGTGGAGATTTCAATCTTGCTGCATTACTCTCATTTCTCCACGTAAATGAAAAATAAAGAGGACTAGCTCTGCCGTGTAGTTTATGGATCCCAATTCCAAATGTCATGGAATTTGTTGGGAATTGGAGGGTCCAATCAAATGGACAAGTTGTAAATAATCTCCACATGTAGAATCCATGTGGAGATTTCAATCTTGCTGCATTACTCTTATTTCTCCACGTAAATGAAAAATAAAGAGGACCAGCTCTGCCCTGTAGTTTATGGATCCCAATTCCAAATGTCATGGAATTTGTTGGGAATTGGACGGTCCAAAAAAATGGACAAGTTGTAAATAATCTCCACATGTAAAATCCATGTGGAGATTTCAATCTTGCTGCATTACTCTAATTTCTCCACGTAAATGATAAATAAAGAGGACCAGCTCTATCTTGTAGTTTATGGATCCCAATTATAAATGTCATGGAATTTGTTGGCAATTGGAAGGTCCAAAAAAATGGACAAGTTGTAAATAATCCCCACATATAGAATCCATGTGGAGATTTCAATCTTGCTGCATTACTCTCATTTCTCCACGTAAATGAAAAATAAAGAGGACCAGCTCTGCCGTGTAGTTTATGGATCCCAATTCCAAATGTCATGGAATTTGTTGGGAATTGGACGGTCCAATCAAATGTACAAGTTGTAAATAATCTCCACATGTAGAATCCATGTGGAGATTTCAATCTTGCTGCATTACTCTTATTTCTCCACGTAAATGAAAACTAAAGAGGACCAGCTCTGCCGTGTAGTTTATGGATCCCAATTCCAAATGTCATGGAATTTGTTGGCAATTGGAGGGTCCAATCAAATGGACAAGTTGTAAATAATCCCCACATGTAGAATCCATGTGGAGATTGCAATCTTGCTGCATTACTCTTATTTCTCCACGTAAATGAAAAATAAAGAGGACCAGCTCTGCCGTGTAATTTATGGATTCCAATTCCAAATGTCATGGAATTTGTTGGGAATTGGAGGGTCCAAAAAAATGGACAAGTTGTAAATAATCCCCACATGTAGAATCCATGTGGAGATTTCAATCTTGCTGCATTACTCTGATTTCTCCACGTAAATGAAAAATAAAGAGGACTAGCTCTGCCGTGTAGTTTATGGATCCCAATTCCAAATGTCATGGAATTTGTTGGGAATTGGACGGTCCAAAAAAATGGACAAGTTGTAAATAATCTCCACATGTAGAATCCATGTGGAGATTTCAATCTTGCTGCATTACTCTAATTTCTCCACGTAAGTGAAAAATAAAATGAACCAGCTCTGCCGTGTAGTTTATGGATCCCAATTCCAAATGTCATGGAATTTGTTGGGATTGGACGGTCCAAAAAAATGGACAAGTTGTAAATAATCCCCACATGTAGAATCCATGTGGAGATTTCAATCTTGCTGCATTACTCTCATTTCTCCACGTAGATGAAAAATAAAGAGGACTAGCTCTGCCGTGTAGTTTATGGATCCCAATTCCAAATGTCATGGAATTTGTTGGCAATTGGAGGGTCCAAAAAAATGGACAAGTTGTCAATAATCTCCACATGTAGAATCCATGTGGAGATTTCAATCTTGCTGCATTACTCTTATTTCTCCACGTAAATGAAAAATAAAGAGGACCAGCTCTGCCGTGTAGTTTATGGATCCCAATTCCAAATGTCATGGAATTTGTTGGCAATTGGAGGGTCCAATCAAATGGACAAGTTGTAAATAATCCCCACATGTAGAATCCATGTGGAGATTGCAATCTTGCTGCATTACTCTTATTTCTCCACGTAAATGAAAAATAAAGAGGACCAGCTCTGCCGTGTAATTTATGGATTCCAATTCCAAATGTCATGGAATTTGTTGGGAATTGGACGGTCCAAAAAAATGGACAAGTTGTAAATAATCTCCACATGTAAAATCCATGTGGAGATTTCAATCTTGCTGCATTACTCTTATTTCTCCACGTAAATGATAAATAAAGAGGACCAGCTCTGCCCTGTAGTTTATGGATCCCAATTCCAAATGTCATGGAATTTGTTGGCAATTGGAGGGTCCAAAAAAACGGACAAGTTGTAAATAATCTCCACATGTAGAATCCATGTGGAGATTTCAATCTTGCTGCATTACTCTCATTTCTCCACGTAAATGAAAAATAAAAAGAACCAGCTCTGCCGTGTAGTTTATGGATCCCAATTCCAAATGTCATGGAATTTGTTGGGAATTGGACGGTCCAATCAAATGTACAAGTTGTAAATAATCTCCACATGTAGAATCCATGTGGAGATTTCAATCTTGCTGCATTACTCTTATTTCTCCACGTAAATGAAAAATAAAGAGGACCAGCTCTGCCGTGTAGTTTATGGATCCCAATTCCAAATGTCATGGAATTTGTTGGGAATTGGACGGTCCAAAAAAATGGACAAGTTGTAAATAATCCCCACATGTAGAATCTATGTGGAGATTTCAATCTTGCTGCATTACTCTAATTTCTCCACGTAAGTGAAAAATAAAAAGAACCAGCTCTGCCCTTTAGTTTATGGATCCCAATTCCAAATGTCATGGAATTTGTTGGCAATTGGAGGGTCCAAAAAAATGGACAAGTGTAAATAATCTCCACATGTAGAATCCATGTGCAGATTTCAATCCTTCCGCATTACTCTAATTTCTCCACGTAAGTGAAAAATAAAAAGAACCAGCTCTGCCGTGTAGTTTATGGATCCCAATTCCAAATGTCATGGAATTTGTTGGCAATTGGAGGGTCCAAAAAAATGGACAAGTTGTAAATATTCCCCACATGTAGAATCCATGTGGAGATTTCAATCTTGCTGCGTTACTCTGATTTCTCCACGTAAATGAAAAATAAAGAGGACTAGCTCTGCCGTGTAGTTTATGGATCCCAATTCCAAATGTCATGGAATTTGTTGGCAATTGGAGGGTCCAAAAAAACGAACAAGTTGTAAATAATCTCCACATGTAGAATCCATGTCGAGATTTCAATCTTGCTGCATTACTCTTATTTCTCCACGTAAATGAAAAATAAAGAGGACCAGCTCTGCCCTGTAGTTTATGGATCCCAATTCCAAATGTCATGGAATTTGTTGGGAATTGGACGGTCCAAAAAAATGGACAAGTTGTAAATAATCTCCACATGTAGAATCCATGTGGAGATTTCAATCTTGCTGCATTACTCTCATTTTTCCACGTAAATGATAAATAAAGAGGACCAGCTCTATCCTGTAGTTTATGGATCCCAATTCCAAATGTCATGGAATTTGTTGGCAATTGGAGGGTCCAAAAAAATGTACAAGTTGTAAATAATCCCCACATGTAGAATCCATGTGGAGATTTCAATCTTGCTGCATTACTCTCATTTTTCCACGTAAATGAAAAATAAAGAGGACCAGCTCTGCCGTGTAGTTTATGGATCCCAATTCCAAATGTCATGGAATTTGTTGGCAATTGGAGGGTCCAAAAAAATGGACAAGTTGTAAATAATCCCCACATGTAGAATCCATGTGGAGATTTCAATCTTGCTGCATTACTCTCATTTCTCCACGTAAATGATAAATAAAGAGGACCAGCTCTATCCTGTAGTTTATGGATCCCAATTCCAAATGTCATGGAATTTGTTGGCAATTGGAGGGTCCAAAAAAATGTACAAGTTGTAAATAATCCCCACATGTATAATCCATGTGGAGATTTCAATCTTGCTGCATTACTCTCATTTTTCCACGTAAATGAAAAATAAAGAGGACCAGCTCTGCCGTGTAGTTTATGGATCCCAATTCCAAATGTCATGGAATTTGTTGGCAATTCGAGGGTCCAAAAAAATGGACAAGTTGTAAATAATCCCCACATGTAGAATCCATGTGGAGATTTCAATCTTGCTGCATTACTCTCATTTCTCCACGTAGATGAAAAATAAAGAGGACTAGCTCTGCCGTGTAGTTTATGGATCCCAATTCCAAATGTCATGGAATTTGTTGGCAATTGGAGGGTCCAAAAAAATGAACAAGTTGTAAAAAATCTCCACATGTAGAATCCATGTGCAGATTTCAATCTTGCTGCATTACTCTCATTTCTCCACGTAAATGAAAAATAAAAAGAACCTGCTCTGCCCTGTAGTTTATGGATCCCAATTCCAAATGTCATGGAATTTGTTGGGAATTGGACGGTCCAATCAAATGTACAAGTTGTAAATAATCTCCACATGTAGAATCCATGTGGAGATTTCAATCTTGCTGCATTACTCTTATTTCTCCACGTAAATGAAAACTAAAGAGACCCAGCTCTGCCGTGTAGTTTATGGATCCCAATTCCAAATGTCATGGAATTTGTTGGGAATTGGACGGTCCAAAAAAATGGACAAGTTGTAAATAATCTCTACATGTAGAATCCATGTGGAGATTTCAATCTTGCTGCATTACTCTAATTTCTCCACGTAAATGAAAAATAAAAAGAACCAGCTCTGCCGTGTAGTTTATGGATCCCAATTCCAAATGTCATGGAATTTGTTGGGAATTGGACGGTCCAAAAAAATGGACAAGTTGTCAATAATCTCCACATGTAGAATCCATGTGGAGATTTCAATCTTGCTGCATTACTCTTATTTCTCCACGTAAATGAAAACTAAAGAGGACCAGCTCTGCCGTGTAGTTTATGGATCCCAATTCCAAATGTCATGGAATTTGTTGGGAATTGGACGGTCCAAAAAAATGGACAAGTTGTCAATAATCTCCACATGTAGAATCCATGTGGAGATTTCAATCTTGCTGCATTACTCTTATTTCTCCACGTAAATGAAAACTAAAGAGGACCAGCTCTGCCGTGTAGTTTATGGATCCCAATTCCAAATGTCATGGAATTTGTTGGGAATTGGACGGTCCAAAAAAATGGACAAGTTGTCAATAATCTCCACCTGTAGAATCCATGTGGAGATTTCAATCTTGCTGCATTACTCTGATTTCTCCACGTAAATGAAAAATAAAGAGGACCAGCTCTGCCGTGTAATTTATGGATTCCAATTCCAAATGTCATGGAATTTGTTGGGAATTGGACGGTCCAAAAAAATGGACAAGTTGTAAATAATCTCCACATGTAAAATCCATGTGGAGATTTCAATCTTGCTGCATTACTCTAATTTCTCCACGTAAGTGAAAAATAAAAAGAACCAGCTCTGCCGTGTAGTTTATGGATCCCAATTCCAAATGTCATGGAATTTGTTGGCAACTGGAGGGTCCAAAAAAACGGACAAGTTGTAAATAATCCCCACATGTAGAATCCATGTGGAGATTTCAATCTTGCTGCATTACTCTCATTTCTCCACGTAGATGAAAAATAAAGAGGACTAGCTCTGCCGTGTAGTTTATGGATCCCAATTCCAAATGTCATGGAATTTGTTGGCAATTGGAGGGTCCAAAAAAATGAACAAGTTGTAAAAAATCTCCACATGTAGAATCCATGTGGAGATTTCAATCTTGCTGCATTACTCTCATTTCTCCACGTAAATGAAAAATAAAAAGAACCTGCTCTGCCCTGTAGTTTATGGATCCCAATTCCAAATGTCATGGAATTTGTTGGGAATTGGACGGTCCAATCAAATGTACAAGTTGTAAATAATCTCCACATGTAGAATCCATGTGGAGATTTCAATCTTGCTGCATTACTCTTATTTCTCCACGTAAATGAAAACTAAAGAGACCCAGCTCTGCCGTGTAGTTTATGGATCCCAATTCCAAATGTCATGGAATTTGTTGGGAATTGGACGGTCCAAAAAAATGGACAAGTTGTAAATAATCTCTACATGTAGAATCCATGTGGAGATTTCAATCTTGTTGCATTACTCTTATTTCTCCACGTAAATGAAAACTAAAGAGGACCAGCTCTGCCGTGTAATTTATGGATTCCAATTCCAAATGTCATGGAATTTGTTGGGAATTGGACGGTCCAAAAAAATGGACAAGTTGTAAATAATCTCCACATGTAAAATCCATGTGGAGATTTCAATCTTGCTGCATTACTCTAATTTCTCCACGTAAGTGAAAAATAAAAAGAACCAGCTCTGCCGTGTAATTTATGGATCCCAATTCCAAATGTCATGGAATTTGTTGGCAACTGGAGGGTCCAAAAAAATGGACAAGTTGTAAATAATCTCCACATGTAGAATCCATGTGGAGATTTCAATCTTGCTGCATTACTCTAATTTCTCCACGTAAATGAAAAATAAAAAGAACCAGCTCTGCCGTGTAGTTTATGGATCCCAATTCCAAATGTCATGGAATTTGTTGGGAATTGGACGGTCCAAAAAAATGGACAAGTTGTAAATAATCCCCACATGTAGAATCCATGTGGAGATTTCAATCTTGCTGCATTACTCTTATTTCTCCACGTAAATGAAAACTAAAGAGGACCAGCTCTGCCGTGTAGTTTATGGATCCCAATTCCAAATGTCATGGAATTTGTTGGGAATTGGACGGTCCAAAAAAATGGACAAGTTGTCAATAATCTCCACATGTAGAATCCATGTGGAGATTTCAATCTTGCTGCATTACTCTTATTTCTCCACGTAAATGAAAACTAAAGAGGACCAGCTCTGCCGTGTAGTTTATGGATCCCAATTCCAAATGTCATGGAATTTGTTGGGAATTGGACGGTCCAAAAAAATGGACAAGTTGTCAATAATCTCCACATGTAGAATCCATGTGGAGATTTCAATCTTGCTGCATTACTCTTATTTCTCCACGTAAATGAATAATAAAGAGGACCAGCTCTGCCGTGTAATTTATGGATTCCAATTCCAAATGTCATGGAATTTGTTGGGAATTGGACGGTCCAAAAAAATGGACAAGTTGTAAATAATCTCCACATGTAAAATCCATGTGGAGATTTCAATCTTGCTGCATTACTCTAATTTCTCCACGTAAGTGAAAAACAAAAAGAACCAGCTCTGCCGTGTAGTTTATGGATCCCAATTCCAAATGTCATGGAATTTGTTGGCAATTGGAGGGTCCCAAAAAACGGACAAGTTGTAAATAATCTCCACATGTAGAATCCATGTGGAGATTTCAGTCTTGCTGCATTACTCTCATTTCTCCACGTAAATGATAAATAAAGAGGACCAGCTCTATCCTGTAGTTTATGGATCCCAATTCCAAATGTCATGGAATTTGTTGGCAATTGGAGGGTCCAAAAAAATGTACAAGTTGTAAATAATCCCCACATGTAGAATCCATGTGGAGATTTCAATCTTGCTGCATTACTCTCATTTCTCCACGTAAATGAAAAATAAAAAGAACCTGCTCTGCCCTGTAGTTTATGGATCCCAATTCCAAATGTCATGGAATTTGTTGGGAATTGGACGGTCCAATCAAATGTACAAGTTGTAAATAATCTCCACATGTAGAATCCATGTGGAGATTTCAATCTTGCTGCATTACTCTCATTTCTCCACGTAAATGAAAACTAAAGAGGACCAGCTCTGCCCTGTAGTTTATGGATCCCAATTCCAAATGTCATGGAATTTGTTGAGAATTGGACGGTCCAAAAAAATGGACAAGTTGTAAATAATCCCCAAATGTAGAATCCATGTGGAGATTTCAATCTTGCTGCATTACTCTTATTTCTCCACGTAAATGAAAAATAAAGAGGACTAGCTCTGCCGTGTATTTTATGGATCCCAATTCCAAATGTCATGGAATTTGTTGGCAATTGGAGGGTCCAATCAAATGTACAAGTTGTGAATAATCTCCACAAGTAGAATCCATGTGGAGACTTCAATCTTGCTGCATTACTCTCATTTCTCCACGTAAATGATAAATAAAGAGGACCAGCTCTATCCTGTAGTTTATGGATCCCAATTCCAAATGTCATGGAATTTGTTGGCAATTGGAGGGTCCAAAAAAATGCACAAGTTGTAAATAATCCCCACATGTAGAATCCATGTGGAGATTTCAATCTTGCTGCATTACTCTCATTTCTCCACGTAAATGAAAAATAAAGAGGACTAGCTCTGCCGTGTAGTTTATGGATCCCAATTCCAAATGTCATGGAATTTGTTGGCAACTGGAGGGTCCAAAAAAACGGACAAGTTGTCAATAATCTCCACATGTAGAATCCATGTGGAGATTTCAATCTTGCTGCATTACTCTTATTTCTCCACGTAAGTGAAAAATAAAGAGGACCAGCTCTGCCGTGTAATTTATGGATTCCAATTCCAAATGTCATGGAATTTGTTGGGAATTGGACGGTCCAAAAAAATGGACAAGTTGTAAATAATCTCCACATGTAAAATCCATGTGGAGATTTCAATCTTGCTGCATTACTCTCATTTCTCCACGTAAATGATAAATAAAGAGGACCAGCTCTGCCGTGTAGTTTATGCATCCCAATTCCAAATGTCATGGAATTTGTTGGCAATTGGAGGGTCCAAAAAAACGGACAAGTTGTAAATAATCTCCACATGTAGAATCCATGTGGAGATTTCAATCTTGCTGCATTACTCTCATTTCTCCACGTAAATGAAAAATAAAAAGAACCAGCTCTGCCGTGTAGTTTATGGATCCCAATTCCAAATGTCATGGAATTTGTTGGCAATTGGAGGGTCCAAAAAAATGGACAAGTTGTAAATAATCCCCACATGTAGAATCCATGTGGAGATTTCAATCTTGCTGCATTACTCTGATTTCTCCACGTAAATGAAAAATAAAGAGGACTAGCTCTGCCGTGTAGTTTATGGATCCCAATTCCAAATGTCATGAAATTTGTTGGCAATTGGAGGGTCCAATCAAATGTACAAGTTGTCAATAATCTCCACATGTAGAATCCATGTGGAGATTTCAATCTTGCTGCATTACTCTCATTTCTCCACGTAAATGAAATATAAAAAGGACCAGCTCTGCCTTGTAATTTATGGATCCCAATTCCAAATGTCATGGAATTTGTTGGCAATTGGAGGGTCCAAAAAAATGCACAAGTTGTAAATAATCCCCACATGTAGAATCCATGTGGAGATTTCAATCTTGCTGCATTACTCTCATTTCTCCACGTAAATGAAAAATAAAGAGGACTAGCTCTGCCGTGTAGTTTATGGATCCCAATTCCAAATGTCATGGAATTTGTTGGCAACTGGAGGGTCCAAAAAAACGGACAAGTTGTCAATAATCTCCACATGTAGAATCCATGTGGAGATTTCAATCTTGCTGCATTACTCTTATTTCTCCACGTAAGTGAAAAATAAAGAGGACCAGCTCTGCCGTGTAATTTATGGATTCCAATTCCAAATGTCATGGAATTTGTTGGGAATTGGACGGTCCAAAAAAATGGACAAGTTGTAAATAATCTCCACATGTAAAATCCATGTGGAGATTTCAATCTTGCTGCATTACTCTCATTTCTCCACGTAAATGATAAATAAAGAGGACCAGCTCTGCCGTGTAGTTTATGGATCCCAATTCCAAATGTCATGGAATTTGTTGGCAATTGGAGGGTCCAAAAAAACGGACAAATTGTAAATAATCTCCACATGTAGAATCCATGTGGAGATTTCAATCTTGCTGCATTACTCTCATTTCTCCACGTAAATGAAAAATAAAAAGAACCAGCTCTGCCGTGTAGTTTATGGATCCCAATTCCAAATGTCATGGAATTTGTTGGCAATTGGAGGGTCCAAAAAAATGGACAAGTTGTAAATAATCCCCACATGTAGAATCCATGTGGAGATTTCAATCTTGCTGCATTACTCTGATTTCTCCACGTAAATGAAAAATAAAGAGGACTAGCTCTGCCGTGTAGTTTATGGATCCCAATTCCAAATGTCATGAAATTTGTTGGCAATTGGAGGGTCCAATCAAATGTACAAGTTGTGAATAATCCCCACATGTAGAATCCATGTGGAGATTTCAATCTTGCTGCATTACTCTCATTTCTCCACGTAAATGATAAATAAAGAGGACCAGCTCTATCCTGTAGTTTATGGATCCCAATTCCAAATGTCCTGGAATTTGTTGGCAATTGGAGGGTCCAAAAAAATGTACAAGTTGTAAATAATCTCCACATGTAGAATCCATGTGGAGATTTCAATCTTGCTGCATTACTCTAATTTCTCCACGTAAGTGAAAAATAAAAAGAACCAGCTCTGCCGTGTAGTTTATGGATCCCAATTCCAAAAGTCATGGAATTTGTTGGCAATTGGAGGGTCCAAAAAAATGGACAAGTTGTAAATAATCCTCATATGTAGAATCCATGTGGAGATTTCAATCTTGCTGCATTACTCTGATTTCTCCACGTAAATGAAAAATAAAGAGGATTAGCTCTGCCGTGTAGTTTATGGATCCCAATTCCAAATGTCATGGAATTTGTTGGCAATTGGAGGGTCCAAAAAAACGGACAAGTTGTAAATAATCTCCACATGTAGAATCCATGTGGAGATTTCAATCTTGCTGCATTACTCTAATTTCTCCACGTAAGTGAAAAATAAATAGAACCAGCTCTGCCCTGTAGTTTATGGATCCCAATTCCAAATGTCATGGAATTTGTTGGGAATTGGACGGTCCAATCAAATGTACAAGTTGTAAATAATCCCCACATGTAGAATCCATGTGGAGATTTCAATCTTGCCGCATTACTCTCATTTCTCCACGTAAATGAAAAATAAAGAGGACCAGCTCTGCCGTGTAGTTTATGGATCCCAATTCCAAATGTCATGGAATTGGTTGGCAATTGGAGGGTCCAAAAAAACGGACAAGTTGTAAATAATCTCCACATGTAGAATCCATGTGGAGATTTCAATCTTGCTGCATTACTCTAATTTCTCCACGTAAGTGAAAAATAAATACAACCAGCTCTGCCCTGTAGTTTATGGATCCCAATTCCAAATGTCATGGAATTTGTTGGGAATTGGACGGTCCAAAAAAATGGACAAGTTGTCAATAATCTCCACATGTAGAATCCATGTGGAGATTTCAATCTTGCTGCATTACTCTCATTTCTCCACGTAAATGATAAATAAAGAGGACCAGCTCTGCCGTGTAATTTATGGATTCCAATTCCAAATGTCATGGAATTTGTTGGGAATTGGACGGTCCAAAAAAATGGACAAGTTGTAAATAATCTCCACATGTAAAATCCATGTGGAGATTTCAATCTTGCTGCATTACTCTAATTTCTCCACGTAAGTGAAAAATAAAAAGAACCAGCTCTGCCGTGTAGTTTATGGATCCCAATTCCAAATGTCATGAAATTTGTTGGCAACTGGAGGGTCCAAAAAAACGGACAAGTTGTAAATAATCTCCACATGTAGAATCCATGTGGAGATTTCAATCTTGCTGCATTACTCTCATTTCTCCACGTAAATGATAAATAAAGAGGACCAGCTCTATCCTGTAGTTTATGGATCCCAATTCCAAATGTCATGGAATTTGTTGGCAATTGGAGGGTCCAAAAAAATGTACAAGTTGTAAATAATCCCCACATGTAGAATCCATGTGGAGATTTCAATCTTGCTGCATTACTCTCATTTCTCCACGTAAATGAAAAATAAAAAGAACCTGCTCTGCCCTGTAGTTTATGGATCCCAATTCCAAATGTCATGGAATTTGTTGGGAATTGGACGGTCCAATCAAATGTACAAGTTGTAAATAATCTCCACATGTAGAATCCATGTGGAGATTTCAATCTTGCTGCATTACTCTTATTTCTCCACGTAAATGAAAACTAAAGAGGACCAGCTCTGCCGTGTAGTTTATGGATCCCAATTCCAAATGTCATGGAATTTGTTGGGAATTGGACGGTCCAAAAAAATGGACAAGTTGTAAATAATCCCCAAATGTAGAATCCATGTGGAGATTTCAATCTTGCTGCATTACTCTGATTTCTCCACGTAAATGAAAAATAAAGAGGACTAGCTCTGCCGTGTATTTTATGGATCCCAATTCCAAATGTCATGGAATTTGTTGGCAATTGGAGGGTCCAATCAAATGTACAAGTTGTGAATAATCTCCACAAGTAGAATCCATGTGGAGATTTCAATCTTGCTGCATTACTCTCATTTCTCCACGTAAATGAAAAATAAAGAGGACCAGCTCTATCCTGTAGTTTATGGATCCCAATTCCAAATGTCATGGAATTTGTTGGCAATTGGAGGGTCCAAAAAAATGCACAAGTTGTAAATAATCCCCACATGTAGAATCCATGTGGAGATTTCAATCTTGCTGCATTACTCTGATTTCTCCACGTAAATGAAAAATAAAGAGGATTAGCTCTGCCGTGTAGTTTATGGATCCCAATTCCAAATGTCATGGAATTTGTTGGCAATTGGAGGGTCCAAAAAAACGGACAAGTTGTAAATAATCTCCACATGTAGAATCCATGTGGAGATTTCAATCTTGCTGCATTACTCTAATTTCTCCACGTAAGTGAAAAATAAATAGAACCAGCTCTGCCCTGTAGTTTATGGATCCCAATTCCAAATGTCATGGAATTTGTTGGGAATTGGACGGTCCAATCAAATGTACAAGTTGTAAATAATCCCCACATGTAGAATCCATGTGGAGATTTCAATCTTGCCGCATTACTCTCATTTCTCCACGTAAATGAAAAATAAAGAGGACCAGCTCTGCCGTGTAGTTTATGGATCCCAATTCCAAATGTCATGGAATTGGTTGGCAATTGGAGGGTCCAAAAAAACGGACAAGTTGTAAATAATCTCCACATGTAGAATCCATTTGGAGATTTCAATCTTGCTGCATTACTCTAATTTCTCCACGTAAGTGAAAAATAAATACAACCAGCTCTGCCGTGTAGTTTATGGATCCCAATTCCAAATGTCATGGAATTTGTTGGGAATTGGACGGTCCAAAAAAATGGACAAGTTGTCAATAATCTCCACATGTAGAATCCATGTGGAGATTTCAATCTTGCTGCATTACTCTTATTTCTCCACGTAAATGAAAAATAAAGAGGACCAGCTCTGCCGTGTAATTTATGGATTCCAATTCCAAATGTCATGGAATTTGTTGGGAATTGGACGGTCCAAAAAAATGGACAAGTTGTAAATAATCTCCACATGTAAAATCCATGTGGAGATTTCAATCTTGCTGCATTACTCTAATTTCTCCACGTAAGTGAAAAATAAAAAGAACCAGCTCTGCCGTGTAGTTTATGGATCCCAATTCCAAATGTCATGAAATTTGTTGGCAACTGGAGGGTCCAAAAAAACGGACAAGTTGTAAATAATCTCCACATGTAGAATCCATGTGGAGATTTCAATCTTGCTGCATTACTCTCATTTCTCCACGTAAATGATAAATAAAGAGGACCAGCTCTATCCTGTAGTTTATGGATCCCAATTCCAAATGTCATGGAATTTGTTGGCAATTGGAGGGTCCAAAAAAATGTACAAGTTGTAAATAATCCCCACATGTAGAATCCATGTGGAGATTTCAATCTTGCTGCATTACTCTCATTTCTCCACGTAAATGAAAAATAAAAAGAACCTGCTCTGCCCTGTAGTTTATGGATCCCAATTCCAAATGTCATGGAATTTGTTGGGAATTGGACGGTCCAATCAAATGTACAAGTTGTAAATAATCTCCACATGTAGAATCCATGTGGAGATTTCAATCTTGCTGCATTACTCTTATTTCTCCACGTAAATGAAAACTAAAGAGGACCAGCTCTGCCCTGTAGTTTATGGATCCCAATTCCAAATGTCATGGAATTTGTTGAGAATTGGACGGTCCAAAAAAATGGACAACTTGTAAATAATCCCCAAATGTAGAATCCATGTGGAGATTTCAATCTTGCTGCATTACTCTGATTTCTCCACGTAAATGAAAAATAAAGAGGACTAGCTCTGCCGTGTATTTTATGGATCCCAATTCCAAATGTCATGGAATTTGTTGGCAATTGGAGGGTCCAATCAAATGTACAAGTTGTGAATAATCTCCACATGTAGAATCCATGTGGAGATTTCAATCTTGCTGCATTACTCTCATTTCTCCACGTAAATGATAAATAAAGAGGACCAGCTCTATCCTGTAGTTTATGGATCCCAATTCCAAATGTCATGGAATTTGTTGGCAATTGGAGGGTCCAAAAAAACGGACAAGTTGTAAATAATCTCCACATGTAGAATCCATGTGGAGATTTCAATCTTGCTGCATTACTCTCATTTCTCCACGTAAATGAAAAATAAAAAGAACCAGCTCTGCCGTGTAGTTTATGGATCCCAATTCCAAATGTCATGGAATTTGTTGGCAAATGGAGGGTCCAAAAAAATGGACAAGTTGTAAATAATCCCCACATGTAGAATCCATGTGGAGATTTCAATCTTGCTGCATTACTCTGATTTCTCCACGTAAATGAAAAATAAAGAGGACTAGCTCTGCCGTGTAGTTTATGGATCCCAATTCCAAATGTCATGAAATTTGTTGGCAATTGGAGGGTCCAATCAAATGTACAAGTTGTGAATAATCCCCACATGTAGAATCCATGTGGAGATTTCAATCTTGCTGCATTACTCTCATTTCTCCACGTAAATGATAAATAAAGAGGACCAGCTCTATCCTGTAGTTTATGGATCCCAATTCCAAATGTCCTGGAATTTGTTGGCAATTGGAGGGTCCAAAAAAACGGACAAGTTGTAAATAATCTCCACATGTAGAATCCATGTGGAGATTTCAATCTTGCTGCATTACTCTAATTTCTCCACGTAAGTGAAAAATAAAAAGAACCAGCTCTGCCCTGTAGTTTATGGATCCCAATTCCAAATGTCATGGAATTTGTTGGGAATTGGACGGTCCAATCAAATGTACAAGTTGTAAATAATCCCCACATGTAGAATCCATGTGGAGATTTCAATCTTGCCGCATTACTCTCATTTCTCCACGTAAATGAAAAATAAAGAGGACCAGCTCTGCCGTGTAGTTTATGGATCCCAATTCCAAATGTCATGGAATTGGTTGGCAATTGGAGGGTCCAAAAAAATGTACAAGTTGTAAATAATCTCCACATGTAGAATCCATGTGGAGATTTCAATCTTGCTGCATTACTCTAATTTCTCCACGTAAGTGAAAAATAAAAAGAACCAGCTCTGCCCTGTAGTTTATGGATCCCAATTCCAAATGTCATGGAATTTGTTGGCAATTGGAGGGTCCAAAAAGATGTCCAAGTTGTAAATAATCCCTACATGTTGAAGTCATGTGGAGATTTCAATCCTTCCGCATTACTGTCACTGCTCCACGTAAATGACTAATAAAGAGGACCAGCTCTATCCTGTAGTTTAAGGAACCCAATTCCAAATGTCATGGAATTGGTTGGTATTTCGAGGGGCCAATCAAATGTACAAGTTGTAAATAATCCCAACATGTAGAATCCATGTGGAGATTTCAATCTTGCTGCATTACTCTTATTTCTCCACGTAAATGATAAATAAAGAAGACCAGCTCTGCCGTGTAATTTATGGATCCCAATTCCAAATGTCATGGAATTTGTTGGCAATTGGAGGGTCCAAAAAAACGGACAAGTTGTCAATAATCTCCACATGTAGAATCCATGTGGAGATTTCAATCTTGCTGCATTACTCTTATTTCTCCACGTAAATGAAAAATAAAGAGGACTAGCTCTGCCGTGTAATTTATGGATTCCAATTCCAAATGTCATGGAATTTGTTGGGAATTGGACGGTCCAAAAAAATGGACAAGTTGTAAATAATCTCCACATGTAAAATCCATGTGGAGATTTCAATCTTGCTGCATTACTCTTATTTCTCCACGTAAATGAAAAATAAAGAGGACCAGCTCTGCCGTGTAATTTATGGATTCCAATTCCAAATGTCATGGAATTTGTTGGGAATTGGAGGGTCCAAAAAAATGGACAAGTTGTAAATAATCCCCACATGTAGAATCCATGTGGAGATTTCAATCTTGCCGCATTACTCTCATTTCTCCACGTAAATGAAAAATAAAGAGGACCAGCTCTGCTGTGTAGTTTATGGATCCCAATTCCAAATGTCATGGAATTGGTTGGCAATTGGAGGGTCCAAAAAAATGTACAAGTTGTAAATAATCTCCACATGTAGAATCCATGTGGAGATTTCAATCTTGCTGCATTACTCTAATTTCTCCACGTAAGTGAAAAATAAAAAGAACCAGCTCTGCCCTGTAGTTTATGGATCCCAATTCCAAATGTCATGGAATTTGTTGGCAATTGGAGGGTCCAAAAAGATGTCCAAGTTGTAAATAATCCCTACATGTTGAAGTCATGTGGAGATTTCAATCCTTCCGCATTACTGTCACTGCTCCACGTAAATGACTAATAAAGAGGACCAGCTCTATCCTGTAGTTTAAGGAACCCAATTCCAAATGTCATGGAATTGGTTGGTATTTCGAGGGGCCAATCAAATGTACAAGTTGTAAATAATCCCAACATGTAGAATCCATGTGGAGATTTCAATCTTGCTGCATTACTCTTATTTCTCCACGTAAATGATAAATAAAGAAGACCAGCTCTGCCGTGTAATTTATGGATCCCAATTCCAAATGTCATGGAATTTGTTGGCAATTGGAGGGTCCAAAAAAACGGACAAGTTGTCAATAATCTCCACATGTAGAATCCATGTGGAGATTTCAAACTTGCTGCATTACTCTTATTTCTCCACGTAAATGAAAAATAAAGAGGACCAGCTCTGCCGTGTAATTTATGGATTCCAATTCCAAATGTCATGGAATTTGTTGGGAATTGGACGGTCCAAAAAAATGGACAAGTTGTAAATAATCTCCACATGTAAAATCCATGTGGAGATTTCAATCTTGCTGCATTACTCTTATTTCTCCACGTAAATGAAAAATAAAGAGGACCAGCTCTGCCGTGTAATTTATGGATTCCAATTCCAAATGTCATGGAATTTGTTGGGAATTGGACGGTCCAATCAAATGGACAAGTTGTAAATAATCCCCACATGTAGAATCCATGTGGAGATTTCAATCTTGCCGCATTACTCTCATTTCTCCACGTAAATGAAAAATAAAGAGGACCAGCTCTGCCGTGTAGTTTATGGATCCCAATTCCAAATGTCATGGAATTGGTTGGCAATTGGAGGGTCCAAAAAAATGTACAAGTTGTAAATAATCTCCACATGTAGAATCCATGTGGAGATTTCAATCTTGCTGCATTACTCTAATTTCTCCACGTAAGTGAAAAATAAAAAGAACCAGCTCTGCCCTGTAGTTTATGGATCCCAATTCCAAATGTCATGGAATTTGTTGGCAATTGGAGGGTCCAAAAAGATGTCCAAGTTGTAAATAATCCCTACATGTTGAAGTCATGTGGAGATTTCAATCCTTCCGCATTACTGTCACTGCTCCACGTAAATGACTAATAAAGAGGACCAGCTCTATCCTGTAGTTTAAGGAACCCAATTCCAAATGTCATGGAATTGGTTGGTATTTCGAGGGGCCAATCAAATGTACAAGTTGTAAATAATCCCAACATGTAGAATCCATGTGGAGATTTCAATCTTGCTGCATTACTCTCATTTCTCCACGTAAATGAAAAATAAAAAGAACCAGCTCTGCCGTGTAGTTTATGGATCCCAATTCCAAATGTCATGGAATTTGTTGGCAATTGGAGGGTCCAAAAAAATGGACAAGTTGTAAATAATCCCCACATGTAGAATCCATGTGGAGATTTCAATCTTGCTGCATTACTCTGATTTCTCCACGTATGAAAAATAAAGAGGACTAGCTCTGCCGTGTAGTTTATGGATCCCAATTCCAAATGTCATGGAATTTGTTGGGAATTGGACGGTCCAAAAAAATGGACAAGTTGTAAATAATCTCCACATGTAAAATCCATGTGGAGATTTCAATCTTGCTGCATTACTCTTATTTCTCCACGTAAATGAAAAATAAAGAGGACCAGCTCTGCCGTGTAATTTATGGATTCCAATTCCAAATGTCATGGAATTTGTTGGGAATTGGAGGGTCCAAAAAAATGGACAAGTTGTAAATAATCCCCACATGTAGAATCCATGTGGAGATTTCAATCTTGCCGCATTACTCTCATTTCTCCACGTAAATGAAAAATAAAGAGGACCAGCTCTGCCGTGTAGTTTATGGATCCCAATTCCAAATGTCATGGAATTGGTTGGCAATTGGAGGGTCCAAAAAAATGTACAAGTTGTAAATAATCTCCACATGTAGAATCCATGTGGAGATTTCAATCTTGCTGCATTACTCTAATTTCTCCACGTAAGTGAAAAATAAAAAGAACCAGCTCTGCCCTGTAGTTTATGGATCCCAATTCCAAATGTCATGGAATTTGTTGGCAATTGGAGGGTCCAAAAAGATGTCCAAGTTGTAAATAATCCCTACATGTTGAAGTCATGTGGAGATTTCAATCCTTCCGCATTACTGTCACTGCTCCACGTAAATGACTAATAAAGAGGACCAGCTCTATCCTGTAGTTTAAGGAACCCAATTCCAAATGTCATGGAATTGGTTGGTATTTCGAGGGGCCAATCAAATGTACAAGTTGTAAATAATCCCAACATGTAGAATCCATGTGGAGATTTCAATCTTGCTGCATTACTCTTATTTCTCCACGTAAATGATAAATAAAGAAGACCAGCTCTGCCGTGTAATTTATGGATCCCAATTCCAAATGTCATGGAATTTGTTGGCAATTGGAGGGTCCAAAAAAACGGACAAGTTGTCAATAATCTCCACATGTAGAATCCATGTGGAGATTTCAAACTTGCTGCATTACTCTTATTTCTCCACGTAAATGAAAAATAAAGAGGACCAGCTCTGCCGTGTAATTTATGGATTCCAATTCCAAATGTCATGGAATTTGTTGGGAATTGGACGGTCCAAAAAAATGGACAAGTTGTAAATAATCTCCACATGTAAAATCCATGTGGAGATTTCAATCTTGCTGCATTACTCTTATTTCTCCACGTAAATGAAAAATAAAGAGGACCAGCTCTGCCGTGTAATTTATGGATTCCAATTCCAAATGTCATGGAATTTGTTGGGAATTGGACGGTCCAATCAAATGGACAAGTTGTAAATAATCCCCACATGTAGAATCCATGTGGAGATTTCAATCTTGCCGCATTACTCTCATTTCTCCACGTAAATGAAAAATAAAGAGGACCAGCTCTGCCGTGTAGTTTATGGATCCCAATTCCAAATGTCATGGAATTGGTTGGCAATTGGAGGGTCCAAAAAAATGTACAAGTTGTAAATAATCTCCACATGTAGAATCCATGTGGAGATTTCAATCTTGCTGCATTACTCTAATTTCTCCACGTAAGTGAAAAATAAAAAGAACCAGCTCTGCCCTGTAGTTTATGGATCCCAATTCCAAATGTCATGGAATTTGTTGGCAATTGGAGGGTCCAAAAAGATGTCCAAGTTGTAAATAATCCCTACATGTTGAAGTCATGTGGAGATTTCAATCCTTCCGCATTACTGTCACTGCTCCACGTAAATGACTAATAAAGAGGACCAGCTCTATCCTGTAGTTTAAGGAACCCAATTCCAAATGTCATGGAATTGGTTGGTATTTCGAGGGGCCAATCAAATGTACAAGTTGTAAATAATCCCAACATGTAGAATCCATGTGGAGATTTCAATCTTGCTGCATTACTCTCATTTCTCCACGTAAATGAAAAATAAAAAGAACCAGCTCTGCCGTGTAGTTTATGGATCCCAATTCCAAATGTCATGGAATTTGTTGGCAATTGGAGGGTCCAAAAAAATGGACAAGTTGTAAATAATCCCCACATGTAGAATCCATGTGGAGATTTCAATCTTGCTGCATTACTCTGATTTCTCCACGTATGAAAAATAAAGAGGACTAGCTCTGCCGTGTAGTTTATGGATCCCAATTCCAAATGTCATGAAATTTGTTGGCAATTGGAGGGTCCAATCAAATGTACAAGTTGTGAATAATCCCCACATGTAGAATCCATGTGGAGATTTCAATCTTGCTGCATTACTCTCATTTCTCCACGTAAATGATAAATAAAGAGGACCAGCTCTATCCTGTAGTTTATGGATCCCAATTCCAAATGTCCTGGAATTTGTTGGCAATTGGAGGGTCCAAAAAAATGTACAAGTTGTAAATAATCTCCACATGTAGAATCCATGTGGAGATTTCAATCTTGCTGCATTACTCTAATTTCTCCACGTAAGTGAAAAATAAAAAGAACCAGCTCTGCCGTGTAGTTTATGGATCCCAATTCCAAATGTCATGGAATTTGTTGGCAATTGGAGGGTCCAAAAAAATGGACAAGTTGTAAATAATCCTCACATGTAGAATCCATGTGGAGATTTCAATCTTGCTGCATTACTCTGATTTCTCCACGTAAATGAAAAATAAAGAGGATTAGCTCTGCCGTGTAGTTTATGGATCCCAATTCCAAATGTCATGGAATTTGTTGGGAATTGGACGGTCCAAAAAAACGGACAAGTTGTAAATAATCTCCACATGTAGAATCCATGTGGAGATTTCAATCTTGCTGCATTACTCTAATTTCTCCACGTAAGTGAAAAATAAATAGAACCAGCTCTGCCCTGTAGTTTATGGATCCCAATTCCAAATGTCATGGAATTTGTTGGGAATTGGACGGTCCAATCAAATGTACAAGTTGTAAATAATCCCCACATGTAGAATCCATGTGGAGATTTCAATCTTGCCGCATTACTCTCATTTCTCCACGTAAATGAAAAATAAAGAGGACCAGCTCTGCCGTGTAGTTTATGGATCCCAATTCCAAATGTCATGGAATTGGTTGGCAATTGGAGGGTCCAAAAAAACGGACAAGTTGTAAATAATCTCCACATGTAGAATCCATGTGGAGATTTCAATCTTGCTGCATTACTCTAATTTCTCCACGTAAGTGAAAAATAAAAAGAACCAGCTCTGCCGTGTAGTTTATGGATCCCAATTCCAAATGTCATGAAATTTGTTGGCAACTGGAGGGTCCAAAAAAACGGACAAGTTGTAAATAATCTCCACATGTAGAATCCATGTGGAGATTTCAATCTTGCTGCATTACTCTTATTTCTCCACGTAAATGAAAAATAAAGAGGACCAGCTCTGCCGTGTAGTTTATGGATCCCAATTCCAAATGTCATGGAATTTGTTGGCAACTGGAGGGTCCAAAAAAATGTACAAGTTGTAAATAATCCCCACATGTAGAATCCATGTGGAGATTTCAATCTTGCTGCATTACTCTCATTTCTCCACGTAAATGAAAAATAAAAAGAACCTGCTCTGCACTGTAGTTTATGGATCCCAATTCCAAATGTCATGGAATTTGTTGGGAATTGGACGGTCCAATCAAATGTACAAGTTGTAAATAATCTCCACATGTAGAATCCATGTGGAGATTTCAATCTTGCTGCATTACTCTTATTTCTCCACGTAAATGAAAACTAAAGGGGACCAGCTCTGCCCTGTAGTTTATGGATCCCAATTCCAAATGTCATGGAATTTGTTGAGAATTGGACGGTCCAAAAAAATGGACAAGTTGTAAATAATCCCCAAATGTAGAATCCATGTGGAGATTTCAATCTTGCTGCATTACTCTGATTTCTCCACGTAAATGAAAAATAAAGAGGACCAGCTCTATCCTGTAGTTTATGGATCCCAATTCCAAATGTCATGGAATTTGTTGGCAATTGGAGGGTCCAAAAAAACGGACAAGTTGTAAATAATCTCCACATGTAGAATCCATGTGGAGATTTCAATCTTGCTGCATTACTCTCATTTCTCCACGTAAATGAAAAATAAAAAGAACCAGCTCTGCCGTGTAGTTTATGGATCCCAATTCCAAATGTCATGGAATTTGTTGGCAAATGGAGGGTCCAAAAAAATGGACAAGTTGTAAATAATCCCCACATGTAGAATCCATGTGGAGATTTCAATCTTGCTGCATTACTCTGATTTCTCCACGTAAATGAAAAATAAAGAGGACTAGCTCTGCCGTGTAGTTTATGGATCCCAATTCCAAATGTCATGAAATTTGTTGGCAATTGGAGGGTCCAATCAAATGTACAAGTTGTGAATAATCCCCACATGTAGAATCCATGTGGAGATTTCAATCTTGCTGCATTACTCTCATTTCTCCACGTAAATGATAAATAAAGAGGACCAGCTCTATCCTGTAGTTTATGGATCCCAATTCCAAATGTCCTGGAATTTGTTGGCAATTGGAGGGTCCAAAAAAATGTACAAGTTGTAAATAATCTCCACATGTAGAATCCATGTGGAGATTTCAATCTTGCTGCATTACTCTAATTTCTCCACGTAAGTGAAAAATAAAAAGAACCAGCTCTGCCGTGTAGTTTATGGATCCCAATTCCAAATGTCATGGAATTTGTTGGCAATTGGAGGGTCCAAAAAAATGGACAAGTTGTAAATAATCCTCACATGTAGAATCCATGTGGAGATTTCAATCTTGCTGCATTACTCTGATTTCTCCACGTAAATGAAAAATAAAGAGGATTAGCTCTGCCGTGTAGTTTATGGATCCCAATTCCAAATGTCATGGAATTTGTTGGCAATTGGAGGGTCCAAAAAAACGGACAAGTTGTAAATAATCTCCACATGTAGAATCCATGTGGAGATTTCAATCTTGCTGCATTACTCTAATTTCTCCACGTAAATGAAAAATAAAAAGAACCAGCTCTGCCCTGTAGTTTATGGATCCCAATTCCAAATGTCATGGAATTTGTTGGGAATTGGACGGTCCAATCAAATGTACAAGTTGTAAATAATCCCCACATGTAGAATCCATGTGGAGATTTCAATCTTGCCGCATTACTCTCATTTCTCCACGTAAATGAAAAATAAAGAAGACCAGCTCTGCCGTGTAGTTTATGGATCCCAATTCCAAATGTCATGGAATTTGTTGGCAATTGGAGGGTCCAAAAAGATGTCCAAGTTGTAAATAATCCCTACATGTTGAAGTCATGTGGAGATTTCAATCCTTCCGCATTACTGTCACTGCTCCACGTAAATGACTAATAAAGAGGACCAGCTCTATCCTGTAGTTTAAGGAACCCAATTCCAAATGTCATGGAATTGGTTGGTATTTCGAGGGGCCAATCAAATGTACAAGTTGTAAATAATCCCAACATGTAGAATCCATGTGGAGATTTCAATCTTGCTGCATTACTCTTATTTCTCCACGTAAATGATAAATAAAGAAGACCAGCTCTGCCGTGTAATTTATGGATCCCAATTCCAAATGTCATGGAATTGGTTGGCAATTGGAGGGTCCAAAAAATGGACAAGTTGTCAATAATCTCCGAATGTAGAATCCATGTGGAGATCTCAATCATGCCGCATTACTCTCATTTCTCCACGTGGATGACAAATAAAGAGGACCAGCTCTGCCGTGTAGTTTATGGATCCCAATTCCAAATGTCATGGAATTTGTTGGGAATTGGACGGTCCAATCAAATGTACAAGTTGTAAATAATCTCCACATGTAGAATCCATGTGGAGATTTCAATCTTGCTGCATTACTCTTATTTCTCCACGTAAATGATAAATAAAGAGGACCAGCTCTATCCTGTAGTTTATGGATCCCAATTCCAAATGTCATGGAATTTGTTGGCAATTGGAGGGTCCAAAAAAATGTACAAGTTGTAAATAATCCCCACATGTATAATCCATGTGGAGATTTCAATCTTGCTGCATTACTCTCATTTTTCCACGTAAATGAAAAATAAAGAGGACCAGCTCTGCCGTGTAGTTTATGGATCCCAATTCCAAATGTCATGGAATTTGTTGGCAATTGGAGGGTCCAAAAAAATGGACAAGTTGTAAATAATCCCCACATGTAGAATCCATGTGGAGATTTCAATCTTGCTGCATTACTCTCATTTCTCCACGTAAATGAAAAGTAAAGAGGACCAGTCTGCCGTGTAGTTTATGGATCCCAATTCCAAATGTCATGGAATTTGTTGGCAATTGGAGGGTCCAAAAAAATGAACAAGTTGTAAAAAATCTCCACATGTAGAATCCATGTGGAGATTTCAATCTTGTTGCATTACTCTCATTTCTCCACGTAAATGAAAAATAAAAAGAACCTGCTCTGCCCTGTAGTTTATGGATCCCAATTCCAAATGTCATGGAATTTGTTGGGAATTGGACGGTCCAATCAAATGTACAAGTTGTAAATAATCTCCACATGTAGAATCCATGTGGAGATTTCAATCTTGCTGCATTACTCTTATTTCTCCACGTAAATGAAAACTAAAGAGGACCAGCTCTGCCGTGTAGTTTATGGATCCCAATTCCAAATGTCATGGAATTTGTTGGGAATTGGACGGTCCAAAAAAATGGACAAGTTGTAAATAATCTCTACATGTAGAATCCATGTGGAGATTTCAATCTTGCTGCATTACTCTTATTTCTCCACGTAAATGAAAAATAAAGAGGACCAGCTCTGCCGTGTAATTTATGGATTCCAATTCCAAATGTCATGGAATTTGTTGGGAATTGGAGGGTCCAATCAAATGTACAAGTTGTGAATAATCTCCACATGTAAAATCCATGTGGAGATTTCAATCTTGCTGCATTACTCTAATTTCTCCACGTAAATGAAAAATAAAAAGAACCAGCTCTGCCGTGTAGTTTATGGATCCCAATTCCAAATGTCATGGAATTTGTTGGCAACTGGAGGGTCCAAAAAAATGGACAAGTTGTAAATAATCTCCACATGTAGAATCCATGTGGAGATTTCAATCTTGCTGCATTACTCTAATTTCTCCACGTAAGTGAAAAATAAAAAGAACCAGCTCTGCCGTGTAGTTTATGGATCCCAATTCCAAATGTCATGGAATTTTTTGGCAACTGGAGGGTCCAAAAAAATGGACAAGTTGTAAATAATCTCCACATGTAGAATCCATGTGGAGATTTCAATCTTGCTGCATTACTCTCATTTCTCCACGTAAATGAAAAATAAAAAGAACCTGCTCTGCCCTGTAGTTTATGGATCCCAATTCCAAATGTCATGGAATTTGTTGGGAATTGGACGGTCCAATCAAATGTACAAGTTGTAAATAATCTCCACATGTAGAATCCATGTGGAGATTTCAATCTTGCTGCATTACTCTTATTTCTCCACGTAAATGAAAACTAAAGAGGACCAGCTCTGCCGTGTAGTTTATGGATCCCAATTCCAAATGTCATGGAATTTGTTGGCAACTGGAGGGTCCAAAAAAACGGACAAGTTGTAAATAATCTCCACATGTAGAATCCATGTGGAGATTTCAATCTTGCTGCATTACTCTCATTTCTCCACGTAAATGATAAATAAAGAGGACCAGCTCTATCCTGTAGTTTATGGATCCCAATTCCAAATGTCATGAAATTGGTTGGCAATTGGAGGGTCCAAAAAAATGGACAAGTTGTAAATAATCCCCACATGTATAATCCATGTGGAGATTTCAATCTTGCTGCATTACTCTCATTTCTCCACGTAAATGAAAAATAAAAAGAACCTGCTCTGCCCTGTAGTTTATGGATCCCAATTCCAAATGTCATGGAATTTGTTGGGAATTGGACGGTCCAATCAAATGTACAAGTTGTAAATAATCTCCACATGTAGAATCCATGTGGAGATTTCAATCTTGCTGCATTACTCTTATTTCTCCACGTAAATGAAAACTAAAGAGGACCAGCTCTGCCGTGTAGTTTATGGATCCCAATTCCAAATGTCATGGAATTTGTTGGGAATTGGACGGTCCAAAAAAATGGACAAGTTGTAAATAATCCCCACATGTAGAATCCATGTGGAGATTTCAATCTTGCTGCATTACTCTGATTTCTCCACGTAAATGAAAAATAAAGAGGACTAGCTCTGCCGTGTAATTTATGGATTCCAATTCCAAATGTCATGGAATTTGTTGGCAATTGGAGGGTCCAAAAAGATGTCCAAGTTGTAAATAATCCCTACATGTTGAATTCATGTGGAGATTTCAATCCTTCCGCATTACTGTCACTGCTCCACGTAAATGACTAATAAAGAGGACCAGCTCTATCCTGTAGTTTAAGGAACCCAATTCCAAATGTCATGGAATTGGTTGGTATTTCGAGGGGCCAATCAAATGTACAAGTTGTAAATAATCTCCACATGTAGAATCCATGTGGAGATTTCAATCTTGCTGCATTACTCTAATTTCTCCACGTAAATGAAAAATAAAAAGAACCAGCTCTGCCGTGTAGTTTATGGATCCCAATTCCAAATGTCATGGAATTTGTTGGCAATTGGAGGGTCCAATCAAATGTACAAGTTGTGAATAATCTCCACATGTAGAATCCATGTGGAGATTTCAATCTTGCTGCATTACTCTCATTTCTCCACGTAAATGATAAATAAAGAGGACCAGCTCTATCCTGTAGTTTATGGATCCCAATTCCAAATGTCATGGAATTGGTTGGCAATTGGAGGGTCCAAAAAAATGGACAAGTTGTAAATAATCTCCACATGTAGAATCCATGTGGAGATTTCAATCTTGCTGCATTACTCTAATTTCTCCACGTAAATGAAAAATAAAGAGGACTAGCTCTGCCGTGTAGTTTATGGATCCCAATTCCAAATGTCATGGAATTTGTTGGGAATTGGACGGTGCAATCAAATGTACAAGTTGTAAATAATCTCCACATGTAGAATCCATGTGGAGATTTCAATCTTGCTGCATTACTCTTATTTCTCCACGTAAATGATAAATAAAGAGGACTAGCTCTATCCTGTAGTTTATGGATCCCAATTCCAAATGTCATGGAATTTGTTGGCAATTGGAGGGTCCAATCAAATGTACAAGTTGTAAATAATCTCCACATGTAGAATCCATGTGGAGATTTCAATCTTGCTGCATTACTCTAATTTCTCCACGTAAGTGAAAAATAAAAAGAACCAGCTCTGCCGTGTAGTTTATGGATCCCAATTCCAAATGTCATGGAATTTGTTGGCAATTGGAGGGTCCAAAAAGATGTCCAAGTTGTAAATAATCCCTACATGTTGAAGTCATGTGGAGATTTCAATCCTTCCGCATTACTGTCACTGCTCCACGTAAATGACTAATAAAGAGGACCAGCTCTATCCTGTAGTTTAAGGAACCCAATTCCAAATGTCATGGAATTGGTTGGTATTTCGAGGGGCCAATCAAGTGTACAAGTTGTAAATAATCCCAACATGTAGAATCCATGTGGAGATTTCAATCTTGCTGCATTACTCTTATTTCTCCACGTAAATGATAAATAAAGAAGACCAGCTCTGCCGTGTAATTTATGGATCCCAATTCCAAATGTCATGGAATTGGCTGGCAATTGGAGGGTCCAAAAAATGGACAAGTTGTCAATAATCTCCGAATGTAGAATCCATGTGGAAATTTCAATCTTGCTGCATTACTCTTATTTCTCCACGTAAATGAAAAATAAAGAGGACCAGCTCTGCCGTGTAGTTTATGGATCCCAATTCCAAATGTCATGGAATTTGTTGGGAATTGGACGGTCCAAAAAAATGGACAAGTTGTAAATAATCTCCACATGTAGAATCCATGTGGAGATTTCAATCTTGCTGCATTATTCTAATTTCTCCACGTAAGTGGAAAATAAAAAGAACCAGCTCTGCCGTGTAGTTTATGGATCCCAATTCCAAATGTCATGGAATTTGTTGGGAATTGGACGGTCCAAAAAAGTGGAGAAGTTGTCAATAATCTCGACATGTAGAATCCATGTGGAGATTTCAATCTTGCTGCATTATTCTCATTTCTCCACGTAATTGATAAATAAAGAGGACCAACTCTATCCTGTAGTTTATGGATCCCAATTCCAAATGTCATGGAATTCGTTGGGAATTGGACGGTCCAAAAAAATGGACAAGTTGTTAATAATCTCGACATGTAGAATCCATGTGGAGATTTCAATCTTGCTGCATTATTCTCATTTCTCCACGTAAGTGAAAAATAAAGAGAACCAACTCTGCCCTGTAGTTTATGGATCCCAATTCCAAATGTCATGGAATTTGTTGGCAATTGAGGGTCCAAAAAGATGTACAAGTTGTAAATAATCCCTACATGTAGAATTCATGTGGAGATTTCAATCCTTCCGCATTAGTCTCACAGGTCCACGTAAATGAAAAATAAAGAGGACCAGCTCTATACTGTAGTTTATGGATCCCAATTCCAAATGTCATGGAATTTGTTGGCAAATGGAAGGTCCAAAAAAATGGACAAGTTGTAAATAATCTCCACATGTAGAATCCATGTGGAGATTTCAATCTTGCTGCATTACTCTAATTTCTCCACGTAAATGAAAAATAAAAAGAACCAGCTCTGCCCTGTAGTTTATGGATCCCAATTCCAAATGTCATGGAATTTGTTGGGAATTGGAGGGTCGAAAAAAATGTCCAAGTTGTAAATAATCCCCACATTTAGAATCCATGTGGAGATTTCAATCTTGCTGCATTATTCTAATTTCTCCACGTAAATGAAAAATAAAAAGGACCAACTCTGCCGTGTAGTTTATGGATCCCAATTCCAAATGTCATGGAATTTGTTGGCCATTGGAGGGTCGAAAAAGATGTCCAAGTTGTAAATAATCCCAACATGTAGAATTCATGTGCAGATTTCAATCCTTCCGCATTACTCTCACTGCTGCACGTAAATGAGTAATAAAGAGGACCAGCTCTATCTTGCAGTTTATAGATCCCAATTCCAAATGTCATGGAATTGGTCGGCAATTGGAGGGTCCAATCAAATGTACAAGTTGTAAATAATCCCAACATGTAGAATCCATGTGGAGATTTCAATCTTGCTGCATTACTCTTATTTCTCCACGTAAATGAAAAATAAAGAGGACCAGCTCTGCCGTGTAATTTATGGATCCCAATTCCAAATGTCATGGAATTAGTTGGCAATTGGAGGGTCCAAAAAAATGGACAAGTTGTAAATAATCCCGACATGGAGAATCCATGTGGAGATTTCAATCTTGCTGCATTACTCTAATTTCTCCACGTAAATGAAAAATAAAGAGGACCAGCTCTGCCGTGTAGTTTATGGATCCCAATTCCAAATGTCATGGAATTTGTTGGGAATTGGAGGGTCGAAAAAAATGTACAAGTTGTAAATAATCCCCACATTTAGAATCCATGTGGAGATTTCAATCTTGCTGCATTATTCTAATTTCTCCACGTAAATGAAAAATAAAAAGGACCAGCTCTGCCGTGTAGTTTATGGATCCCAATTCCAAATGTCATGGAATTTGTTGGCCATTGGAGGGTCGAAAAAGATGTCGAAGTTGTAAATAATCCCAACATGTAGAATTCATGTGCAGATTTCAATCCTTCCTCATTACTCTCACTGCTCCACGTAAATGAATAATAAAGAGGACCAGCTCTATCTTGTAGTTTATAGATCCCAATTCCAAATGTCATGGAATTGGTCGGCAATTGGAGGGTCCAATCAAATGGACAAGTTGTAAATAATCCCAACATGTAGAATCCATGTGGAGATTTCAATCTTGCTGCATTACTCTTAGTTCTCCACGTAAATGAAAAATAAAGAGGACTAGCTCTGCCGTGTAGTTTATGGATCCCAATTCCAAATGTCATGGAATTCGTTGGGAATTGGAGGGTCCAGAAAAATGTACAAGTTGTAAATAATCCCCACATTTAGAATCCATGTGGAGATTTCAATCTTGCTGCATTACTCTAATTTCTCCACGTAAATGAAAAATAAAGAGGACCAGCTCTGCCGTGTAGTTTATGGATCCCAATTCCAAATGTCATGGAATTCGTTGGCAATTGGAGGTTCCAGAAAAATGTACAAGTTGTTATTAATCTCCACATGTAGAATCCATGTGGAGATTTTAATCTTGCTGCATTACTCTGATTTTTTCACGTAAATGAAAAATAAAGAAGACCAGCTCTGCCATGTAGTTTATGGATCCCTATTCCAAGTGTCATGGAATTCGTTGGCAATTGGAGGGTCCAAAAAAATGGACACGTTGTAAATAATCTCCACATGTAGAATCCATGTGGAGATTTCAATCTTGCTGCATAACTCTAATTTCTCCACGTAAATGAAAAATAAAGAGGACCAGCTTTGCCGTGTAGTTTATGGATCCCAATTCCAAATGTCATGGAATTGGTTGGGAATTGGAGGGTCGAAAAAAATGTACAAGTTGTAAATAATCCCAACTTGTAGAATTCATGTGCAGATTTCAATCCTTCCGCATTACTCTCACTGCTCCACGTAAATGAATAATAAAGAGGACCAGCTCTATCTTGTAGTTTATAGATCCCAATTCCAAATGTCATGGAATTGGTCGGCAATTGGAGGGTCCAATCAAATGGACAAGTTGTAAATAATCCCAACATGTAGAATTCATGTGCAGATTTCAATCCTTCCCCATTACTGTCACTGCTCCACGTAAATGAATAATAAAGAGGACCAGCTCTATCTTGTAGTTTATGGATCCCAATTCCAAATGTCATGGAATTGGTCGGCAATTGGAGGGTCCAATCAAATGGACAAGTTGTAAATAATCCCAACATGTAGAATCCATGTGGAGATTTCAATCTTGCTACATTACTCTAATTTCTCCACGTAAATGAAAAATAAAGAGGACCAGCTCTGCCGTGTAGTTTATGGATCCCAATTCCAAATGTCATGGAATTTGTTGGCAATTGGAGGGTCCAAAAAAATGGACAAGTTGTAAATAATCTCCACATGTAGAATCCATGTGGAGATTTCAATCTTGCTGCATTACTCTAATTTCTCCACGTAAATGAAAAATAAAAAGAACCAGCTCTGCCCTGTAGTTTATGGATCCCAATTCCAAATGTCATGGAATTGGTTGGCAATTGGAGGGTCCAAAAAAATGTACAAGGTGTAAATAATCCCCACATTTAGAATCCATGTGGAGATTTCAATCTTGCTGCATTATTCTAATTTCTCCACGTAAATGAAAAATAAAAAGGACCAGCTCTGCCGTGTAGTTTATGGATCCCAATTCCAAATGTCATGGAATTCGTTGGCAATTGGAGGGTCCAAAAAGATGTCCAAGTTGTAAATAATCCCAACATGTAGAATTCATGTGCAGATTTCAATCCTTCCCCATTACTCTCACTGCTCCACGTAAATGAATAAAAAGAGGACCAGCTCTATCTTGTAGTTTATAGATCCCAATTCCAAATGTCATGGAATTGGTCGGCAATTGGAGGGTCCAATCAAATGGACAAGTTGTAAATAATCCCAACATGTAGAATCCATGTGGAGATTTCAATCTTGCTGCATTACTCTAATTTCTCCACGTAAATGAAAAATAAAAAGGACCAGCTCTGCCGTTTAGTTTATGGATCTCTATTCCAGGTGTCATGGAATTCGTTGGCAATTGGAGGGCCGAAAAAAATGTACAAGTTGTAAATAATCCCCACATTTAGAATCCATGTGGAGATTTCAATCTTGCTGCATTATTCTAATTTCTCCACGTAAATGAAAAATAAAAAGAACCAGCTCTATCCTGTAGTTTATGGATCCCAATTCCAAATGTCATGTAATTTGTTGGCAATTGGAGGGTCCAAAAAAATGGACAAGTTGTAAATAATCCCCACATTTAGAATCCATGTGGAGATTTCAATCTTGCTGCATTACTCTAATTTCTCCACGTAAATGAAAAATAAAAAGGACCAGCTCTGCCGTGTAGTTTATGGATCCCAATTCCAAATGTCATGGAATTCGTTGGCAATTGGAGGGTCGAAGAGATGTCCAAGTTGTAAATAATCCCAACATGTAGAATTCATGTGCAGATTTCAATCCTTCCCCATTACTCTCACTGCTCCACGTAAATGAATAAAAAGAGGACCAGCTCTATGTTGTAGTTTATAGATCCCAATTCCAAATGTCATGGAATTGGTCGGCAATTGGAGGGTCCAAAAAAATGGACAAGTTGTAAATAATCCCAACATGTAGAATCCATGTGGAGATTTCAATCTTGCTGCATTACTCTTATTTCTCCACGTAAATGAAAAATAAAGAGGACCAGCTCTGCCGTGTAATTTATGGATCCCAATTCCAAATGTCATGGGATTAGTTGGCAATTGGAGGGTCCAAAAAAATGTACAAGTTGTGAATAATCCCCACATGTAGAATCCATGTGGAGATTTCAATCTTGCTGCATTACTCTGATTTTTTCACGTAAATGAAAAATAAAGAGGATCAGCTCTGCCGTGTAATTTATGGATCCCAATTCCAAATGTCATGGAATTGGTTGGCAATTGGAGGGTCCAAAAAAATGGACAAGTTGTAAATAATCCCTACATGTAGAATGCATGTGGAGATTTCAATCTTGCTGCATTACTCTAATTTCTCCACGTAAATGAAAAATAAAGAGGACCAGCTCTACCGTGTAGTTTATGGATCCCAATTCCAAATGTCATGGAATTCGTTGGCAATTGGAGGGTCCAAAAAAATGAACAAGTTGTCAATAAACCCCACATGTAGAATCCATGTGGAGATTTCAATCTTGCTGCATTACTCTTATTTCTCCACATAAATAAAAAATAAAGAGGACCAGCTCTGCCGTGTAGTTTATGGATCCCAATTCCAAATGTCATGGAATTCGTTGGCAATTGGAGGGTCCAAAAAGATGTACAAGTTGTAAATAATCCCTACATGTGGAATTCATGTGGAGATTTTAATCCTTCCGCATTAGTCTCACGGCTCCACGTAAATGAAAAATAAAGAGGACCAGCTCTATCCTGTAGTTTATGGATCCCAATTCCAAATGTCATGGAATTTGTTGGCAATTGGAGGGTCCAAGAAAATGGACAAGTTGTATATAATCTCCACATGTAGAATCCATGTGGAGATTTCAATCTTGCTGCATTACTCTAATTTCTCCACGTAAATGAAAAATAAAAAGAACTAGCTCTGCCCTGTAGTTTATGGATCCCAATTCCAAATGTCATGGAATTTGTTGGGAATTGGAGGGTCGAAAAATATGTACAAGTTGTAAATAATCCCCACATTTAGAATCCATGTGGAGATTTCAATCTTGCTGCATTACTCTAATTTCTCCACGTAAATGAAAAATAAAAAGGACCAGCTCTGCCGTGTAGTTTATGGGTCCCAATTCCAAATGTCATGGAATCCGTTGGCAATTGGAGGGTCCAAAAAGATGTCCAAGTTGTAAATAATCTCCACACGTAGAATCCATGTGGAGATTTCAATCTTGCCGCATTACTCTCACTGCTGCACGTAAATGAATAATAAAGAGGACCAGCTCTATCTTGTAGTTTATAGATCCCAATTCCAAATGTCATGGAATTGGTTGGCAATTGGAGGGTCCAATCAAATGTACAAGTTGTAAATAATCGAAACATGTAGAATCCATGTGGAGATTTCAATCTTGCTGCATTATTCTAATTTCTCCACGTAAATGAAAAATAAAAAAGACCAGCTCTGCCGTGTAGTTTATGGATCCCAATTCCAAATGTCATGGAATTTGTTGGCAATTGGTGGGTCCAAAAAGATGTCCAAGTTGTAAATAATCCCAACATGTAGAATTCATGTGCAGATTTCAATCCTTCCGCATTACTCTCACTGCTGCACGTAAATGAATAATAAAGAGGACCAGCTCTATCTTGTAGTTTATAGATCCCAATTCCAAATGTCATGGAATTGGTTGGCAATTGGAGGGTCCAATCAAATGTACAAGTTGTAAATAATCCCCACATGTACAATCCATGTGGAGATTTCAATCTTGCCGCATTACTCTAATTTCTCCACGTAAATGAAAAATAAAGAGGACCAGCTCTGCCGTGTAGTTTATGGATCCCAATTCCAAATGTAATGGAATTTGTTCGCAATTGGAGGGTCCAAAAAAATGTACAAGTTGTCAATAATCCCGACATGTAGAATCCATGTGGAGATTTCAATCTTGCTGCATTACTCTTATTTCTCCACGTAAATGAAAAATAAAAAGAACCAGCTCTGCCCTGTAGTTTATGGATCCCAATTCCAAATGTCATGGAATTGGTTGGCAGTTGGAGGGTCCAAAAAAATGTACAAGTTGTAAATAATCTCCACATGTAGAATCCATGTGGAGATTTCAATCTTGTTGCATTACTCTGATTTCTCCACGTAAATGAAAAATAAAAAGAACCAGCTCTGCCTTGTAGTTTATGGATCCCAATTCCAAATGTCATGGAATTTGTTGGGAATTGGACGGTCCAATCAAATGTACAAGTTGTAAATAATCTCCACATGTAGAATCCATGTGGAGATCTCAATCTTGCTGCATTACTCTTATTTCTCCACGTAAATGAAAAATAAAGAGGACCAGCTCTGCCGTGTAGTTTATGGATCCCAATTCCAAATGTCATGAAATTCGTTGGCAATTGGAGGGTCGAAAAAAATGTACAAGTTGTAAATAATCCCTACATGTAGAATTCATGTGGAGATTTCAATCCTTCCGCATTAGTCTCACGGCTCCACGTAAATGAAAAATAAAGAGGACCACCTCTATCCTGTAGTTTATGGATCCCAATTCCAAATGTCATGGATCGTTGGCAATTGGAGGGTCGAAAAAGATGTCCAAGTTGTAAATAATCCCAACATGTAGAATTCATGTGCAGATTTCAATCCTTCCGCATTACTCTCACTGCTCCACGTAAATGAATAATAAAGAGGACAAGCTCTATCTTGTAGTTTATAGATCCCAATTCCATATGTCATGGAATTGGTTGGCAATTGGAGGGTCCAATCAAATGTACAAGTTGTAAATAATCCCAACATGTAGAATCCATGTGGAGATTTCAATCTTGCTGCATTACTCTAATTTCTCCACGTAAATGAAAAATAAAGAGGACCAACTCTGCCGTGTAGTTTATGGATCCCAATTCCAAATGTCATGGAATTCGTTGGCAATTGGAGGGTCCAAAAAAATGTACAAGTTGTTAATAATCTCCACATGTAGAATCCATGTGGAGATTTTAATCTTGCTGCATTACTCTGATTTTTTCACGTAAATGAAAAATAAAGAAGACCACCTCTGCCCTGTAGTTTATGGATCCCAATTCCAAATGTCATGAAATTCGTTGGCAATTGGAGGGTCCAAAAAGATGTTCAAGTTGTAAATAATCCCAACATGTAGAATCCATGTGGAGATTTCAATCTTGCTGCATTACTCTTATTTCTCCACGTAAATGAAAAATAAAAAGAACCAGCTCTGCCCTGTAGTTTATGGATCCCAATTCCAAATGTCATGGAATTTGTTGGCAATTGGAGGGTCCAAAAAAATGTACAAGTTGTAAATAATCCCCACATTTAGAATCCATGTGGAGATTTCAATCTTGCTGCATTATTCTAATTTCTCCACGTAAATGAAAAATAAAAAGCACCAGCTCTGCCGTGTAGTTTATGGATCTCAATTCCAAATGTCATGGAATTTGTTGGCAATTGGAGGGTCGAAAAAGATGTCCAAGTTGTAAATAATCCCAACATGTAGAATTCATGTGCAGATTTCAATCCTTCCGCATTACTCTCACTGCTCCACGTAAATGAATAATAAAGAGGACCAGCTCTATCTTGTAGTTTATAGATCCCAATTCCAAATGTCATGGAATTGGTTGGCAATTGGAGGGTCCAATCAAATGTACAAGTTGTAAATAATCGAAACATGTAGAATCCATGTGGAGATTTCAATCTTGCTGCATTACTCTTATTTCTCCACGTAAGTGAAATATAAAATGAACCAGCTCTGCCGTGTAGTTTATGGATCCCAATTCCAAATGTCATGGAATTCGTTGGCAATTGGAGGGTCCAAAAAGATGTACAAGTTGTAAATAATCCCTACATGTAGAATTCATGTGGAGATTTCAATCCTTCCACATTAGTCTCACGGCTCCACGTAAATGAAAAATAAAGAGGACCAGCTCTATCCTGTAGTTTATGGATCCCAATTCCAAATGTCATCGAATTTGTTGGCAATTGGAGGGTCCAAAAAAATGGACAAGTTGTAAATAATCCCCACATTTAGAATCCATGTGGAGATTTCAATCTTGCTGCATTACTCTAATTTCTCCACGTAATTGAAAAATAAAAAGGACCAGCTCTATCTTGTAGTTTACGGATCCCAATTCCAAATGTCATGGAATTTGTTGGCAATTGGAGGGTCCAAAAAAATGTACAAGTTGTAAATAATCCCCACATTTAGAATCCATGTGGAGATTTCAATCTTGCTGCATTATTCTATTTTCTCCACGTAAATGAAAAATAAAAAGGACCAGCTCTGCCGTGTAGTTTATGGATCCCAATTCCAAATGTCATGGAATTCGTTGGCAATTGGAGGGTCCAAAAAGATGTACAAGTTGTAAATAATCCCTACATGTAGAATTCATGTGGAGATTTCAATCCTTCCGCATTAGTCTCACGGCTCCACGTAAATGAAAAATAAAGAGGACCAGCTCTATCCTGTAGTTTATGGATCCCAATTCCAAATGTCATCGAATTTGTTGGCAATTGGAGGGTCCAAAAAAGTGGACAAGTTGTAAATAATCCCAACATGTAGAATCCATGTGGAGATTTCAATCTTGCTGCATTACTCTTATTTCTCCACGTAAGTGAAAAATAAAATGAACCAGCTCTGCCGTGTAGTTTATGGATTCCAATTCCAAATGTCATGGAATTCGTTGGCAATTGGAGGGTCCAAAAAAATGTACAAGTTGTAAATAATCCCTACATGTAGAATTCATGTGGAGATTTCAATCCTTCCGCATTAGTCTCACGGCTCCACGTAAATGAAAAATAAAGAGGACCAGCTCTATCCTGTAGTTTATGGATCCCAATTCCAAATGTCATCGAATTTGTTGGCAATTGGAGGGTCCAAAAAAATGGACAAGTTGTAAATAATCTCCACATGTAGAGTCCATGTGGAGATTTCAATCTTGCTGCATTACTCTAATTTCTCCACGTAAATGAAAAATAAAGAGGACCAGCTCTGCCGTGTAGTTTATGGATCCCAATTCCAAATGTCATGGAATTCGTTGGCAATTGGAGGGTCCAAAAAGATGTTCAAGTTGTAAATAATCCCAACATGTAGAATTCATGTGGAGATTTCAATCCTTCCGCATTAGTCTCACGGCTCCACGTAAATGAAAAATAAAGAGGACCAGCTCTATCCTGTAGTTTATGGATCCCAATTCCAAATGTCATCGAATTTGTTGGCAATTGGAGGGTCCAAAAAAATGGACAAGTTGTAAATAATCTCCACATGTAGAATCCATGTGGAGATTTCAATCTTGCTGCATTACTCTAATTTCTCCACGTAAATGAAAAATAAGAAGAACCAGCTCTGCCCTGTAGTTTATGGATCCCAATTCCAAATGTCATGGAATTTGTTGGCAATTGGAGGGTCCAAAAAAATGTACAAGTTGTAAATAATCCCCACATTTAGAATCCATGTGGAGATTTCAATCTTGCTGCATTATTCTAATTTCTCCACGTAAATGAAAAATAAAAAGGACCAGCTCTGCCCTGTAGTTTATGGATCCCAATTCCAAATGTCATGGAATTTGTTGGCAATTGGAGGGTCGAAAAAGATGTCCAAGTTGTAAATAATCCCAACATGTAGAATTCATGTGCAGATTTCAATCCTTCCGCATTACTCTCACTGCTGCACGTAAATGAGTAATAAAGAGGACCAGCTCTATCTTGTAGTTTATAGATCCCAATTCCAAATGTCATGGAATTGGTTGGCAATTGGAGGGTCCAATCAAATGTACAAGTTGTAAATAATTCCAACATGTAGAATCCATGTGGAGATTTCAATCTTGCTGCATTACTCTTATTTCTTCACGTAAATGAAAAATAAAAAGGACCAACTCTGCCTTGTAATTTATGGATCCCAATTCCAAATGTCATGGAATTAGTTGGCAATTGGAGGGTCCAAAAAAATGTACAAGTTGTCAATAATCTCCACATGTAGAATCCATGTGGAGATTCCAATCTTGCTGCATTACTCTGATTTTTTCACGTAAATGAAAAATAAAGAGGACCAGCTCTGCCGTGTAATTTATGGATCCCAATTCCAAATGTCATCGAATTTGTTGGCAATTAAAGGGTCCAAAAAAATGGACAAGTTGTAAATAATCTGCACATGTAAAATCCATGTGGAGATTTCAATCTTGCTGCATTACTCTAATTTCTCCACGTAAGTGAAAAATAAAAAGGACTAGCTCTGCCGTGTAGTTTATGGATCCCAATTCCAAATGTCATGGAATTCGTTGGCAATTGGAGGGTCGAAAAAGATGTCCAAGTTGTCAATAATCTCCACATGTAGAATTCATGTGCAGATTTCAATCCTTCCGCATTACTCTCACTGCTCCACGTAAATGAATAAAAAGAGGACAAGCCCTATCTTGTAGTTTATAGATCCCAATTCCAAATGTCATGGAATTGGTCGGCAATTGGAGGGTCCAATCAAATGTACAAGTTGTAAATAATCCCAACATGTAGAATCCATGTGGAGATTTCAATCTTGCTGCATTACTCTTATTTCTCCACGTAAATGAAGAATAAAGAGGACCAGCTCTGCCGTGTAATTTATGGATCCCAATTCCAAATGTCATGGGATTAGTTGGCAATTGGAGGGTCCAAAAAAATGTACAAGTTGTCAATAATCTCCACATGTAGAATCCATGTGGAGATTCCAATCTTGCTGCATTACTCTGATTTTTTCACGTAAATGAAAAATAAAGAAGATCAGCTCTGCCGTGTAATTTATGGATCCCAATTCCAAATGTCATGGAATTGGTTGGCAATTGGAGGGTCCAAAAAAATGGACAAGTTGTAAATAATCCCGACATGTAGAGTCCATGTGGAGATTTCAAACTTGCTGCGTTACTCTAATTTCTCTACGTAAATGAAAAATAAAGAGGACCAGCTCTGCCGTGTAGTTTATGGATCCCAATTCCAAATATCATGGAATTTGTTGGCAATTGGAGGGTCGAAAAAGATGTCCAAGTTGTAAATAATCCCAACATGTAGAATTCATGTGCAGATTTCAACCCTTCCGCATTACTCTCACTGCTCCACGTAAATGAATAATAAAGAGGACCAGCTCTATCCTGTAGTTTATGGATCCCAATTCCAAATGTCATGGAATTTGTTGGCAATTGGAGGGTCCCAAAAAATGGACAAGTTGTAAATAATCTCCACATGTAGAATCCATGTGGAGATTTCAATCTTGCTGCATTACTCTAATTTCTCCACGTAAATGAAAAATAAAAAGAACCAGCTCTGCCCTGTAGTTTATGGATCCCAATTCCAAATGTCATGGAATTTGCTGGCAATTGGAGGGTCCAAAAAAATGGACAAGTTGTAAATAATCCCCACATTTAGAATCCATGTGGAGATTTCAATCTTGCTGCATTATTCTAATTTCTCCACGTAAATGAAAAATAAAAAGGACCAGCTCTGCCCTGTAGTTTATGGATCCCAATTCCAAATGTCATGGAATTTGTTGGCAATTGGAGGGTCGAAAAAGATGTCCATGTTGTAAATAATCCCAACATGTAGAATTCATGTGCAGATTTCAATCCTTCCGCATTACTCACTGCTCCACGTAAATGAATAATAAAGAGGACAAGCGCTATCTTGTAGTTTATAGATCCCAATTCCAAATGTCATGGAATTGGTTGGCAATTGGAGGGTCCAATCAAATGGACAAGTTGTAAATAATCCCCACATGTAGAATCCATGTGGAGATTTCAATCTTGCTGCATTACTCTTATTTCTCCACGTAAATGAAATATAAAAAGGACCAGCTCTGCCTTGTAATTTATGGATCCCAATTCCAAATGTCATGGAATTTGTTGGCAATTGGAGGGTCCAAAAAAATGTACAAGTTGTAAATAATCCCCACATTTAGAATCCATGTGGAGATTTCAATCTTGCTGCATTATTCTAATTTCTCCACGTAAATGAAAAATAAAAAGGACTAGCTCTGCCGTGTAGTTTATGGATCCCAATTCCAAATGTCATGGAATTCGTTGGCAATTGGAGGGTCGAAAAAGATGTCCAAGTTGTCAATAATCTCCACATGTAGAATTCATGTGCAGATTTCAATCCTTCCGCATTACTCTCACTGCTCCACGTAAATGAATAAAAAGAGGACAAGCTCTATCTTGTAGTTTATAGATCCCAATTCCAAATGTCATGGAATTGGTCGGCAATTGGAGGGTCCAATCAAATGTACAAGTTGTAAATAATCCCAACATGTAGAATCCATGTGGAGATTTCAATCTTGCTGCATTACTCTTATTTCTCCACGTAAATGAAAAATAAAGAGGACCAGCTCTGCCGTGTAATTTATGGATCCCAATTCCAAATGTCATGGGATTAGTTGGCAATTGGAGGGTCCAAAAAAATGTACAAGTTGTCAATAATCTCCACATGTAGAATCCATGTGGAGATTCCAATCTTGCTGCATTACTCTGATTTTTTCACGTAAATGAAAAATAAAGAAGATCAGCTCTGCCGTGTAATTTATGGATCCCAATTCCAAATGTCATGGAATTGGTTGGCAATTGGAGGGTCCAAAAAAATGGACAAGTTGTAAATAATCCCGACATGTAGAGTCCATGTGGAGATTTCAATCTTGCTGCATTACTCTAATTTCTCCACGTAAATGAAAAATAAAAAGGACCAGCTCTGCCGTGTAGTTTATGGATCCCAATTCCAAATGTCATGGAATTTGTTGGCAATTGGAGGGTCGAAAAAGATGTCCAAGTTGTAAATAATCCCAACATGTAGAATTCATGTGCAGATTTCAACCCTTCCGCATTACTCTCACTGCTCCACGTAAATGAATAATAAAGAGGACCAGCTCTATCCTGTAGTTTATGGATCCCAATTCCAAATGTCATGGAATTTGTTGGCAATTGGAGGGTCCCAAAAAATGGACAAGTTGTAAATAATCTCCACATGTAGAATCCATGTGGAGATTTCAATCTTGCTGCATTACTCTAATTTCTCCACGTAAATGAAAAATAAAAAGAACCAGCTCTGCCCTGTAGTTTATGGATCCCAATTCCAAATGTCATGGAATTTGTTGGCAATTGGAGGGTCCAAAAAAATGGACAAGTTGTAAATAATCCCCACATTTAGAATCCATGTGGAGATTTCAATCTTGCTGCATTATTCTAATTTCTCCACGTAAATGAAAAATAAAAAGGACCAGCTCTGCCCTGTAGTTTATGGATCCCAATTCCAAATGTCATGGAATTTGTTGGCAATTGGAGGGTCGAAAAAGATGTCCATGTTGTAAATAATCCCAACATGTAGAATTCATGTGCAGATTTCAATCCTTCCGCATTACTCTCACTGCTCCACGTAAATGAATAATAAAGAGGACAAGCGCTATCTTGTAGTTTATAGATCCCAATTCCAAATGTCATGGAATTGGTTGGCAATTGGAGGGTCCAATCAAATGGACAAGTTGTAAATAATCCTAACATGTAGAATCCATGTGGAGATTTCAATCTTGCTGCATTACTCTTAGTTCTCCACGTAAATGAAATATAAAAAGGACCAGCTCTGCCTTGTAATTTATGGATCCCAATTCCAAATGTCATGGAATTCGTTGGCAATTGGAGGGTCCAAAAAAATGTACAAGTTGTAAATAATCCCAACATGTAGAATCCATGTGGAGATTCCAATCTTGCTGCATTACTCTAATTTTTTCACGTAAATGAAAAATAAAGAGGACCAGCTCTGCCGTGTAATTTATGGATCCCAATTCCAAATGTCATGGAATTGGTTGGCAATTAAAGGGTCCAAAAAAATGGACAAGTTGTAAATAATCCCGACATGTAGAATCCATGTGGAGATTTCAATCTTGCTGCATTACTCTAATTTCTCCACGTAAATGAAAAATAAAGAGGACCAGCTCTGCCGTGTCGTTTATGGATCCCAATTCCAAATGTCATGGAATTCGTTGGCAATTGGAGGGTCCAGAAAAATGTACAAGTTGTTAATAATCTCCACATGTAGAATCCATGTGGAGATATTAATCTTGCTGGATTACTCTGATTTTTTCACGTAAATGAGAAATAAAGAAGACCACCTCTGCCGTGTAGTTTATGGATCCCTATTCCAAGTGTCATGGAATTCGTTGGCAATTGTACGGCCGAAAAAAATGTACAAGTTGTAAATAATCCCAACATGTAGAATCCATGTGGAGATTTCAATCTTGCTGCATTACTCTTATTTCTCCACATAAATGAAAAATAAAGAGGACCAGCTCTGCCGTGTAGTTTATGGATCCCAATTCCAAATGTCATGGAATTCGTTGGCAATTGGAGGGTCCAAAAAGATGCACAAGTTGTAAATAATCCCTACATGTAGAATTCATGTGGAGATTTCAATCCTTCCGCATTAGTCTCACGGCTCCACGTAAATGAAAAATAAAGAGGACCAGCTCTATCCTGTAGTTTATGGATCCCAATTCCAAATGTCATGGAATTTGTTGGCAATTGGAGGGTCCAAAAAAATGGACAAGTTGTAAATAATCCCGACATGTAGAATCCATGTGGAGATTTCAATCTTGCTGCATTACTCTAATTTCTCCACGTAAATGAAAAATAAAAAGAACCAGCTCTGCCCTGTAGTTTATGGATCCCAATTCCAAATGTCATGGAATTTGTTGGCAATTGGAGGGTCCAAAAAAATGGACAAGTTGTAAATAATCCCCACATGTAGAATCCATGTGGAGATTTCAATCTTGCTGCATTACTCTAATTTCTCCACGTGAATGAAAAATAAAGAGGACCAGCTCTGCCCTATAGTTTATGTATCCCAGTTCCAAATGTCATTGTTGGTGCATTTAGTGGTGTAATTTTTCATAAATTTGTTATGTATATTTTATGAACTTCTACTTGTTCAACTGTTATATGAAGTAGTGAGAATACGTAAAACCACCTTGGTGTATATCATGTTTGTGAAAGTAAAAGTGGAAATTTTATAGTGGTCATTCGTAAAAACCGTGGTACCCTACCCTGTGAATCCTAAACCCTAAACCCTTCGAGTTTGCTTTACACTTTTGTGTTCCAGACCTGAAATCCTCATTCCTACAATCATGATAATCTATTTTGTATTCCGTATTCTGATGTTCCGGTTCGAGCACGCTGGTATTTGCAATAGATGGATGGATATCGACCTGCAGTGAGTTATTTTTAACAGTAGGTATATTTAGGGTATTCATTGAGCTCGGAATGGCGAGAATTGCCAGTATTACCTACTGTAGGTGAATGCATCGTGTACAGACCTTAAAGAAACTGCTGGTGGAGTGCTTTTATCATTCTTGCATTTATGCTTAATGTCTTCCTAGAAGTTGCCGATGTAATTCCCGAGTCTTGTATGTCTCGTTTAGACCGAGTCGGTCAAGTGAAATTACCTGTACTAGTTGGAACGGGACGGGAACTGTAGCTAGATGTCAGAGATTGAGAACTGTAGCCAGATGCTAGAGGTTCAGGATCCTAAACATAGAGAGAGTGGGGCCGTACTAGAGCGGCAGATTGTGCTTGAGGAATGTGGCAGCAGCACGACCTCAGAAATTCCTTCTTCATTGATGACATTTGTATCCGCTTTTTAGGAGAAAATGATTCCTTTACAATAATACCACATTCAGCCATTCGAAAAGCCCTCCAACTCTTCCTACCAGGTTTCTCCCGCGTACTTGCGATTGTGGTTTGCTGTTGGGCAAGGCCTTTTCGTGTCCATTGTTTTCATGTTAGCTTCTTGCTCTTGTTCAAGGTGCTTGTGCGTCTGCGTGGAGTGCGTCTGCGGGGAGTGCGTTTGTTGAGTATACTCGTGGATCCCCGCGGTGAGTGATTTGTTTCCTACAGGTGTTCTGTGCTCGAGCGAACCGTCTCCCGAGTTGCACTTTGTTATGCGTGGATATGTTCTTAAGCTGTGAACGGTAATACTAGAATGAAAGTTGCGGCGTCCGCATGATTTCGACTGCTTCCAATGTTGTTTTTTTCAGAGTGATGGAGACGATACAGGTGGATTTCTAAGACGGAATATACTATGAGTACATTGATTCTAATGTCAATTTCTTGAATGTTACAAATCGTGCTTGGACTTGAGGTTCATGTTGGGCGGGTGTCGAGAATTTTTCTGCTTCCGAAAATCATGCCGGATTTCTCGGAATGACCGTGATGTCCTTGATAATCAGAAGAATTGGAGAAATGCGTACCTTGTATAATAATATAAATTGCAGAAATGCGTACATTATATAAATAGAGGAGTTGGAGAAATGCTTACCCTGTAATTATTATTGCATGAACAGTAAAACCTTGAGTTCTATGTGGTCAATCACTTGACCTGTGAGTTCTACTCGATTCGAGTTAAATTGCTCCCTGGAATGGTGAATTTCACGCGCAGTACTACTTATTTAATTTTGGGTGAGGTATGTGATCCGCCCAATTTCAATATTGGATTCCAGACTGAAAGTGGAATAAATCCACAATCGTGGACGTTACTTAACTTGGTCCGAGTTGAATAATTGACTGGACCCTAGTGACCAGAATACTGTTTTGTGTGACTGTACCCCTAGATGATTTGGTTGCAGGTTAGATGATTTCATGTATTTGATGATCGGACGAGTCTGTATTTTTGTATTGTTAAATCATGATGCATTGTTGTTGCATTATGTATTTACTTGATGCCTTCTTGATGCGTTATATGTCCCTGTCGTTATCATGGTTGTTTCCTTTAACTCGTGTCGAGTTGATTCTGCTGCTGTTGAAAATGTTGAGAGTTGAATTGTGTCGAGTTGGTTGCTTGTCAGCTTTTGTTATTTTGGTGTTGTGTTTTGTTGGATATGAGTTCTGATTTTGGCGTCAGGTTGTTTTAACTCGTTACAAGAATACTTAGTAGGATGTCTTCTAGTGGTTTCGAGTACTTCTCTGATATGGGTGGGGAGTACTTTAGAAGATGTACCTTTGAGGTGTATGTCTGTAGCCTTCGAGGATTTTGTATACTCGTCTTATGATTTTCTTCGTTTCCGTGGTTCTATGATAGTCCTACCTGGGGTGTACTACTTGTTGTTGTTCTGTTGGTTCTGTTTAACTCGTGTCGAGTTGAGTTTTGTTCTAGTGGGTCCTCGGGGAGGCTGGTCTCAATTCTTGATGTTTGATCGTCCTGATTCGTCCTCTTTTTGGATGTTAATTTCATTTTGATACTGTTTTTGGTCTTAGTCGTGTAGATATGATTATCTCGATTAGAGTTCATTTTAGTAACAGATCCTTAGATGGTTTTGAGTATTCCTATTATATGAAATGCGTATTCCTTTAGGAGATGTATTTATTGGTCTTACTTGAGCTGTTATCTGCCGTCTGATGTCCCTCAGTTATATTTTACTGTAATTGCTCGTGTTCTTTCAGTTCAATAGATTTGTGTGGTAGGCAGTCTCTCGGTCAGGTGTCATTTAACTCGGGTCGAGTTATCTTGGAAGTATGGTATGTCTTGTATGATGGTATTTACTATTCGGCTTTGGGCGTTGCTGTCTCCTAACTTTCTTTGGTGTTTGTGTAGACACTATGGATCCCGTTCGACATTTGGAACAGGGGTACTCCTCGGATGAGGTCGAGATTCAGAATGTTCTTGATGAGATTATTGATGTTCCTAACTGCGAGGGAATTCCTCGTAGCCTGTGGATGACTAAGCTTGTGGTGTTGAGAAATATTTCTGATGTACCCGTGGCTGAGGGAATTTGTCACAGCGTGAATTCTGATCTAGTTCTCGGTTCTGATGGTCCCCTTGGTGACTCTTTGGTTGCGGTCCAAATCTCGAAATCCTTGCATGATATAGAAGTTCCGGATGAGTGGAGGTACTCTCTTCGTGTATGGCCCATTGAGAGGGTGTATTTAAATGGGGCAAGCCTACGCGATCATGATCTACGGGACAAGTACAACAGTCGCCAAGCCCATCTATTGCGACCTTCGACTTCACATGGAAGACAATACACGAGCTCGATCAGAAATCCCCCACGCGAGACCTGCGTGAAGTCAAAATCATTGCTCTCCCAGGAATTGATCAATTCTGTTTCGAGCAAAATGTGTTGCTCAAATAACTGTGTTCAACCCTTTCCGAGGGAGAAAATCCGGGCATTTTGAGAGCGTATGTACGAGAAATCAACATTCGAATTCCGGTACCACATGAAGTTGGACGTTCATCGACGTCCACAGGAATGCTCACGGGAAGAGAGTGGTTACTGTCAAAGGGACTGATGTTTGTTTGGTGGCGTGGAGGCATATTGCTGGTGTTTCAGAGACTACCTTTCATCGTTTTCAAGGGTTTGCTGCTAATGGTGAACAAGCTCAGCCTCACGGTAATTTGGGCACAGTGAAGCCTAGAAAGCATACGCTGCAGGCCACCGCGACATTGAAGTGCGTTCTTGACAAGTCAGCGGACCATATGCCACATTGCACGCATACACTTCCATCTGGGGAGAAGGTGGTGTCTATGGTGTTACCGGCGACCTTCAAATGGAAGGAGACGATACCCGAAGTCAACGCAGCTAATGCTGTGTTTGGGTTAAAAGAAGTGTCAGCTTCTAATATCAGCAAGATTAGGAAGTTGAATTTCCCTGAATTCAGTGCAAAGAAGCCTGGAGACAATTTCGCACGCTGTTCCAAATGTGATAGGTTGCAGACGTTGAAGAGGACCTGCGTTGCAGGCTTACAAAGGAAATGGACCCTTCTCTTAGAGAAGCATTTGGCTATAGCTCAGGCGCACCCAGACCAATATTATGCCAATCGCTACAGGTCAAGTGCGTATCCTGATGAGTGCTTGACAATTATGCATGATAAGATGGATCATGCTAAGACGGCTTCTCTTGTGTTCTCACACAAAAGCAAGCAACTTGACGGACTTATGAAACTACCGGTGTCTATGACGGGCATGATTGCCCATGGGCATGCTGATGTGCGTTACGCACATTATGGTCTTGATATCTTCCTTCATGACTCAAACTACACGGTGGGGTCGTTAGCAAAGCTCTTAAGGGACCTCGAGCTGCCTCCAAAATATTCTTCTCGAGAGTTGTTTGTTAGGTCAGGCTCAGCTCCATCATTTAGCGCGGTAATGGAAGGAGGTGATATGTGCAAGTCATCGCTTCGACCTGCTCCGGAAGTTGCAATTCTAGGCACCCCTCTTCCTCCGATTCTGAATGTGCAAATGGACAACGCAAACGGGAGACAACAAGAACAGATTTGTATTTGCATTTTGGTCTCTCCTAGTTGCTAAGAAGATCTTCCGTGAGGTTTATGTAAGTTTCATGTTGGTCAGTCACACGCATGATGACATCGACGCCTTGTTTGGAAGATGGAGTATGCAATTGAAGAAGGAGAACTTCCCGACCATTCCATCCCTCATGAAGTCCTTCATGGATGTGGATTCTGTTCCTACAATTCCCCACCTCATTGAGGAGGTACCTGATTTCAAAGCCTTCATAGAAGGTTCGCTTCTGGGAGGGGAGGAGGCACTTGTTGGCCATACAAAGGCACAACAATTCAAGTTTTACTTGAATTTTGCTGGCGTCCCTATCATGAAGTACAAGTTGTATTGTACGGATAGTGATTGGCTACCGCAGGAAGGTGGAGGGATCAAATTGTGGCAAGAGGATTTGGAAGGACGTTGTCTATGGCCTCGTGGGGAACCGTTGCCTGTTGTCCACCTTCCAATGCGCATGGTAGATGACATTTATAAAGGGGTATTTGGGTTCATCAAATACTAGGAGGCATTATGCAATGAAGACGGAAGTGGGGAGTATAGGAGACGTTTTGAGCATTTGGTGTTCTATTGGTGGGCTGTGAATGCAGCTTTGAAGGAGCCGATCGAACTGGCCATAGCTTTGAAGGATGGATTCTGACCTTCTTCTCGAATTGAAACAATGGAGGGGGATGAGCTGGATGAAGATGGTGAAGTTCGTGAGGAATTTGCTGAGGATGATGCTTTTGTGGGACAACTCCGCAATCGCCCGTTGCCGTCTTTTCGAGTGGCGCGTGATGTTTACAAGGGGTATCTTGTCGCCCTTCGACCGGAGGATACAAAACCTATATGGATTGCTATAGCCTTGTCCGATCCTTTTACAAACCCAAATCATCCCACTTGTGTACACATTCAGTACTTGAAGCCCACAGCACAAGAACAACATATCCAAGCATCCTATTCTGGATGAGACTCTGCCAAAGGATTGCGTTGGAAAGTGAACGAGGCAAAGGATCCGGTCTGGGAAGACACAAAAGGTCTACTCACGGCATGGAAGCCTCGGGTGAAGAAGGACAAAGTGGATCCAATCTTCAAGATCCCATTGACTCAGATTGATATTATCAAAGAGAGTTTGGCTTCAAGCCCCTCTGATTGAGCATGTAGGGGGTACTTTGGAGATACTTTGTAATATTTTAATCTACGCTTTATAGTTTGTATTTGAGGTTCTATTTCATGGTTTTGTCTTTACATAACCACACATGATTTTATATGATTTTGATAGAGTAGATAGTATAGTTTGGAATTTTATGAATGATTTTAATTCATTAATGTGTATTGAAACTTTTATTCTATATTGTACTAAGTACCTTGCGAAGCAAGTACATTTATTTCTATCTATATTCAATTCTATCTATATTCACCTCATTTCATAATGTATGTACTTTATAAATTTCTTTTGAAAATAGAGTAGGAGTCGAAAAAAGTGGTAGTGGGTAAGACCACTTTTTATTGTGTTAATGCATGAACCACTTATTATAGTTCTAGGAATAGGCTTGGTTGGTTGATAACACTTTCCTGCCTGCAGAGCTCACTAAGCTGCACCAAGCCATGTACATCTCATAGCTGCTCATACGAAGTCAATGGGAATTGAACTCGGACCACCTAAATGAGATGATTAGCCTCTTACAACCAACCGTTCAGCTCATGACTTGGTGCCCAACTGTGAACAAAGTATGAATTTATATACCCTAAACACAAAAATAATAATAAACCGCAATTTGTACAAGGATGTGTGATTGGCCCCAACTCCCATTTTAATGGAAATTGTACCTATATCACTACATCCAACTACCTCCCACTTACACTTCCTTCAATTCAGCATAAAATTACTTTGGCTCAATTTCAATTTCTCGGCCTAGAAATGAACAATATTATTTTGGGAGGGTCCAGAACTCCCAATTTAATGAATATGATGTTCATTTCGTTTTGATTGTAGAGTCTTACTAATGCAAGCGTTGAGCGTTTTTGAAATATTAATCCAGACAAAGATGGTGCCCAAGTAGGTGGAACGGCGGATCTGAAAAATGAGATCCAAATCATCACGCTACCAGACGCTCTATGGGCTTACTAGGAAGGATTTCTTACAAAGCACGCGGCAGGCAAAATTATTGATCCTGTGTCCTTGACTCTTCTCAAGGACATGAAAGGATTTAAAATAAAATCAATGTCGCTAAATCGAGAGTTTTTCAAACACTGTGCCTGGTTCATCGTCATTGACTACAAGGACTTTGCACAACACTTGCTTGGTAAAACGCCTAACCGGAAGGCATTCTATCCCAAGATTTCGCTCTCGAAGACTAAGATTCTCATGGCCGACAACATTCCACGTCAGGACTAGGTAGAGAGGAGGAAGAAAAAGAAGATTATTCTGCAAGATCTAATGGCTGTGAAGCCCTCTCTAGTTCTCCACAACGTTAATGAGAATGTGATAGTCGCAACATGGAAGTTGTGGAAGGCGAGACACAGGTTTACATCGGCCATGTGGGATATGCTGATCACCCTTCCGAAACCCGGGTACTTTGTAAAGCGTCTGAAGAATGATGCTTTTACACGTTGTGCAAAGGATTTAGAGAAGCTCCATCCCGAGGCTTTGTATATGTTTATCCAGTTCATGAAGTTGAAATACCAACTTCCGGAACTTGTAGGAGAGGTTCAAATCAAAGGGTTGGACATTGCTTAGAAGGCGTTCGTGACAAACTCACATTACCAGTATGAGCCTCGACAAGTGAATCTTGCAGTCGTTGACATCAGAGAGTTGTCAAGAGCAACTGCTACGACTGTCGCTAGCGGCAACGACCCCTTCTTATACCTGCTCTATTAGAAGATAGAGCCAAGAATGTTCGAGCCAAATGTCTGGCTGTTCCTCCTTGTCATCAAGGAGGATCTAAAGGCTGCAATAAGTTTTGTTGTTCCTAAATTCCAGCAATATGAGTACGCCGTGTCCACGTATGTACCATCACTAAAAGAAAATGGGGGTATAAATGACTTGTCCACAATGACTACACCAACAATAATGACTGCAAAATAGTCATTTTGCAGTCATTATTGTTGGTGTAGTCATTGTGGACAAGTCATTTATACCTTCATTTTCTTGTAGTGCATGTAAAGTAGAAATGCTTAACAATGTCACAAATTGGGGGATTGCTTTTGACGTGCCATTGCTCTTTCTTTTCAAGAAAGACAACGACTTTGCAACCGCATCTCGGCCGTCGATGATGGACATGTACACAACGCCTGTCAACTGTGTATACTATCAAGATCCCGCAAGAAATACTGAGGCGAACTGGAGAATAGAGCCAACAGAGCTTCATATGGAGTTCTACTTGGATATTCTCCAAGCCTTTGCGAGACCGGGAGAAAATGTTTTAGGTCTCTTCTCCGGAGCAAAATTTATGCTTGCAACCAAGGTAAGTTGTATTATACATTTGGTTTCTGAAACATTCTATTGTATATTTTTATGATTGACTCTTCTACTATCCTCGAGGCAAGGATAGTGGTTGTCGGTTGAAATTTCCTTTAGAAGAGTATAGAAGATTATACTTAACATGTGTTATCATTTGATTTCAAATGTTCGGTGCGTTTTTCTATGGATTTGTGGATAAGACTGATGTGAAGGCGTATTAACAAATTTTGTACCTGGCAAGCAAGATGGATAAGAGAGATTTTATGTTCTCGAATTCACTGTATTCGCTGTTGTATGAGAAACCACAAAGCCGTGAACCTGTCATGGTGCATTCTAACTCACCACCATCACCACCGATGGTATTGGAATCACCAATAGATGTCCCAGTGTTTACAAGTTGGGCGAGAGAGACGGTGGGTCCTCATATATCTTCTAATCCTGGACTAGAAGGCATCGATGAATTTGGAACCAACACATTTCAAATTCATACGTGGATGATCTCTTCCGTTGGGAATGTTCCACCACCCGCGGATGTTGGCGAGGCTGAGTCTGAGTCAGCTGCAATGGGCGCTTCTGTTCCCGTAATTGCACCTGCTGTAGAAAATGAAGAAGACTACAAAACAGACATAGAATTTGAGAGGCAGCGCAAGGAAGCCTTGAGGGATCAAGAAAATTGTTTGGACGAAGATTTGCCAATGAACAATGTTTCTGGACCTGGACCTTCCAATGTCAGACTTGACGATGTTGTCATCGAGAGATCCTAGCCCGCTTAGGTCAAATCAAATCCCAAGGTCTGCCAAAGAAGGCCTTGTAGTCCTCAGTGACGATGATGACATTGATTGTCCCCATTTCTCAGACGACGACTCCGAAGACGACGATGGCATCCTCCGGGTAAAAGAGATGAAGCCTCTCGTTCTACCATTTGGATCAATCGTCAAGATTGAGAAGGACTTCTGGCAGAAAGACGTGGAGAAACGCCAAAGGAGAATGCTCCGAAGAAAGGAGAAGGAGGACCTCAAAAACGAGCTCAAGGAGGCAATGGAGAGCAAGACGAAGACCAAAGAGGAGATTCAAAGAATCAAGGAAGAGTCCCAGGTGGAGATCCGGAAAGTGGAGGACACGTCGCAAGCGCAATACTTTGAGATGCATACTCAAATGAAGCAGCTTCTTGTGCAAATGCAATCGCAACCGACCCAATCGCCAACCCAATCCCTTGATTCTTCCCAACTTTTGATCCCGTAGGTCCCTATGCTCTCCACCACATCACCTGTTGTTAAGCAAGTGCAAAGACGGGTGTCGGGGCTCCCCTATCGCTGAGGCGAGGATATGGAGGTTCACGCATTTTCACTTGCGCATGTCGACATGGTGGTGTGCACCCCTGCATCCCAATTGCCAAGTGTCCCTTCTCCACAGAAGGGAGCCTTCGAGGTGAATGCCTCCGATGCCATGGACGTCTCGGAGCCGAGACAAAACATAGGCGGGGCGGAGCATCATCCTCGACTCGAGGATACCCCTGAAGTAGGGGAGGTAGCTGGCACAGCCGCCAATGCCACAAACGTACCGGCCTGTGGGACGTCCTTCGAGTCCATGCCTTCTCCAATGTCTGTAGACAAAGAGAAGGTAGACTACGAGGCTAGCAACGATGAGATCCGTGGCAATGTTGCGGAGGAGACAAAAGCAAGGCCCCCAACGTCGGTAGCGGAGGTTGACGAGAATCCACAAGTGCCTGAATCAATACAGGTACATCCGTCTGACCTTTATGGATTTGATTGAGTCAGAGAGATTATTCGTGGTCGTCATACTCTATTGGCATCACGTATCTAAAATAAGTGTTGAATCTCATTTCATGCATGCTGCTTGACAAAATGGCGTGGCCACTCCTTGATTTGTTGGCACAGACAACGTGCCCGTCTGTGGCGTCTATTGTATAGTCTAGTGTAGCATAGTCTTCACGCATGAGTGTACAGTTGGTTTGGCTATAGTTTGGTTGCAAAAAAAATGTTTTCCAAATGTATCATATAATCTATGTAAATAAAATATGCAAGTTTTTACACATGAATTGCATCATGGGTCTAATTGAATGCGGCTGTGCATGTTTTGGTTGCTCAGCTTCAAAAATTGAAAGCGTGCACCGTCCGTTGGTAGTGAAAGCGCTCCCTAACGGGAAACCGCAATCGCCTAATGAAATTAAAAGTAAAAGTCCGCTTACTGGCTCATGCAATTTTGCATTTCACCAAGTAACTCCAATTCTTTGTTGTCTTGCATTGATCAAGTAGAATCGGAGGGCGGGAAAGAGATTGTGCCGAGGAATCTGCCCTCGCCACTTCGTCCACCACGGAAGAAGTGGCTGAACATTGTCTTCGACTTGGATGGCGTGCTCTGTCAAAGCCCCTTGCAATCATATGGGGACAAATACAAACCAAATCGGGTCAAAGAGAAAGTTCTCTGCCACAGAAATCCCACAATAGTCTGGCCCAAGGCGGTATTCGCTCGACAGAATCTAAGGGAATTCCTCCGCGAGATTTCTAAAATAGCGGATAGGCTTGTCGTCTGGACCACTATGATCAAGCGCAATGCCGAAGGCATTGCTAGACACTTACTCAGTGGATGCAGACCACCTTATGATATCCTGAGTGAGGATCAATGCACCAAATTAGAGGTCGCTCTGGGGAAGTTCTTTCATAAGGGTCATCACATGCTTTGCCTGAAAGATCTTTCAGAGGCCCTCTTCAAGAACCGGAGTGGTAGCACGTCTTTTAGTGCGGACAATACCATTTTCATTGATGACTCTCTTGTCGCAACCAGAATTTTTGGTTTTCTTTTGTTTACCTAGAATATGGGACGGAAACTAGCAATTAGTATCCGGATTTTGTTTAGAAACAAGAGAGGACTAAAAATAAACAAGGACATTAAAGTAACAAAACAGTTGGATCTGATCCGATTGGTGCACTAATGCTCAATAATGGAACCGTATTTGGAGTGGTCAAGGATCGGATTAGGATTAGACCCGAATGCTAGGGACCGGACCGGAAAAAGACATCATGACCAGTCTGAGTCCAGAAACTATATAAGGCTTGGACCATTCCAATTGCACCTCTTTTCCAAATTCTATTTGGCGAGTGTATTTTCTTCGCGCTCCTCGTTTTCAGCTCGGCGTTTTGGTTTTATGCGAGGGTGTGAGTGTGTGGAAGGCGGACGTGTATTAGAAGTGTGCTGCACGGTAGATTTACGTGCGTGCATCAACTTGTGTGAGTTTCCAGTTGAGATCAAAGAGAGAAAGTGAGAATAGGATGTGCGGCTAGGAGTGGATGAGGTAGAAACGGAAAGGATCCAACCAAGTCTAGTTTGTGTCCATGTCGCAACTCCAAAAGCATAGAGCGGGGGCGTCAACTTTTGCCATAGCTTTGGTTAAGCTTTGGAAGGTGATTCCGGTCCTTTCTTCCACGGAAGAAGAGATGGAGCAGCTCAAGGCGGATCTCACCAGGATGGGATGCCACGGATTTTTAAATAAACCTTGGGGTTTTGAAGATGAGCGGATGGTGAGGGAAATACTCGGGAAGTTGTCAAACTAGTTTGACAACACTCTCCAAGGTGTTCCGGCCAACTGGACGGAAGAGATATGGAGAGCGGTGTACAGTTTCCAATTAGAAGGTCAGGGGATGGCCAATCGGAAGGACGAGTACATCCGGGGCAAGTTTTGAGGAGCAGTGAACCCGAAGGACAGATACGCACTGGAGGATTGCATGGATGACCGACACCGAAACCTGCTCGAGTTCCTCATCCCGATCCTGCATCCGGAGAAGCCAATGAGGGTGACGATAACCCTTGGCAACACGATTTTTGGGGCCCTGAGCAGAGACCAGAAAGCAGACTGGGCTTGGATCTTGTTCGATCTGGTATCCCAGCTCTCTACAAGGATCGGAAGGAGTAGGTTGACACCTTTGTGTCCCTACCTCTTCCACCTTTACCAGCATCACCAACTCCTGACGGATACGGAGGAGAAGGAGTAGAAGACTCATGAAACTCTCTTGAAGTACGAAGAGTCGGAATCGGATGACGAGGTCGAGGAAGGAACTGGATCCGAGACGGAAGAAGAAGAGGAGGAAGAGATCAAGAGGTCGAACAAATGGCACAAGACCACATCTCCTCACGGAAGAGGATCGCCGCACGGGGACAAATCTACTCCGGACAAGGGACCGGACGTGGAGAAGCCAGTTCCCGAGATGACGGATCCGTTTGAGCAGTTGATCAGAATCCTCTGCAACATATGAGGGGATTGGGAGGTCAAGAAGAGGACGCTTTCCAAGATCGGAAAGCTGGTACATGCCTCTCCGGACAATGAGTTATCAGCGAAGGTGGCAGACTACATCACCAATCTGGCTGAGATCCGGAAGCAGGAAGCGGAGATCCGGCAACTTCAAGAAGAAGTCGACATGTTGAAAGCGGAAGTTCTCACCTTCAAGGAGGACATGGCCGCCACACGAGAGATGGCGGATGAGACACAGAAGGTAGCGGAAGCGGTGAAGGCCACTTTTGGTGAAACCAGAACCACCGTTGTCAAGGCAAAACTCTTTGACGAGAAAGTCTTGGAGGATAACAAATTATCCGGTTCCCAGATAGTTCGGATCTTGATGGACTTCTCCGAGCAAGTGGAGACGTGGATGATCAAAGCGCGGGAGGCAGCCAATCGGATGGAAGAGTGCGCGCAGAAGTTGTCCGGATCCATGAGGATCCACTTGTTGGATATTTCCATGCCAGAATCATTTCCAGATGGAATGGAAACAAGGGAAGGAAAGGATCAGACTCCTCAGTTGAAGAAGAGTCAACCTTCCCAGACTGCGCCAATCAACTTGGATTCATCGCCCAGATCCGATTTGCCAAATCTTGTAGCCGGGGAGCGGAACAGGAACTTGACGGATGTCTTCGAGCAGTTGGAACCAGAGCCTAAGAGTCCTTTGCTAGGATTTGGAGTTGCCTTGTAGGTAGGAGATTTTTATAAAGTAGGACAGGCCGGAATCGGATCCGGATTTGTAATCCGATCGGGTAGTGTTAGGATGGACCAAAAGATAGGATCCAAAAAAAGGCTGATTTTTACAAACACTTTTGCCTTTTTGTATTTTTGAAAAGTTTTACAATTGTATATAAATCAATCCCTGTGTTGGGGATTGGGAGTCTTCACTTTGCATTTTTCTTGTGTTTTCCATTTGCTCTCTTATTGTTTGTCTCTTCTAAGTGTTTGGCCGGGTTGTATGGTGAGAAGTTAGGAAGATGCAAGCGGATTTGTAAAGGATTTCTTCCCTTAGTGTTTCAATCTTATTCTAAGTACATGAGAGCGGGTAGGGAGGAGTTGGAAGTGAGTTTCAAGTTCCTCAGCACGTTTAGAGTTTGAGTTTCCAGATGAGAAAGCCGTTGTTAGGCTAGGCGGATAGGGAGGGATTCCTTAATCGCACTAGAACTCCCAGGTGGAAAATCCGATTGAATGTCCAATCTCCTGTGAGGTCTCACTGCCCTAGTGGTAAATGGAAGAGCTTTGATTGATGTTGGAATGGACGGATTCACTTGTAAACGCCTAGCTTTGTACGGATAGAAATTGGCATTAAGATCGTTGTAGTATTGAGGGGATCGTACAGGGGATCTTTGTGTGACCTACAAACCGGATTGATATCTGGGTTGTTGTGAAGGACCAAACCGGATCCGGGTTAGTCTAGGAGATTAGAGATTAGGATAGTGGGTCTTTAGCCACTATAAGTTATGGAAGGTGTGGTGGGCCTACCACTCTCAAAAGCAAGCGGCAACCCCTCTGATGGCTAAATAGAGGTAAAACCAAACCGGATAGGAGTGAGATTACTTTTAGACAATCCAGAGCGGATTGGTCTAGACGGATACTAGGATCAGAAATGGTAAGATCTTGGGGTTGTGATGTGTTTTGGTAACCGGTTAACTAGTTGGAACCGGAAGATAAAGGAAATCCGGTCGTTAGTTTTCTTGGTGTTTTTGTGTTTCCGGTTTGAAGAATAGGACCGGAAGGAAGGATTTGGATACTGACTACGCTTAGTTGCTTAATAATGTTAGATACTTCACAGAATCTCGTGGGTTTGATCTTTAGAGTCACTTAGTTATACTCTAGGGTGATTTTTGTGAGTATAATGGAGAATTTACCTATCCTGTGCTGCGACATCTCCCATCAAGAGTGTCTATAATGAGAATGGGAATGCCATTTTCTTGGGAACGTGGACCCATAGTAAGCGCCGGGACAACGTTCTCTTGGGGGACATTCTGCCGTGGCTCCAGTGCGTAGATTCGCGTTGCCCGCCCGGACACTTGCGAGAGTACGTTGTGGAAAACCGGATTGGCTTCAATCCACTGGACGCCGATGATTGCGATGTCAAGGAGATCATAGATGGAATGAATGTGTCCGCGAAAATCATGGAGTGCTGCTACAAACTTTCGGGCATAGGAGTCATAGAGCCTCCTAGGCTTAGGAAGTAGACTCTCCACGTAGATTTTGGGAATGCCCTCTTGAATTGTATTCTTGTTGTAAATGACAGCATTTTTTATTGTAAATAATATACTTGGATCGTATTTTACACGCATTTCTCGGCTTGTGATTTGGGAATCGTTGTACATGCGTGTACTACTCTATTGATTTAAAACCGCTTTCTACATGAATTTGTTCTTCCACGGGGAAGTAATGTGGCTGGCTTTGTGGACTGTGTAGTTGATGAAGTTTGAAGAAGTTCAGTTGTTTAAATTGCAAAAAAGGTAGAGACTAACAAGGCTGACAAAATGCATGCTTTCCGAATCCCTAAAAACGGTGTCGCCGAGATTGGATTCTAAGAGCGGGAGTTGCGATATAGTTCTGCATTCCAAGCCATACATATTGCGTTCTACAGCGAACGCGGCATCCGCTGCCATAGACTACTCGAAGGGAAACATCGAGGACGGCGTCGTCGATAGCCCCCCTAGCTGTGGACCTCTGAGGACTCCCATCAGCTCTTCTTCGCCACTCAAGCGAGTAATGTCAGGGCGAGCGGGTTCATTCTCCCCGGGTCAACGGACGGATGGAGGTACCAGTCGAAAACTCGACCTGCCAACGCAGAAGGCTCCGGAATATCCTCGCCTTGAGGATACTGTTCCTTCAACGTCGCTGATGGAGGATCAGGCCAGAACATTGTCATTGATGTTGGCGGACCCTAAACCCTTTCATCCGCTTGATGAAAGGGTGCCTCCAATGCCAAAGTATACACAATGTAGTTGAGCTTTGTCCGCCGACACTCTTTTCTTTCAAGAAAATCGACGCTGTGCGGACTCCAAATCTACCGGAACTCCTAAATCGTACATAACCAATGTTGATGCATCGCTGCCATGGTTGCCGCCTCGGGGGACTAGATCTCTTTCCACTTATGGAGGCCCTCAATATGTCCGCAATCCAAAGCACAAGGATGGTGGATCTCAGAGCCTTGGGTTATGCGATGCTGGCAAACTTGAAATTCGACTGCAACATCACTCTCGACACAAGGATATATTTAGAGGCCTAGTAAAGCTAAAAGCTATAGAGGCGGCCAAGAGCAATTGTACAGGCAATAGTGATGCTTAGGCTTAGATACAGGTTTCAAATGCGCTTGGATTTTGTTTCCATGTTACTATTAATAGCATAGTAGATAACATGGCACTATTTTGTTCGAGTATGGGAGTGCTCTCTAGTATACAGAAAGTTTCTACACAAAGTCTTTGAAATCATATAGTTTCATACTTTAATAAGTGTCAAAATCATTGTGAGTATGAGTTGCCATTTCTTTCTGTACCCAACCTTTTAAGTAAATCAAACATACAGTATTTAAAATCAATTGAAAGTATTTTGTGGAAATGGTTTTGCTTCACATCAAGTGAAACTACAACTCAAGTCTCTTTCAGTATTGTTGCATGTGGACTTCCTTGTTTGAATTATTACAAGGGCCGAGATGTTCAAGTCTTTTAGATTCTGTTGCATAGCAACGGCATTTATCATTGGGTTCTACAACTTTAATTTTAATAGTGCTTCACATTTATTTTTCAAAGTCTCAAGATGACCACTTTGTCTCAAGTTAACAAATAAGGCCTTAAAGGCATCATTAGTGCAATAATGCAGATTGGGGCAATTCATCTTCAAGTGTTGTTAGAGTACGGAAACTCCAATTCAGCAGAGATAGAATAGAAAAGGGTGTGATTGAGTAGGAATTTTTCAAATTTGTATATAAGACGTAACGACTTTAGTCCAAATGGGGTTAGTTTTAGAATAAGTACCCTTTCAGAATGCTGGAGGAGATCCGGATTCCGAATCTGGAAGAGTGCCTGAACGCCAAAACCTACAATTTAGGGATTTGACCTCACAAGAGAAGCTGCCCCATCTGGATCCGGTTGAGCCAAATCAAAATCCAGAAAGAGAAAAGCCGGTTAGCCTCGAGTTCTTTAATATCAGATTCCAGTGGATGGAGCAGGCCTAGGACTTACACCAAAAGGTGATGGAATTTGTCATGGAGATTTCGGACGAGCTCAAGGGGGAACCTGAGGACATCCTAAAGGAGATGAGACGGCGGCTGAGTCCGGAAATGCCAGGATCTTTACCAAAACCTGCCGAGACGCCAATCGATTTGGATTCAATGGAACTAGAGAAGGAGATTAACGAGATATTGGAATCCGAGAAGGACAAGTTCAGAATCGGATCCGGATTGGAAACAAAAACGGATGAAGATGCTCCTCTTTTGAAGCGGACGATTCTGACCTAGGCTACTAGGAAGTTGACACTAGTGAAGAAAGCCAAAGCGAGGACACCTATAGGCCAGACAGGTAGCAATACAAAGAAGCCAAGGAAGGCGAAGTAGTTAGGTGGTAGATAGTTAGGTTTTGGATTTTGATTCCGAACTGTTTTTTTTTAATGTGGGGCCCTGGTTCCAAATTTTGAAGGGCAACTTGGCGTTGACTTTGAATTGCCTCGGTGTATTTTTGTGTGGTCCACCTGGTTTTGGATGTCCTTTTTTGCTTTTTGCTTTGGATTTTAAGGCGAGTGAAAGGTTATTGCCATTCATTCTCTTCTAGCATGCCTTTATGTTTTATTTCATTTCCTTCTTTAATTTGAGCCACCAAGTGGACATTCAGACTCTATATATTGTATGGAGTTGTGTTGATTTGTGTGTTTGAGTGTTGAGGAGTAAAGAAGACTGGATGAGGAGGAATCCGGATTTGTGGTACTTCGGGTCGGAATGAAAGGGTAGGATTTGTGATGGAGTTAGATCTGTGATTCAAGACTTGTCTACTAGTACCTTTAAAATAAAAGAATGGAAATCCGATAGGAATAGTGCAAGTGAGGTTCTGGAATGGAGAGTGATTCCATGCGGAATTAGGCAGCCAGCAGCGGAAAATCCCCACTTCCCAAAAAGTCTACCAATTGCAGGATTAGTTTAGTAACTGGGAAATATCCCTTTGTCGACTCCGGATGCTGTTTATTTGTCGTTGTAGTGGAGAAGAGTGACCAGATTTTGAGTGACTTGCTTCCCGGATAGGCCATCTAGAAAGTCGAGAGGGTACGGAAATTCTTCTTCATCGCAACACTTAGTTCTGGTGGTTGTTTTGTTTGTTTAGAAAGATTGGAGAGTGTGAAGACTATAAGTGGTGAAGTCCCTACTCCTTGAAATATCAATAGTAGACCCCATAAAGGTAAAACAGGGGTATATCAAACCATTGAGTAGAGAAGTAAACTGGTATCCGGAAGAGGACGGATCCAGATCAAAATCGGGAAGGTATTTGTTTCCGGAAGAAAAAACAATAGGTTTTACAGATTGCTTTGTTTTTTTGGGAAGAGAGAAGTAATCCTAATATTTTTAATTTGTAACAACATAGTAGAGTCTTATTAGACGATATCTCGTGTCATCTTGCAACGTTTTGGTGTTGTAATGATATTTATGGCTAATTGCACATATGACATGTGTGTCGTGTATTGATGATGTAAAAATAGCTTGTCAATATGGCACTACTCCACAAATAACTTTCAAGTTGGCAGCAACCAATTTCCTTGAATTGTATCTCAACCTCAATGTGCTACGACATTGGAATTCACCAAGATGTGTCGTTGCCTATGTTGGCTTTCTCTTTTCTTCTTGGTCTTTTTCTAGGTAGAAGCCATCAGATAGGGTTTTCACCTTGGGGCTTGGGCCAATGAACAACAATCTATTTAAATTCTACAATTTGTGCCTAGAGTTCTAACACGAACAATTCTATCCAAACGTAATAATTTACTCTCCTAAAACATTTATAAATGCATATACAATAGTATGTACTCTGTAAACACAATTACAATTATGGTTCCAAAGTTTGTCGAAAAAGCTAAAGTTCGGTAGTGGATACTATTAAAAATGGATAAGAGACCCAACCTCCCAGATCTGAGCAAGCAGTCAGCCACAGTAAGTAGATGAAAGACAATGCGTGGAGCTGGAAGAAGTGACAACTACAAGCTCCAGCTTTAAGTACCCGCAGCCTCCTATGAGGCAACCGCGGGTGGGTGTGACCTCCCAATTTGTCACTTGGGACTCGTAGAATTATTTTTTTGAAAATTTGCAATTTAATGTTAAAAAAAATATACAAAAAGCCATAAAAAGAGTGTAGAACCAAAATAGGATTGTAACATATCCATTATAGTATTTGGTTTAGATTTGTGTTTAGACTTAGAATCCCACGAAAACGGGCCCAAAAATAGGTAGAAAGAACGAAACGGTTGGAATTGTAGGATTCAAGTTACATAGGCCCAAGAAGGCTAAATCCCACCATGAATGTGGTAATTCATGGCTAAGTTGGTCTGAGGGATCTACAACGAGGCCACTAGGTCGGGTCCTAGAGTTAGGTTTAGAAATTCCTCCAAACCCCGATTGTTAGTATGTAGGAGCCACTAACGCAAGACCGGGCCCGTGGAGGAACCTACAGCCCAAGGATGGTGTCCTAGGATAAATCCCATGCCAGGAGTCCAACAACGAAATCAATTTGTCAAGATTCCTCTATCTGCAAAAGATTCCCGTACCATTGATAAACTCAAGGAGATGACTAATTCATCTCCACTGACCAATTGTGCCAGGTACGGAAACGCACCTGCACATCTTTCATGTGACCCCATGAGAGGTCCTGTGAAAAATCCCGACATCTTCCGACTTGCAGAAGAACCTTTTGCGGGTGGTCAACCCTGGTAACCTCCAACGGGAATTTCATGGAAATTACCTAGGTTGCCAGAAAATCTCAATAAAAATTAGACTAGCTTATTTTATATTAATAATGCGCTCCGTGAAGTTTTGCAAAATTCTGATAGTAGCAAGTACCCGAACCAGTGAGATTCCTCGAGAATTAATCACGTGGCGGAGTCCCCGACGCGTTGACCGGCATCCCGGGACCATTCGATGGCGAAACGAAGTCAACCAAGAGTCTTTTCCGACTCCCTCACACCTACCGGAGACCCTAAGCTATTTACATTTCTCAAAATAGGAGACCCCCAATATCTAGGATTTTACCACGGTTTAGTTTTTAAACTAAATTAGCCTACGATGGTTTTTTGTCCTCATTACGGGGGGTAGGGAGATCATGGACTAAACACGGCGATCTGGAGCCAATGGCGCAATCCGTTTGACTATTGGAGTTAATCTCCAAAAGTTAGGAGGTTGGTCCAGCGTAGATAGCTAAAAGTAGTTTTTTAGAGATTAGGATGAAAATCTTTGAAGATGAGGATGAAAATCCAAGTTGATAAGGTTACTTTAGAGCTCTTGAGGGGAAGACGGGGCCTTGGAAACCTATTTAAGGTCCCCATTTTTCTCTCAAGAACACCCCCAATTCTTATTTTGGGTCCGTAAGTCCAAGTTATCTTGGAATTTTTGGTGTTTAGGCCAAGATAACCTCTACGATGTTTTTAGAGCACTTTTGGCTCCCATTGTTGTTCTATTTCAAGCTTTCTTTGAAGGTCCTTTTGGATCTTTCTACCTTACCTTGCATCCTTGTTGTGAGTTGAACGGGTCTCCCATATACTTGTGTGACTTCTTATGCCTTGTACTAATCCTAAAGTCACCCCCTACCGTACCTTGGTGATGCCGCTTTGGGGAGCCTTTAGTATATGATATTTTATCCGTGATCATTGACCTTGTGTGCATGTGTGCCCCCATATTGAGTCCTAACCAGAGTTGTCTTTTCCATTGTTGGTTGTGAGTGGGCTCCACCTCCCGGGGAACGGCGAAGCTTTGAACCTGTGACCAGTCCCAGTCCTAAAGTACGTGTTAAAAACAAGCCTTAAACGGCGGAGCTTTGAACCTGTGACCAGTCCCAGTCCTAAAGTATGTGTTAAAAACAAGCCTTAGACGGCGGAGCTTTGAACGCAGGGGTATCGTAAGTCCTAAAGTTGGTGTTAAAACCAATTCTACGGCGAAGCTTTGAACTTCTATGTACGTTCGTTCCAAAGTCTAGAGTCCGAGACGTTCTCGGAAAAGTCCAAGGTTTAGCGTCCGAGATTAAGTCTAAGTTTAAGAGCCACCCTACCCCTTGTAAGCCGGCGTCCGTAAAACAAGAAACTACACCAAAAACCGGAGACAGTTTACCAAAAATCCGATTTAGAATTGCTTAGGTGGGTTCCTTTAAGGAACCCAAAAAAATAGATTCAGTTGCTAGAGGTCCAGCAGTCGCTGGGGAGTTGGGGCGAGTCGCTAGGGAGTCGGGAAGCAGTCGCTGGGGTCTGGCAGGTCGCAAGGGGATTGGGAGCAGTCGTTGGGGAGTCGCTGGGGAGTCGGAAAGGTCGCTGGGGGTTCCAACAGGTCGCAATGGGAGTCGGGGTGAGTCGCTGGGGAGTCGGGACAGTTGCTGGGGGGTCTGGGCAGGTCGCAAGGGGGGTCGGAAGCAGTCGCTGGGGGTTTGGGCAGGGTTGGTCCAGGGAGTCCAGGGCTTGGGTGAAGACTTGGGAGAGAGGAAAAAAAGGTTGGAATTACTAGGGATTAGGGGGAGGTTAAAGGGTTGAAGTCAAGGCATTAAGCCAAAAGGAGAATAGGGGAAAGGAGAAAGAAAGGATAAGTAGCACCTCCATACCTGCATCAAACAACTCTCAACTCACCAAAATCACGCCTACACACAATGGAGGGAGGTTAGTGAGTCATAGAATTAAATAGGAGAAGGGGGAGAGAGACGATAAATAGTGCCCTAGGCTTAGCTAAATAGGTGTTAGAAAGGAAATCTCTAGAATTCATAGTGACCATTAGGAGGTAGGATTAGGATGACACGAAGACAAGGTTGTGTAAGAGGTTAGGAGGGACATTAAAACTTCTTGGGGTTTGAATCTATAGTTGTAAGACACCCCATCAAAGCTTAGGTAGAATAGTGTTAGTGTAGAAAGAGAGAAAGGGAAAGAAAAGGAGAAGGAAAGAAAGAGGTTAGATCACACGGGATCCACAGTTTTTATAACATAAGCGGTAAATTTGGGGAAAAATTCCCACGACCCAAGGACCACCATGAAGTATAGAAATGGGCGTGCGGATGCGGACGAGTGCATTTCCGACACCGGTAGTGACGAGGTAAGTCCTTGAATCAAAACTTGGTGTTTGTCCTTATTAGCATTGATTTTTCCTTAATTAGCCTATTCAAGTGAATAGTGACCCAGGATAAGTCAAGATAAAAATTTAGAGTTAAAAGTAGGAGTACAAATTTAGAGTTAAATTTAGGAGCAAATCTTTAGAGTTAAATTTAGGAGTAAAAATTTAGAGTTAAAAATTAGGAGTAAAAATTAGGAATTAAATTTAGGAGTAAAAATCCAAAGTTAAATTTAGGAGTAAAAATTTAGAGTTAAATATTGGGAGTAAAAATTTGGAGTTAAAATTTAGGAGTAAAAATCCAGAGTAAAAATTTAGAGTTAAATATTAGGAGTAAAAATTTGGAGTTAAATTTAGGAGTAAAAATCCAGAGTTAAATTTAGGAGTAAAACTCTAGAGTTAAATATTAGGAGTAAAAATTTGGAATTAAATTTAGGAGTAAAAATCTAGAGTTATATTTAGAAGTTAGGAATTAGAGGAAAAAATTAAGCTTAGGGTTAGCCGTAGGGTTGAAACTTCCGAGAGAAGTGTCAAACTTCCAAAAATAGTCTTCAACACTCATGGAAGGAATGTAAAGATTCCCCGCTCACGTAGTTAGGGACGTTAGAAATGACGCCAACTACCCAGCCAATCCTATACATAGGATAGTCAGTTAGGAAGTTAGGAATTACCAATCACCTTTGCTCATCACAATCAGCTTGTTAGTTACCCATGCAATTCTAATAGTATTCGCTACCATCCACGGCACTCAGAAAACGTTAGCACAAAAAGATCCATTGCTTGGAAGGCACAATGGACCGCACTCACAACACCCCCCTATATTTAAAAGGTGGATAAAGGCATAGAACCTGGTCAGTGTTCGCCCGATTACTGAGGGTGGATAATCTTGCGCCCATAGTGGGGCAGTCAACCATGGATGGAGGGCAACCATATGTCCAAGAGGAGGAAAATTCAACATATGAAATTTTGCTTTCAAGACAGGGGCGACCGTGTGTCTAGGACACATATAAGGCAACCTTAGATGAGGCAACCAGATGAGGCAACCTGAGATGAGAGACCAAAATTGAGGCAAGACCATGGTTTCAAACTCTTGCATTCTAGGACAGAAGCGATTGTGGGTGGGACAACCGCGCGTCCAAGAGAGAGAAATTCAAAGTTTGAAAATCCCACTTTTCCACAAGGGGCGACCGTGGGTGGGGCAACCGCGGGTCCAAGCAGAGGGAATTTTAAGCTTTGAAAATCCCGCTTCCAAAAATAGGGCGACCACGGGTGTAGGACAAGTGGAAGAACAACCGTTTCAAATCTAGGCATTGTATTGATGATGGAATGCATTGTAGGGTTTAGGGTTTAGGGTTTGGGCTTTGATGGGTATATTTCTTTGGTTAAAATAAATTATATTGGTTGATGGATATATTTCTTTGGGAACTTAAATTCCATTAGTTGATGGATATGTTTTTTGGGTAAATTAAATTCCATTGGTTGATGGATATATTTCATTCGATAAATTAAATTCCATTGGTTGATGGATATATTTCATTCAGTAAATTAAATTCCATTGGTTGATGGATATATTTCTTTGGGTAAAATAGTAGAACTTGGCCTTAAAATCTTTGCACTACTCATTTTGATTTTCTAATGTTTTATGTTGAATAATTGAGTTGAGAATCTAGGAAAGAATTAAAGGAAAAAACATTTAATTTTTATTCATTAAAAATGTATTAAGTTGAAGAAGGAGCAAGATTGAAGGAATAACTATACCACTAATAGCTCTAAGGTGGAATTGAAACACAATAATTCCAAGAACGGATTTTTCTAAAAAGCAAATTTAATCTAAGTACCTAACATAACAAATTGGTATTGAAAAATCCTAAAAACTGCATTAAGAAATGGATTCTATAATTATTTTTTTAAGAAGATGCTTAAACTACCTAAAACCTAAGATTGTCCATACCTTTTTGAACACTAGTCCAAGTAGAATGAATCAAAGCTTCATACATGGTATGCGAGAAAAAGTACACCATTCTTGGAGACCAACAATTTGAGGGACGCGGCGCATGGTGCTTTCAAATTGCATGCTAATTTGGAGCAAAGAATTTTAAGCAAGTGAAAGGAACTTGAGGAGTTTGGAGATGTGGATGAATGCTATTATAATCAACAACGACCATGGTTGGATAATACTTTGTAAGCATGCATATTCAATACCAAGAAATTGATGCTTGAATTGCGACCTAAAGGGCCGAAAGATGCAAGAGATGTGGAGGCGTTGGAATTCCATTCAAAAATGAACTGGTGGCATGGTTTAGTGAAGAAACTCTCAAAGTGTCAAATGAGGGAGCTAAAGTAGAAAGTTGACGCAGTAAAAGCATCATTTGTATGAGATGGTGGATTGCTTATTATATGGATCCTTCCACAGGCAAAAGTGATTGCCCTAAGTGGATTTGAACGCGAGGGTGGGTATGGAAAGGTGCGCAAGGTGCGCATTGAGGAGATAGATACAATCCCATCCTACATTGCTTTGGCAAGAAAAGTAGCAAAGACAAGTTCCAAGCATGACATGAAGGTGCAACGCTCCAGAGAGGCATTGGTATGCCCTTTAAATCATCCGGCCATTATTAAATTTTTTGCCATCAACGCACAAACCATAGAAGCATACTCGTTGTGGTGGAATGGTGGTAATTTGTTTCCCTTGCGAAAAATACACAAGAAGGTGTCAATGACCACTGAATGTTATGACGTGAAGCGAGTGCACCAACTTACATAAGAGCAACAAAGAGAAGTTAGCCTCTTCCAATTGCACAAGGCGAAGCTGATGTGGGCTCTTGTATATGTGACAAGTCTCATGCACTAGTCCTTGGTGCTACACAATGACTTGTCCCCTATGGATATAATATTGCATTATCCCGATTATCCCAATGAGATAATCAACATTGGGATTTGTGATTGGGGAATTTCAAGTCATATTGGCAGAAGAGCTCTACCGATCATACGGTCTAGGCGTAAGTATCCTTACAACACCCGAACATTGTAAAATCACTTGAAATATCATCCCAAGAGATTCTAGCATGTTGTCACAAACTAAAGTATCCAGGTTTTCTTATTTTTTCCAAAAATACAAACAACCCGTCCAATCTTTTATTCTTTTCTGATTACAAATACTACCTGGAATTCAATCCGGATCTGGCTCTTTGTGGATCCCGATTATGTCTCTCCAAATTACTGATTTTTTCTATTCCTTTGTTTTATCCTCAAAGGGTCCGCTCTTGGTCTTTTAGAGGGGTAGGGACTTCACCACTTAGAATCCTCACGCTCTCCACTCTCACTAAATAAACAACCAACCAACCAAATAATGTGTTGTAATAGAGAAGAGAAATTAGCACCCTCACAACTTTATGGATGGCCTATCCGAAAAGCAAGTCACTTAGGGCCGCCTCTAGCCCCCTTCACTCCAATGACAGACCAAAGACACCCGAAACCAATAGAGGATTGTTTCCTAGTTGCTAGACTGATCATGCAATTGGCAAATCGTCCGGTGAGTGGAAATTTTCCTCTAGCGGTTGCTTGTATCCACATGGAACCGTGCTTGATTCTATGCCTGCATCCACACCACTCCTGGATTTTGCTGGAATACCGTTCCAGTAATTTAAAGGCACCACACACAAGTCTTCATTCACGAGCCTAAACTCCATTACAAACATACCCTCTCAATCTGACCCAATCAGGGGTGATAGGACATTCGTATGACCGGGTGTCCCACGGACATAGGCGTTGACCCTTGGACGTCTTTTGACATACACAATTTTGAATTTCTATTGTCTAGTAGACGGACGGTTAGACTGTAGGATGGACGGGGGGGCTGAAGGTTTGACCAAGCGTCCGCTTGCTTGTCTAACAGACCAACTGACCGTTCGTACTCCCATTTGCTTCCTCAATCTGTTGGTGCAACCACCCTTCAACAGTGGCCGTGCAATCCGGTGGGCTCCAATTTTTGTCCGCACAATCTCCCGTTCAAATTTGTAGCGTCCGATTTGCATGTATGCGTTTGCATTGCTTGGTCCGCCATTGGACTCTATAAATAGCACAGCAGACGACTTACTTCTTCACAATCGTTTTCCTTACGGAGTGGGTGATCTAGTGCCAACGTGTGTCTCTGCGTGCCCTTTCCGCTTTGGTGTGCTAAAAATTGTTCTTGGATACTAAATTGCTTGAATTATTTTGGTAATTATTTGATATTGAAGTCTTTGTTAACAATTTCACCTTGTTTCATTGTGAGTGTCAAGTATTTTGTTCAGTTGTTTCAAAAATTCATGTGAACTTTGTCATCAAATCATTTCATTTTAATCAAGATTACCATGCCTCGCAATAAAAGATCAAAATCAAGTAAGAAGGGCAGATCCCAAGACATGAACTTGGAAGATTGGGCAAACCCAGTGTGTGTAGCTAAATCTGGATGGGAAGAAGAGCCCAAGAAGGTTTGGGACTGCACAATGTGCAAAAAGTACGTCAAAATGACACACCTCTCTAAAATGTGGTCACGAGTACGTGCAGACGTGCAAATTCCGCGCTGAAAAGGACAAATTTCCACATGTGAGAGCAAACACTTTGTTCACCGATACGAGGAAGTAACACAGTGGGCTCAGTTGCATGACTCCAAGCTAAATGTCATAAATTATTCTAACATGGCCATGGTTTGGGCGGTTTAGGGTTTGTGCATACACATTATATCTCATTTTTGAAAGATTTTATCCAACTATTACATTTGTGTTTTGATTCCAATATAAAGAGCCTGAAATAGTCACCATGAGCAAGTTTTGGTCTTATTAATATTGAACCCTGTCAAATGGAAAAGTATAATGCAAGGCTTGCAGCTTGGTGTTTGCCAAGAAGTTGATCCATATGTTTAGCCATCTGGAATATGAAGGCACATCAAGTAGTCGAAATAAAGGAATCAGCCTTTCTTCACAAATGACATTTGAAATTTGAGGTTTATTTGTTCGTTGCAGTGGAGTGATTCCACAAAGAGGTACTCCACACAATGTGGATGGCAACGATACAGGGCTATGGTTGTTCACGCTATGTCAAATAGAAGAGATGCTATGCATTCTACCAAAGAAGACTCATGCACAGCGCCAGAAGATTATGTTGTTAGCTCTTCCCAAGCAAACCCAAGTACACAAGCATCAACTAAACGTGGAACTCAGTTGACATCAAGCAGTAGGCCTTAAAAACAGAGCACACTAGTAGAGGGATTTGAACAAGCAAATAAACGCAACTTGAATGTAGTGTGGGCCAATTATTTTTATGCGGCAAACATACCTTTTGCTATAGCTCAAAATCAAGCATTCAAAGAAGTAGTGAAGCAAACGGCAGAGTTTCACTGACCCTATACCCCACCATCATACCATAACCTACACCATAAATTGCTTGACCAAGAAAAGATAGACCTGGAGGTCAATCTTTGTAAGCGAACTGAAGCTAGTAATAAGAAGTTTGGAGCCACATTGTCTATTGATGGATGGACTTTGGTTTTGAATTGGCCATTGATAAATGCCATGCTTGTGTCATCCGTGGGTGAACAATTCCTAGGATTAGTGGATACAACTGGGAAAACTAAGGATACTTTGTATTTGGCCTCTATATTAGAGAGTTTCATAGAACAAGTGAGCCCTGCAAATGTAGTGCAAGTAAGTACAAATAATGCGGCTGTAAATCCAGCAGCATGGAATTTGGTATCTACTACCTATCCCCACATTTTTTTCCAAGGTTGCATATTGTATGCTTTGAATTTGTTGCTAAAAGATTTGGCAAACAAACAATGGATTGACAACATCGTGAAAGATTCTTGAAAGATAGTCATATTCTTCAAGAAGAGGCAAATGCCGCTTGCAATACTTCAAAAATATTCAATGCAATATAACTTATTGTTGGCGGTAGAAACAAGATTTGCTTATAATTTCAACATGGTTGCACGTATGCTCAAGGTGAAAGCGCAATTGCAACAAACTGTGACGGACCTACAATGGGAGGAATACGCAAGGAAGCACTCGCAAAAATAAAAAACTCGTTTAGAATCCGAACGGGTAAAGAAGACAATTCTAAGTGGGCATTTCTAGCGTTGTTGTCAGAATTTTGAAGATGTAACAGTTTCAATTGTCAATACTCTTTGTGATTTTGATGCAAAGACACCATGCATGGGCAAGGTGTTACATATTATTAGAAAATTAGAGAAGCACGTCCTTGGTTTAGACAAAGAGCCTTTTTATTTGGCCTTGGACATTGCCATCCTATTGGTGAAGTTGTTATACAAACGACGTGATATGATAAAGACAGATTTATATTATGTAGGAGCAAGGGAATGCTAGGAAGAGAGCGGGGAGCGGCGAACATGCATTAGGAAAAAACTGGGCCCTCTAAAAGACCGCATAAGAGTTGCTTGTACTATCTCCACAGCTCCTGCAGCGCCACTGCTATTGGCTGCTGGATCCATGAGATTAGTAAAAAATACTAGAGGAAACATAAAAAATTTGCGTTAGGAGACAAATATGGAGCTATTGGTCAGAAACAACGCCTGCACCGAAGCCTCTAGGTCACTTCCCGCATAGCGGAGCCAATAGAATTGCCTCGCTAGAGTCACAGTTGGCTCCGGCACTGGATGTACTGGCACCAACGCAAGAATTAAAAATGCTTAAATTAATGGAGGGCCTTAGTTAAAATATGGGGAATCCGCAAGGACATGGTCTTCTTGATCAATGCATTGCACTTCAATCAAATAAAATATGGGACATCATTGACGGAGTACACTAAAAAGTCGTCATGACTCCAAGTGAACTTGCAGTCACGTATCCATTTTGCCCAAGTACCATTTAGAGATTCGGAGTATTCTCTATTATTTAAGTGCCTCCATCATCCACTGAGTGCCCTTCTCTGTAGATGACGGATGAACCAAGAGGATGAACTTGGATGAATCAAGGCGGCACGAGACTAGAGTTTGTTAACGTCCTCTTCTTGGTTTAGGCGCCAATTCTTTGCTAGCACCAAAGTGGGCACTGCCACGTGGATTTTGGTTGAATCCAACTACCTAGATTACGAAGCCAGGACTTCATTTTGTGTAATCTCAAATTTGTCAAATTCAGAGGTTTAGGTGTTTTTTTATGTCTGTTGGTTTGCCAGAGAGGTGTGCTACTTCAATTTTAGAAACTGGTCATGGCTTTAAGTGAGATCACGAATAGGGTGGAGGTTGCAAACCCATACACTCTAAATGTGTCACTTGCTCCACCATTTTTCCCATTCATAAAGAGGGGTCATCCACTGCATGAGCAAGTCTTAAGACGTGAGTATTGTGCCTACAGATCTTGAGGTGCCACCAATATTGATTTGTGGATAGACGGAGAAATTTACCCTCGAGATCCTTGTATAGAAGTGCCTCCAACTTTTAGAACAATCAAACAATGTCTTGAATACATTTGCCTAGGAGAGAAGGGTTGCTAGGATTTTGTAAGAGGCTTGCCAACTTTGGTAGTGGTTTAGAAGGGGCAAATGTGGCATTGGAGGAAACAGTTTGGAACTACCAAGTCTAGATGGACCTTCTAAATAACACAGTCTCAATCCTTCATGCAAAATTGCAGGAGGCCAAGGGTCAACTCCAATTAGCGCTAGAAACAATTCGTGGACAATGTTTACAACATCAAACCACTATTGAGAACTCAAGGGTAGAGAGCTACAAAGGCAATGTGCAGAATTGAGGGAGAAAGCCGTTGGGCTTAACAACAGTAACGAGGAGTTAGAGGAACTAGTGAGAACATTGATGGAAGCTTCAAGTGCAGGTACAGTAAATGAACTGGAGGTGGAGGTAGCACATTATAAAAAAAATGATGGATGCAGAATCCAGATTGTCTGTACTAAAGGAGGGTCCGCTTGGCTTGCAACTCCATAGTTGTCAGTTGAGAGGTTTGGATGAATTATCTCAAAATGGCAGGCAAGCCAAAAGAAGGAAAAAGCAACTGAGATCAATGCTACAACTACAAGCTGTTGATTCCATTTACAAATTTAACAAGGTTTGTAGGGGGAAGAAGAGACTATGGGGACGTGACACAATCCAAAGGAAAATTGCAGTTGCATTAGTGAGAATTTTATCAAAGCAAGAAGCTTTGGCACTGGTGGAAGAATCAAGGATGCGTTCTGTTGGCACCAACATTGCAAACACTATCTTGAAGAAAATTGGAGCTGAGATTGGAGCAGATTCAATGTTGGTAGCCTGTGACATGGTTGGTGTTCCACAAGAGGCATATGGCATGGTATTCAAGACCATGAAAAGCTGGGTGAAACTCATGGATGCAGCGTTGATAGTTGATTTGCTGCCCAAACCGCATAAGGTACCAAAGGTTGCGTGAAACTTTGCTTTTGTCTTGACCTAGAAATATGTTTTATGATGTAGGTCCTTCAGCAAATTCATTGAGTGGAGTGGACTTGTTGCTAAAACATTTAGGTTGCTCTACTGCGGAGGGAGCTCAATACCAACCTCCCACAATTTATCAAAGAGTACAAGTACATTGACGGCAAATTCACTCTGTCGCCTTTAGCAAGATTAAGTGGCAAAGCCGTTCCAATCAAAGAAGTGCAATTGGATGACAAAAACTCATTCTTTGTTGACCCTGAGGTCGCTTAGAGAAGCATGGTTCTGTTCTATCAAATCACAGAAAAAGATATGCTTGGAAATCCTCTACACCATTTAGTTTGGTCCATTTCTTGTGGAGTCGATTAGCATTCAATGAATCCACCACTCACTTGGGTATCAATGATTCTAACCAAGTTGCAATTTTACATTCATTCCAGAGCTTTGTGATAAATCCCTCATATTTGTTATAAAGTTGGATGAAGCGGAAATAATGAAGGGCAAGAAATTTGAGCGAGTGAGCCTAATGCTCATGAATAGAGCACTGGATCTAGAAATTCAGAGGGATAGCTCCAAGTTTTTTTTGGTCCAATCCGAACATGAGATCTGGCCGGTTGGATGTTTCCAAGTCTAGAAGGAGTTGTATCCTATTAAGAAATGGATGCTTGACAACACTAACTTTCCAAGCTTGATCCAAGCTCAAGAAGATGGCCAAGTTCTAACGGTGAATGGAGTAGGCAAATTCCAGGTGGAGTGGCATGTCAGTGCGGACATGAAGACAATTAAATGTATATATGGATTGGGTCATGGAGCCAATGCCACTTTCTCCTGCATCTATAACATGCAGCAGTGGACAAAGCCTCAACATGGAAGTAACCAAACTACTATTTGAGCATGCTGAGCGCAGATGAAGCACACATGGGAAGGGGGTTTGTTTGGAGGAACCGTTTTGGCAAAACTAGTAGATATAGAGGTACACTCACAGTGGAAGCTTATTCTATTGATTCCACTCACAAGGGTGCACATATGCACACTCCATGCGCAAGTGCGGATGTGTGAAAAGATCATACATCATCATTTTATGTTTGTGTGGAACATGCAAAATAAGGTGCAAAAACCCCTTGCGATCCAACAGATGGAGAAATCATTGTCAACTGTTGGCGCTCATGGTGGAAATGTAGAGATTGCAGTGGATCCGCAACACTCTGGAAAGAACAATAGTGTTCCTCAAAAGTCGTCCATCAATGGAATTGTTGCATCTAGATTGTTCCAAGCAAGCACATGGTCTTTAAAGGATAAGGCATGAATGGACATCTGCCAGTCAAAGCACAATTGCTTAACTGATAGAGGCTCTAGGATAACCAAACTCAAAATGTGGCAGGCTTTTGACAAGTTACAACCTTACCTCACTGGTCTCACCTTGACTTTGGAGCAGAGGAATACTTTCAAGCAAAAGGTGGAGACATGGATGAAATTAGGGGATTGCTATTTTGCGTGCGTAGAGATGCGAGCATAGAGCGTAGATTTGCGAGCAAGAGCGCTAAAAGGTAGTTAATTTATGGAATGCGAGCAATAAAGTAAAAGTCATAGAACATTTTAAGGGTGAATACTTTTGAAATGTACAATAATGACAGACCTATGACCGTGGAATGAATTGCAGGAATGGAGTGCAGAGGAGTTTTATTTTGTCTGTACACGTACCATCAAGAAGACGGCAGACGCAAGTATTGGAAATAAGGTCCTATAACCATGGTGATAAGGATTGTAAGAGGTGAGAAGATATGATATCTGTGGTTCTGGATTGAAGCAAGAAGAAGAGTGGAACGGAAGCCGAGTGGGAGTGAGGAGGTATTGTTTAGGAGATTGCAAGAGTTAGGAAGAGTACGTGATGGAGAATGGGTGCGGAAGAGTGAACAAGAGCACCTACCGTGGTGGTAGATGAACAAATTTTTGTGCGGTTTAGTTTATGGGTAGGGTTTAGAAGGTGGAGGCAAACAATTTACGGTGCGAAGACATGGTGGGTTTGTTGTTTAGGGTGATTCCGAAACACTTAGAAGATAGACGTAGCCGGCCACAACAACGGAAATGTGTATAGGGATTCAAAAAACCAAAAAGGCTTAGATATGAGACAGACATTTAGGGAATAGGGTAGGAATTCATGTCATGCACTTATAAGATTAGTTGGAAATACTCCAAGAACTTCTACTGGATTTGATTATGGAGCTAGTTGAAAACAACAACAACTCTTTGTACAGAAACTCTGGCGGTGGCCCTTCAAGTCTCACCGCCTTCTCTTTAAAGTAGGGGAGAGGATCACATTGCGGTAATAGGACTATTCATACTCACTATGCACCGTAGTGTTTAAGTAGCAGAATCTGTAGAACCTGTTTTATCTCATTCCAGCTGAAACTAGGAGCGTGCATAAAGATATGTACGTCGGGATCTAACCTACAAATTATGACGAATATGTAGTATAGTTGCTTACAGTACGTCCATGCTCCTCGCTTGCCAAGTGACTTTTGTGACATGTCTTTAAATGATGGGCAGTCGCAGCTTGGAAATTGACCAATTGTCAATAGATACCTAGATACTTTAGAAATATTTCTAGACTCTAATGTAACAATGCAACCGAGAGCTGGAGGAGGAACCATTAGAATACTGCAAATCTCCCCAACAATGGACACAGCAGAGGCGCAGTTGTTGTGGTGCTTCGTTGTTGGAGCGGTAGGATTCTTTCGAATGTGTTTTTCCCGTATCGCTTGGTGGGGTGATCTGAAGGATTTGGAGGAGAAGGATAGTCGCTTAGTTTTACCAAAATCCCTTCTGCAAACAACTTTTGAGGGGATAGCTCTACGCGCTCCATGAAGTTAAACCCGGCATTTTCAAGAGTTAGAATCTCTTTCTTTGTCAAGTTTGTGCCCATTTTAACTAGCCAAACATCAAGGACGATAGGTTTAGAAACTACCCATTTCCGCCGAGTTCCATTGACACAGCAATTGATGTCATCATTGCAGAAGAAAAACTGCATATTTTCCAATCTGACCTTCTTGTAATTGTCCATCAAATCGGTGTAAGTTGGGGCAGGTGTACTTCGATTGTCCTACACAATCCTTGCCACGCATTTCTTTTTAGTCTTGGCCTGCAAAGCAAAGCAAGTTTTTGCAGACGACCTTGGAAGTCTTGCAATATGCCACTGCCGCTCATCGCAAACGGTCTCCTGAACTGATTTGATATGTTGTGTCAGAGAGTGAGTCAATGGTGACTTGAGTGGGGGAGTAGTGCCTTTTCCTAAGCGAAGTTCAAATTCTGACTGTGGTTCCTCAGCAGTGAGATCAACAATCTCCGGATTCAGCCGTTGGGCCTTGCGCCTTGGGCGGGAGACACTAATCTTGTCAGGGCGATGCAAGTTGAATTCTGATCCCAAAGGGAGATCTGCTTTTCTCTTCAAGGAAACGAAAACTTCTTCCCTTCCAGATGAGGATCACGTGTGTAGAAGACGTCAGCACCAGGCATATTGGCGAAGGCGGCATGAAGAACCTTTGAATTTCCGGATCGTTGAGCGGTGCGTTGGGCAGTACGAAGACGGAGTTCTTCTTTCCCCGGACCAATACCTGGCTTTTCACCCTTTAGGAACTGATAGTAGGCAACAACCTGCATGAATGCTCTGACCATGTCATCGACAGAAGCAACGTACAAGTCACTGCCTCTTTTGCTAGACTGTTGCAGCCACTTGTTGTGAATTGACTCCGCCAAATTACATGAGGGCATCTCCGCCAATTCGACTGGTGACAGGTCCTGCATGCAATCTTACATGATGAGTGTTGAAACAAGGAATAAGAACACAAAGCATTTGGTGAATAGAGAGGAAGAGATTGAGGAACTAGCACTACTGAAGAGTAGTGCCGATATTGGCATCCCGAGTGCACGGTGTGCGAAAGGAAGAGAAGAAACAACTGAAGGTTGCACTTACCAGTTCTATGAATCCCTCCCACTGACGGTATCAAAAATGCCAGAATACTAGCTATAAGTCAAGTCTTGGAAGTCCTTCATCAGTTGAAGTTCCCGATGATAACTACCATGCACGGATGGCCAAATACCTACTTTGAGCTTCTTCCAATGATACCGAGTTCTTGTATTGTTTATAGAGGCGTCGATGTTGATCTTGCAAGTCTGCTCTGATATCTGCCTTTGTGTGTTTCTCCAGTGATTAGGTCCAATGAAAAAGGCAAGTCCTCTCGCGGTTGACCATGGGGATTGTTGAGTCATTAGAACCGTATACAATGCGTATCGCATTCCAATTTGCCTGTGCACTGTCAGCCATGAACCCTTTGAAATTTGGATTAGTAACATCATGCCTAGCAGACACAGCATTCAAATTTTTCCAAAACACTTGTTGAGCTGCCACATCTTCAGATTGCATGTCACAAACAGCAATCGTCATGACGCAGCAGTATGTGGAGTCATACACGTGACAAGCCATTGTGGTCCAAGACTTCACCCGTTTGACATGGTCGAACATCATCCATGCGTTTTCCAAGTCACCTCCGAGTTGCATACGCCTCACCAAGTCAACTCCACTTCCAGAGCCCAACTCCGCCATCTTAAAAATGAAGACCTTGTCAGAGTTCTCCTTGTTCCGGAAACCTGTTCTCCTGGATGAAGGCCCAGTTGCTGACCCCTCTCAGTTTGGTGATGCTATCAAGGACTCCAAAACGACGGAGGTATCGGAAAGTGGTTACCCCGTTCTGATACTGGGAGATGACATTTGCTTAAATTTGTCTAGGACAGGGATTAGTTCCTCAATTGCTAGAGTCTTTTGAGACATACCTTCTGGACATAAAAGTAGTTTGCCAAGGTACCCTTTACTCGCCTCAAGGACAATGGCAAAGTTTGTTGCTGATGGAGTCTTTTCTACATGTTCACCAATAAGACTACGAAGTTTGGCAACTGACTCACGATAATTTCCTTGTTTCACAGGATGTGAATGGAATCCGAGATGGATACAGGCACGGGTCATGTGACTGGGGCCGTAAACGTAATATATCTTAGCCGGGCAACTATCTAGGCAAGTAGGCTTCACAAGGCAAAGGCACAAACGACGGTAGAATTAGAGGGGGGATCAGATCCGGGAACAAAGGCAGAGGAAGCAAGATCGTCCTACTCAGTTTCATTTGACGTAGACAAACGGTTGGGCCAATTTACATATTTGCAAGCGGTATTTGTGCATCGTAGATGTCCCAAGCAATTGGACAATCTGAAAGAAAGTTGAGGTGCTGACTGAATATGCGTAGTAGGTGTTCGAGTCCAAGCGTGTCCGTCATCCTTTTTATCCATGCCGTGCAGTTGTCCGGCCTTGGTGGATAGCGGATACTTCCGCATCAGAGGAAGCTCAAAGATAATATCACCATTAAAATCTCGGGGTAGATATTCTACCTTCGCTATCGTAATTGAATTGTAATCTAACTTGCTAAGAATTGACCTAGCACCCTTGATTGTATTCAACTGTCGTAGGCAGGAGACGATACTTTCAGCATGTGGCAAGGGAGGCTTGGAAGTGGATGGACCTCAGCAACGGGAGGGACCAGATTCAAGAATGGAAGGTGCATGCATGACCGTGGGTCTTATAAGGTTGAGAGTAGTGAAGTCTGGCGTTGAAAGGATGCAATCACTATCAGAATCATCACTAAGAAGCAGGACTAGACCATCAGCATGCTCTAATTTAACATTCCGAAGCATTGGAGTGACTACTGATGTTGTGGAAGAACGTCTCGCTGAAGAATCAACTGCATTGTCCTTCATTCCATACACACGATAGTTTCCAAGTGACAAAGACCAGAACTCACCGCCAAAAGAGTCACACAACATCTACGCTACAGTGTGAGAGACTTGCCTCGAGACTGGGTCAATAATGTCCAAATCCAAATGCAAAGTACCTTCCACAATCTCGAACCTAGAAGCCAAACGAGAACCCATAACTCTAGCGAGGCCATCCTCCTCTACGCCAAAAGAAATCGGCACTGTCAATCCATCTCCTCAAATTAGAACCGCATTAAGGATGGCATCCTCCAAGGTAGACATGGCAATCCTAAATCTGAAGGAGACAATACAACAAATATGCAGGACAAGGAAATGTAAAATGTAACTACCGAATTCCTTGAATAAGAAACGTAGTGTTTGAGGACTACGTCAATTTAGTCTTTTCATTTAATAACCAAAGACATGCCACCATTTAATAGTTCAAGAAGGCACTGTATTACTAAACCGAATTTGGTGGTACACGTTCCATTCAAATAGTATCCGTTCCTAGTTACAAAGGACATTGTTGGATTTGCAGCCAGTTGAAACCGGCGGCATATCTATAGATCCTGCACAAACAATAAAGTGTCTCATTAGACTAAATTCTCGAAGTATGCGTGGTTATAAAAGCAGTCCTTGAAATTATTTTTGAAAAGGCAATCAGTCTATGAACAGCTAGAACTACTGCACATGTAATTAGAAGCAAGTAGGCTCTTAACTAGTAAATCTTCCATAATTTGACCTCCCTCCAGACAACCGTCAATTGAAGAGTCAGAATATTCAAACCGCGAATTGGTGGTGGGACCAACTCTTTAGAACGACAACTGCCTTCACGATATTGATTTTCATAATAAATCAGTCATGACGATGCTACGGGTTTGAATATACCAACCTGTCATTAGTGGACATCAGCCCGTGAGAATGGCTTCATGCCATTGGTGATTCTAACATGATCCCTAACATCTCGTTGGGCTGTAGAACTAAGTCTTTATGGCGCAAGCACTTGAAATAATACCAACATAGGTGTTATGATACATAAATAGAATTAGGGTAATAAGTATTGCGGGGAGTGGAGCTGACAATCAATTCCTACGTCCTTCAGAATGCCGAAGGGACGAAAACGGCAAGCTTTGTATTTTACAGACCAAAAGCGTTTGAAGAAGTCTCGGATTATGAGGGAGTTGCGATCACATTGTCGGATAGCTGATGTAAGAGAGACAGTTAGAGTCCTTCAATTTGGTAGCGGAGAACTTTTAGATAGCAAACTGCAGGGTCTTCCTTCAGCTAGCCTTACATAATTGAAGAGAATATGTTATCTGGAGTGATCCAGATGAGAGTCAGTAAATTCGAAAGCACTAAGCGAGTTCCACCTTCAAGCTTGGAAACACTGAGTCATTTGGAGTGCTCCGGATATTTGAAGAGAATATGTTATCCGGAGTGATCCAGATGAAAGTCAGTATATTTGAAAGCACTGAGCGAGTTCCACCTTCACGCCTGAAAACAATGAGTCATCTGGAGTGCTCCAGATAATTGAAGATAATATGTTATCTGGAGTGATCCAGATGAGTCACATAATTTGAAAGCACTGAGCGAGTTCCACCTTCAAGCATGGACACAATGAGTCATCCGGAGTGCTCCAGATAATTGAAGATAATACCTCAGTTGGAGTGATCCAGATAAGAGTCTGAGAATCTGAAAGCAGTGAGCAAGTTCCGTATTAATGCACCTAAAATAGCAAGGATAGATGCAAACTTATTGGTTGGATACGATTATCACACAGACATGAGGCCTCATACACGGTCTCAATTAGTCATCAGGAGTGATCCAGATGATTCAAGATCTTATTTCATCTGGACTGATCCAGATGAGAGTCTCAGTGAGTTTCCCGTGAACTTACGTAGCATTGCAGGGTGGGGTGCACATTTATTTGACGACTAGGAATAATGCTGAATCTCACATGCATTAGGTTTTGTCCAACGATCAGTCATCTGGAGTGTTCCAGATGTAGAAATAGGTCACCGCAGGTGGAGTGGTTCATAATCTAGTCGTAGAATTCTCAGGTGATTGGAAGAAGCGATCGATTAGCGATGCGTAAATCATGCTCGCAGTCAGTCATCTGGAGTGCTCCAGCTCACTGAAGAGGCTAGGTGCACTTGATAGTCACCAATACATCTAACTAGATTTTGGTTGAATTCAATGATGAATTTTTTCAAGATGGACCTGAGGACGCGTGCCCAATTAAACTCAGACCCTTTTGTAACGGATGGGTTCATCAATTTTATTACAATGGGAAATTGCACCCAGCGGCGGTCTATCGATGCTTAAGTGAAGTCAATGAATGGGGGATCCAGTGGAAGAAGGATGAAGATGGACATGTGTAAATTACTCCTAAACTCATGAGTGGTATGAAAGTGCACCGCGACGTCGGCCTTGACATTCTAGAAATGCAGGGTCTTGACAACGACACTGCGCTCCTAGTCATTGAGGAGAAAATGCCCGGAACGGATAGTACAAGAATCTACGGCCTCATCCTCGATTACAGCTCGATGGAGTTGAGTCACTGCGAATCACTGGTGGAACAAGCGTTACTGGATCCCAAAGGCGGCATCCCAAAGTGGACGCCGAAGGAAATGCAAGTTACTTGGAGCCTAATTGAGGAGGCTCGCCAAGACAGCAACCGAAGCAAGGCATCCCAAACAATAGTACTAGTCGCAGCTGCAACACCGTCGCCAAAGAAAAAGGGAAAGAAATGGAGGTTCCTGACCGGAGCACCTGGAGACAAGATGGCTGCAGAAGATGCTGCCAGTAAGTTGACCATTTCCGTTTGCGTTGCAATGAAGGAGGCTGAGATAAAGAAGCTCAACTCCAAGCAATTGAAAGTGATGAAGGCATTGTACAAAGCTCACTTCGACTGCATGTACAAGTGGAAGAAACAACCGTTTGTCGACGTCGGTGGTGACATCCTGCGGGTGCACTTCAACTATCTTCACAGGGCCCCTAAAGGAAGGCTAGTGTACAGAGGCATTGAGGATACCCGATTACCTGGTATGATGAACAGGGCATGCCTGGAAACTGACTTTAATGCTGACTGGAGAGTCATTATAGTGCTTCCTATAAAAATCGGGCCATACAGTGCAGAAGGGAGGGCAACGTATTTTGATACCTGTCCAAAGCTAGAATCCATCACAAGACAAATCCACTACTTTATTATTGGGGGACAACACATAGTGGAGGCCTACAAGAAACTTGTCAAAAACAGAGAAATTCCCGAATCGGATGTTCATGAAGCCTCTTGCTTTAAAATCATCCCAATCTTTGCGCCGTGAAGCAAATTCTCGGACGTGATGCACCTCTCTTGAGCTCTAAACCAGAACGTCGCTGGTGAACAGAAGGAGCAATCATTTCTCACGCAACTACTTACCACGAGAATCAAATGGAGGGAGATGGGAAGTCCACAACTAGGGTATGGCGGCCAACCACACACTCCTGCATATAATGTACGTGTTTTCTTCTCTATATTTTTTTTCTTTCATAAAATATTGTTAGAAATGGATATCACGTTTCACCCATCTGGATCACTCCTGATGGTCGAGTCTGTGAGTCCGTGATGGTTTCAAGTGTCAATCTATTGTTGCTTTCACCTGGAGTGATCTAGATGGTATCCATTGCTTCTGCTCGTGGTATTATAGTCTTCGGTATTATAGTTCTCAAACATGTCATCTGGTTCACTCCAGCTACTTGTTTTGGTTTTCTCTAATGTCGACCAATAACATAGATGTAAAACTAATTCTGTATCATTATGCATTCAGGAGTTCGTTCCACTGATCTCAACTATTTTCACCTTCGTCAAAGGAACCGACACAAGTGAAACGAAAATCCCATTGTTGTTTCTGGAAGATGACGCTGACGTAGAGAAGTGGGTACGGATTGAGAGGGAATACGTGCAATACATTCTTTCGGGAAATGAAGACAAATTACCCAATCCAGCAAAGGGATTGCGGAAGCGCCTAATACTATTTGATTTTAAGACTCTATATGGGTTGCGGGTGGAGGATATCAACTTCCTTGCGGATCGGGTGCAGAATAAGGAGATAACTGTGAAAAGCTCAAAGGCCAAGCAAAAAGGCGGTGGCTCGACACTAGAGACCCTACCGGAAGCTGGCACTAGAGAATGATACATCCGAGCCATGAAGAATGAGATGATGTTTCATTACCGGCAGTACCATCTTCCCAACAAGAAGCCGGAATACGTTCCATACCCCGATTCGGAGTTCGAAGAATTTGTTACTGAGATGAAATTTGGACGTCCCGAATTACAGCTTTGGGTGGACAGAGCCATGGCAATGGATGCAGGGAAGATTTGGCTTGAAGGTCGGGCGAAGGGCTTAAACAAGACGTTCGACCCCGCGGATTGTCCCAAATTTGTGCATGACATGTGGGATGCATTCATCACGGCGAAAGCCCAAGTCGCGGTGGCAGAGGCAATAGAGAAAGGATTTGCAGAGAAGTACCTATCAAAAATCATGGATGATAACATGTAGAACATCAGCAGCATTCTAATGCAACAGGACGTGGTAGCATGGCGTGGCAAAGGGATGAGACACTTGTACATCTAATATTTGTTTGAAGCCACGGCTACGGGACCGCGAGCAAAGTTTTCGGAGGACCGAAATCTGCGACAAGTTTTTGATGCTCTGGAAAGCGTGGAGAAGAATGGCACCTCTATTCGGTCACCAGCGATTTTCATAACGGATGCTCAAGGATTCCATGAAGTAGAAGCTCACTTGTACAAATGGAAGTTGGAGATCGCGCACAAAATTTGGGATTGGCAGGTGATTCACTACATTGTTGGACGCGATCACGGCTTTCCAGAAACTGCCACCGGAAGCGAATTTGTGATGTTCGTGATTTTCTTCTTTGGATACAATGAAATGGAAAGCGCGCAGAGCCACTTCAACTACTACTTCCCTTCTCAACAAGTATACAGTTCTGTATACAATTCTGAGGCAATCTCGGCTGACGTAAATAGTTCATGGAGTGATGGAGGCGTCATGGTGTGCCCTATCTGAGCGCAAATTCCGCACTTGTATTATTCGGAGGATTAATACAAGATGACATGGTGCTTGTTAACGTGAACGGGGGACCAGAGATCACTCACTTGGGAATGGTAAGACCAAACGATGGAAATTGGTTGTTATTATTGTTTTATGTTGTAGTCTTAGTCATCTTGTATTCCTAGTTATCTTGTCAATTTACTGACGATAGTTGTACTGTACCAGTGGAGAAGGGTGAAGGTGTTGGAAGTATTTATTTCTGCGGAGGCGGAGAAAGCTGGGATAATTACTGCCAGACAAATGCAGGAGCAATTTGCAGTCAACGTCCGGCAAGAAGAACCGCCCGATGTTGAGGAACTCTCAGACAGTGACACGGAAATTCCAGAGAACACCGAGGGACAATACTCTGAAAAGAGCGATGATGAGCCTCCAAAGCGCAAGTCACCCGAGGTGAGTGTTGCATGACCTTCATGCATCTGGATTGCTCCAGTTGTTCGTTTAGAGAGTGTTTGTGGACCTAGTCTCATATTCAAGACATTGTTATTGCAGGTGTCCTCTCCTCCACCATTATTGCCGCCTAAGAAGTTGAAGGACCCATCTGCTAAGAAAACTGCCGAAAATCCACTTTTTGTAGTCACGACAGAGGGAACAAGCAAGCAGAAGAAGAAGAAACTTTGGGAGTTGGTGGAAGATACCCTACCAGTTTTAAATCGTAAGAAGGCGGGTCAACCAAAGCAAAACCTGAATGCACGATTTATAGAGTCGGAGAGACGAGTAGAGGGAAGTAATGCGTCCCCAGGGAATCCAGTTGTTTGTGATTCAGTGGATGCTGCAACTGAGGTTGTTCAACAGGAAAGGGATGCTGCATTCACATTACTATCTTTCCCAAGTACTGGTCAGGGTGCTCACACTCCGGGTTCTACTGTTGCTGAGTCTGATGGACTGGAGGGCCATACTGATGGAGCGAGGAAGGATGGAGCTGTGCCTAGTTCATCTGGAGCACTCCAGATGAACCCAACTGAAATCGGTGCTCTGGAGATGTCTGGACCTATTCGGGATGCCACTCTAGAAGACTTGAGCCCATTGAGTCCCAACTTGGGCCATCATAACGATGCAAATGTCGCAGAGAAGGTTAGATCTAGGGGATAGCTTTACAACTCTGTATCATTTTGATTGTTTGAATAAACTGGACAGCTTTGACTGCATTTATAGTATCAGGTGATGAATAAGTTCCATTTTGATTCATTTTACTCAGGAATGCGTGTTTGTGTGTTCTTTTTTGTCTTCCAGGATGTTCCTATTGCTGTGGTACATGACTTTTTCGTAGGAGTGTTGAATGTTGTGACCCCCGACGTGATCATCAAACAGAAGGTTGCGGGTGACAAGGTGACTGGCGTTGAGGTAGAGGAGGGGATTCGGGGTGACGAGTTAGAGGAGAAGGATGATGTGATGGTGGAAAGTAATCCTGGGAAAGACGAGGCTGGTGGAGTAGGCATGGTGGAGGTGGAGAAGGAGGCTAGTGTGCTGGAGGTCGAGAAGGAGACTAGTAAACTGGAGAAGGAGAAGGAGGCTAGCGTGATGGAGGTGGAGAAAGGTTCTCATTTGGGTGTCCCGAAAGGTGCTTCTCGTGACCTCTTCTACTAATTTATTTTCTACTGGGACTTTCATTGTTTGTAACGGTTGTATCCTGCTTGTAACTGGTTCCGTGTTTGTTGTCTTCAGATCTTGTTTTGGATTCATTGACGAAGACTGTATCAAGTAAGGTATCTATAAGGCAATGCGTTGTGGTTCTAGACTTGAACAGACTTCTTATTCATTGTACTTATATGGATAACAAATTTGGCTTTACTTGGAGACCCGGTCTCAAGAACTTCCTTGACTGGCTCTTCCGTAGGGTACGAATAATATTTTGGAGCAGTATGCAAGATAAGAACATGTGCAAACTGCTAGCGAAGATGCTGTCGGCTACCGCTTTTGGCCCTACAGAATGCACATATCTTTCGCAGGCTTTGTGCACTCTGTCTTCATACCAAGACCCAGCTGACCCAAATAAACCAGTATTTTTGAAGGATTTGTCAACCCTGGTTGAGATGGGCGATGTTCAGTCTGTAGAAAATGTCCTTTTGATTGACGACAGTCCGATTAAGAACTTATTGAACCATGTTGACAATGCTGTTCATCTAGCGATCTGGTCTGGTGAATTAGGCGATAACTTCTTGTCACGAACTCTGAAGCCTTGGCTTGAAGGTCTTTTAAAGTCCAACGAAGCTGTGCAGGTTTATGTCAAAGCCAACCCACTTTCCGGGTGCCAACAGCCGGTGGATCCAATGGGTAGTGTAGGGTTCCAGGTTCTGAAGGGTGTAAAGTATTAAGACTGTGGAATGTTAGGCTGCGTTCATCTGGGGTGCTCCAGATGATCTCTTTTCAGGGTTTTCTTAACCTCTAGACACAGTATTGTTGTAGATAGGACTAGGTGCAGACTCTCTGACATTTTGTATCAATCTATAACTGTTGTAAATGTCTTTTTTTAAAAACTACCTTATAACTACTTTATATATTAGGATGACGTCGATAATGTTGTGTTTGTGTCATTTTAAAAATTTAATTGGCAGTTCAAATGCAAGTTCCTCAATTACATGGGTGGAATTTGGAATATTAGACAAGAACAATGATGAATGTCAACATGTAGTATTTCGAATTACAGATTTTGTCAGAAATTTTAACAACATTGCACACTGTCGTCAGAATTTGGGTTAGGACAATAAAGGAAATGTACTGGTAATGTGCTCTCTTTGGTGAACATTGAATGTGTGAATTTTATGCTCAGTAATGGACCCTTCTAATCAGTGGTATTTGGTAATCTACACCAGGAGCACTCTTGTTGAATATTGGTCGTCCGTTCACAATTGACCATGTGTTGTCATGTGGGTCTTTGCAGAAAGTGGTGATCTTGGTATTGACAGGTGTTTTGTGCACTGAGGCTGCTGTTGTGGATGTTCGACAAAACAAACAGATTGAGGCCTTTCAGGATTTAGTTGGTTTATGCTGTCAAAGACTTCCGTTGGTATCTGGTCGAACATGACCACTTCTAAATTGGAGGAGCTCCTTCCACGGATACTTCCAAGGAATTTTATTGCAATGTTATTTCTTATTAAAGGTTGTGACTTACCAGGCAGTTCAGACAAGTACCCCAATAGAAGCGACCTCTTCTCATATCTTTTTAGTAAAATGGCATGGCGCAACTTGCTTAGAAATTGCACCCTTGTATTCTCTGATGTGGATCCCCTAACCCAGAAGGTTTCTATAATACCCCTAGTTGTACATATTAGGGACATCCAACCAGCAGATCTGAAATAGACTACCTTAAGAATTGCAAACAATGCTTTATTTGTATTCAATTCCTATTCTTTTATACATCTAAATGAAAAAAATGGTGGTTCCACTACCTTTCTTTATTATACAACTATCATTGTGTGATGTTGAAGGGAGGACATCAGAACGTCTCCAGATGTCCAATTCCCGTTCCCAAACTCAGTATTGGAGTTGTCAAATGAATATGTAATGTAGAGGGGAGGACATCAGAACGTCTCCAGATGTCCAATTCTCAAATTCAGAGTTGGAAATGTCAATTACTAATGCTATGGGTTGACAATCATGAGATGATCTCTAAATCTCCAATTCCCAACTCAAGTGTTGGAATTCCTCCGTTTCATGATGAATGTAGAGGACTTAGCCAATCACGTGGAGATGGAAGAGTGTAAATTCTCATTGCTTACACCAAATTGAGGACCTCCTGTACAAACATCACGTTAGTTCCAGATAATTTTGCTAACTATATGCAAGTATCCATTGTCTACATGTTTCATTGCCCAATTATGAAATGTTTTCCTTTGTATTGTCACTGGCACAAGGCTCTGACCTCACCCAATATAGGTAGTAATCAGCTGGAGTGATTTTCCAAAACAGTCCAGAATTCCTCCCAAAGTCCAAATATAATTAAATGCGGCATCTAAACGTGGAAATCAAATTTTATCAATTATATTATGTATCAGAATAATCTGAAATTCTTACCATAAATGAATGAATGAATGAAAAACATAGTTTAATAATTTTAATTTTAATTAAATTTGAAAAAAAGAAAACATACATGAAAAAAACACCAGACTGTGTTATTTGGATTTTAACACATGGAGTTTTCAATTCCAATAACTCTTTCAAATTTTGACCTCGATTCTTGAATATTCAAAAAAAATAATTCAAAAACAATAGTGCCCCGAAGGCCCACTTTTCCATAAATCGCAGTGAAAGTTAATCTGAAATTGCAAAGCTAGCATTCAGAAAACTAGTTTTTCCAAGTTTGAATGCTAATATCTTTCAATCTATTCGGTCAAACTTCATGAAATTTTTACCACGTGATAAAAAACATGTGAAGTATAAGATCTTACGGTTAGATGTTGTAAAAAACTTTTTTTTTCGTATGTTGAGGCAAATGCAAGAGAAAAGACAGCTTTGCATTGTTTTTTGTGTAATGATTTTGAGACTTTAGGGGTAAATAGTTCCATGAGAATGAAAGGAACAAAAGTCATATTTCATATTAATGCTAATTTCAATATGCAAGGTATTGAGCCTCTAAAACCATTGCATTTGAAAACATGAAGACCCTATTGTCTTTTCAAAAACATTCAACGTCTTCCATGCCTAAGAATGCGCACAGAAGTATTTGCATTTGCTTCTTGTACTATTGGTTCATTACCACCAATTTCTTTGAGTAGACCTTGTCGAGGCACCAGCCCTCTGTAATCACTATCTCCTGGAACCTCACCATCTTCACCTATAGTACCACCAATGGATTCACCATCATCATTGGATGGTACACGACCACTTTCGCTGGAAGCCTCAGAATTGCGGTTTTGTTGTGGTCGAGCTATAGAAGACAACGTCCGAAGAGGTCGTTGGCCCATTGCGTCCATAATGCCATTTGTATTGGGCCCTCCTGTTTGAACTTCTCTTAAAAATGGTTGGGAAGACGCTTCTTCCCTCCTCAGCCTTCTACGCGTTCTACTACTCACACGTTCACTAGTAGTACCTTGTGGTCGTGGACGCTTTCCTCGATTATTGGCATGTACAGGTGGCCACAATGAAGTCATATTTCTAGTCGCACGTTGTGACACCATACCAGCCAATCGTGTACCTATCGACAAAGTTGGTTCATGTGGACGAACTTCGGAATTAGATGGCCTTGATGAACTTTGGATTTGTAGAATTTCCAATATTGGCATTTGCCATTGTGCAACCGAGACTCGATTTGGAGGTGCCATATGTGCTTCTCCACCTTGAAGGGGCCCTTCTCTGCGGGTGATCCTCATGGGCAATGATGGTGGTACTACTACGTCTTCTTCACGTCCTCTTTGAACGTCAACACCATCTCTTTCTATTGTGGCATCAACTTATACATCCATAGGGTCTAGACTTAGTGGTCTCGGTGCCACAACGTCCTCATTTGTATTGCCCCCACTTGGCCCAGCATTCCACGTTTGTGGCATTTGTGGTGGACTTCCTTGATGTCCCTCGTAGTCATTATCGTTATTATCCCCCTCTTCAAAGTCAAATACGGATGCATCAATTAGAGGACGCACTCCTCCCGCTCTACGAAATCTATCAAACGATGGCTCATCGTCGTCATTGGAACTATCATCTGAATCGTTATCATTGGGATCAGAGAGAACCGAACCACGGTCTAGACCATCAGATTCATCTGTCATGGAATCCTCTGACATCATGTTTTCAGTGTACTACCTTGTCGGATTTGTTGCAGCCCTTTCTCTAAGAGTCTTGGAATTGGTATAAATGTAAACCAATTCCTCAGCACGCTCTGATGTCAATCTATTGCGTGATTTGTTATGGACAAACGAATACATGCTCCAATTGCGTTCACAGGACGATGCAGAACACACTTGCGCGAGGATCTTTCTAGCAAATGGTGCAAGTGTACGAGCACCGGCTCCAAAAAGGTCCCACCATTCATGAGGCTGCAAATTCAAGGTGTTTACATCAGGAAGTCCACCGAAAATGCCTCGCCGATCTCTAAATGCTTGGTACTCAGACAAAGCTGAAGCAAATGCTTGATCTCCAACAGCCAATTTATGCAAAACTCTCAATATGGCTTCTCTTGCCTCATCATCATCCATTAGCAAGACTTCGTCAAGTAAAAAAGGATTCAATAGAGCCCCAGCGTAATGCAAATCTGTCCTGAGCATGTCCCAGCGCTTGTAGAAATCATCGGTGGCGGAAATTGCATACCTCCGCTCTAATGAAAATGGTGGATCCTCCAAAGATAAAACATGCTTTTCCACCTTTTTCATCACAAGCCATGCCTTGTCCAAGCACGGGTGCTTGCCATCAAACTCTCGAAGAGCAATCAACACAGGCAAACATCTCCTCCAAAATTCATCCGATCGCACATATCGTCGCACATCGTGAGCTTTTCTTTTCTTTTGATTGGATGCCAATCTCCACGTGTACTCATTCCACTGCGGATCGTGGATTGTCGATTCTACCGCTTCCCTCACCTCCACCAAACGTTCGATCATGAGGAACATGGTTGCAAAGCGTGTTTGAACGGGATTTTTCAAAACGTGATTAGGAGAATGTCGTCGAAAGATTGCAAGTGGCATGCGATGCGTTCAAATGTTTTTCTCAATTGACTTGGCTTTCTTGACCATACTTGTAATCCAATCTTGATTTCTCCAATCTTCAAGTAGAAGGTCAAGTGCATGTGCTGAACACCCTTGAAAATATATGTGTGGAAATCTACAAAGTAATAGAACGCCAGCGGCCAACATGTTTGCTGCATTGTCTGTACAAATTTGTACCACGTTCTGTGCCCCTACCTCGTCAATGTAATCACCCATACAATTAGCCACGTAAGTAGCATCTTTGCATTTGCTTGTTGTGTTTATCGATCCAAGAAATACCTCTCCACTTGTACATGCCAACATGACATTCATCAATGGTCAATGTGTAACGTTGTCCCATCCATCAGAGCATATTGTAACGCCATACTTGTGGATTGGTGCCCTTGTCTTCTCTGCTACAATTGCTGCCACTTCGTCTTTTGTAGATTTTATGAGCTTTGTACGAAGTACATGGTATGCTTGAGGTTTGTAGCCAACTCTCGATTCCGATGTTGATTTCACTATATCTAGAAAAGCAAGATGCCTCACTACATTGAATGGTATATTGGCTTTGTAGAAAAACTTAGCCCACTTCTTGTCTAGTACTTGCTTGTTTGATGCGTTCATTCCTTCTTGTACAGTAAGTTGCCTCATCGATCGACTATGGGTCAAATTAGGGTTAGACGCCTCCGATGATCGTACTTGAGAGCTTTGCCCCCCAGTGTTTTCTCCTCCATCGTTTGCCGAGATTGAAGCATCAAATTGTTGCTCACCACGTACTACATGTGGTAGTATCGTTGATGATGATGTCACTTCCACGTTGCATCCAGATCCATGCAAAGTATCCGTAGGTATATGTCCTCTACAATTAAAAAACATTACCTTCACGGCTGCATTGACTTTAGTGCATGCTCTCACTCTAAGGAGGGTGTCATTTTGTCTGTATCCCAAATGGAAAAGCAACTGATCCTTTCGATAGCTTAGCAAAGCTTCGCAAAACTTACAAACAACTTTTCCATCTGGCCGTAGTGTGTACCAAGGTTCCCACTGTGATCTTCCTCCACCCATTGCTCTTATCTGTCCTCCTCTACCTACCCCTGCACCAAAAAAAAGATTAGTATTCTGTTTGAAAAGTGATGTGGAAACAACACTTGTTGCTCTCACAACAAGTGCCACCACAACACACTCTTCTTGGACTTTGCTCTACTGCAATGGTTGTACTCCAACCAAGTCAGGAAAGGCAAAATTAGCAAGGGAAAGTAATCTTGAATAGGCAGAAGTCCTAATTATACACTTTGAAGCCCTCCTTAAAACCCTAAACCCTAAACCCAGCTAGATAGAGTGACGGCTGATGGGGTGGATCCTAAACCCGCAGCCCCACCAACGAAACCGTCCAAATGGCGATTGTCCCGTCCTGCGATATTCCGGTCCAGGGGACGGGACAGTTTCCCATCCAGAGGACGGATTCACGTCTAGGGGACGAATTACCGTCCTGAAGACGAGAATTCCGTCCAAAAGACGACGTCTTCGTCCAGAGACGGGCTCTCCGTCCAGGGGACGGCTTACTGTCCAAGGGACAGCTTACCGTCTAGGGGACGGCTTACCGTCTAGAGATGGGCTCTCCTTCCAAGGGACGGCCTCTTCGTCCACAGACAGGCTCTCCGTCCAAGAGACGGATGTCCATTCGACGACGGAATGACCATCCACAAGAAGGCCCGACGCCGTCGCAGAATGGATAGACTTCATTCGTGCTGCGGATGGTCCCGTCAGTATTGGCGACGGGCTGTGACGCGTCAGGACGCATCATGACATCCGGACGTGAAAAGCTTACATCACGTCCGGATAGACAACCCTGGGACGGATAGCTCCTCAATTGGATGGGCAAATCGAACGGGCGGATGGGCGGTCCGTCTGTCCACTGTTATAAACATGGTTCTCTCCCATCATTCAAATGCTCTAGAGAATATCACTATGGAACTCTATCCTCAACTTGCACTAGTAGAAAACGCAAGAATATTGATAGAATTCTGTTGATTTGGTCGTGTTGTCCCGGTCACTGTTTTGTTGACTTCAACAAATATTTGATAATTTTAACAGATTTCTGTTGAAATCAACAAAACAGTGACCGGGACAATACGACCAAATCAACAGAATTTTGTCAAAATTCCTGCGTTTTCTAATAGTGTTGCTAGGGTGGATCCTATACTTGGCCTCCGTGTTTTTTTGGAATTCTTTGTAGTAAGGAATATCGTCCGTGGAATAAACCCTCTTCACAGCATGTAGATTTTTTGGCTCGCCATCGATTCATTTTTTCAATAAAAATACAAGCTTTACCACGGAAAGTGTGGCTCATGTCATGGTGTCATTCAACCTCTCAGCTTCGCTAGGCTGGTATATGGACACTTTGATATTAAACTCCTTGAATCGTGAATTTGCAAATTTCTTGGACGCCTCCAAATCAAATTGACTTCCTACAATCCATAAGTGAACAACCTCAAGGAATACTAACATCTGTCCCTTAAATGATTGATACAAGATGCAGTCAGCCCACCGGATCATACACCAAAAAAGCTTTCCCTTTTCATCGACTACTCGGTCCCGAGTTTTGAATCTCGCAGTCAGTATATGCTGGTAGCAACTTTTCAATGCAACATGTAGATCACAAAGTGGGGCATTCAATGGAAGGACTTGAAAGACGGGACATCGGTGATTGTTCTTACACTCAGGAATGGGAGGACTATGCATCCTAATGTCGGGCGTACCATACTGGATTGTCAAGGACTTGACCACGGCGCAGCACTTCTTGTTGTACAGGAGAAGCTGGCCATCACAAGCAAATTCATAACATATGGGCTGATCTTGGATTACAACAAACTTAGTCTCAACATCTGCAAATCATTGACGTCTAAGTCTTACCTAATGTGCAAAGATCCCTCCAAGCCTCCATGGACACTTGCTGAAATGAGGACCCAATGGAAACTTCTATTGGAGGCACTAGCAGACGTGCAACCCAACCCCGAGCTGAAAGCAACGGAGGCTACTACGTCGTTGCCGAAGAAGAAGGTCAATAAACAAAAGAGCAGACTCGGAGCACTCGGCGATGCTGAAGAGGACGTCGCCCCCGCATCAACGAAGAGGTCTAAACCCACAACCACTCTGATGCTGCAGAAGTGCGTGTGTATGGAGGAGGCTGATGTGAAAAAGCTGAATAAGGAGGAGATGAAGGTGATGAGGAAGCTATATGAAGATGCCTTCTCTGACCTTTACAAATGGGGAAAGAAGCCAATAGGGGCTTGAAAAGATTTGAAGGATGAACCCATCCGCATGCACTTCAAGTACTTGCATCAGGCTCCGCCCGCACTTCTCGTCTACAGGGGCATTCAAGCTGCACGACTTGAAGGTATAACGAACAAGGCGCGCATTACCCCGGACTATGACGCAGACAATAGAGTCATCATCGTCTTACCTCTTAAAGCTGGACCATTTGGGCCGGGGAATGAAGTGACATACTATGAGGATGATGCGCCCAACTAGAAAATCTTCGAAGAGAAGCCGACGCACTACATGATCATTGAGGGCCAGTACAAGGTCGAAGCGTACAAGAACTTAGTGAATGGCGGGGAGATTATCCAATCGGACATTGACCAAGCGTCCACCTTCAAAATCATACCTATCTGGGCAAAAAAGACGCAGCATCACAGTCTTGTGTTCCTCTCTCGCGTGCTGAACCAAAATATTGTAGGCAAACAGAAGGAGCAAAATTTCCTAAAGCAACTAGTGAATGCAAGAATAAAGTGGCGAGATATGGGAAGTCTGCAACCAGCTATAATGGGAAGACCACATTTGACAGAGTTCCTTGTAAGTATCTATCCCCATTCTTTTGTTCTTGTCTTGTATAATTGACAATTTACCATAGGGTACATAATGTGGGAACCGTTTGACCTCATCAAAAAACATCATTGTGTATTCCCCCGATAGTAATAATCCTTTGGTAATTGTATCTGCTTTACAATATGATTGCCGTGAATCCTCCCACTAATGTCCTTCTGGTCTGGAGATCTCTCGACTGTCTCCGAGAACACCTCTTGTTGATAACCATTTAGGTACTACTCCCTTAGGATCCTGTACAGTATGTCGGTCTGGGGATCCCCGAACTATCTGCCGAGGAAGTCCTATCTTTGTCTACGTGTGAGTGGTATACTGACAATGTTTTTTTCAATGAGCATGCATTTCAACTGACCCTGTTAACAGTATTTGCGGGAGTGAAAACAATAAATGAACAAGGGTTTAGGATTCCGCTTGTCTTCCTTGAAGACGACGCAGATGTTGAGAGGTGGATCAAAATTGAAGAAAAGTAGTTGGCTAGAGATCTTTCCGGCGGGCAAGGCGTGTTTGGTACAATGCCGAACAAAAAGCAAACATTGTTGACGCAATACCACTTCAAGACGCTTTATGGACTTCGATCGGAGGACCTAAACTACCTGGCGGACCAAGTGGAGGCCCGAGCCGTCTGCGTGAAGAACACCAAAGTGAAACCTGGCCTTAGAATAGTCTCTTTATTCGAAGCTGGTCACAGAGAAAGGCTGATTAGGGCGATGAAGTCAGAGCTCTAAAACCACTACAAGGATCTCCTGTTGCCACAAAGGAATCTATTATACGTTCCGTATCCAACATCCGCATGGGATGAGTTTGCGAAAGAAAACAAAACCGGTCGGGAAGAGTTGAATTTGTAGATGAACAAGGCATGGGAAACCTCTACTGAGAAGCAGTGGTTGGAGGAACGGATTAAAGCTCTGAACAAGACAAACAATCCGGAATTGTGCCCCCAAGTAGTGAGGGATATGTGGAAGGCCTACATGAATAAGTCAGAGGCTGCTGAATCTATGAAAGCCTCCGAAGCAAGTTTTTTAGAGTATTACCTATGCAAGGTTATGGCCGAGAGCAGCTGGGACATCTGCAGTATTATGACGAGCCCTAGCGTGAAGGGATGGCGGGGTGTGAAGTTGCCACACTTGTACATGTGGTTCCTGTTTGAGGCGCAAGGCAGCGGATGTTGGTCGAGAACCCTTGACGGGCAGAGAATTGGGAGATTGTTCGACGCTCTCGAGTTTGCTGACTCCATACACAAGACTGTGATGGCCCACTCTGCCGCTGTTCTCTTCATCGATGCCGAGGGGTACCACATATTGAGGACTCACATGGATGCTTGGAGAAACAAGGACAGAGCAAAGGTGTAGAACTGCCATGTTGTAAACTACATGGCAGGCCCCGACGACGGACTCCCTTTACCTGCAGGCGGAGACGGGTACAATGTCTTTGTGGTTTTTGTTTACGAGAGCAACGTTGACCACCATCCTCGGACATGTTTCAAGAGCTTCTTCCTTGGATTGGACAATTTGAAGCAAGTGTATCAGTCTAGCAACATGGGCGACTACCACTCTTTCTGGCGTCGACCATGAGTCCTGTATTTGAAAATTGGCACGACTTTCACGATATTCGGCAGACTCACTTGCGAGGGCTATGTGCTTGTCAACATCAACGGCGGGTCGGAGTTCACCTACTTGGGACTGGTAAGTTTTTCTATTTATTGTTGAAAAAATCATGTTGTGGTCCTTTGTATTTGAGGCACACTAACCATCAGTAGTTGTGTTTCAAAGTTGAGGCCGCGTGAAGGTGTTGGAAATTGTGGATGGCGCCGAAGTTGTGGTGACAGCTCAGACAAGGGCAAGGCGAATTTGGGACACCTTGAAGCTGGTGCCGAATAAAGACAGTGACGTAGCACTTGAAGGGGATATTGACAAATCTGCTTTTACGCAGAAGTCCTCAGAGTACACCCATAGCAGGGTAAGTGTGCATTCCCTGCTAAATGAACATGAGATCTCGGGGTCTTGGAAGGCGCTCATTTGCAATATGCATTTTTTGAATGGGAAATTAGGTCTGATGTGGTGAATGTGCATGTTAGACGTAGGAGAGTAATCCGTCAACCGGTGGAAGCAAGAAGGCAATGAGTAGTCGTCTTGGAGATCTTGTCGACAATGCTGAAGAGGGCAATGAGGCCGAAGGCGGTGAAGCCAAAGGTGGTGAGCCCGGTCCTTGAAATCAAATTGACGATGTTGAAAAAGAACCCATAGTGGAGTCGTTGGAATTGAATCCACCACAGATGCTTTTGCTGCCGCATAGTACTTCCAATGTGTCTGCGCGTGAGACCTGTCGTATACTTATTGAAGACTTTGACAAAGAGTTACCAGCAAGCCCAATGCAGGATCCAAGAAAGTCCCAAAAGGGCTTTGTGACAACAATGGCCCCTACAAACAAAATCTTCCGACCCAAAAGGAAGCCGCATGGGAGAAAAAGAAGAGTACATCCAAGGGTCTCCGAACGCCGAAGAATGTCACAGTGCACACTCCGAAGAGTGGATCCACGGAGCCACCTATGCAAAAGAATGCCACAGTGGACAGGCAAAAGGGCGAGTATAAGGCTCCACCAACGCAGAAGAGCACTAGAAGGGACACGGAAAAAAATGCATCTAGGGGTCCCAGGACGCCAATAAATGTCGCAGTGGACACTCCAAAGAGTGGATCTGGGCGTCCACCTATGCAGAAGAATACCAAAGTGGACAAGCAGAAGGGCCATTCCAGTGATCCCATGATCTAAAAGAACGCTACAAAGGACACGGAGAAAAGTGCAAAGGGAAGTTGCAGCGGTCACATCAAAGAGTGGATTTGTGGAGCCGTCTATGCAAAAGAGTAGCGCAGTGGACAGGCAGAAGGGCCAGTCTAGGGATCCCCCGACCCAAAAAAACACCACAGGTGACAAGGCAAAGAATGCATCCGGGGGTCCCCTGAAGTCAAAGAATGTCGCGCCAAAGACAAGCCAAAGAGCGGCTCTATAGATCCTCCAAAGCAGAAGGACATCAATTTGGAAGCAAACAAGAGCGAGTCCGGGTTCCCCCGACGCAGAAGAGTGTTGCTAAGGACACAGATCAGGCAGGATCAAGGGGTGACGCGATGCAAACTGAAGACTCAAGGGACCCAGAGAACATTGGATCTGGAGATCCCTCGACACTAAAGAATAGTGCAGCGGGAGCATGGAAGAAGAAAGCTTCTGTAGGTACCCGGAAGAAGAAAGTTGTTAGGGAGACTAAGCAAAAGAAAGCTTTCGCAAACACCCGAAAGAAAAAAGTTGCCAAGGAGACCCAGCAAAAGAAAGCTGTCGTGGACAGACAGAGGAAGAAGGTCGTTGTGAAGACGCCTAGGCTAACGGGGCCGGAGGCGGAGGCTACTAAGTGGAAGAAGGAGGCACTTGTGACTAATAGAGAGCCTCCGGTGCCGGAGTTGGAACTGCTTGGATCCGAGGATCTCCCTATCGATATGACAGACGACATTCAAAAGGACACTTTGACAGACTTGCCTCCTCTGAGTCCCAGAGCCGCTTCCAGGTTGGATATGGATTCAGTTTCCAAAATTGCTCATGCAGTTGCATTAGAAGTTTCTCCGGAAAACCAAGACGGGGATAGTGGCAAAGTGCTTGAGGCCATTCTGTCACGGAGGTGCATAGGAAGGTCGGTCTTGTATATGCGCTCAAAGATTTTGCTGATTTACCGAGTTTAGATAAGTGTTCCTCCCAATCCTTGATTTTTCTGCATCAAAGGGAAATCGAAGCCGTAAGGCACGCAAACTGGTTATTTTAAAAGGATTTCTTTAACTAGGCATCTGAACAGGGGGACTTTATGAATGTAGGCTAAGGCAGGGGCGGTAAAGTTTCTGATGTGTCTTTGAGCGATGTGGGTGTCGGGGATGAGACCAAAGAAGAAGGCACCAAAGGTACTGCGTATGACTTGTATGTCTTTCTTCTTAGTGGTCATGCAAGGTTATATTTCATGAAGTCGCGTCTTACTTGCTTTCTTTCTATCATTTGTAGATGTTGAAGTGCATGTTGCGCTAGTGCCGGTCCCAAATCCACTGAGTCAAGCAGCTGTTGAAGTGCTTGATGCGCCAGCGTTGGTCTCGAAGTAGTTGATGAAGGGAGTTGTTTAAGTGCCTACTGTAGGAGTATCTACACCACCGTCGACGAGAAAGGTACAACGCCGTTATCATGTCATCCTTGACCTCAATGGAATTCTGATGAAGAGGTCATATCGTGAAGGTAATAGACAAGTGTTTGAGCGGCGTCCAAGTTCAAGGGATTTCCTTGATTGGCTCTACCGCCATGCTGACACTGCAATCTGGAGCGCTATGAAGAGAAACAATGTGAGGTCCGCCGTGGATCAGGTTCTATCAAGCACATCCTTTAAAGCAGAGGACATCCCCATTTTTTGTCAGGATGAGTGCATCGAGTCGTCCTACAGAGACAGGAACAACTGGAATAAGTCCTTCTTCCTGAAGGATCTTAGAACTTTCCTAGAGCATCAGGAATTGCTTTCTGTTGATAATGTCCTTCTAGTTGATGATAGTCCACTTAAAAACCTCCTAAATCACAATCACAGTGCTATTTTTCCAAGTTCATGGGACAAAGACATGAGAGACTTTTACTTGACGGGTACCCGTCAACCTTGGCTTACCGGTCTTTTTAGGTCACACAAACCTGTCCCGCAGTAAGTCAAGAATCATCCGCTGCCGCATGGTGCGATTCCGGTGGATCCATTGTCAAGGCTAGAAACAAACATTTTGAAGGGATGTCTTTAGTCTTTAGGAATGCTTATCAATCGTGGGTTCCCCGAACGCGCTTTTGGGCATTTAGCTTTTTGATGGGAAAATTCAAAAATTCATATTTGACAAAGAATTTGGTGTTTTTATTTAATAGGCATGGATTCTACATTTGCGGAGTATTTTAAACTCATATCTACTTTTTTCCTTTCAACTTCACATTTTTTTCATGCATTTGGGGAATTTTATTTAGAAGATCTTTAAATTACAAGGACAAGTACGGTTTTGTAGGTTGCTCTTTTTAAAGGAAACAAATTGTGTTTCTATTCAATGGTCATAGAGTCTAAATTATTTTGGGGACTACTTTGAACAATACCAAGGGGCCTATTTACACCATTTCAAATCAAATGTTTACTTTTTGCTAGATTAAAAAAAAAAAGTTGCAATAAGATTTTCTTCCAACTTACACTAAAAATGTCGATGAAGTCTCCTACTTGGGATGAAAAAGTGAAAGAATATGATTAAACTTAAGTGTTTGGGGGTCCAAAAGATAGATGAATCTAGAAAAACAATGCTCTAACAAAGTTGAAATGAACACAATTCAGTCACTTTTTAGAAAGTAAAAATAGAAGGCTACTTCTTACAAATTTTTTTATACTAGGAAAGCGGACAAAATCAAACATTATGAGATATTTGACCCTCAAACATCAAGGCGGACATTTTGTATTCGATGGATGATAGAGAATTCTTTATTGTAGCACAAAAATGCAATTATTCATCTTTAAAATTTTTTGTGAAAATGAAAGATTATCTACAAATCTTTGTATTATTTTAATCCAACAATTTCCAAGGTAACAAAACAAATGATTTTTCCAATGACCGACCCATTGTTCAAGGGTTAAAAAATTCCAAACATCAAATTTAATATAGTTCACTTCATAAATGAGTAATATGTATGATTGTAGGCATAGTGTAAAGAAGAAGGTTGGGATTGTAGGTTTGGGTTCCCGTACTACAAGTTCAATACTGGTTCGGGAAATCAATGCAAGGTTGACTGGGAGGTTTGGGCATAGGCTTGGAATTAGCCTCAAGAGGTCGTCACTCTCGTTTGGTGGCAAACACTCCTGTTTTGTCATTTCCCGTTTGCAGGTTTTCATTGTGCACGTCGTGCTTGTTATTCCATAGCTTTCATCATGTAGTTTCTTGTGGGTTCTGTTAATTTTACTTGCTCCTCTTATAGTGCTTGTGCATTTTACCTCCTATATTGTTGCTCTCTATGTTTTAGTCAGTTTTGTAAGTTTTAGTGTGTTCGGTGTGAGTTGCACAAGAAGCTACGACTGGGAGAAGCTACAGTTGCAAAATCTTCTTCTGCGATTGTTTTATAACCCTAGGCTACTCATTTTGCAGCACAGGATAGGTAAATTTTCCATTATACTTACAAAAATCACCCTAGAATATAACTAAGTGACTCTAAAGATCAAACCCACGAGATTCTCTGAAGTATCTAACCTTATTAAGCAACTAAGCATAATCAATATCCAGATCCTTCCTTCCGGTCCTATTCTTTGAACCGGAAACATAAAAACACCAAGAAAACTAACGACCAAATTCCCTCTATCTTCCGGTTCCAACTAGTTAACCAGTTACCAAAACACATCACGACCCCAAGATCTTACCATTTCTAATCCTAGTATCCGTCTAGACCAATCTGCTCTGGATTGTCTATAAATAATCTCACTCCTATCCGGTTTGGTTTTACCTCTGTTTAGCCATCAGAGGGGTCGCCGCTTGCTTTTGAGAGTAAAAGGCCCACCACACCTTCCGTAACTTATAGTGGCTGAAGACCCACTATCCTGACCTCTAATTTCCTAGACTAACCCAGATCTAGTTTGGTCCTTCACAACAATCCAGATGTCAATCTAATTTGTAGGTCACACAAAGACCCCCTATACGATCCCCTCAATACTACAACGACCTTAACGCCAATTTCTATCCGTATGAAGCTAGGTGGTTACAAGTGAATCCGTCCATTCCAACATCAATCAAAGTTCTTCCGTTTACCACTAGGGCAGTGAGACCTCACAGGAGATCGGACACTCAACCGGATTTCTCACCCAGGAGTTCTAGCGCGACTAAAGAATCTCTCCCTATCCGCCTAGTCTAACAACGGCTTTCTCACCCGGCAACTCAAACTCTAAACATGCTAAGGAACTTGAAACTCACTCCCAAATCCTTCTTACCCGCTCTCATATACTTAGAATAAAACTTGAAACACCAAAGGAAGAAATCCTTCACAAATCCGCTCACGCCTTCTTAACTTCTCACCACATAGCCCTGCCATACACTTGGAAGAGACATACAACAAGAGAGCAAATGGAAAACACAAGAAAAATGCAAAGTGAAGACTCCCAGTCCCCAGCACATGGACTGATTTATATACAATTGTAAAACTTTCCAATAATACAAAAAGGCAAAAGTGCTTGTAAAAGTCAACCTTTTTCCGGATCCTATCTTCCAGTCCGTCCTAACACTACCGGATTGGATTACAAATCCGGATCCGATCCCATCCTACCCTACTTTACAAAAATCTCCTACCTACAAGGCAACTCCACATCCCAACGAAGGACTCTTAGGCTCTGGTTCCAACTGCTCGAAGACATTTGTCAAGTTCCTATTCCGCTCCCCGGCTATAGGATTTGGCAGATCGGATCCGGGTGATGAATCCAAGTTGATTGGCGCGGTCTGGGAAGGTTGACTCTTCTTTGACTGGGGAGTCTAATCCTCGACCAGAGATGTCCTCTCCGACAAGATTTGTTCACAATTGTGTCGATGCTTGTTACTAACCCGTGGGAGCTGGTCACAGCGTGATCTGTTCAGAACCCCGTTCTAAACTTCGCCGAATACGTTTCTTTACGCATGCTGTTTGGGACTATGCGACTATTAACCTGTCACGCGAGAATCTAAAATTGCATATTCCCCATCTTCTCTACCAAAACATGTTTCGATTTTTATGCAACAAATTCAGAGTCCAATTGCAGCTGAGACAGGGTTGGACATGTTGAACTGCTAAATATCATAAAGTGGGCAGCTCAAGGAACACTAACCAGGAAGAACGAGAACGACAACAAGAACGTAAACAACAAGGAGAAGTGCTATGTCGGACTGGTTTCTTTCGTACACAAAGCTTTAATGTCGGTCTTCATCGAAATCAGAAATATTAATTTGTGTACATGAAATTGTAAAGTTTTTTGGACATTTGAACATATGGATTGAATAATATTAGCTTCCGCAAAAAGGAAATTATCTTTCGTGTTTTGCCCTGTATTTTCAAATGCCTTGGATTTAGAATTGTGGCCCAGAAAGTTCACAATCAGTTTTGAATTTAAATAACTAGTCTATTTTGCATTATTTTATTCATGTTCGTAAAACATTTCAAGACAAAATCAAATGTGAAGGACATCCAAAATAATCGTTTAATGCAACAATGTCCAGAAATTCAAAATGCTTAATAATTACCTTAGCACATTTGCCACCATTTAATTATTAATCTTGGAAATTATACTACTGGGCTGAAAGACATATTTATTATTTACCTGTTTAATAAAAAATTGGATAGGAAGTAATCTTCTACTTTCTGAGGAATTTAAAACAATTTTGAAAGTAGTGTGTTGGCTAAGTCTTTGGCAAGGTTTGCAAAATGGGTTCACTTGCATTCTAGATTATTTTTGGCTTGAGTTTCAGCTATAGAAATGAAATCAGAACTCTTGACTCCACAAATTGCATGATATATTGTAGCGCATTGCTGGATTAGGTTTTAGAAATTATATGTTTTCAGCTTGAAAATTTTGCAAAACATAGTTACGAGCTTGATATCATGAATGTAGAGTATTTAGGTAAGAGTCTAGTGAACAATGATTTTACATATCATTCTTGCTCCAAATTCATAAGTAGAAAAAGGTAGGAGAGAGAAGATAAATTTACAAAACTAATAAATTCTTTATCAAATTAATGTGCACTTATTCCAGTGGAATGTGATAGAATGTACCCTAAACCATCCAGGAATTATGATAAATTCGAAAGGTTGCATTCTTCAATGAATCCTGAATGTTATTTTTTTCACTACGATGCTCCACCTACTCAATAACCAAGAATATCCATTCTTTCTACTATCAAAGCAAATGAGATGTATGAAGGCTTTCCAGATAGTCAAAAATATAATCAATGGAAAGAACAAACTATTAGTGAGAGGGCCAATCCCTAATGCTGTTCGAACTGCCCTCCTTCCATTGTTTTGATCTTATTTGGTCGTAACTTCTGCCGCATAGTACCAATTCTGAAAGCAATTATATGACTACAAAGCTTATTATTTATTCTATCTTCCAAAAAAAATTTGTAATATGACATGAAAAAATCCAGCCCGATGGTACCTGCCCCGAAACGCATTTGTCCTCTGAGTTAACAACGATTCTTCAGGGGTTGAGCCCTTAATTCCAACTGTCTCTACGGGTAACAATTATGTATGTTATTCTCTTAATTATCATTCCCACCATTGGGTCAAAAATCAAGGCATTTTCATTGCATTGTCTTAGAGTAGTTTAAGAATAAGATCCTACGATTACATTTTCAATATGATGTCCTTCTCAGTTTTGCTCAAGGCAGGCCAAGTTCCTTGACAATGGCTACGGTTTTGAAGGTCACAATCTATTATAATTACCACATAAATCTAGGATTATCGTTCATTGCTTATATCACTAACACTATCCAGTCTCTATCAGCCTCTATAGTAGCACAATATCCATTATATCTATTGAGAAAGGCAAATCTATCAAAATAATACCAAAGATTTCCCGAACAATACCTTTCACCAATAATATGAATAACCAAATCTTGAAAGGAAACCATGGATTTTAAAACTCACATAAAGAATTTGGTCCGACGCACTTCTTAGAAAACCGGGTAATTGAGTCAATGATTCGAACTCAACTTCTTGCGCACCACTGGATTGCCCTCTTTCATCTTAAGAGTGAACTAAGGAGTCAAACTCTGATTCTAACAAATCGTTCTTGGAATTGTCATTAAGCCCAGCACTTTCAATCTTGTCCTCCTCCACTTCAGCTCCACTACCCAACCGCTCAAATGTAGAAGCCAAAGATGTTCCCCTCCCATCTCCAAACCTGGTCTGATAACGTCTAGCCATTCTAGACCTCTGAAGTTGTTTCCTTGTGGAAAAACCTGAGACCTCCCCTCTGTGTCTTTCTATTTGGCTCTTCTCGCATTACTCTCTATCTATATGGCCACTCCCATTGACCCACACAACTACTTGCATCATCTGCTTATTGCTGGTCTTTCTATTTTACTTTTTATACTGCCATGTATCTAACTTCTTACTGACTAGCTTAGACTCACTAATTTAACTTGTGCGCCGCCAGAAACCGTTTGGAAAGTCTCAACGGATGCAATCCTTAACTACATTTTGAATGTTCCTACCATCTCACTTGCAAAGAATTTGAAATGCTACCAAATCTATACTAGATTTTTGTAACGACATTCTAAATACGCATCTGACAACCGCCAACAGGGCATCGTTGTTTTTAATGTCATTATTGCGCTTCTATTAAAATCAAAGTTCACCAAGATACTGAATCACCCTAAACTGCCATGTAACTCCTTCCTCAGTACTGTCATTTATTTCTTTTTAACCGCTCTAAAGAATTTGAACTTCTACACAATTTTACTACCTTCGTGTATGCTAAATTCTCTACAAATCTAAGCCTTCCAATAAAGAGCATCATCTTCCCAATCCAATCCCCTATACTCGATCATTATGGCCATGGCCTCCATTCACGGTATGGACCGCTCTGTTCCATTGTCACTTCCTATGGATGATGATGGTGTCGTATGGATCTCCGAGGCAATGCTCTCCCAACGCTTTAGATTACTTAGAACATCCATGTGGTTACAGCAAGAAGTTTATGATGCCCAAGGTGTAGAAGTAGTTTCAACTGTATTGCAGAAGAAAAGAGTGAAGGATACAAAGCTAACCTGGAGACTTCCGGCTGGGAAATTCAGAGTTCTGGGCTATCCAATGGACAGTCCCTTAATTTTTACCCCAGAGTCTAGGAGGTCCACAATCCATACATCTTTCCCAGCTTCTGTCAAGCTTGAGGGCTCCGAGAATGACACCATTCTTTTGAGTGAGTCATCTGATGACGATGTTGTTCCTAGATATCGAGTCCCGGAGTATTCTTTTCTCTCTCCAATCACTGAAACCGTTGTAGAACCTGAAGAGAGCGGATTGCAATCCCTCTCAAGCTTGCCCTCGCTAAATTCCCGACCACCTTTACCTCGTTCTAAGGAAACCTCTTCCATTCTTGAAGTCGTTAGGCAATTGCAAACTAGACCACGTGGGAAGAATGACCTGAAGTTCTTAAATCTAGATACTCTACGTTGCAAAAAGGTCAAGTATTTACCACCAGAATTTAATGGAAATGTGCTTTTCGAACTCCCTCCTCTTCTTTCTTCTACTTCTCCATCTATAGCTCGCCAAATGGAAGGCATGGATAAACGGTTCGATGGACATGCATGGACCAAAACTTACACCACTAACATTGTGAATGATTTCGGTCTCAAGTTTTGATCTTCTAGCTGTGTTGGTCACCTACAGTGTAATAACACCGCTTGCCCAAGGTTACGATGCAACGGCTCACATAACGAAACAGAATGGGAGGGCCTTTCGCCGCACACCTTTCCTCTTGGAGATATCCCTCCGCTGAACTCGACCCTTGTTTGCCGGATCTGTAAGTCTCCTCCATCTTGCCTTGAATCTTGTCCGTCGAAAATGTATTACGTTGTCAACAAAACTGGTATTGGTAGGGCTTGCATCCATATTGGTACTCACCAACATCCTATTGCTAAGGGCACTTGTCGTCAATCTGTTGAGAAAGTCATTGAGCTTGTATGTAACGAAGTCTCCAAAACCCCTATTGCGAAGAACTCTGCCATTGCTCTAGCTGCTAGTAAGGAGTTCTTGTCAAATGAGATCTTTGCACTTGATCGGGAAGGCACGCCTGAACCGCTCCGTGGAGATTCCCTGGTCAGGGTTATGGAGAAGTTTCGGATACTTAGTTCTCCAAACATCAGAAATGCTATCTCTTCCTTCCGACCGACTGCTAATGGGAGACCACTTGACAATATCATCAAACTGAAATTGAAGAGTCCCTACGCATATATCCAAGACAGTGTCTTTCCAGGGCAAGGTCAAGAAAAGGTGTACCTGTTCAAAATGTCGGAAGAAGGCCCGGGCAGCAATATTGACCTCGTAAAATGTATGCAACCTGGTGGAGATCTCCAGAACTCTTGGATCATGTTTGACCATGTCAAACGAGTAAAGGGCTGGACTACAATGGCTGCCCACGTCTATGACGCTGAGTACTGCCGTGTGATGAGCATCGCCGTCTGTGACATGCAGAGCGAGGATGTCAAATCCCAGAAGTTGATGTGGCTGTCGTTGAGCAAGTTGATGGAACGCCACGGAATCTCGAACCCTAACTTCAAAGGCTTCATGACGGACAGCGCCCAAGCAAATTGGAACGCTGTCTGTGTCATCTACGGGAATGGCGACCCAACCGTGAAGATGGTGGACAGAGAAAGATCTTGTCTACTTCACTGGGTGACATCCTTGAACAGACACACCAATAAACTCATCAAACCAGAGTTTCAAGAACAATATGTCCGCCTTTGTCGACAATACAAAGACGCCAAGACATTTGAAGAAGCGGAAGAACTTTACCTCGGCATCAAAGGTTGGTGGCTCTCATCGCGTGCGGCCTCTGAAGATGCAGTGCGTGAATTGTACGACTGGTTGGGTTTCTGGCACTTCCGTTATCGCCAGTGGGGAGGCTTCATGGACATGGTATAACCCTAAACCCTTTAACCCTAATTTCTAACTCCGGTTTCCCCGCTGTAGCTGTACTTATTAAACCTAATCCTAAGCGAATCATCTTCTTTCATTTCAAGCACTATCGTACTAAAGTCTTGAATGTGTGCCGTGTAATACAGAAGTTGGACAATGAGCAATTGGCGGAAATGCCATCCTGCAATCTCGCGGAGACAATGCACAACAAGTGGTTGCAAATGTCGGGCAACCGGGGGACTTGCCTCTATATAGCTACGACGGATGACATGATGCGTGCCATGATGCAATCCACCAATTATTGGGCGTTCCTTCAAGGTCACGCATCTGGCACTGGGCCCCACCTCGATGAGCTTTGTCTTCGGGCTGCCAGAAGGTCGAACGACCCAATAAAGATTGCTGCCGCAATTAGCATGCTTCCTGGGGCAGATAGATTCACCACTAGGGTTCTGCACTTGGAAGGGGAAGAGGTCTTTGGATCAAGCAAAAGAAAGTTAGATTTGCCACCCGGATCAGAAGAGGACTCCCACCGCCATGACAAAGTTAATTTCTCCCACCCTCGTGTTCAAACCCGTTCAACGCGAGCCCGAACTGACGCTGGGACTTCAAATGTCATCACCACTCCCACTGAATCTATACCATCCTATCTTCCCCATGCTACTTCTATTCTTGAGACAGAGTGCAATCCATTGCAATGGCACATTGCACGTTGCAAGAAGGTGGGGAAGAAATGTCACAGCGTTCAAGTGGGGCAGAAGAAAAAATGTGGTGCACTTGTCTGCAAGGATAAGAAGAATGGTACCCCTGCTCCAACTTATAACGGTCGCATGACCGAGTATGGAAGTAGGGCAATCATCATTTTTGACTTCTAGTTTTGCCCCGATGATATCTTGCGATGTGTTCAAGGATCCAAACTCAGGTGGGTGTATGACTGGCCCGTTCTTCCAACGATTTGGCTTGTTGTTCGTGGCATCCATTTGACAAAGGGTGAGATCCTCGTTCTGGAAGAGGGAGGCTTCCAACTTCAAACGAAGGACTTCGACATGTCTCCCCGGCGCCTCTTCCATAACTCATCCACATCAGCTATTGCTGACATTGTGAATCCAAGGCCGTTAGATGGTGCTTCACATCCTACCAAGCGATATGGCAGGACCATCAAGCGCTCTGAAGGCGCCCCTACTGTAGATCATCGCAACAAGTGGGAAACAGCCCGAAATGTCAAGGCTACTGTGAAGAACGTGACGCCAATTCCATATCCCGGTAATGGAAGAATCATTACCATGGATTTAGGTATCTATTCCAAACAGAAGACATAGATTGTTGCTCTATGTGACTTTCCGTCTTGCACGTGCAAAGATTTTGTTACAATGAGCAGTGGAGCATTGGGCAAACAAAAAGCGTGGGTGAACTGCAAACACTTGTATTATGTCTACCGATTCTTGTGCAAGGCAAACTCTGAGGACGACAAGTACATACATGCACCAAGTCTTAGCTTTGATGAAGTACAAACCCTACTCCGCCATAGTAATCTCTAAGTTTTTTCTTTCTTGGTCATAATAGTCCTGGCAAGTTATTGCCACTTTTTATTGTTTATGTCTAAAATCTCTCAGGAATTTGGAGGGCCAAAAGGCCTCCTCGGCACCAAGGAGGCCTTTTGGCCTTCACAATGAACTTGTGAAGTTAAGTGTTTTTGTTCTTTTTTTGGTAAAATTTTATTAGGGCATAAATAATGTATCTTTGGACATAGAATCCTATTTATTCCATTTGTGGGAAAGAAAAAAATACAAAAAAAGTATATATATTCCCCCATATAATGGGCCTAAACCGCTCTTTGGTAAAGAGGAATGTTTTATCCATTCTTTTTAATCTTGTAGTTCACTGATCCATCTTATGCAAGAAAAGATATATTTTTCAGTGTAATATCTAATGGGTTATTTTCACCCAAGGCTCACTTTTTGTACCCACTGAAGTTCATGTGGTTCATTGAGTTGTTTTTGCAACAATGGATGAAATTCTTTCTCCATACCCAAAACATCATACATCTAAAAAGTCTGTTCATCCACAAAAAAACTCAATCCAAAAATATTCATCCAATCAGCGGTATGAAGTAGTCAATTCCATTCTGAAATTGGAAAAGAGCCGTTCTCAAAATTCAACATTCTCTTTCATGTGAGGGAATTTTATTGCCCATTACCGCTTGAAAAATCAATTAAAAACATTTCTAAACCACGGTAATGGGTTACAAAAATTATTTTTTTAATAAAATTAAAAAAATTAATTTATTAAAAAATAAATAAAAATTTAAATTTTCTCCAAAATTATAATATTTTAGGTCAATTTGACCTCACTACTCACTGCTCATTGCTCACTGCTCATCGCTCACCGCTCGCATTCTAGCGTCGTTGAAGTCTTGATTAGTGAAGAAAGTAGAAGAAGGAGTTAATAGGGGTACAATTTTTTGGTTTATCCAAGGGTAATCTAAACACCTTACCACAATTAATGTTCCATACTAATAGAGTAATGGTAGATAGATAATCAGGTTAAGACCAGTAGTTAAAGTTTCTTGTTTTTATTGAGAACCAGAACCGGATTGAGATCCGAGATCGTTCCAAATACCGGGGCCGGGTTTCAAAATATAACGGGAGGTATCTTGTGGGGAGTTACCATTCGGGAAAAGAGAAGTTGCCCAGTCAGTCAACAAAGGAGGATAGCAAATCCGAATCTGGATCCGAATCCAAGTCCCAACTCGACTTGAAAGAGGAATATGACTTGGCCTTGATTTCTCCGTCCAGCTTTAAAGGGAAGACTTCAGCTAAGGGTAAGACAACTAAGCCTTCAACCAGTAGAAAACAGGCACTAAGAAAGGGCGTCTCCAAAACCAAGGGACCTTCTCCAAAGAAAGGTAGAAAGTAGAAATACTAGAAGTATGAGTTCTTAGGATATAGTAGGCGGAAAGTACAATAAGGTAAAGTAGAGTTCAGTTAACTTAATTATAGGAAAGTAAAAGATAATTTTAGTTCAGTTAAGTGAAGGAAAGTTAAAGCTTTTGAGTGTTAGAAAGTTAGTTGACAACTACTTTTTGAAATGCATGCACCTAGACGTGAGTTTCTATCTGAAGATCCACCTTTTGCGGATTGTCTTGTAGTTAGACAGTTAGTTTGGAAGGATAAGAAATGACACGTGTCATTCCTTGGTCCTCTCCTTTTTGATCCTTGGGCCTTTTAGGATTCCTTTAGGTTAGTATTTAGGGGTTGGAAGTTAGTTTCAATCCCGAGCGTTTTCATATTCTTGTTTTCCTATTCAATTTCTGCAAAGAGAGCTTGGGTTTCACCTTCATAAGTATTGATTTGAAAAGTCTTGGTCTTGTGTTGAGGAGTTAGGCAGTGTTTTGACCATTGCTAGTTCAAGTAGTTTGATAGTGAAAGCTTAAAGAAGAGGAGAATTAGTCCCCGGATTCCTTCCGGATCCACGTTCAAGAGTATTGAGGATTGGTTCTATAAACCCTTGTGTACTCGGAGGGAATTCCATCTGCTGATGTTTCTTGGAGAGTCTTCTGAGCGAGATAGCCATTCTTAGGTTAGGTGAGTCCTTGAGAGGAAGGGCAAGTGCTAGCTGACATCTGAGAGGTCTTGTTGCAACTGGAAGAGAGGAAGAATCTCCTAGTTAATAAGGTGCCACATCCCACTGTTTGGATTGCATCCGGATGAGTCTGTCATTGTAGTAATGTGGGGATTGTAGGGGTTTCTTGAGTGACCTGCTGGCATGGATTATTTTCCGGGTTAGTTGTGAGGAAGAACTTGCGTCCCATCCTTTTTTGTCCTTTTGTTATTTTTCTTTTTAATGAACTCTTCAATCACTCTAATCATCTGGAAAGTAGGATTTACGTGTCTTTCCTGAACATAAGAGCGGACCCCTCCGTATACAAGGCTAAACATCTACTTTCGGTTACTAATAGTTTAGGATACAGATCCGGATTTGGAAGAAGAACAGGGTTTGGACAATCTTTTCGGTTCCGCATCCGCATCCCTGAGTGATAAGTTGTTGCTCTAGACAAAGAGAGGTATATGATGATGACACTCCTCCATGTCTGGTGAAGTGGTGTGAAATTGTATGGGTCTGAAGAAAGAGTATTTTAGAAGTACGGGTGTTCAAGAGGGAGTTTTCGATTTTCAGTTCCGGATCCTTTTTGCTTTGGTTTGGTTTTACGGATCCCATTCCGGTAATTTTGAGGAATCTGCAGTTAAAGTCCTTTGGGAACGATACACAGGTCATCTTGGGTGTTTTGTCATTTAGAACACCTAAAGGTAGGATTTGTGCTTCCTTGTGCTACAACACACCCTCGCAAAAAAACAAAACGCCCAGCTGAAACGAGGAGCACAAAGAAAATACACTCGCCAAATAGAATTTGGAAGAAGGGCGCAACTGGAATGATCTAGGGCTTATATAGTTTTGGACTCAAACTGGTCATGACGACTTTTTCCGGTCCAGTCCCCAACATTCCGGTCTAACCCTAATCCGCTCCTTGACCATTCCGGATACGGTTCCGTTACTGAGTATTAATGCACGGACCGGATCAGATCCAACTGTTCCGTTACTTTAATGTCCTTGTTTATTTTTAGTCCTCTCTTGTTTCTAAACAAAATTGGGATACTAATTGCTAGTTTTCGTCCTATATTCTAGATAAACAAAAGGAAACCAAAAATTCTAGTTGCAACAACTCATTATGCATTTTCTGCAAAGAAGCTCTTGTTGGACGCTTTTTTCTTTGACTCTGCGACTTTGCGATTGGGCGCCCCAAAATCCAAAGCTATGAGTTTACTAACTTCTGTCATAAGGATCCTGTTGGTCACGAGATCTTGGAAATACTCCCGTGTTTTGTTTGTTTGTGCTTGTGTGGAAGAACCATGAAGAGAGTATTTGCTTGGGGTTTAGGGGTTGTGTTTCTTTAGCTTGTGAAGGTTTGATGTTAGAATTCAGTTTGTTGCTAAGGTTCTTTGATTTTGCTGCTACGGTTTTGAGGTTTCCCTGACTTCAAAAGTTTTTTCTTTTCTAGATTTTCACTTTCATCACTATATTGAGTTTTTGCAATTTGTCCACTAATTTTTGTTACTTGTTTATTGAATTCATGCAATGCTTGTCCGAGTTCAATTGAAATGTGACTTCATTTTTAATTTTGCAAGTACTTATGGCATGCAGATTTTGAACTGGAGAAGAATTGAGCTGCCATTTTATTTTGTCTAGAAGAAGCACTAGAAGGTAAGAAATTTCTGGTTCGAAGTTCTTTCAGACATTCTTTTTTGTTTTTAGTTGTTTACTTCTTGCAATAGGTTTTGATTAAACATGAATGTGTGGTTGGGAATACAATTGTATGTTGCTTTGCTAGGGCTACTAGACCAATAAGCCTCCAAAATAATGAATACCTCAGATAATAAACTTATAATTTAGTTTTTTGAATACGGTATTCAAATTTCCACATAGTTATGTCTGAAACGTTCATGGAGCTAAATATATTCATCCTTGACTCGAAGATAATTGTCTTTGAGCCAAGCATATTTATCTTTGGGTCGAGGATAATTATCCTCTCGCAAATGATGAAATGAAAATGCAATAAAATAGCATAAAAAATATACTAAACACATATTACATAAACAACATTATCCTTAAGTCGAGGATAACGATAATCGACTGCAGCATTACATAATAAGCATAGGCAATTGTAAACCTTTGATAAATGAATAACTATCTTCGGGTTGAGGATAAATCTCCACAATCTAAAGATAAACATCAAAGAGCTAGACCACCAAAAATGTATTCAAAGAAGGACATAATTCAAAAAACCAATTCATTAAAAACAAACATGAAAAGAAACAAACTAATTAAGAGAAGTAGGCAGAATGTAAGCATCATCAACTACAAAGAGGTTTATCCTTGACATGAAGATACTCCTAGTCAATGTAGGTTCTAGGCTCCTAATATAATTCACTCAGCAATGGTAAATAGATGTAAAGATAGATGCTACAATATTTGAATCAAAGATAATCCTACATAAAATTACTAATGTAATCTATCATTCTATCATTCTTTGTAGAAATTTCTTAAAATGAGTGACATGAAGAACTACAACTACTCAACCACTATCCCATTCTTTGAGCCATTCAGCAAATGGACGGCAAAAGAGCCTTTCATATCCGACATGCTAGAGCTTTATGGCCAGCTTTGGCAATTATAGTCCATTGTGGATTCCTGGACCTTCGGAATAAACCGGTCAAAGGACTACGTCCTTTTACGCCACATGGTAAAGGATTTAGGAATATAAATCAACTGGAACCTGGACGAGAAGGTCACCTTTGTGGAGCACCATCAAGATAAATTAATTGTCTTTACACTCCATATATGCAACCAAACCGGAAAGGAAATAAACGACACCCACTCCATTGTCATGCATAAAGAAGATGATGTGGGAGTGTTTGATCTTAATAACTTCATAAGGGATTTACATGAGAGGAGCCATAATGTGCTGGCAGATGAGTTTCAACAAATAATTCATCCTTGGATTCGTAAAAATGCCATTTTCATGGCGAGAAAGATTGAATACATGTTCAGCAGATTGAAAGAGTATACTAAAGACCATGTAGACAAACAACCTCGTTGGAGCTTGGGTCATGGCCAAATGAGGTGCAAAGTAGACGCCAAGACAACGTCAATTTCAGGGGCACATGGCCAAACTGGGAGCAGAGGGAGTGGAAGGGGAACAATGCATGTTCATGTCCGTAAAAGGAAGAACCTGGATACAGAGATCGTTGAGGCGAGTGAGAAGCGCCAAAAAACTGTATCGATCAGTCGGCCTGCAATCGTTGAAAGTTTAGGCTCTGGATTTAAAAACATTCATACAGGAAAGACGAACGACTATGAGCCCACCAAGAAGTTCGAAGTGGTGGACGCATACCAAAAAGATTTTTGGAACAAGCATGCATCATGCTTCATTTTTAATCCCATGACATTTAAGGTGAACATCTCCAAATGCCATTTGGCCCCTTCTAAAGACGTCATTCAAAAATTGGAGATGAAGATTGTGGAAGAAATGAAAGAGATCTTGTCCATCTTGGGTTCGTCCAACAAAGGCAATTAGTATGCTTGACTCCCATTGACGCCAGCAAAAGGGACCAGCACTGGCACAGCAGAAACTTCAACAGCTGCCTTTGTCAACAGTTCCGGGATCAGCAATGGCGCATCAAGCACTTCAACAGCTGCTTGATTCAGTGGATTTGGGACCGGCATTGGCGCAACATGCACTTCAGCATCTGCAAATGGCAGAAAGAAAGCGAGTAAGACGCGACTTTAAGATATATAACCTTGCATGACCGCTAAGAAGAAAGACATATAAGTCATACGCAGTACCTTTGGCGCCTTCCTCATTGGTCTCATCCCCAACACCCGCGTCGCCCAAAGACACATCAAAAACTTCACCGCCCCTGCCTTGGCCTACATTCATAAAGTCCCCCTGTTCAGATGCCTAGTTAAAGAAATCCATTTAAAATAACTCGTTTGCGCGCCTTACGGCTTCGATTTCCCTTTGATGCAGAAAAATCAAGGATTGGGAGGAACACTTATCTAAACTCGGTAAATCAGCAAAATCTTTGAGCGCATATACAAGACCGACCTTCCTATGCACCTCCGTGACAGAATGGCCTCAAGCACTTTGCCACTATCCCCGTCTTGGTTTTCCGGAGAAACTTCTAATGCAACTGCATGAGCAATTTTGGAAACTGAATATATATCCAACCTGGAAGCGGCTCTGGGACTCAGAGGAGGCAAGTCTGTCAAAGTGTCCTTTTGAATATCGTCTGTCATATCGATAGGGAGATCCTCGGATCCAAGCAGTTCCAACTCCGGCACCGGAGGCTCTCTATTAGTCACAAGTGCCTCCTTCTTCCACTTAGCAGCCTCCGCCTCCGGCCCCGTTAGCCTAGGCGTCTTCACAATGACCTTCTTCCTCTGTTTGTCCACGGCAGCTTTCTTTTGCTGGGTCTCCTTGGCAACTTTTTTCTTCCGGGTGTTTGCGAAAGCTTTCTTTTGCTTAGTCTCCCTAACAACTTTCTTCTTCCGGGTACCTACAGAAGCTTTCTTCTTCCGTGCTCCCGCTGCACTATTCTTTAGTGTCGAGGGATCTCCAGATCCAATGTTCTCTGGGTCCCTTGAGTCTTCAGTTTGCATCGCGTCACCCCCTGATCCTGCCTGATCTGTGTCCTTAGCAACACTCTTCTGCGTTGGGGGAACCCGGACTCGCTCTTATTTGCTTCCAAATTGATGTCCTTCTACTTTGGAGGATCTATAGAGCCGCTCTTTGGCTTGTCTTTGGCGCGACATTCTTTGATTTCAGGGGACCCCCGGATGCATTCTTTGCCTTGTCACCTGTGGTGTTTTTTTGGGTCGGGGGATCCCTAGACTGGCCCTTCTGCTTGTCCACTGCGCTACTCTTTTGCATAGACGGCTCCACGAATCCACTCTTTGATGTGACCACTGCAACTTTCCCTTGCGTTGGGGGATCCCCGGATGCACTCTTCTCCTTGTCCCCTGCGGTATTCTACTGGATCGGGGGATCCCTGGACTGGCCCTTCTGCTTGTCCACGGCAATATTCTTCTGCATGAGCAGCTCCGTGGATCTACTCTGTGGAGTGTGCACTGTAACATTCTTCGGCGTTCGGGGACCCTCGAACGTACTCTTCTCCTTCTCCCTTGCAGCTTCCTTCTATGTCAAGGGATCCCTGAACTTGCCCTTCTTCCTGTCTAGTGTGGATTTCTTCTGCACATGAGGACCCCTAGATCCACTCTTTGGAGTGTTCACTGTGACATTCGTTGGCGTCTTAGTACCCCTGGATCCACTCTTTTGAGTGTCCACTTCTACACTCTTTGGTAATCGGAAATCCCCGGATGCACTCTTTGTTGTATCTCCTGCCACATTCTTCGGTGTCCGGGGACCCCCGGATGCACTCTTCTCTGTGTCCCCTACGACATGCTACTGCGCCGAGATACTGTGGGAGCCCGGAAAGTAAGATAAGTCTTGATTAGTGAGGAAAGTAGAGGAAGGAGTTAATAGGGGTACAATTTTTTGGTTTATCTAAGGGTAATCTGAACACCTTACCACAATTAACGTTCCATACTAATAGAGTAATGGTAGATAGATAATTAGGTTAAGACCAGTAGTTAAAGTTTCTTGTTCTTATTGAGAACCGGAACCGGATTGAGATCTGAGATCGTTCCAAATACCGGGGCTGGGTTTCAAAATATAACGGGAGGTATCTTTTGGGGAGTTACCATTCGGGAGAAGAGAAGTTGTCCAGTCAGTCAGCAAAGGAGGATAGCAAATCCGAATTTGGATTCGAATTCAAGTCCCAACTCGACTTGGAAGAAGAAGAGTAATATGACCTGGCCTTGATTTCTCCGTCCAACTTTAAGGGAAAGACTTCAGCTAAGGATAAGACAACTAAGCCTTCAACCAATAGAAAACAGTTACTAAGAAAGGGCGTCTCCAAAACCAAGGGACCTTCTCCAAAGAAAGGTAGAAAATAGAAGTAGAAGTATGAGTTCTTAGGATAAGCCTAGGAATAGTAGGCGAAAAGTACAATAAAGTAAAGTAGAGTTCAGTTAACTTAATTATAGGAAAGTAAAAGATAATTTTAGTTCAGTTAAGTGAAGGAAAGTTAAAGCTTTTGAGTGTTAGAAAGTTAGTTGACAACTACTTTTTGAGATGCATGCACCTAGACGTGAGTTTCTATGATTTTAGGATCTACAGATCCACCTTTTGCGGATTGTCTTGTAGTTAGACAGATAGTTTGGAAGGATAAGGAATGATCCTGGTCCTTTCTTTTTTTGATCCTTGGGCCTTTTAGGATTCCTTGGGATTAGTATATAAGGGTTGGAAATTAGTTTCAACTCCGGGCGTTTTCATATTCTTGTTTTCCTATTCAATTTCTGCAAAGAGAACTTGGGTTTCACCTTCATAAGTATTGGTCTGAAAAGTCTTGGTCTTGTATTGAGGAGATAGGCAGTGTTTTGACCATTGCTAGTTCAAGTAGTTTGGTAGTGAAAGCTTAAAGAAGAGGAGAATTAGTTCCTGGATTCCTTCCGGATCCGCGTCCGAGAGTATTGAGGATTGGTTCTGTAAACCCTTGTGTACTTGGAGGGAATTCCATCTGCTGATGTTTCTTGGAGAGTCTTTTGAGCGAGATAGCCATTCTTAGGTTAGGTGAGTCCTTGAGAGGAAGGGCAAATGCTAGCTGATGTCTGAGAGGTCTTGTTGCAACCAGAAGAGAGGAATTGGAAGGTAGGAGGAATCTCCTAGTTAATAAGGTGCCACATCCCACTGTTTGGATTGCATCCGGATGAGTCTATCATTGTAGTAATGTAGGGATTGTAGGGGATTCTTGAGTGACCTGCTGGCGTGGATTATTTTCCGGATTAGTTGTGAGGAAGAACTTGTGTCCCATCCTTTTTTGTCCTTTTGTTATTTTTCTCTTTAGTGAACTTTTCAATCACTCTAATCATCTGGAGGGTAGGATTTACGCGTCCTTCCTGAACATAAGAGCGGACCCCTCCGTATACGAGGCTAAACTTCTACTTTCGGTTACTAATAGTTCCGGATCCTTTTTGTTTTGGTTTGGTTTTCCGGATCCCATTCCAGTAATTTTGAAGAAGCTGCAGTTAAAGTCCTTTGGGAACGATACACGGGTCATCTTGGGTGTTTTGTCATTTAGAACACCTAAAGGTAGGATTTGTGCTTCTTTGTGCTACGACAAGGACCCCTGGATCCGTTCTTTTGACTGTCCACTACAATGACCTTTTGCACCGGAGGACCCCCTGCTCTTCCGCTAACGCTTGCCCATGTTTTCAACGTCGGATTCAGTTTCACCTTCGTTTGCTGAAGCCTTGGTTGTCAATGATTGCTCTCGTGACTTTCTGGGGTTCTGCAATGGGCTCGCAAGTAACTCTTTGTCAGAGTCTTCGATAAGTATTTGATGGATCTCACCACCTTCGACCTCATCGCCTTCTTCAGCATTGTCGACAAGATCTCCAAGACGACTACTCACCGCCTTCTTGCTTCCACCGGTTGACGGATTACTCTCCTCCATCTAACATACACATTCACCACATCAAACCTAATTTTTCCATTCAGAAAATGCATATTGCAAATGAATGCCTTTCAGGACCCCGAGATCTCATGTTCATTTAGCAGGGAATGCACACTTACCCTGCTATGGGTGTACTCTGAGGACTTCTGCGTAGAAGCAGATTCGTCAATATCCCCTTCAAGTGCTACGTCACTGTCTTTATTTGGCACCAGCTTCAAGGTGTCCCAAATTTGCCTTGCCCTTGTCTGAGCTGCCACCACAGCTTCGGCGCCATCCACAACTTCCAACACCTTCACGCGGCCTCAACTTTGAAACACAACTACTGATGGTTAGTGTGCCTCAAATACAAAGGACCACAACATGATTTTTTCAACAATAAATAGAAAAACTTACCAGTCCCAAGTAGGTGAACTCCGACCCGCCGTTGATGTTGACAAGCACATAGCCCTCGCAAGTGAGTCTGCCGAATATCGTGAAAGTCGTGCCAATCTTCAAATACAGGACTCATGGTCGACGCTAGAAAGAGTGGTAGTCGCCCATGTTGCTAGACTGATACACTTGCTTCAAATTGTCCAATCCAAGGAAGAAGCTCTTGAAACATGTCCGAGGATGGTGGTCAACGTTGCTCTCGTAAACAAAAACCACAAAGACATTGTACCCGTCTCCGCCTGCAGGTAAAGGGAGTCCGTCGTCGGGGCCTGCCATATAGTTTATAACATGGCAGTTCTACACCTTTGCTCTGTTCTTATTTCTCCAAGCATCCATGTGAGTCCTCAATATGTGGTACCCCTCGGCATCGATGAAGAGAACAGCGGCAGAGTGGGCCATCACAGTCTTGTGTATGGAGTCAGCAAACTCGAGAGCGTCGAACAATCTCCCAATTCTCTGCCCGTCAAGGGTTCTCGACCAACATCCGCTGCCTTGCGCCTCAAACAGGAACCACACGTACAAGTGTGGCAACTTCACACTCCGCCATCCCTTCACGCTAGGGCTCGTCATAATACTGCAGATGTCCCAGCTGCTCTCGTCCATAACCTTGCATAGGTAATACTCTAAAAAACTTGCTTCGGAGGCTTTCATAGATTCAACAGCCTCTGACTTATTCATGTAGGCCTTCCACATATCCCTCACTACTTGGGGGCACAATTCCGGATTGTTTGTCTTGTTCAGAGCTTTAATCCGTTCCTCCAACCACTGCTTCTCAGTAGAGGTTTCCCATGCCTTGTTCATCCACAGATTCAACTCTTCCCGACCGGTTTTGTTTTCTTTCGCAAACTCATCCCATGCGGATGTTGGATACGGAACGTATAATAGATTCCTTTGTGGCAACAGGAGATCCTTGTAGTGGTTTTAGAGCTCTGACTTCATCGCCCTAATCAGCCTTTCTCTGTGACCAGCTTCGAATAAAGAGACTATTCTAAGGCCAGGTTTCACTTTGGTGTTCTTCACGCAGACGGCTCGGGCCTCCACTTGGTCCGCTAGGTAGTTTAGGTCCTCCAATCGAAGTCCATAAAGCGTCTTGAAGTGGTATTGCGTCAACAATGTTTGCTTTTTGTTCGGCATTGTACCAAACACGCCTTGCCCGCCGGAAAGATCTCTAGCCAACTACTTTTCTTCAATTTTGATCCACCTCTCAACATCTGCGTCGTCTTCAAGGAAGACAAGCGGAATCCTAAACCCTTGTTCATTTATTGTTTTCACTCCCGCAAATACTGTTAACAGGGTCAGTTGAAATGCATGCTCATTGAAAAAAACATTGTCAGTATACCACTCACACGTAGACAAAGATAGGACTTCCTCGGCAGATAGTTCGGGGATCCCCAGACCGACATACTGTACAGGATCCTAAGGGAGTAGTACCTAAATGGTTATCAACAAGAGGTGTTCTCGGAGACAGTCGAGAGATCTCCAGACCAGAAGGACATTAGTGGGAGGATTCATGGCAATCATATTGTAAAGCAGATACAATTACCAAAGGATTATTACTATCGGGGGAATACACAATGACGTTTTTTGATGAGGTCAAACGGTTCCCACATTATGTACCCTATGGTAAATTGTCAATTATACAAGACAAGAACAAAAGAATGGGGATAGATACTTACAAGGAACTCTGTCAAATGTGGTCTTCCCATTATAGCTGGTTGCAGACTTCCCATATCTCGCCACTTTATTCTTGCATTCACTAGTTGCTTTAGGAAATTTTGCTCCTTCTGTTTGCCTACAATATTTTGGTTCAACACGCGAGAGAGGAACACAAGACTGTGATGCTGCGTCTTTTTTGCCCAGATAGGTATGATTTTGAAGGTGGACGCTTGGTCAATGTCCGATTGGATAATCTCCCGCCGTTCACTAAGTTCTTGTACGCTTCGACCTTGTACTGGCCCTCAATGATCATGTAGTGCGTCGGCTTGTCTTCAAAGATTTTCTGGTCGGGCACGTCATCCTCGTAGTATGTCACTTCATTCCCCGGCCCAAATGGTCCAGCTTTAAGAGGTAAGACGATGATGACTCTATTGTCTGCGTTATAGTCCGGGGTAATGCGCGCCTTGTTCGTTATACCTTCAAGTCGTGCAGCTTGAATGCCCCTGTAGACGAGAAGTGCGGGCGGAGCCTGATGCAAGTACTTGAAGTGCATGCGGATGGGTTCATCCTTCAAATCTTTTCAAGCCCCTATTGGCTTCTTTCCCCATTTGTAAAGGTCAGAGAAGGCATCTTCATATAGCTTCCTCATCACCTTCATCTCCTCCTTATTCAGCTTTTTCACATCAGCCTCCTCCATACACACGCACTTCTGCAGCATCAGAGTGGTTGTGGGTTTAGACCTCTTCGTTGATGCGGGGGCAACATCCTCTTCAGCATCGCCGAGTGCTCCGAGTCTGCTCTTTTGTTTATTGACCTTCTTCTTCGGCAACGACGTAGTAGCCTCCGTTGCTTTCGGCTCGGGGTTGGGTTGCACGTTTGCTAGTGCCTCCAATAGGAATTCCCACTGGGTCCTCATTTCAGCAGGTGTCCATCGAGGCTTAGAGGGATCTCTGTACATTAAATAAGACTTAGACGTCAATGATTTGCAGATGTTGAGACTAAGTTTGTTGTAATCCAAGATCAGCCCATATGTTATGAATTTGCTTGTGACTGCCAGCTTCTCCTGCACAACGAGAAGTGCTGCGCCGTGGTCAAGTCCTTGACAATCCAATATGGTAAGCCTGGCATTAGGATGCATAGTCCTCCCATTCCTGAGCGTGAGAACAATCACTAATGTCCCGTCTTTCAAGTCCTTCCATTGAATGCCCCACTCTGTGATCTGCATGTTGCATTGAAAAGTTGCTGCCAGCATATACTGATTGCGAGATTCAAAACTCGAGATCTAGTAGTCGATGAAAAGGGAAAGCATTTTCGGTGTATGATGTGGTAGGCTGACTGCATTTTGTAACAAACTGCAATCATTTTAGGGACAGATGTTAGTATGGATGTAATCAACAGAGGCCATTCATTATCTGTATTCTAAGTCGGTCGTCTATAAGATCTATTGATCGTGCGAACCCATGATCATTTGCCACTGAAGCAAGAGCGTGATACATGAACATTGGGCGAACCCACGATAATTTTTATTTTAGTGAGGTATTACAATCACGTCATTCACTAAATAGACACTTAGATTTGTTCTGGAGGCAATTTACTTGTTTACAAATTCAACTCTATTAGGTCTGGGGATCTCCAGCCCAACTGCATCGCATACTCTCACAAGACGTTTGACCTTTATTACAATCTACGATAATATGTACAGGATTTTTTATAAAAATGGGTTAGAATTGAGGGATCCCCAGACAGTCTACATTTCGGTTACTCTAGTCATGGGGTCCCTGGATGGCTTCGTAGGACCTCACAGCTGTTTCGTATGGATAGTAAACAACCTGGCCCGTTTATACCGTTGGGGGATCCCACAATGCACGGTAATAGGGTTGTACTACGGGATTGGATGCACATACCTATTATCGTCCAAATACTTATTACTGTATGCCTGACCAACGTGCTCTACTTTTCTAATTATCAACAATTTTCATATCAGTTGTAATGCAGGAAAGCGACGGAAATGAAAATTTAGGGTTTCAAACTTACGGGTCATCCCACATTGGGAGGCTTGATGTGTGTCAACTTGACTCAGCTGCCATCGTCAGGAGTTCACTTGAAGGTGGCCTTTGTGTAAACAGTGCACGAATCAAGCTTTCTTGTAAAACCAAATGACACGGTTCACTCCAATGAGCGCATACGACGAGTCAAGCGTCAAACTTCTGCAGAATTGCCAAGCTCATGACATACTGATTTTGCCAGACGATTCTTAAGTACTTAAAACCTCAACCACTCACGCAACTCTCTATTGTGCAGCCAAACCTCCTCCAGATCACCCTAAACCTTTTCCACAGTGACTATGTTCACTTCAATTTGTTTGCTTTCAAAAGAACAAAGGTAACGTGCATTATCATTGCAAGTATAATGCACTTAAAGCCTCGATGAGTACTAACGCAACTCCCTATTGTGCAGCCTAAATACCTCCTCCAGATCACCCTAAACTTTCTCTAGCGTGACTATGATTGGTTTAATTTGCTTTAAAAAGAACAAAGTTAAAACGCAATCATTCTCCAATGTTCCTATAATGCACGTCGGGCGTACATTACCTACTCTGTTCAGCGTTGTCTCAAAGACAACAATGCGGCACTCAAAACGGATTTAACACTTGAGTGTATTCACCCTAGTAGTACTTCCAATTCAATGAAAACAATTCAAACTTCCACTCCATTTCATTCCAATTGTAGCTACCTCTACACAGACAATCCAATATACTAATATTCAACTCACACCAAGTTGAATTCTGCTCATTACTATTTCAGAGACTGTAATAAATGTTGATACTATAATTCAACTCACATCGAGTTGAGTATTGCATACAAATATTTGGGAGACACCAGTAATTTATGATGCAACAATTCAACTTGCATCGAGTTGAATAATGATCAGACACTATAATTTAGAAGACTATATCAATTTCTGATACTGAAAACCAACTCGTATTGAATTGAATATTGCTATCTAATAATTTGGAAGCTTCAGTAATTTATGATGCTGAAATTCAACTCGCATCAAGTTGAATACTGAATACCAATGTCTGTAAGACACAGTTAATTATAGAATCTGAAATTCATCTTGCATCGAGTTGAATGCTGCTTCTTAACACTTGGAAGGTTTCAGTAATTAATGATTCTTCAATTAAACTCGGGTTGCCTTTATGAATCCAACTCAATAATAACTGGAAGACATCAATAAATTAGGAGACTGAAATTCAACTTGCTTCAAGTTGAATCCTTGTCATTGTTTACAATTATAGAGTAACAATTTATTGCAGTTAAAGCCGCACTGACATGAATTATTCGACGGCGAGAGTTCAAGAATTATTTGAATAGTACTTTATTGTGTCATTCTATAAATTCCGGCGGTTTTCTTGGTCCCATTTCCAATTTTGCTACAGACAGCAATTCCACCTTACTCTTGAAAACCAATACAAAACCAGATCCAAAATAACGACACACACTCAATAGAGAATGTAATGAACAACGACTTATAAATGCACTACTTTCAAATCCACCCCACTAAAAATAGGGGTCACTCAATATATATCATCAGACGCTTATGGTAACGCCTAGTTCATATTGACATACCACACTACAATTTGCTGTAAATTGGCAGCCGCTCAGTCGAACTCACAACCTTACACTCACAAGAAACTAAACCGCAAGGTTGGACAATAGTACTCCAAAATGACAGAGTCCACAGATATGCAAACAGAACGTGCAAAACATTTGGTGTGAAGTAGAGCGGCAAGCAGCAAACACAAAAATGTACTAAAAAATGCTTGGGGTGGTAGGAGACAATCCACCGCACGCACGCTTAAGTGGGAGAACCCAAGCAGGAATAATTGGAGGGACATTCAAACGGCCACAATTAAAAATGGCAGGGTACTTTTGCAGAAGAATCTTTTTTTTTTCAAATGCAGGTATATGCCACCTTGTAGAGAGGAAAGCGTTGGCATTCAAAAGTGGCCGCATCAATGCTTCACGTCCCTACTTTAATAGCAGCAGTCCGGAAGTTCCTCAGAAAAAATCTATTTGTATTAGAATTTTAGCAAGTGCTCACTGAGTATGGCTTCACTTTTGAAGAAGAACTTGGGACTTTTCGGGACTGGTTAAGAATAACCTTGAAATATAACAAAAAAGCCCAGCATATCCAGGTCTTTGGGTTTACGTGGATGCCGTATGCGTAGTGTGCATGGCCTTTCCTATTTTAGGTACTCAGTTCTGGAGGACAATGTTTTATAGATTCAAAATCAAAAATGTTGTAGAATTTGTATGTTGGGCAATCCAAAAAAATGTAGAAGTTAAAAACACTCTTTCACTTGATAATTTGCAAGTACATTGAAAATGTACTACTTTATTATTTCATTAGAAGAATTTTTTTTGTTAAATAACACAAAAGCCACGGCCTGGCTGTACTTTAAAGGCTCAAAATTCCCAATATCAAGGAATTTATACGTTGCGCAAATAAATAAAAAATGTACAAGTTGAAAAATCTCTTTCAATTGCAAATTCATGGGCATATTCAAAATAAGGGAATTTTTGAACGTGCTACATAAAAAATAAGTGAATTAGAATAACGCCATGCCCTATACATTAAAAATGAAAAAATCACAAATGTCATAGACTTTATACATTGGGCAAAGGAAAAAAAAATTGTACAAGTTGAAAAATGTCTCTTAATTGCAAATGCATGAGCACATTGAAAAGAAAACAATTAGTGAATGCATTCGATAAACATAAAATTTGAATTAGAATAACGCCATGCCTTGTATTATAAGAATTCAAATGTCCTGGAATTCATACATTGGGCGAAGAAAAAAAATATTTACAAGTTGAAAATACTCTCTCAATTGCAAATTCATGAGCATAGTCAAAAGGAGACAATTTTTGAATGCATTAGATAAGCATAAAAATTGATCTAGAATGAAGCCATGCCTTGTACTTTAATGACTCAAAATTCCAAATGTCATGGAATTCATACGTTGGGCAAAGAAAAAAATATGTACAAGTTGAAAATACTCTCTCAATTGCAAATGCATGAGCACATTTAGAAGGAGACAATTATTGAATGCATTCCCTAAACATAAAAATTGAATTAGAGTAACGCCATGCCCTGTACTTAAAAAAATTCAAAAAACCAAATGTCATGGAATTCATACGTTGGGCAAAGAAAAAAATAATGTACAAGTTGAAAATACTCTCTTAATTGCAAATGCATGAGCACGTTCAAAATGAGTCAATTTTTGATTGCATTTGATAAACATAAAAATTGAATTAGAATGAAGCCATGCCCTGTACTTTAATGACTCAAAATCCAAATGTCATGGAATTCATACGTTGGGCAAAGAAAAAAAATATGTACAAGTTGAAAATACTCTCTCAATTGCAAATTCATGAGCATATTCAAAAGGAGACAATTTTTGAATGCATTAGATAAACACAATAATTGAATTAAAATAACGCCATGCCTTGTACTTTAATGAATCAAAATCCCAAATGTCATGGAATTCATATGTTGGGCAAAGAACAAAAAATATGTACAAGTTAAAAATATTCTCTCAATTGCAAATGCATGAGCACATTCAAAAAGAGACAATTATTGAATGCATTCCATTAACATAAAAATTGATTTAGAATGAGGCCATGCTTTGTACTTTAATGACTCAAAATCCCAAATGTTATGGAACTCATATGTTGGACAAAGAATTCCTACCCCCACGAAAATGTATTTTGGAAAGAATGTAGGAAAAAAAGAATACTTCAAAGTGCTCATGATTTCTAAATTGTAAGGTAATTTCAACTTCTAGTTTTTTTGTTTTTTTGCATAATACATAAATTCCATATTTCTATAACTTTGGGAACCTTAAATATTTAAAGAACTAGGTCAAGATAAATCCAATTTTTAGTTTTTAGAAATGTAGTGGAATTTTATAAAAATAGTTCATTTACACCATTCTCGTGATATCTTAAATAATGGTTAGAGTGTTTGATAGTGTGAATTGGATGTTGGAAAATCCTAGAAGTAGTCACTGGGAGTGAAAGTAATATGAAAGGTCACTCCTCTGTTTTCATGAACAATTCCAAGGAACAATAGAAGCGACTCTGTCGTACACCTTAAGATTCTATGTTATACATTGATCAAAACATGTTTTTATTTTGGAACTTGCGGCGTTGACCCATGATCCATGCCGCATGCCGCATGCCCACATGCATGATCCATGACGCATGCAATGTACATTAACGTCCTTGTGTTTCGTACCACCTATTTTGTATTTCGGGGCAGGGTTCAACAATTTTAGGGTTTTTAGGATGGTAGCTAGGGTTTAGGAATCCTTGGGCTCTAGGCAATTTCTAGGGTTATAGTGCAACTTCTTTTCAGTTTCAGTGTTGTGCGTTTTAGGGTGCAATTGAAATTTCTTTAAAAACCTTGATTATGTAGAAATGCAAAAATATGTGCATTTAAATTGAATTTTTTGGTTTAGGGTTGACCTTCATACATAACACTTTTGGAATTCAAATATTTCTAGCTAAAAAATTTCATTGTTAAATCTAATTTTCTATGGTAACGACTTCATTTTAACATATACAGGAAAATAATAATGGAAAACGCACTTAATTTTCACTCATCCTACAAGTATGAAGTACAAGAAGGGTGAACAGTGAAGGCTAAGCAAAGTTGTTAATTGCTATGATCTGGAATTCAAGCGCACAAATCCTAGTAGTTTCATTCCTGTAGGAAGACATCTTAACCTTCTCACCCTTTTTCTCTTTAAAATTGTTCAACTTGAATTCATAAAGGAATCGTACACCTTTTTTTTACAAGAACATCCTTTTATTGGCCAAAAAAGGACATTGCCTTCAACTTCCACGTCAATCATTCAAAAAGATTGAATGAAAGCGTTCCATAATGCATTTTTTGGAAAACAAATTTGTACATAACAAAAATATAAAAATCAATGCCAAAGATATAATAACAAGACAAAGTACGAACCTATAGTTTAGGCTTAGGATAATTTTTTTATAAAACTTGGTAGTACACATGTTTAATACAAACGCTACAAACTTTCTTTATGTAAATCCTCTCCAACAGGTGCACATGGATTATGGCAAAAACATTGAAAATTAAAAACAACTACATTCTATATTTAGAAAAAAAAGGCTAAAGTATAAGATTCATTAAAAAACATAATCATCTAAGATCTACCATTCAGATATGAATAGGTGCATGAAGAACAAATTGTGAGTTAAATTTCACATATTGAAAAACTATAATTATTCTTGGAAAAAAAATGAATAAAGTAGAAATTAAGTACACAAACTATACCGTTGCCCTATTATGGGGGGGAAAAAAATACACATATTTGATAGAAAAATGATTACCTGACATTCCTGGTATTGCCCTATTTTCGAGGGCCAATGTTTTTTTATTTTTTGGAGGGGCTAATGTATTGCCCTCTTTCGGGTGACAAATGTGTTTCTATTTTCGGGAGGCAAATTTATTGCCTATTTTTGGGGGAAAATTTATTTTTATATTTTTTTCTGGCAAACACATTGCCCTGTTTGGGAGGGCAAATGTATTTCTTCTTTGTGAGAGGGCAAATGTATTTCTATATTTTTTGGGGGCAAATGTATTGCCTTATTTTGGGGGGGCAAATGTATTTCAATTTTTATTTGGGCAAATGTATTGGCTTATTTTGGGGACAAATTTATTTCTATTTTTTGGGGACAAATGTATTGCCCCTTGTTGGGGGGTAAATTTATTTGTATATTTGTTTTGTGCAAATGCATTGCCCTGTTTTGGGGGGCAAATGCATTAATATTTTTTGGGGGGCAAATGTATTTCTATTTTTTGAGAGCAAATGTATTGCCCTAATTTTGGTGGCAAATTTATATCTATATTTTTTGGGGGCAAATGCATTGCCGAAATGAAGGGGGCAAATGTATTGCCTTGTTTGAGGAGGCATATGTATTCCCTTATTTTGGGGACCAATGTATTTCTATATGTTAAACAGGGCAAATGTATTGCCCTATTTTTGGGTGACAAATGTGTTTCTATTTTCAGGAGGCAAATTTTTTGCCTATTTCTTGGGGCAAATTTATTTCTATATTTTTTCCTGCAAACGCATTGCCCTGTTTGGGAGGGCAAATGTATTTCTTATTTGTGGGAGGGCAAATGTATTTCTATATTTTTTTGGGACAAATGTATTGCCTTAATTTGGGGGAGCAAATATATTTCAATTTTTATATGGGCAAGTGTATTGCCTTATTTCGGAGACAAATTTATTTCTATTTTTTGGGAGCAAATGTATTGCCCTCTTTTTTTTGGCAAATTTATATCTATATTTTTTGGGGGCAAATGTTGAGCCCTGTTTTTTGGAACAAATTTATTTCTCTATTTTTTTAGGTTTAGTGCATTGCTTTTTTGGGTGGAGTAGATGTATGGAACTTTTTGGGGGGAGAAATGTAATTCTATATGTCTTTTGGGCAAATATATTGCCCTGTTTTGTAGGGCAAATGTATTTCTATTTTTTGGGGGGCAAATGTATTGCCCGATTTTGGAGGGCCAATGTATTTCTATTTTTTGGGAGCAAATGTATTGCCCTATTTTTGGTGGCAAATTTATATCAATATATTTTTTGGGGCAAATGCATTGCCCAAATGAAAGGGGCAAATGTATTCCCCTGTTTTGGGGGCTAATGTATTTCTGTATGTTAAACAGGACAAATGTATTGCCCTATTTTTGGGTGACAAATGTGTTTATATTTTTTGGGGAAAAATCAGTATATCGCCCTATTTTGGGGGGCAAATATTTCTATTTTTAAATGGGAAAGTGTATTGCCTTATTTCGGGGACAAATTTATTTCTATTTTTTGGGAGCAAATGTATTGCCCTCCTTTTTTTGGCAAATTTATATCTATATTTTTTGGGGGCAATTGTTGGGTCCTATTTTTTGGGGCAAATTTATTTCTCTATTTTTTTGGGTTTAGGGCAATGCCTTTTGGAGGGGAGCAGATGTATATACTTTTTTGGAGGGCAAATGTATTGCCCTGTTTTGTGGTGCAAGTATATTTATATTTTTGTGGGGGCAAATGTATTGCCCTGTTTGAGGAGGCAAATGTATTCCCCTATTTTGGGGGCCAATGTATTTCTATATGTTAAAGGGGCAAATATATTGCCCTCTATTTGGGGTGATAAATGTGTTTCTATTTTTGGGAAACAAATTTATTGCCTATTTCTTGGGAAAAATTTATTTCTATATTTTTTTCCGGCAAACGCATTGCATTGTTTGGGAGGGCAAATGTATTTCTATATTTTTTGAGGGCAAATGTATTTCAATTTTTATGTAGGCAAATGTATTGCCTTATTTCGTGGACAAATTTATTTCTATTTTTTGGGAGCAAATGTATTGCCCTCTTTTTTTCGGCAAATTTATATCTATATTTTTTGGGGGCAAATGTCGAGCCATGTTTTTTGGGGCAAATGTTGAGCCATGTTTTTTGGGGCAAATTTATTTCTCTATTTTGTTGGGGCAAGTGCATTGCCTTTTGGTAGGGGAGCAGATGTATGGACCTTTTTTGGGAGGCAAATGTAATTCTGTATGTTTTTTGGGCAAATGTATTGCCTTGTTTTGAGGGGCAAATGTATTTATATTTTTTGGGGGGGAAAATTTATTTCCATTTTTTTGGAGGCAAATCTTTTATCCAAATTTTGGGGGCAATATATAATTTTTTGGACACGACAATTGCGCTACAATTTGTAGAAGGAAAATGGATACAAAATTGTGCAAAAAATTGCACGAATTTCAATGTGCGCTAACGCTAGTATGATTTTAGGTTCAAACAATAATAAAACAAATAATTTTGTTCCGGATGAATGGAAAATAACTTCAAGGGGCTAACTCATCTACTTATTGTTCTGTTCCGGGTTTAGAAGGCTACTTCTGTGTTTCGCAAGCTACGCTCGGACTGGCTGTATGGTTGTTTGGGGGTTCAGATTCAACCACCAACACGTTGGTCTGGTTTCAGGACCTGTAGAGGGGGCGCTTGTTTCATAGTCTTCTTCCCTTGTCTCGCATGCCAAGGGTTGACAGGACGTCCGGCGGACGTGGGCGCTGACCCCCGGACGTCTTTTGACATCCTTGGACGGGCCGTCCGATTGATCGCATCGTCTGTGCGGTCAGGGGGCTCGCGGACGGGACCTCGGGCGGACAGGGCGTCGGGCTCGCGGACGCGATCGTGCGGACGGGACGTCCACGTGATCCCGTCCGCACGATCTGCTCGTCCGATTCTGGGCCGTCTGATTTGCACGTACGCGTTTGCATTGCCTGGTCCGCCTTCGGACGCCATAAATAGCGCGGCGGACGGCTCATTCCTCACAATCGTTTCCCTTGCGAAGTGGGTGATCCAGTGCCTCTCAGTGGCTCTGTGCACCCTTTTCGTTTTGGTGCGTGAACGACTGTGCTTGGATACTAAATTGCACCAAATTATTTTGGTGATTACTTGGTTTTGAAGGCCTTGTTAACAACTTCACCTCGTTTCATTGGCAAGTGTCAAACATTTTGTTCAGTTGTTCTAAAGATTCATGTAAACTTCGTCATCAAATCATTTCATTTTAATCAAGGTTATCATGCCTCGCAATAGTAGTTCAAGGTCCAGTAACAAAGGCAAATCCCAGGACATGAACTGGGGAGATTGGGCAAATCCAATGTGTGTAGCTGAACTTGGATGGGAAGAAGAGCCCAAGAAGGTTTGGGACTGTACAATGTGCAAAAAGTACATCAAAATGACGCACCTCTCCAAAATGTGGTCACAAGAAAGAGCAGACAAGCAAGTTCAATGTTGGGAAGGACAAATTTCCAGGTGCGAGACCTAACACTTTGTGCACCGATATGAGGAAGTAACGCGGTGCGCTGAGCTGCCTGACTCCAAACCAAATGTTATGAATTATTCCAACATGGCCATGGTTTGGGCAGAGATTGTACTCCACAAAGATGTAGACTGGCGCACAATTTACGGGAAAAATGTTGACAACATGAAGCGCACTGACGCTGTTATTTATACAAGTTGGACTCAACCGAGCGATTGTATGCAAATGTGGTCCAATCGAGGGCAGTTTGGATTTCCGCCGGTTGTATTGCCGGATGCTGAGAATGAATGGTTAGACGACGATGATGTAGAAGACAATCCAGCACCCGTAACATTTACAGTGGGACATGAGCGTCAAGAAGCTCGGGAAGACATCGAGTTCAATCAACAAATGCAAGAAGCTATGCGTAGAATCATGGAGGATCGGGGTCAACAACACGGGCATGACAGGTCCTACCAACATGATTGTATTGCATCTGGTTCACAAGATGGTCAAAGGGTCTTACACTACGCTAACAACCCCCGAGGTACTTATTACAACCCAGAAAGAAGCCATGGAACCACACATGATTTTGCATCTAGTCAAGGAGGCTCCTAATACTATTCCGGATCTACTACGGGTGGTTCATATGAGCGTCACACAGGCTCTCGTCATGTCGAACCAAGGCAAGGAAGGTCTCAGCACCGTGATGCAGTTCCTCCTCCAACTTTTGGAGGTCCTTACTATAGAAATCCCAATTAAGGAGCTACGCCAAGCGACTATGGATGCACTTGGGGCGGAGGACCATATCTTGGCACTTATGGATCCGGTTCCACACCACCAAAACGTAGAGATGATACCCATTCAGATTCCGAGTAAAGTAGGTAGAGCTATTTTAGTCGTTGTCTTACAATTGGGTGGGCCTTGGAATCTTTTGTCATTGGATTATGGAGTGTGGCAATCATAGTACAAAAATATCGGCATCTCGGCGAATAGCATTTACATACTAAAATACTTTGATGTAAATATATTGTATTAAAATGTATTTGGAGGTTGGTACTTGGTATCATCATAGCGGTATTGTTCAAGTATCAACTGTATTGCTTTTCAATATAAAAAATATCTGCATACGATGAAATTCTATTATCATTATCTCCTAATCATTTTTGACTATGTTTTTACCAAAAACGCTCCAAAACTGCCATTTCTAATACTAGTGTCAAATTTTAGAAAAAAAACATTCTTGCACACATGTAACCATAGGATCTTGTAGTAAACTTGCTTAAGAAGATGTGGAAAAAATTTCAGAATCGGACACCATGTGGATTGCAAGATAGTAGTATTTGAATTGACAAAAGTCTTTTTTTTACCCTGCGAAATTGTTGCATTGCACTTCTCATCCAAGGATTCCAAGCAAAACGTATGATGAATGCATAAATAGATGGTAGACATTGGACACTGGAAGTTTCAAAACACACAAACATTTCAAAACTTTATATGAATTATAAGGGTGCACATATATTGGCATACATTGATGGTGCATATATATACTAAATAGTTTGCAAACAATCATGAAAATTTATGTACTCGCCTCTACATTTACCTAATACTTCTATAGTTCTATCACTTCTATGTCGTTCACTAACACCATAGACACTAATATGAGTGGCGGAAGTGTTCATTCGGAATAGGCCAATTGTAATTATTGGTAAATCGATGGATGATTTTGGACAAGCTACCGCGAGAATCAATCACCGAATCACAAAGGCGCTCCAAGTAAAGGTGAAAAATCTTTGCCAAATCCTCATGGCTAAATCTTGTATGTCCTTCATTTTCCCGATGTAAGCTCACATAGTCCGCAGACATGCAACCATTGTTGATGGCTTGAGCTATTCGACCAACCGCATATTCCTCCGATTTACGTGATAAGACCGGTATCGTTGACACATCCGCATCTCTTCTATGCAAGTATGCAATAGAAGGGTCCACCCACCACCTCTTTTTCAAGGTCTCAGTCCGCTCACTCTGAGAGGTGACCGTGTACAAGGACTTCATTGGTTCATTACGTAAAGTAGTCATGTCCCAATTGCAAACTCCAGTGTAAACACGTGACTCATCATTGGGAAAGTGAAACATAATGTTGTCCAGTGAAAGATCATTGTGCAAATGTCCAGCGCTGTGCACTGCATTCATGAGGTGCACCAGTGCCCATGCAAGCTCTGTGCGCTTCTTCCTCCAACGACCAAGAAAAAAAGCTTTGGTCACCTCTTCCGGGGTTGGTTGAGAATAAGCCAATTATCGAGATATTCCTTATCCAATTTTAACATTTGCCTCAATGTTCCGCCATTCCACCAATACGAGTAACCTTCGTTCTGCATTGCATGAATAGCAGAAAATCGGATAACTCCATCATGTGGAATTCTCACTGCCATTGACTCGTTTTGGTGTTCCAACCTTGCGAGCTGGGGTCGTAAGCGTTGTTGATGAGATACCTTCGCTGCAAACTCCCAAAATGTGGGTATCTCACGCCATCCTTCAATTTGGACCCTCCGAATTGTTGCGTATCCACCCCTCAGGATTTGATCATCTTGTGGAATCACCCTTGCTGTTTTCAGAAGCGCTAAGAGATGTCGTCGCCCATGTTGCAACTCCACAAGTCCCTCATCACTATTCCACCAACCCATTGAACCTTGCCTATTTTGATTCTTTGCAAAAGGGGCGCACTGGCAAACAAACAAGTCTGCCCTCAAAATGACCTATTCAAAAGCGCCATCACCTACGCGGTGATGCTTCCCATACTTCTCTAAGATCACCTTTGCATTCCACAATGCATCATGGACCTTGTTCCTCAAAAATTGTTGAAAGCCCTTCCTCTCCATTTCATGAATCCAGTAGGGTACGTTTAAAGCATCCATGAACTTCTGTGCCATATCTCCCTTGAATTTATTTGGGCACTCGTCTTCATACCTTGCATATTTGGTATACAACGACTCAGTGATTTCCGACTCATAAAATTTGACAATGCACTCAATGAGAAATGCTTTGCAAGCGAGAGAGGGAGCGTCCATACTCGCCTCACTGTCCGGCTTCACTCGTTTGTCCTTTGCAACCTTCTTTGGTCTCGGCATCGTGATGAAATCACGTTTAGAAGTGCACTTGCAATTTCTAATCCACAAGGCAATATACGATTTGCCAAATGATCATACACGAAATCTAGAAAAAAAAAGCAACAAGTATCCCCAAGAAATCACACTCTTATCTTTCCTTAGAAAGGAACCAATGGAGGATAAACCACCAAGGGGGAAGATAAAAGTGAGGAGCGGACGGGCCGTCCGACTCTTTTATCCAAGGCGGACGCCTCGACCGTCCGCTTGATCGGATGGACCCAACGAGGCGAATGGATCATCGTCCGCCTCGTCAAGACCGTCCGATCAGGCGGACGCCATCCGTCCGACTCATCGGACGGCCTGGGTGAATTGGACGGCCGCCGTCTGCTCTGGGCCGTCCGATCCTAAAATCGAAGGCGAACGCATCGCCCGTCCGCCTGATCGGACGGCCCTGATGAATCGGACGGCTGCCGTCCGCCCTGGGCAATCCGCCTGATCAGACAGCCCCTCTCAAGTAGAGATCAAACTGAGAGATTTTTTGAGGTTGTCCGACCAGGCGAACGACTGCATCATCTGATTTCTAAAACGACCTTGACCAGCAAATAACGACAAGGATGGGAAAGACAAAAATCTCTTCGAGATTCACTTTCTTACTTAAAGAACTTGAATCATTAATAGAACTCCAGCGGTTTTTTAATGCAATGATCTTCAATCTTATACACTAAATTCTACATCCTAACTCCTATACCCTAAAACCTAAGTCCTAAATTGTACTCTAAAGTCACAAATGTAAGAAATCATAACTAATTAAAAATATGACAGCAAATGCAAATTAAGTTCCTCAAGAAATATATGGACCATCTTCAATTAAGGACTTAGCTTGAAGATTCTTGATTGGGTTTAGGTGTTTCTTGAATTCATAGTACGCACAAGTTCGCAAATAAAGCTTTGAAGTCAATTTTTAATTTCTTGTGTGAATATATTTTGTTAAACAAATTCAACAATAGACTTTTTATGTAACTTTATCAACACCATTGTCCCACATTAGTTGAATGAATTTATACCTCAAAGAATTCACCAATGTGCAATTGTGCATGGAATTTAAAAATTAAATCTTTACTTCTCTAGCTTTTCTAAAGTGGGATGTTTGGTCATTCAACCCTTTGAGGAATATTCACGTACGTCTTTCACCTTGTGCATTTTAGCCAAAATTTAGGCAATTGAGTTATGAATAAATGATTAAATGTGAAATGTTTAACCCCTACTTTTTAGGCACCTTGCTTAACTACATTTTTTTGCTTTGAACCTTTTTAACTAAAAAAGGCTACTCTAGTGATGGTGAATGTCTAATTTTATAT